>JAVJGI010000037.1:15461149-15534623 GCA_035590275.1 Ibycter americanus
CACCCCAGGCCGCGGCCTGCACACCGGCCCGGCAGGCCCAGCGCAGTAACCACCCGGCGGGCCAGTGCACGGCCAGGCATGTATGGCCCCACACCTGCAGATGCATCCCACCGTTAATGGTGACGAATCGCCTCCGGATCGGGAGCTCTCAGAGGGGCACCTCAGGGCCAGCTCCCCGGGATACCCAGCCGTTACAAACAATCTGCCTGTAAACTCACTTTTCCAGCAAAGAGGCTGAAGCAGAGGGGAAGCGGGCTACGTTTCCAGACGCTGATCCAAGATTTAGTCTCACCTCGAAAGGATGAGAGCTGCAGGCGCGTCGGCAGAGTTACCTGCTGCAGCGACGCCGCGTTGGCCTGAAGCGGTGGAACACAGGCAGCGGGATGCGCTGGCACGGCTTGTAGCTGCCGATGCGGCTGGGTGCTGCAGACAGCTTGCTAGGCTTGAGCGGCCCGTGGGCTAAAGGTAAAGCCTGTCCCATGTTTATCGGTCCTATGGAAATTTAGGTTCACCTGTTCACAAGAAAGCAGCAGACAGATCCGTGAGTTGAGCTGCACACGCTGTGTAACGGAGCGCTCACTGGCCTGCCACAGGGCTGGGAGCTGGGTCCCGTGTTCCCAAGTACCCCTGCTGATGTACGTGTTTCCAAAAGAAGGGTGGGATAAGGGTGAAGTGGTCCATCCAGTCAGGAAAAAAATTACTGAAACCTCATTGAATGAATTCCCAGATATTGTTCTATGTTAACTTGAATTTGTCACGTAGTTGTTATTTTGCTGCCTAGTTGGTTATCAATGAATTCTGGAATAGACTCTTCTCGTTTTGCCTCTGGGTTTATGCTTTGGGAAGGGTGAGGATAAAACAGCATCTGTGGCCGCATTAAAGAGTAGGCTCTTTGGACCTGGTACAGAAAACTCCCTCTGAAATCACAAATGGAAAGTTTACCTGTCAGTGGGCTAAAGACTTATCCCATGAACGGGAAGAATGCAGAAGAAGTATCAGTAAGATCGTGTAGTGTTTCAAAAGAGTAAAAAGGAACTTTACAAAAATTCAGAGCAAGGCTCCATTTTAACTTGAATATTCAGACCACAGACTTGCCCTGTTCTTTGTTTCTTGTTTGTTATATTGGCTTTCCTCACTTTAGCATGTGTGTACAGAGAATCCTTTGTCTGTTGTTTCCTCTCAGTGTTCATAGAATGCCAATTATTATTATTTAAAACAAAAGGGCAGCTAAAGGGTAAAAAACTCCTGAACATTCAGTGCCAAATATCCCAAGTTTGTGTTTATAATATGTAGTAATAATACCTTGCCATGTAGCAATCTCAATGTCCTTTATACACATGCTGAAATTAAATGTCACCATTCCACTGAGAGACATTCAGATGTTATCCTCATTTTACAGATGAGAAAACTGAGTCACTGAAATCAAAGTCTCTAGTTATGTCATGAACAAAGCAGCACAGCAAAAAAACCCAGCCCTGTTTTCTTGACTCCTTGTTCCGTATCCAGGTCTTTTTCCATCTTCCTTTCATCAACAACTGTCAGAAAATATCACCAAAATGGTTTATATTGATTCTCTACAACATAAAGTACAATAGGTGTGGTACAAAAAAAAATGGTCAAACTGCCTGATAGAATGTAATTTTTATGTTTTTGCAAGCTCCATAAGTAATGTGTAGTTATGAGGCTGTACTTTTCCATATCTGCAAAAGTAAAATGCTCGTGAATGCTTTGGGGTGCCTTTGAATTTTCATTAGGTTACATATATTTTCCTTAACTTACAGATTTTCTTTAACACACTGTACAATAAAAGGGGTCAGTGTCTATTTATCCATTTTTGTTCCTCTGAGAGAAATGAGACAGTTGGCACAGGAGCAATCAGTCTGCTGAAGGCAACGCTTACAAATGGAATGGGCAGCTAAAATTAATTTTCAAATGAGATGGTATTTTCTGTTCTTTCAACAGACACATATACAAGTGGCCTCAGTGCTTGCAATTTAACACGTCTGATATTCTGCACATGCAAAGCTTCAGTGCAGAAGGTATAAATTACAGGAAGGGCAATAAACCTAGTGTTGCACACTCAGGATATTTGTGGTGGGACAGCGGAGGCTGTAAACTTAAAATAAAAAGGCCAAGCACATACAAATTCATGGGACATAAAAGGACTCTTGAGGTAGAAGTGGAGCATTGTCCCATTCTGCTCTCCATACGTATACATACTCTCTCATATACATATCTTTTATCTTTAGACATACAGGAACTGAGCTGAGAAAATCTGTCCCAATGTGGAAAATGTGTTATCTTTTTCTATGATGAGCCGTTTAGGAATGTTTGAGCTAATGTTTCAGCAATTGTAACTGTAACTTCCATCTTATTTCCTGTTTAACCTTGTTTCTCAGATTTTCAGTTCAGTCATGCAATTACTGCTTATGCATTTTTAGTGGAACTTCATTAAAATTTTGACCTTGCGTGGCTTCAGCAGCACTTGCAATCATCTTTCAATTCTGCAGCATTTGCAGATTTGATTGCAGTAGCTGATTTATTCTAATCCTCTAAAGACTGTCCTTTTTTCCATTGTCCCTGTGGAAAACTGAATAATTTAAGTTTACAGTCATTTCTTCTGTCATTTTAGTTTTCATGTGATAGTTTCTGACAAATTTTTCAAAATTGTTTCAGGCCAAATCACTGATGGGTACATATTGGCGTTACGAGATGAAAATCGATAGAGCCCTGGCACTGCACGCAATTTGAGATTCCAGGGGTTTTATACTATCCATTTCAGTTTAACAAATACTGAAATTAGTCAAAATTAATAGTAGCTGAAATTAGTCAAGTAGAAGCTTGCACACGCGATGACTCAGATGCAAAAAAAATATAAAATAATAAAAGCAAGCTAGTTAGGAAAATATTTAAGTCATTGGTAGATCGGGGGAGGATGTAGAGGAAGAAGCACCCACCCATTAATCTATTTCTTACCCTGTTTCCCAAAGTATCCAGTGTTACACACTATTAGATACTGTGCTAGACTGGATTTAGTCTGAAATCTGGTATAACAGTTTTTATATTCTAGTTCAGAAAAACAGCCCCCAGATTTTCTGTGAGCCTACAGATCCTTATCGCTTTGATCATTGAAGTATCTAACGGTGAAATGTTCATGTGTATTCAACTTCGTTTATGTCAGTGTCTCGCTGAATAAGAGCTAAACCAAGGAAATTAGATGTATCTCTGTGTGTGTATATATATATCCGTGCATAGGATCTTGAAAAATGGTGAAAACATATTTCAAAATGTTCCAAATCCAAAAGTGTAAGGCATATATTGTGACAGATTATAGTGGGTTTCCTGTGGTGAATGTAACTGCCATGGCTGATGGAAAGAAAATTGGTGGCATGAAAACTACTGTAGCACTCCAATCTTTTTTCCAACGGGCTTTAAATGCACATTCTTTTTTATTACTCTCCTGCTGGGACAAGTACCTGCAACAGTCTGTGTTACTAACATATCTATACCTCATTTCTCAGTCCTGTCTCAAGTTGACTTGTATTTATCTGGGTGAATAATTCCTTAGATGTAAAGTTATCAGACAGTATTGCTTAATACAGGAGATACAGAATCAAGCCTTTAGTTTGTCCTTGGTCCAGTAAGTTTATTAGTTACCTGGATGATGGAATGGAAAGCATTTCTATAACATTTGTGTGCACTGTTGATATGTTAGAGAACAAGCTTAGAATTCAAAATTATTTTGAAAGTTGGAAATACAGTCCAGGAGAAATGAGGATAAATAGGGACTGATGCAAGAAAAAACATTTAGACAGGAATAGTTAATTGCAGAAAGACAAGGCAGAGAGCAGCTTGCTAAATAGCAGATAGAGCAGAAAATAATCTGGGATGTCACAAGCTGAGCATGAGTCAACAGTGCCATGGTATTGTGAAAAGGGAAGTGCCCTGCCTGAGAGCATGGACAGAAGAGTCGCCTCTTGGACATATGGCGGTCCTCCACTCAGCTTAGTGATGGTGAAGCATCAGCAGGACTACTGTTGGGGCACTGCCCTAGAAGATACAAGCCAATTGGAGAAGATCTAGAGGAAGTCAGCAAAAATTATGAGAAGATGAATGAGGAAAGTTAAAGAATTGGGAAATTTAGTTTAGCCTAGAGAAGAGGCAAGTGATGGGTGATAATCTGCTCTCCTTGACCGAAACAGAGAGAATAAAAGACAATAGACTTGATTTTAATCAGGGAAGATTAATGTTTCATTTTAAGGAAAACATTATCAGGTAGGGATAGGGAAGCATGGTGGGACGGATTGCCGGGGAAGCGGTAAAGCTCCAGCATGGGTGACCTTTGGCTGAATGTATATTGGCCCAGAAAGGCAGGTCTGATCAGAGGGCAGGAGAAAGGACTGCATGACCTCTTGAGGTCTCTTCCAGCTCTGTGATTCCATGATTCTACAATTCCTGCTTGTGGGTTTTGGGACTGTTGGCCAGAACAAGTATTGTTCAGCGCAAGGATTGCAGAACTGCCTTCTAAATTTAGATAGAGTATACTAAGCAGTGACAAATGATAAATGAGTTCAAGGGAAGATGCTTTGATCATGTGGCTACCTTGGGCAGCTGGCAGAAAAGGTTTGACACTTCAGTGCATGACACCAGTTCTGTATCTTAGATCATCCTTTGCTGTATAATAGTTTTGTAAGGACAGGAGACCCATTTATACAGAAAGGAATAAAGTGAGAAAGAACATACACATGTAATACCTGTGGAAACAGGTCCACGCCTTTCCTCTCTGTAATCCTGTGTGAGCCCACCAGTTCTCATTTCATAGAATAACACCTATGTGTTGCCTTAGCATACGTATTCCCATCCACATTTTAGTTATTACTGGGGTCAAAATAGGGATATGGAAGCCTGTTCTCACCATCTCTTGTCTTTTCAGTGTTTATGTATCTACTTATTTATTCTATGGCTTTCCATCAAGCAGAAGCTGTGTCTGAGGTTGACCGTTACTGTATTTATGTGTATATGTGTGTGTGTGTGTCTGGTAGGTTGAGCACACTGAAGGCAGTAAACAAATAATGGTGAATAATAAAAGCTAAGCTTTGGGGCCAATTTTATGAAAGTGACTGCTTAAACACTGTGTGTAAGAGCTGCATCTGTTCAACTAAACTGAGATGCTCTGTGCTCAAGTGCTCACTGCATGTGTAAACACCTAGTGCTGTCATCACTATTTATTTGCATCGCCACAGTGTCTAGAAGCCTACAGTAATAGTGGCTAAACAGAGATGGCAGTAGGCTACTCCCTGCCCCAGAGAGGTCAAATCTGATCCAGAATTTGTTGCAGGATCTGTAGAGCAGCTGGCTAATTTTTATAATATTTTTCTTACTTGTTTTTGTCTTGACCTGCTGTGATTTGGAGCAGTACATTTCCCAAAGAAAAGATTAAGGTGAATCAGCTCAGTCAATTTTCTTAAGGTACAAATCCCATCACATTGAGTCATTGTACAAATGCTGCACTGGCTGTGAAGATTCCAGCATTTCCCTTTGCCTACAGCACAATCTGGTAAGTATTACTGAATCATCTGAAATTATCCAGAATTTTGATATGATTACTGTCAATGGCACAAAGTAATACAATTCCAACAAGCTAAACACTGATATGGTAATCCTTATCACTTCTAACACTAAACAATTTAATCTTATCATCATGTGCTGATGAGATAATATATTCCAGCAGTGGCATTTTATGAATATTGTATTGTTCCAAGTGGTGTTGAGATAAAACACCATTGTGGAGTGACAGTATCACGCTAACAGTGCTGTGCATCTGACTGAGGGGGATATTTTTTGAAGACTCTTAGATGACTCCTCAAATCTGTGTAATGATCTAAATATCCTTCTGATTGATCCCTGTCTAGATGTGAGTACTTATGGGAAATTTGAGAATACAGAATAATTTTTCAGTTATCTGAGCATGAAAGTATTTCTCAGTAACTCAACGCCGCTTAGATGTTTTTCTTCCTAACAGCTCAAAGGTGGCTTCTTTTGAAAGATCAGTTTTCAAAGAAGTCTCCTTGGACAAAAAAGAAGAGCAGTCAGTCATGCTGATTTTATTATGTGCAAAGCTCCTTGGCAGAGCAGAGGAGAGTCCCTGAGAACTGCCTCACTGCTTTTGGAAGAAGCAAAACTAAAGAGCAAGTTGTAGTGATGATGGGGAATGTTCTTAGTGCAAGGGTAGAAGCTTGATCTGAAGTCTTTGCTTTCTGAGATTGTTGTAAGATGTTTGCTTGGAGTTTCAGCTCTGCCTGCAGTCAGAAATGGCTCCCATTTCCCAAACTCTGTGTAGACCTTGTGCTTCATATTGCTACCTGCTCTTCTGAGATTTCTGGCCTACATTTAATAGCCTCATTACATTGTTGTGATTCCCTGTGCAGCTTCGGCATAAGCAGTGTATAGCTTTTTGCCCAGCCGTTCCCATGCCAAAGGAAAGCAAATTCCAGCCAAGAAGAACCCTGGCCGTGACAGTTGCACTACCTCACTCACAAAGGGGAAGAGGAGGAAGAAACTGCTTTTCAGCAGCAACAGCAAAAATCCACCAAAACTCAACAATCCAATAATGATTTTATTAATGCACTTAATAGCTGGAGCTAATTTAATCCAAATTTCAATTTCCTGCAGTGTTTTGGGATTTGCCTCCCTGAAAATCCCTCCTTTATCCCAATGCCATCTAGCTGCTGTTCCAAGCAGCTTGTAAGGGAACCCTTCCCCTACCCATGGGAGTGGGCACTAACAAGTCGTGCGTCAAATTTGCTTTCCTTTCTGTCAGAGGCCAAAGATGCTCATGGTGAGAGATGGATGCTGTTAGGGCTGCACAACAAAAGACCATATGCATGTCTGGCACAGAGAGGTGCTGGCTGCATTCAGACTGTTGAGAAGCTGTGGTTCCATTTCTTGTCTGGGAGTTACAATCTGTTAATTCTGCTGCTGAATTTGCCTCTCCCCATCCAATTAATCCAACCTTTACAAGTTCAATATGGGGTATTGAACTGAATATGGGTCCTATTCAGCAGTATCAAGAAAGATTTTTAGCTCTTGGATTACTTCATCAGTTTTTAAAGACCAATTTCATACTGAAATAACGCTTGGGGAAACACAAAGTAGTTCCTTTTTGTAAGAAAAGTATTTAGAGAAGAGGGTTTAGCTGTATAGCTGTTACAGAAATCTGCGATGTTCCTTCCTGTTTTGGCTTGGAGATTGCTGCTTTGGCAATTCCCACTGGCTTCATGCACACCTTGGAAAGACCCTGATCCCATAGGCTGCTTTGCCATAGACCCTACCTTGTCCTCCCATGAAATGGGCCCTCTACTCCTGACCAGCTGAACGAACTGAAGTGGGATTCTGCAGATGAACTCGGCAGGGGCAGCGGGAGGCCCCTGCCATGGTTTTAGACTGTAACACTGTGAAGCTCCTGTATTCCAGCACAAAAAGAGGGCAAGGAGATAAATGACTCTAGTGTTTGTTTGTTTGTTTTGCCTAAAGAAGCTTCTTTGTAAGCGTATTCCACATGAGTATTCTTCTGTCCACGTAAAATAGATCCCTTGTGTCTGAATTTAAGTCTCTGTATATTGTTGCTTGTGCAATGGCTTAGAAATACTTTAGAAGCATTATCTAGGAGCTTTTATGACTTCTCTCACATATTTCCTCTGCCTCCCTGCACCCACACATCCATGCACACGTAGTGAGAGATGCAGGGTCAGATTCTGATCAGACTTCTGCTCATTTTATACAAACAAAAATCTCTTTTTACACTTTTTTTTTTTTTATGTAACCCAAAAGTCAATTTTGGACCCGTTAGACAGCTCTTGGTAAACACTAACCCAGTAAGAACTGTGCTACTGAGGACCTCAGAGTCTGGAAGGAGTGATAAGTGGCTGGATTTGGACCTGAGAGCTTTAAAACACAAGCATCAGCCCATCTGTGGCCAGTTTCCCTGCCTGGTAGGGTTGTTTTGTGAGGTTGCTACAGAATCATAGCAGTGCCATTTATTTTTGAAACTGTGCCTTGCATTGCAAGGATAGCCATAGCAAATCGCTAGCATCTGTCATAAGCAGGCTTCATGCTTTCCCATTTGGGTTACTCTTCATTTAAAGCTCTGAATGGTGGCATGGAGCAGGAAGAGAAAAACCAGATGTTTCTCCTTGAGAATTTTCTAATTGTCTCTCCCTCAAAAGTTAACCGTTCCATGATTCCTTTGGCTTCACATTTTGATTTAATGTCGGTTTTGGGAAGTCTTCAGGATTAAAATCTAACGAAAGCATTTCAGCTTTGAAGCAATAAAGCAAGGAGTGCTTTTCTCTTTGGGGAGATCACTGAGCACAGAGTTTTCCTAGCAGAACACATTGTCAAAATACAGCTGTGAGCTGCAACATAAGTAGTCTTTCCACCACAGAAAAAGGGCATGTGCTCCATTTATGAAAAAGGAAATTAATTCATCAAAATTACTATTATAAAATGATCAATCCAAGTAACAAGATATCCCTGACTGGATTGTGTGAAGGTGGTATATGTGAGGCTTGTCTATGGTAACTAGAGCTCTCTAAGTCAGAGATACAAACCATGCAGATGCTAAAAGTATGCCAGTTCCACTCTGCATGCACAGCCAATCAGTTATTACACCCCCCTCAAATGTAATCAGTGATGCACTCTGCAATTAGGCCTCCAGTGTCGCTGCCTGTAATGAGCACTGGCTCAGTTCTTCAAAGCGCTGTGAGTGTAAAATAATAGGTAAGTGCATCATGATGAGTAAATCGATGCTGTGGGCCATGAATTCAGCAACACGCAGGGTTATAGCCCTCCAAGAAATCCACTCTGTCCAGTCTGTTACCTTCTAGCTTTACATTTATTTACATCTTTGGCAAGGACAATGAGATTTCTTTCTTCTAGGAATTTAAGGGCCAAACTAGCAAGACATTTGAATATTTCTGAAATAAATGAGCCCTAGGAACAGCATGTGGGAATCCTTTAGATACATTTTGTGACAATGGGTGATCATATAAATAATATTAACTCCAGAAGAACCCTCCAGAGTACCCATTGCAATTCTTTCTCATACCCATGTACAGTAAACCACGCACGACAGCGACCAACTACCTGAACACCCAGTAACCAGCAAAATAGCTTCGGTAAAGCATTGATCACATATTCTAGTGAGCTTTTCAAGGCAAACCCTTCAGTTTTGATACACTCCAACCCTTTTACCTTGCTAACAGAAACCTCTAGGGCTCTTGATTTCTGAGAGTTAATGGCTTTCAGTATGACTGCTATTAGCACAGGTCATAGAATTGCTAATAGACTTTTTACCAGTTTATTTACCATGACTTCTGCTTTCACATTTGGCTCAAGTCAACAGCAGTGAGATCTAAGTGGTTTGAAATCCTGTGGTAAGTGGCCTAGTATAAATTACTGTGAACACAGTGTGATAATACCCATATATGTATAAACTCAGCTGCAAGTGTGTTGCTGAGGTTGCATGGTTTGTCCAGTGAAGAAGAAAAAGGGAGAGAAGTTTGAAAAGCCCTGAAGATTCTCCTTTGCCTTACTGTGGTGGTGCAGCACCTGCTTTGGTATCTGAAATGCCTAATTTCAAGGTGTTTTAGCAGTGGATCAAAGCAGGCTGCTCACGCAGAAGCCCTTTGAAGGTTGCTCTGCTGTAGGAAATGAAAAAGAAAGAAGCACCCAGTGCCTCGGTAGGTCTGAGCATGAGGTGCTTGCTTTCCACCAGCAACACTGGTTCTTCTTCTTAGTATGACAACGACCTGCTCAGCCCACCAGGTCTGTAGCCTTGTCTTTTCTCAGGGGGTTCCTGGGGGCATGGTTTTCCGCCAGCCTGCACCCCGCTGAGTCGAGGCGGTATCAGGGCTGTGTAACTCGTGTGAACAGGAGTTCTGACAAGCCCTGCCATGGTGGCGCTTCAGCTGTGCAGCTTTTGCTGGTGAGCGGGTAGAGGAGTGGATGGGGGTGGGGGGTTTCCATTTGAAGTTTCCATTTAAATACTGACATTTGCCAGTTATTATTGTGCAGCGGCATCTGAGCAAACTCAATTATTTTGCTGTTCCACACCTGGAAAAATAACTACTGTAGTTCAGACCTCAGGGTAATAAGCATTGGCTGCTATTTACTTTTCAGTGGTGGTTCCTTATCTGCTTGAAGGCAATGCCATGAACCTTAATTAGTGGTTATACAGTGCTTTGAAATTATAAGACACTATCTACCTTTTAAGTATTATAATGTTTCTATAACATATTTGTAACAAGTACATGCTTCAGTACATAGCAGCACACTCGGCTGTAGGCAGAAATGTTTCCTAAGTGAAATAATCCAGGATTTTGTGCCCCCATGGCACAAGGAAATCAAGGAAAATCTTCATCAGTTCTCAGTTTACAGTGTACATCCTTGAGAACATGGATAGCCCAGCTAAGAAAATCAAGTATAGTACAAATAGCTGTCAAATATAACAGTAGTGGGTGTAGTGCAAAACCTACGTACAATCCTGTCAAGGCAGAGTACTTTGCTGGGTGGGACTGAAGGAGGATGGGACAGGTATAGCATCATCTATCTCCAATTATTTTCTCCAATGTCCAGCCTAGCAGCTCCTGGTTGCTACAGACGTTCTTTTATTTTGATACATTGGAGACAAAAGATGAATCTGACTTCCTCACTTTGCTCTTCAGCCAGTGCTGCCCGTGGTATATAAAATGCATTGCTAAATTAATAAGTCATAACGTTTTTGGGCTTGGGCCACTAAACTGTCTCTCTCTGCTTTGCATGCAAGTATGGGAGATATGTTAGCCTGGGGATAGAGTAACAGCTCCAAAAGGCTGCAGTGAAATGCAATCTGGTTCTGACACAATGCAGCCAGTCAGGCCATCTGTGTGAAGGAGCACCCAAAAAGGTAACTGGCAAAGGCTGATAATCCCCAACTGAGCCTCGAAAACTCAAAGCACCCGGCCTAGCTGTGGAGGAGCTTAAATTTTGCAAATCTGAGAGCAGTGACTGTGGCACTGAAGTTTTACAGTGATGGCAAGCGGTTAGGAATACTGATATTTTGTTTGTATTTCTTGACCAGGGTCCACTCTTAGTACTGGGTCTTTCCCTGGATCACTGAATCGGCGTGGGCATGCGGGTTAGCCAGAGCTATCACAGAGCAGGACTCTGGTGCGGTCTGAGCACCCGGCTGTGCAGCCCTCGCTGCTCAAAGGGAAGGATGCCCTGGCCGTGTGGTACCAGCCCTTCGGTGTCTCTCTCTGCAGGATTCAGTTGGCAGACAAGTGACCCTGTGGAAGGGGTGTGAGGGCACAGCTTCCCACAGCAGCTCAGGCAAGGCTGGGTGGATGGCGCAAGGCGTGGGTAGGACTGCAGGGCTGGGGGTAGGGGACTAGTTAGTGATACCCCCTCCCTGGGTGCAGCAAGCTGTTGGCTTGCCTCAGCTGTAACCCCATACTCGCTCATGCCACTGGCTTCTGTCCAGTCTTCCTCCTGGCTGGGGCTATCTATGCCTCACACCTCGGTTCCCACCACAATCCCAGAAACAACAAGGATTGATGGGTGAACCACTGACCAGCTGGGCCTGGTGCGTGGGGTCCCAGAGCTGGAGAGAGGCCATGTGCTGTGCAACCCCTTGAGGGTGTGCAGATGAGCAAGGATATTTTGCTGCAAGAGGCTCTGCACAGTGCAACACAACAGCCTTGCCTTTAAATGCCCTTATGATGTGGTTTCTCTACCTCTGTTTGTGTGCCTTATATTGCACAGGTACCTATCCAAGAGGGGAGGCTGCACAGTTTCATCATTCCTCCCTCTGTGCCCTTCACTCCTCTTCTCGGCTAATGTAAATGTGGAGTGTGGTTCCCCTTCACTCTGGATGGAGGGAGAAGCTGTGGCAAAGCAGGTTGCACCATGAGACTTCTCCACCGGCTGACACATCGCAGCCATGCATGGCTATGGTGGCCATCGGCCAGGGAGTACTTCTTCTGGAGACCAGCTCAAAGAAGCAAAGCGGAGGAATGAGGGCCTGAAACTGAAAAAAAATATTAAGACTTTGAAAAATTAAATGAGGCTTATGAGGTTGTAAAAAAAAAAAAAATCCTGCAGATAGGAGCGCGGACTGGCACAGAACAGAGAGATGGGACTCAAAGCTGGTGGAAGAGGTGTTGCATCATTTCAGGGAGATGTAGCCAATATCACCACCATCTAGGGATAAGGATCAAAACAGACCCTATGGCTTTGTCTATGCATCATTCTAGTATATAGGTTGTGATGCAGGAACAGTTCATAGAATAGCACAGAGAGCATCTTTTAGATATTCAAAATAGCTTTTGAAAAGAACAAATATGTCAAGAACTAAATGCTTAGTGCCATCTGCAGAAATAAAGAGAGAACTACTCATGCCTCTTTGCTGCTTTTCTGACAAATACCTCATTTCCAGAGAGAAGTGGTACAAGCACAAAGCTGTATTCTGCATTCAGATTTCATCCGGCCTCATGGGACAATTTTCCATAAAAGCCTTTGATACAGTACACCCCTTAAGAAACCACTCACCTGAACACACTGCATGTTTAACACTAGAAATGAAATAAGGTGCAAGCCTGTGTGGAGTGACTAAATGTAGGATACAGCACAGAAGGATGCTATGTAGCATCTGATCTGGAATTTATCTCCAGCAGGCTGTGGCAGAACAGAATAAATGAGGAATTATGAATGCTTCATGTGTGGTGAAGGGTGCAGACTCAGTTAAAGCTGGCGGTTCGCTTCCCACTGTGCTCTTGGAAAATGAATAGAAAGACCAATTACCACCTATTTCTGAAATGACAGCTAAGGGTTGATGTTTCTCTTTGGTTTCCCAGCCAAAGCAATGGGCTGCATGTCAAAGCCTGTGCTTGCAAAGGTAAAGGCTAGAGGATTTGAGGCAAGCTGGATGGTTTGTGTGTCAGTGAGAAAAGGAGTCATCTAATGGACTCCTGAAATAACAGGAGGACAGGCTGCCTTGGGCGTAGGCCATGCTAATGACCCTGATTTGGGAACGGTGAGTAGGAGAAGCCCTGCTTGGTTTTCTTCTTCTGTGTTCAAGGAAACAAGGCACGGTATTGTAAATATCTGACTTTTGTCTTCAGCCTCTCTTCCCAATGGGAACACCCCAGTGAGGCCCTGGTTATTACCTGCTATAAATCAGCTGAACATACACACTTCTGACTTGAGCAGGGTCCCCTCCCCTTCAGTTATCACTCCTTCTCCTATACAAACGTTAAAGCAAAACTCAATTAGAAGTGAGCTGGGAGAGCACAATTAAAAGCTAATTCTGGATCCCAAATGCCCTGAGCAGAGCAGATGTAATGGGGCTGCAAAGGTACGTCCCTTCAGCAGAGTTCAGACTGAGGTTTAGATTTAAGCATCTCCCGGGCCCCAGGAGTTTCAGACACCCTTTCAGCTGTGGCTCATTTCTGCCCAGAGCAGTGCCAGGCTGAATGGGATGCTCCTGGAAGAGATGCCTCCTTGACCATTCCCAGAGGATGGGTTAGACCCAGGAGCAGTGCAGGCTGGGGTTCTGCCAGCACGGATGGCAACGGCATAAATGTCACTAGCTGTCGAGCATTTCTGGTTTCAGAAAGGACATTTTGCTGGATGTGTAGGGAAGTCTCAGATTTAAGCTTTATTTCCCATAGTGTGAGCGTAGCCCTTGCTCTGAAATGGGACAGGGTCACCTTTTACTTAAAGCAATGCTACCACAGCTGATAAATCCCAAACTACTTCTTTACCTAAAACCAGGGCTGATTGGTTTTTTTCCCCCTGAAATGGTCTTGATTGGCACAGCACAGCTTGTTCCCCTGCGTAGTTAAAGGGTTTGGGCTTTCACATACTGGAATTTTGGTATCTCTTTGCAGCAAAAAAAAAAAAGTCTGTATTAGGTCAGTTTTAGGTGATAGTTAATGCAAACTAGTATAGCAAAGTGCATCAAAACCTAGTATATCCTCTAGGCATCTTGTGAAAATAAAAAGATAGCAAAAAGCTTTCATCCCCTAACTCTGTTTTTCCTACTCTGGTGGGATTGCTCATGTCAATATTATTTCAGAAGTATTAAAAAGCATAAATCTGAATTATATTGGAGAAGTTTACATGTTCATAAAGATTTTTATTTTCTTTAAGACTGCTAAAATGCATTCTTTCTCTTGCCTCAAGATTTAACAACAATTATACAACTGAAAATGGAATGATTCTGAGAAAGGGCCTGAGGAGATCTCTGGGGCGGTAGTATTGATTTTACAAACACACAGTACAATCCTGTTGCTATTTTTAATGGCCTGCCTCAGCTAAAAAAGGAAAAAATATCAGAAGATGTAGAAAATGTGAAGAGGAAGTACTGCAGGGTGAACCCAGAGGATTGCTCAGAGAGGAAATGAGTCAGGCAGTTGCTAAGTAAGGGCAGTTGCCTATTTACAGAGGAATTAAAAGAGTTAAAGGGGTGCCTCATGAAATTCCCGATCAAAACTTTCTGAGCAGAGTGCGGATGGCATGAGGATGCACTTAAAATAAACGTGTTTGGGTCAAACCACTGAGTTGCCTAAGGTTTGCCCTGTGGTAGCAGAGATAAAGCAGATGGTCAGCCACAGTCACGGACAGGAGTCAGAAGCCACAGGACAAACCCATTCCTACCCTCAGCAAACACTGGTGACATGGGCACTGTTGTGACCGTGGTCTGGATGTTGCAGGCAGGGAAGGAAGCCCTCTGGCAGCCAGGACATCAGCCCTCCTGCTGACCTGCCCCTGGGCCCCTTTGCCCTGCGTGATGGTGAGGGTGGCTTGAGATAGAGTTGAAGAACAACCAACCACTCTGGCCTCTATCCATCCATCTTACAATAGGGTACCATCTTCCTTTTCTGCCTTTGAAGTCCACTTGCAAACCCAGCCTGGAGGAACTTCTAGAGGGAAAGGATAGGCATTGCTCGTTTTTTCAGCTCGTGAAATGAGGAGTCACTGGGATCTGCTGGCAGAATTTGTATGTGTACTGCACACTAGCTGCATGAGAGGTGCACCAGAATCACCAGCATCTTCAAGGCAGGCCACAGAGAATGTTTCGATCTACCAGGCTCTACCTTTGCATCACTCTTTTGCCTTCTCACCAGATATATGCGGTTAACTAGCTGGAACGGAGAGAAAATGAAAGCTCTTCCTCCCACGCACGTCTAGTATCCATAATTAATGGGTAAAACACATTTTTCTCTCTGGTAAGCAAGAGACTAAGTAAAAAGACTCCCAGCATTGCTTGGTAATAAAATAAAATCAAATCTAGTAATAAATCGTAGCCTATAAGACATGTTACAGAGAAGGGCTGTTGCCTCTTAGCGGCTCAGTCTGTCCTGGGGGAACCAAAGGCTGATGTGACAGTGCACTGTCCTGTTAGCTGGTAACAGTCCCTGTGTTTTGGGTCCCTGACTGCACAACTAGATCCAGCATAAGCAGAGGGAGAAATTTATATCCATTTACATGAGATATGAATCTCACCCTATTACGTTTAACTGTAAAGCTCTTACAGGGTTTTGGCTCGTGTCTAGGAAAAATGTTCTTATCACTTTAAGAAACTCCCCAGCCACAGGGAATGAGAAAAGCAGCGATGATGTGACACACTGAATTCAGGCTGTGGAAAAAATCTTGGCTATGACACTTATCTATTTGAGTTTCTGTGTCATCTGTACTTTCCTAGCAGAATAGTTCACATAGCTCAGGCAGCTCTGACTCCCCAGCTGGATGCAGTGGCTGTGGAGGAAATACCGCCACTGATGTGCTGCTCTGTCTTCCACATCTGCAGCCGTATATCCATGGGCTATTATGGAATAAGATTTCTTCCTATTGCTTTTGCGTGTTTTTGGCCCCAGCTGACTGTCTGAAATTTTTAGCCTTTTATCACTGCTGAACCGCCCAGTTTTGGTGGCTCTCAAGAGTAACCAGAGCTTTCATATTTTTGACTAACAGCACCATAACGATATAGAAATCCTCAAGTTATGAACAGTGAGTTTCCAGCCTTTAAGTAATTTCTAAATGTAGGTGCATGTATTGGGAAACTTGGGATCAGGGTTTTCTTCCATTCATATGCATTGAGGGAAGCTGCAAATGTGGGAGAACTTAGGAATCCCATCAGGAACCCTGTTTGAGAATACCACTGATCAGAAGTGCCCTTCTGCACAGTTGGTGGAACAGCCTGAGTGAAAAAGGCAGCAGGGAAAGTCCCGTTGCACATGGGGAGGAACAGCCAGAGAGTGGGTCCAGGGCATGTTTCCAATGGAAATGGTCCAATGCAAAATTCAGAGCAGGGGATCATTCTTCCTGAAACCACAACCACCAGGCATGAAGAAGTCAAAGAGAAGAATCAGACCTCAGCAACTTGAAGAAAGGTCCTTCTACAGACTGTTATGGAGGTCCCTGTCTTTCTGAACTCCTGCAGTGTTAAGCTCAGATGAGGACCATTACTCCATCATATTTACAGGAATATCAGTAAGATTTTACCAAGGAAGGGGGAATTTAAAGTGTAACCCGGCACACATTAAAGGCACAGGGCCAAATCTCTTGTTTGTAATTTTGGTGGTCTTGTGCAAGAGGGACTCTGTCTCACTGGCACAAATGATTTTAAAAATAACTTTAAGAAATACCTGAGCCCAGCTTACAGTTCTTACTTTTCTTCCAGAAGGTGTTTCTGGCTTGTAGAAGAATGGCAGTGGAAATTATTAACCACTGACAGTATTCTTGTTATGTTTGTTTTTCTGGGTTTGCTCCTGCACTGTACATATGCCCAGGATCTGGACAGGACCATATTTTAAAAGGAGCTGAAGGAGAGGCAGAGGACTAACTGATGCTGCAGATCCCCTCTCCTGTTCTGCAGGTGGATTACAGTGTGCTGTGAGCCATGCCTAACAGCCTTTGCAGTCTCCTGGGCTCATACATTCAGCGGTAACACGTAGCTGACAGGGACACAATCTGTGTCTCGTTCCAGCATGTGTCAGCTTGGCACATGTTACCTTCTGCAGGACTCTGTGTGTGTCTGTCTGGGCTCTGAGCTCTGCAGACCCCAAGGAGATGAGTTTACGTCACCCTTGGAGGACAACAATGAAACGCTGAGCAAAATTCAGTCCCTGTTTCTTGCGATTCTACTCTTTCTTTTAATGCTGCTTTTGAAAAGTAAGCAGCTCTCTTCTTTTTATGCTGCTTTTACTCTTAATTCAATGACAGCATTTTCTTTGCAAGAGCCACCTGCTGTGTGCCCAGGAAAAGGCCCATCAGCAAAACTTGTGTGGGGCAACAGTGACATCCAGTGGTCCCCAGTTAGCCCATGATTTGCAAACACCTGCATGCATCAAGTCTGCCAGAGTTCAGCTCTGACTGTGTGAGGAGTAAACTGTCTCGCCACAGAAGTCAGTGGATGTTTGTCACTTCTTTAATAGAGTCATTAAATTACATTCTTTACATTTCACCCAGTGTAATTAAGATCTTGCATGCCTTGTCCTGGCTGTAATTATTACATTTTCGACAAAGGAAGGACAAGAACTTGCTCAGAATAAGGTATAAATGAAATTCCGTAAGAAATATTTCCTCCTATTTGTCACAAATACCTTAAAAAAGAAAACGAGTGTTGGTGGCTTATCTGCATAACCGTTATGGTATGTGACTGGAGGTCCTTCTGCTATTTGTTGTGCATCTTTGCTGTGCTCACCTGGTAGGAGGTGTAGTTAGGCTGAACCCTTACTCTGATGACCCACTCTTCATGCTTCTCAAGCCAAAGTTGGAAGTCACAGAGTTCTGCAGGTAAAAAGCATCTCAGGGTGTATTTAATGAAGTTTCTTTTGTAGCAGTATTTAATGAAGTTTCTTTTGTAGCAGAAAGAACCACTGCTACTTCTTATGCCTGGTAGGCAGATGCCTGGGATTGAGATTCCAGTGAGGAAAACTGATGAAGTCAGGGAAAGTGGGGAGTACTCACTGCAGCTCACCAAGTCCAAAGCCCTGTGCCCTGTGTGTGTGTATCTGAGCATCCCCTTCACCTGGGGAGTGGGGGAAGCACCTAAGGCAAAGCTGGCTTCATCAAGGGCAGCTAAATGTAATCCAGCACTTCGCAGTGGTGAAGACTGCTGTGGCGGAGGTGGGGGGATTTGGTCAGAGTCCCTATTAGAGACTCACATTACTCTTTTGGATATGCTTGGGACTTCTGATCTGTCCTGTGCTCCAGACAGCAGTGTGGTACGTCAGCTCGTGCAGAGCAGTGCATCTGAGCTGGCTCTCTCAGAGCAGATCTGGTGTCTTTAATCGTACCTCATTGTGGAGACAAGCCAGGTTTAAAAAGGTCATTTTAGAATCTGCCTTTTCATTTCACACAAGTTTTGCTACAAATCTTTCTTCCAATCTTTAAATTCCCACCACAGCCATTCATATCTACCTCAGCTTCCCTCCTCTTTCCTCTTTCATTACTTAAATGTCCCACAACGTGAGTCTAATACGACATTAACCACTTAAGCCATAAAGGTCCTGTTCCAAAGTCTCATAACATCAAATTACTTTCAAGGCAATATTCATAATCCATAATTCCAGACAACTAGGAGGTGACACTACTAATAAAATCAGTTATGAGACTGACATTGTAATTTGTGTCCACCTCCGTGCTGCAGTCTTGCTGGAGCCATTAATCCAGGGAGTGGAGTGTAGGTGTGTTGCGTGGATGTAGCGCTTTCCATCCCAGCAGTTATGTGTTGTGGTTGTAACAGCAGCAGCCGACGGGATCGATGAACCGCCTGCCAGGTGCTGCAGAGGGATTCGTGGATCGTGCAGAAGGTTCTCCGCTTAATTTGCTGTGAGGAATTTTGGTGAGGCTTGATCCTTGGGGGTAATGCAGTATTTTTGACAGGTGAAAGGCCATGGCTGAGCCCCTCCAGCTGACGGCTGACAGGGAGCCATCAGGAACCTCACATGAGATGCAGTGTGCTGTGGCCGTGCTCCTGGCACAAATGTCTGGAAAGGTGCTTGGCTGGGGGGAGAGGAATAGCCCTGAGCTCAATGCCTGGACACCAGCTGGAGTTCCTGGGACCTGGGAGGATTTCAGAGGTGGAGCAAGACCAAGAACAGCTGCAAAATGGATGTCTAGATGCGATTGTTACATCTGTGTCTTTTGCGGTCCTGGAGAAAAAATTAAGGGCTGCTAAGAGCAGATTAAGGACTGCTAAGAGCAAATAGATACTGCTCATGTGTGGTTACCTGGGTCGATACGTGTAGGCAGCTGCACACTGCTCCCAGTGCTCCAGCTGTAATACCTGGTGAGCAAAGTGGTAGTAGCATCTCAGTAATTGCATGGCAATGAGCTGGATGCAAGTGGATAAACAACTGGGACGTATTTTCCCCAGTGAGGATTGCACAGACAGACATCCAAAAGCCCCTGCCCAGGGAACTCTGCTGGAACAGCGGAGCTGTGTCACAGCGGGAAGGGAAAGAGAGCGGCAGCGATCCTGCTGAACATCATGTTCTGGAAGTTCACGCAGCGTTTCTGCCATGTAGAAAGGCAACACGAGGTGACGGCACAGCAGACTGTGGTAAACAAGGTGCAAAAGGTTTGCTGACAGTAGGTTTCTTCCAGGAACCATTGATAACTGCTTGGTGGGGGGGGAACAGGATTTTGATTTCATTAAAATTTCTACTACTTCCCATGTTGAAACACAACCAGGAAAGAAAAAGGAAAACATGTTTCAGAGCACATTCTTTTGGGTCACTCAAAGTGTTTGATCCAGTTTGAATTTTAAAGGCATAAATGTTTTAAAATAAAAAATGAATGTGGAAAATTTGATTTTTTTTTTTCTTCTAAAAATACCTGCTTGGGATATTTTGACAGAACAAACCATATGTCATTCTAGACTCAGCCTGGAGCAAAGGACCCGAGTAAATCTGAAGGTGGGGTTGTATTCTTTAAGTTGTATTTCTTGAACGCCTACAGCTTCAAAAGTATTTTACCCAGGCTTCTAAAATACCTACTACAGGATTCAATAAATCATGGTCAAAAACATTTTCTCCCAGCTTTGGAATTAATAAAGGAATGAAAAAAGTCAATTTTGTACTAAAACCAATTTGTGATAAATGGGCTAGCTCTCAGCTCTCTCAGAAAACACTTGGTAATAGTTACATCTTGCAAGGTTTTTGAAAGAGGAGATTAACAGCTTGCTATCTTTCCCTGCCCTTATTTAGTGAACTAATATTTTACAATAAAATTTGCAGGGTTATTGTTAATGACCAAGCACACTATTTACAGCTCAGTGTCCAGAGGGCAGCCCCAGCCCTCCCTCGCTCGGCCAGCCGCCCTGTGCAGCCAGGTCTCTGTGCCGTGTGGCCGTGCAAGGCGCCCCGATGCTTCTGTTTAGAAGCAAAAGAATAACAATTGTTTGTTGAAACTTAACACTGGGTTCCATTTGCTGTTAAATATTTTATACTGTTTATTTCGAACAACAGTGGTCTGATTGTTTCTGATTCAAAGGGTACGTATTTCTGGCCTTAACTCTTTTTTTAACGGTGCGTTATCTCAGGGGAGCTGTGCAGAACTGGGTACGTCCATGGACTAGAAAACGTGGAGGGTATTTGCACAGACTCTGGGCTTTCAGCGCTCAGTCGGTGGCAACTGAAGTAAACAACAAAAGCTGAGGAAATGTGAAAACACTCCCATCATCATGCGCGTTTTAGTTTAGGGACCAAAATTAGATGTCCAGTGGTATAAAGAAAGCTCAGTCCAACTGGGAGCTAAACATCCTCTAAATAACCTTTGCTGATGCATAATGCAGGACTGAGGTGATCTGAAAAGGGAGCCTTTTAGTTAAAAATTATTCAAGAAGGTCTTGGGAGGATGGCAGCCAGGGAGGCCAGAAGGTTTCATAGAAACTAAGCAGCTGTTAAAGGCACAAGTATATGAATCTTTTTGTTTCATTTTAGAATAAAAATGGCTGGTTGAAAAACATCCTGAAGAGTCAGCCACCCACATTCTTCCTCCAAAGAATCAAAGATTCACAGCTCACAGGCTTTGAGATGTAATTACAGTACGAGGAGGTTTGGGAGAGCTGAAAAGTCACCATAGCAACCTTCTGGCAAAAATCTTTGCACATCCAAAGTAAAGCAAAATTTCTTTTTATCTGAATGGTTCTAGTCAGTCTGAATGTGTTCTCTCTTCATTTTCTGCTTCTCTTCATTTCATCATACTCCTTAATCACAGGTTTTTTTCTGCTCTGAGTCCCAAGTGTCCTCTTCTAAAACTTCTCAGGGAAGTTTTGACCAGCACTGGATGCAGCATGCTGGTTATTAGGTCAGGTTCAGCCTGTGACTTGGCGTTAAAGAGGAGATGCCCTCACATGGCGTGCCAGACTTTTTGCAATAATCTCTGGTGAAGCTGATAAACAGCTTGCATTGAATAATTACCAACACCAAACTAAACTGAAAAACAGGGAAACAGAGAGAAGATGGAGGAAATGGAGAAAGGGAGCAGCTAAACCTTCTCAATAGTTGCTCGGGGGTGGCAGTAAAAACTCCTTCCACACCATGATGCCATGATAGTGGTTTAACAGGTACAAAATGCTGCTGGGTACAAAAAGATGACTTTTGAAGCACCCACCCTTGAAAAGTCCTGTTCAGTCCCATGCCTGAAGAAAGGCTCTCCATGCAAGAGTTTATGTGAATACTAGAAACGATGCAGCATGGATTTCATGAGGCAAACAGGGCATGCCTAGCAATTTCTATGAATACGATCTGCCCATAAGAGAAAGAGAAGAAGCCTGCTGGCCAAGGCTGGTGGATGGCAGGAGGGTGCTGGGCCATGGCTGCTTGGCTGTGAGAGGTTCTGTGCTGGTGCACAGTGAGAAGACAAGGCAGGGGAGGCGTTCCTGAGATATGAAGCACTTTGGCTAAGGGGTGCTGTTGTAGTTTTTAGGGGAGAAACCTGAAGTCTGGGGTGTTTATACGGGGGTAACCAAGAGGAGGAGACAGATTTGTCAGGAAGAAGGTGAAGAGGGATGACTAGATTCTTTAGGAAAGTGAAAGACAGGGACAATTCCATCCTGTTTGGAGACTAAAGCGTCTGGAGGAGCGGGATGAACTGCAGTGTTAAGCAGTCTTGGGAGGTTCAGGCTGTCTCCAGTTCCTCTTCCCTAACCAGACCCAGTGAGGGAGCTGAACTGCTGGGAGTCACTGCCAAAATATTTACGATCACACTCCTGCAGGAGAGAGGAGCAAGCCCTCCAGGGCTCTGTGCAAACCATTTCATCCCTCCGGAGCTAACTCACAAAATTCAAGACTTAACCTCTAGCTAGCCAAAGTGAGAGTCGCGCAGGACCATCCTTTCCTGGTGCCACTCCCTCCTTGATCTCAACTCACAAAGTCTTTCCCACTAGCAAGCAATATTTAATATTTTTGCAGTTGATAATAACTGATCAATATCTTGCAGGAGGGAAGAAAGATACTGGTTGATCTTTACATTATAGTGCTATATACCACAAATAGAGGCTAGACAGCTGTTGTGGGAAAATTGCAACCTAATGTTATTTAGTGAAGTCACTTCTGAATCAGAAACAAGGGGAGCTCTTCAGGTCAGTTGTTTCTTTCTAATTTATGTTTTATAATGCTCCATGTTCTGGACTTTGCTCTGGACAAAACTTAATAAAACCCTGTGACATACCAGAGGCTGGGAGCATAATGGTTTGTTTCTTAAATGTTATTGCAAAAGTCAACAAATCATTGCTGGAGTAATAAAGGAGAAGGTTGGGAGCAGAGATTTGTTGTCACAGCAGATTTTCCAGGACCTAAGAAATGTGGTTTCAGAACAGAAATCACTTGCTCTTCATTGCCTGACCACTGAAAACATCACAGCATCCCACCTGATTTTCTCTTCATATTTCTCTTCACTGGTCTTTTGGCATCTGGCAGAAGAAATACTGTGGAGCACCTGGCAAAAATCTGCCTTCATTTCTGTGCTACACAGGGAGGTGAGTTTTTGAGCAGCACCTTTTAATGACTATGTTGTTTTTAGGAGAAAGGATGAGTCACCTGAAATATGTAACAAGTCCTGCTTAGGTACCACAGGCTGGAAGCATAATGATTTGTTCCTTAAATGTTACTGCAAGAGTCAGCAAATCATTTCTGGAGTAATAAAGGAGAAGGCTGGGAGAAGAGATTTGTTGTCACAGCAGTAACTGGAAAACTGGACGACATTCCCTAACTTCTTAAGTTTTGCAAAGTTAAGTTTTAAAAGGAAATGGTGAGAGCTGTTATTAGTTCAGGTTTTTTGATAATTGTCTGATGTTTATTTCACATGTCTGGACACGAAGGGACAGTTTGCATTTTGCCAGTGGTGAGTGCAGGAGCCCTCAGCGGGGAGCCCCAGGGGAGGGCTGTGTCTGATGCGAATCCAGGCGACTCCGCTGACCGCAGCTGGGCCACTGAGACAATCTGAGGAGCTAGTCCATCCCTTACAGCCGTTTTATTTATCTCATTAGCAGCTGAATATTTAATCCAGTGTGATCCTAAACCAAGAATAAGCCCTCGCCTTTGATACCTGGTGAAGTGAGTAGAGACAGCGGAGCACGATGGGGGAGTGTGCGGGGCACGGGGGGCAGTCGGGGGCTCTTGGGCATCCAGGCTGTCTGTCCACTCAGTTGCTCTGTTTTAACTACAGTCATCTTTGAAGCAACTTTAGTCAAACTGAAGCACAAAATAGGACAAACTCCTTCGAATTTAGAGTGGCAGGTTTGGATTTTGCTTTGAGGGTTTAGTGTGTGCTTACACCCTGGAACCAGCCCTTCCCCAATTATGAGTATGTTCCCAGGGCTTAATTAAACTGATGAAAGTTTGTCTGTAGACAAAGCCCAGTGGTGAGAACAAATACTTTTTTTGGCTGTGCTGTCCATGAGCAGCCTTGTGTCCCGCTTCTCCGCGTGCCTCTTGCCCTGTCTGCTGCCATCCCAGAAGAGCCTGTGGGGTATGACCATGGGTCAGCACATCCAGCTTGACCTCCTCGGTCTTCTTGTTATCCCCACATTTGTGGGAACTTCCCCACTTCAGACATGGACTCCTTTTGTCAAAGCAGGCTGAAAGTTGCCAACAGGTTTGCAGATTGTGAGAGATGGACAAAACACGCACCGTGTAATTGTGTGAACCTCATCGCTTTTAGAAACCAGCAGAAACCAGAGGGTTTGTATAGCTGTGACCTTCACAGAGATTACTGATCTAGTGACTCAGCTTGGTCATGGGGAGCGAGGACTTCTGGGCTCCTGTGCTGTGAATGCCATTTCAGCAAACTGCAGGAGCAGACTGAATTTCTCAGCCAGGTGTGTGGTAAGGGGGTGCTCACCAACATCTTGCTTTCAGAACATGCCTGAAGAATGAAGAAGTTCATGTGTGGCCCTGGACACCGCTCTTTTGACAAGGCTCTTTACATCTTGATGGTTGCTGCTTGTCTTTTCCTCCTGGCAGGTACAGTAATACCCTTCAGGATTAACCACGAGGATGGTGCTGCCAGTGGGCTTTGGGCATCCCCCAGCCCAGGGGATGTCTGCTGGTTTCCTCCTCTGTGCATGCACAGTGTATCTATATAGGAGCCCGCTTTCCTCTTGTTCTGCCCCAGTGCAGCAGTTATTTTTGCTCTGGACTTCTCCCTTCTCTGCAACTGGTACTGGGGTCCTTGTCTATCCCTGAGCATATGCTGGCCTGCAGACCTACAGGTCTGGGCATGATGCACACCCTCTCCTGGGATGCTGGTTCAGTCTGGGCCACAGATGAGTCAGTACAAATGAGAAAATATGGCAAGGAGTGAAATGTCAGGTTTTGGTTGCATCACAGCTGTTGTCCATGTTGGGAGGTGAAAAGCCTCTTGGCTTTGCCATTTTTCATTGTTTCCTTCCTGGGTGTCTTCCTGCATTTCTGTATGTTTTTTATGAGTTTTACTTTGGTGACTGTAAAATAAGAGCTGTGCATTTACTCACTTCGTGGTGTTCTGGGAAAAGCACGAAGCTACTGGGAGAACCAAGTTACCCAGTAATAATTCAGGCCCTGAGTCAAACACAGTAAGCTGTGCTTCGTGAACACACTCAATACCCTTTCTCCACCGTAAATCCCAGCAAAACAGTAATTAGTTCTGTGTTGTTTTTTGTATTTCTTTCTTCGGCTTCTCCTCAAGAACACAGGGCACAGAGATAATTCATGCTTCTACAATGCACCCTGTAGCACTGGGGTCACTTCCAGCGCACAGTGCAGTCGAGGGAAAAATAAGCTCTTTCCAAGTAAAGCCTGCATAATAAGAACACTGATTTAATATCTAGGTCTTGCCAAATGTACCCACTTTCTCAGCTTTGGTAGCAGGCTCCTAATCCGTCTGCTGTAAGACACTGGGAGGCTTGACCCCTGAAAGGGTGATTTCTCAGTGTGTCTCTGCGGGGGTGCAATGGTGCTCTGGTCACTTGCGGAATGGGTACCAGTTCTGCCAGTCATACATCCCACAGGGATTCCCATCTCTTGGAGAAACCCACGGGAACTGGCTTCTTACCCTTTTGGGGCCCTGCAGCTGCTGGAAAGTATGGCTGAAGCTGGCTGCTGCATTTTCTTGTGCTGTAATGAATTACTCACTGCTTGAGCTATAATTGAGTAGCTACACCCACCTCTCTGTATATCCTAAAGCTCCATCACGGATCTTCTCCTGCAGTCCCAGCACTGGCCATGTGATTTCATGTGCAAGGGCTTTCTCCCACTAAGGCAGAGGCTGGTGTGTTAGCGGAGAGGAGCTAAACTCCCATCCCACCCAGGGCCCTCCACCGAATGATGTTATACACTGCTCTTCTGAGTCCTACGCACTCCCACTCAAGGGGACAGTAATTATTTTGGGTGCAAACCACTGCCTTAGCGGAGTTGCAGTGGTGGAAGCTAGACCAGGACGCGAGGTGCTCAGTGGAGCTGATTTTATTGCTGAGACAGACATGAAAGGCGGCGGAGTGTTACGTGTAATAGAAATGTTCTCTTTACGTTTCAAGTGCACAAGGTTATGCTGGGACAGCAATGCACCACTTCTGATCACCTACAGAGAATTAGACTCTGCGGATAGATCATTTCCTACCTGCCTCCAATTTGAAGTGTGTGAAGCAGATGGGGAGAAGTGCCAGCTACTTCTGCAGTCCATGATGTGTATAACCTTTACTAGAAGTGCAAATAGTCACTGGAGATTTATTGGTCAAGTTAGATTTGGGGGATTTGTAATGCCGGATTTGCATGGCTAGCAATCACATTTGGAAAAATCTAAATTCATTTGAGGAAAATGCTGTAAAAACAGCCCCTACATATGCTTATAAAAGACTCAACATAATGGTAATTCTTATCTAGAAGAAATATATCCTGAATCAGTGAAGCACATGGGAACACCTGAGGGTAATGGCAAGTTAGAGATGCAGATCACCTGTGCAGGAGCAGCCTGCCTTACAATTTGAGTGTGATTAATTACCATTCTGCTGGTGCACGGGGGGCCACCTCACCCCCTACAGAAGCACTTTGCTGGTGGTGGATGGAGCTGGCAGAAAGACTGGCTGCTGCCTAAACGTGTTGCCTGTGGAGCACCGCTGCTCTGTGGCTTTGTGCGTGGTCACAGGGATCCGTGCCTGGGAAAGGGACTTTGTCGTGGCTGGCGGTGACTGCGGTGGGACTCGCTGAGTAGGAGACAGCGGTAAATCCGGGAGCCACCGTGGAGGTATGTGTCTTAGCGTTGCACTGTGCTGCCTCCTGTCCAGATGTACAACACTTCACCTGGAGCGCAAAACCCAGATAAGCGGAGTGAAATACCCTTCACAGCTCACTGGTGCCCCTGCCAAACTGCTCCAGGGATGGAGGCTGGCTGAGTTAGAGCCATAGCAGCTACTACTCTGCTACTCTGCGGTCAGAGCTGGGGCAACATGTGAGCAAGTTACTCACTGCCTGTGTAGGTCTGTGGTTAGTATTACTCAGGGAGGTTGCCTCTGTCAGCAAAACCTTTTAAGTACGTTGTAAAGATATAATGAAATAATTTAAAGCCATGAAGAAAAAAGATGCCCAAACGAATTCCTGAGCCTGAGAAAAGGACAGTCCTTATGATTTTTATTTTTGGCAGAAACCTTGAACTAAAAACTGCACGTTGGGGGTATGAATTGTCACCTGGGAGCCAAACCTGCAAACAGCTCTTTACGCAGAGTGTGCTGAACCCAGACCTTTGCACCGGACCCCCATACTGATACTGGGCCATGTGGACCCTAGACCTGAATTCAGTATTGATTCCTATTTGGCATGTCTTGGGGACTTCAACTGTTCCTTTGCAGAATGAAACTCTTCTCTTTACTGGTAGTGTGGTTGGTCTCAGAATTAAATTTCAAAGGCAGCAGAAACCAGAAATAGAAGAAACTTCTTTTTTTTAATCATCATTCAGGGAAGTACTTGAATGAGGTCGTATTGCAGCTTTTTCTTTGGAAGTGACATTTTATTTCCCTTCTTTACCCTCTTTCCTAATGCCATTTGCTTACAGAAACACGTTCCCTGCATGGAGAAAGACTGGATTTACTGGGAAGGAATGATAAGTACGTGTCTCTGGTCAACTTCAGCATCCCTCAGCTATGTCAGTTCACGGTATGCATTGCCCTAAACCGGACTGCAAATGTCAACTCTTGGGCAGCATTTTCCTATGACGCTAACACCACCTCCACAGACATAAATGACATAGAGCTCGGACTTTCTGGAGAAAACAAGCAGTTGAGACTGTATCTTTTTGGCACTAGACGAGACATTGAGATCGATCTGGCCCTTTTTGTGTGGTATAGCGTGTGCTGCACGTGGGACACCAGGAAACACCTGCTGGAGGTCTATTGCAATGGTAATCTTGTGCACACCGAAAGCATTGGCAGCGCTGAGTGCCTGAAACCCAAGGGTAGCCTGGTGCTGGGTCACCTGCACAAAAGAAAAAATGGCTTTATCGTGCAGGTAAGCAGCAGCTTCATTGGTAGCTTGTACTACTTCCAAATGTGGGACCGTGTGATGGGTCAGGAAGAGCTGCTGGAGTGCGCCATGGGCAATACTGTCAGCTGGAAGGAAGAGTACTGGAACTTCAGCAGCATCCTTCCCGTTGCGGACCGTCACCTGCACTGTGGTGAGTGTTTGCAATATTTTGTCTTCTTTGAGCTTGTGTGTAGCTGGGGATCACACACAGAGAGTAGGGAACCCTCCACTGCTCAGGACACAGGGATTGTCTCATAGCCTCCAAGTCACTGCTGCTGTGATTGAGGCCAGGAGTTGACACAGCTGTAGCCACACATAAACATCGCCTGCTCACCCCACACAGGCTCTTCTTGAAGCAGATACACAGGTTGTGGGCGAGGGAAGGCTGGCAGGTAAAGACTCTGCCACTGAACTCCCTTGCAGGCTGCTGGAAGGTGGCATCTCTTAGATGAACCTTCTAGTGGCCCATCCTTCTGCTGGGGCACCAACCTGCTACTCAGCTGGCCTGGCACTCAGCATGGTAGGTTGGATGCAGAAATTTTCTTCCAATATATTTAATAATATTTAACTAGAGCCGTTAGTTAGATGATAGCAATCGCTTTTCTACAGGACTCCTGTCTGTTGTGTGCCCTAGATGGATATTGCTTCATTGAAAAGCGCTTTTAGCAGTGTTTTAGGTTACGTTATCATTCAGTCGTGATGTCTGTATGTACTACATGGTATTTAAACTACACAGTATTAAAACAGAGGACCGAGATGGACTAATTGACTGAGTGGCTGATTTATGTAAAACTAATGACATGCCACGATATTTAAGTGCTCCACAATAATGGTGAGCTCATCTTTACTAATTGTCAGTAAGCTGATGGCTTCACAGGGAAAGCAGAGGCACAGCTTGAAGTAACAGGTCATTTTTGGTATTCACTTTGAGAATTCAAGGAGCACCCCATCAGTCAGCGTGTCTCCATCAAGCGCAGCACCTGCTGACTTCACCACAGTTCCCACTGCGCTTTCCCATCTCCTGCTCCCAGGTTTCATTGAACCAGGGCCCAAGGCAATGAGAAGAGCAACAGGAAATCACCAGCTGCTGCCAAAACCTGTGCTCAGACGGATTTCCCCACCGCCACCTCTTTGCACACCCCCTCGCTCTGCACCAAAGAACTCGGGCACTAATAACAATTGCTGTGAATTACAACCTTCCCGTCTGTCTCTTGGCTCCCTGCCCCACCACCTTTATCCAGGCAGTCCTCCTGCACTGCCTGTTGCCGGAGCTATTTCCTCGCTTGGGTCCCAGACTTGGGGGGGGCTGACACACATGATGTGATGAGGAGAGGGCAGGAAGGCTCAGTTTCCCTTTTCCAGTTAACACCTTTGCCCTTGTGCCCACTCGCTCTGTGGGGAAGGTGTGTGCTTGGCTTGGCAGGGAGTTGTGAGCAGCTTAGTCATGGTTGCTGATGAAAAGTTTAGCACCTAAAATCAAAGTCTCCACTCAGTGTTCCTGGATTTTTATTTTTCAATAAACAATAACCTGAATGAATTTGAGCAGCTTTTTAGTGAGACAAAGCATGTTAGAGAGAGGCTTTCGATGGTCAAAGCATTTTTTCCCTCTAAAGCAGTCCCCAAGAGCCGGGTGATTTCCTCTAGTTTGGATTCTCCAGTGCAGCCTGTATTGGACATTCAGTCTGGAAACTGTTGGCCCAAATATTCAAAGGGAGCAAGGAGAAGCAGCAGAGTGTCTCACAAGTGATGAACTACACCAACAGGCACTGAGGATGCTCTTGCCTATGGTGCCAAGGACCGCTGGATCTGCATTGTGTTCCATGCTGGGAGAAGGGTTACTGGAGTCTGACGTTTTTCCAAGAGCAATAGCTAAGATGACTGTTTTGAAGTCCTAGTTATAGAGATGTTCATAAAGTTTCATCATGTTTGAGAATCCGTCATGTGTCAGACCTTGGCAAGACCTTTGCTTCCACTATAAATCTACTCCTTCCTTTAATTAACTGAAATTCATGAGCTAGCTGTTGCAGAGAGATGTACTGACAATACACTGGGTAGGGATAACAGTGAGTGGTATAAATACATACTGAGATTTATGCCCTGTCTGTCAGACAGGGGAAGCTGCGCTTGGTTGTAGTTCATATGGATTGTCCATATGGGATCATACCTATTGATTTTACATGAGGACATCTGGAGCATGCGTGTAAGAAATAGCTGTGCCAAAGTGTTGCTGTGTAATGAAATGTCACAGGGAAGTGCCACTTCAATGCTAATGTCAGATCTCACGTTGTTACTTATGCCCTATAACAACTACTAGTTGCAAGGTTTGCTTCTTGTGTTTATATGTGTTATTGATAGATCTGTGCATTGCTTGGTTCGCCTTGACAGCAGACAGTTCATGCAATTGTGCTGGGAAGCTGGGCAACCTGCTTTGTTTTGGAAATCCTACGTTACTTTTGGAAAGCCAGGGCTCATTTAGGCAAAGTGAGTGAAGCTTTTCATATGAATGTAGCAGGAAGCAGCCTTAAAGAGGGTGTGTTAGCATTTTATAAGGGATATAATTGTCAGAGCAATTGCGCTGGCTTTGCTTAATAGCAGGAGTAAAGTTATTGTTCTGCCTTTGCTTTTTTCCCAGAGTTCTTGAAGACAATCCTTTTCTTTTCCAGCTCATCTGGGCCTTTGCTAGAAGTGTAGAAGTAAAAGTGTATGTTCTCATCCTCTCACTGACTCAGTCTTCCTCTTTTCCTCCCCCTACCTCACCCACACACTGATTTCTGATTTTTTCTTAATTTTAAATAATCTGGGAGAGGGATGAATAGACACGAATATCTAAAAATGACTGCTCATAATAAAGAAATATATTTATTACAGTTCTCTTATAGGTTAGTCTAAATTTTGCTGGTCTTCTATTGGAAACCATACATATTTACAGGATGCAAAAAACCCATTTATTAAATTATCAAATCAAAATCCATAACTAGGACTTTAAAAATGTCAGTGGTACAGTATTTTTCTGGCTTCAGATCTCATCTGTCATCACGTCTTAGCCCTCATTTCGTGAATGGAATTACATGCATGTTAATTAAAGCAAATTAAGTTACAGGATGCAGGTGTCTAGTCCCACACCTGCCTGCTGGTAATGATCCTTGACGTGTGAGAATAAACAGATATTTCATTTCTTCAGGTGATAATGAGAAAGAGAAAGAAAGAAATAAATTAAAATCTGTGAAGTTGTAATTATGCTTCATTTGTCAGGAGATGAAAACAGCATTGTGAGTTACATTCCTGATTAGAAGGCGTTTGGGTTTTGTTTGGCCATTTCTCTATTATTTTTTTTTCCCTAGCAGATTTTTCTGATTCATCCTGGCTGACGCTGGGTGATATTGTACATCACCCCCGAGGCAATGGTTTTTGAAACATTACACTGGTAACAACAGGAACAGAGCGGAGCCTGTAATCACCCAGCTATGTGCAGATTCCTCCTATCGTCTGGAGAGGATCTACAGCACTGTAACAGTCGGGTGGACAAGTTAAACACTGGGTGTGCAAACGGTTTTGCTTATGGCTTGATAAATCATAGCCTAATATCATGTCTGTATTTCTGTAAGGAAGGAAAAAAAGAATTTATTCTAGTGCTAGGGGATGTCTGCACAGCGTTAGCCCTTCTCTGTTCTCATCACACTTCCTCTATGACAGCAGTTCTTAAAAAAAAGCTTATAACGAGACACTCGTTTTCTATCAACTTGAAACCAGGGACTAATTATTTGTAGCATCACACTGGTGCTCGCAGAATCCATCTCTGCAGCTTCACGCCACAGGAAGGCATAGAGGTTTCCCCTAGAAGTTTAAGCTGTGGGATTAAAGGCACTGGGGATGCTGGAGTATCTGCCTTTCCGCAGCACTGGGAGTCAGGTACTCCAGGTTTTGCTCGTTGTATTCTCATGGTAGTATGTGTTGTGAGGATGGGGAGGGCTTGGCGTGCATGGGTGCTGTAGGAAAAAGCACATCCCCTTACTTTCAGGTCCTTCTGTTTTCTTTTGAGGAGATGTTTCCTTTCGTCTCTAGGTTTTTGTTTTTAATTTAGTAGATACTTCTGGCTTCTTGTTTTCTGCATATTCATGTGTATGTCTAACAGTGTTAGTGGCTATTGGTAGGAGGTCTGTGTATTGAATATCTAGGTCTGTCTTGCAGCTGTATGATCTAAGCCTGCGGATCTTTCCCAAATAAAGAATCAGCAAATATCCACTATGTCAGGTCATGTTTCTGACCTACTGCAGGCAACGGGTTTGAAATGGTGATGTGGCAGCTTGCTCCTGGACTTGCTAGTGTTTTTTAGCGGGAGAGTAAAGCAGAGTCAATTAGTCCTCTTTTTTCCAACAGTTTAGTACTATCTAAGAAGCAAAAGGCCTGAGTAAAAAGGAGAGCATCCAAACCAAAACCTAAGATTCATCAAGCATCACGGGAGAAGCAGGCTTGCTATTTTTACAGCTTTCTGTACGCCCTGGGAGCAGCAGAGACTGTGCTGCAAAGAGCACTGCTCTGCAAAAGCAGATTTCTGGGCAGTTTGATCTTGGAACAGCCCGTGCATCTTTCCTGCTTCCCACCCCACTGCCTCCAGGTGTGGAGGAGCCTCCTGGCTCAGCTCTCTGCCAGCCCTGAGCGTGCTGCCTCTGCTGATGGGGCTACGGGCGCTGAAGCCGCTGTTTCCTAGATCATGAGATGACTCCAAAACACAGACTGGCACCTCGGAGGAGCATTTGGAGGCTGAAGGTCTGAGATGAAGACTGAAGGGTCTGAGCTTAGTCTACAAAAGCCAACCTAGGAGACACAACTTGGAGCTGGACTTCTGTTAGATTTATTGTTCTCCTGCTCTGGTTTGACCTTGTGCTGAGTGCACAGCCTGTGGCTTAATGCAAAGGGTAAAACTGCTTGTTTGTCTGGGAAGCAGAAGCTTGTGTACTGTAGTGTGCCTGTTCAGAAGGGGCTTTTGACTTCAGCTGTCCTTTCGATTTCACAAACTAATTTGAAGTTATTCAGCATAAAAATAGGAGGCTTCAAGTTGTTAACAGCCCCTGTTTGTTATTGTCCATGGATGTATTGCCATTGATTTGAATGGGTCAGAGATGGGCTGTTATATTTTAAGCATGAGTGATTCTCCTTACTTTGAACTACAGTAGAGAAAACAATGTTTTATGAAGCATGGCCTTATCCTATTGATTTCCGTCCGCATCCATAGACATTTGGCTTTGTATTCATATGTTAAATTTATTTCTCTTAGTCGCAGCTAGAATGTCAAGCCTCCGACAGTCATGTGAGTGAAGGAAAAAACACAAATTACCAGCATCGCAAGGAAATGGTACCTCTAGAGCAAAATGTTGTGATCCTGCTTTTCTTTCAACACCGAGATCTGTTTTGTTACACGGTGATTCGGTTCACTGCAATTTTCTGTAGTACATGTGACAAACGTCACCCGTTTTGTCCCTGTCTGCCTGGTGATGTGGCAGATTGCATGTGAAATGCAAAACTCCTATCTGGTTTGACAAGGTGATTCACTTCAAGGAAAATTAGCTACAAACAAATTCTTGGAATTCTTTACTTTGAAAACAGCAGGCAGAACACCCAGCATTTGTCATGGGAATCCTTATGCCAGGTTATCATTAAGCCAGAGACCATGATTATCAATGTTTGTCTCGCATGCATTACTGCATGTGAACCTGCTGGCATTCAGCGTTTGACAAATGCCTTTTCCTGCAGGCTGGCACAGGTTACACGAGCAAGAAGGGAACAGAGAGGTAACCGCTCTTCAACAGAAGCAATGAAAAAAGATAATGTTGCATGAACTCTGGTCTTCCTTGTGATCAAAACTCTGCAAATCCTGTTTTCTCCCTTGTTATGCTGTAGTTACCTCTGGAGAAATACCTCCCCGCCCCTACACGCAGGTGTATTTTCCCCCATTGCCCTCACCCTGCAGAGGTCTGTGGAGCAACAGCAGCTCTTTCTTATGATGACCTTTGCTGAAGGACTCACACCTCTCGCATGCCTGGACTATGCCCTTCCTCACACTTTTGCCACTGCAGATTCTTAGGCCTTTTAATGTTCTTGTCAGCAGGCTCAGGTGAAGCATCGTCAACAAGGGTTCCCACGCTGCCCCCCTCACCTCCAACCAGCAGTACCAATGGTACCATTCCACGTAAGTGCCAAACGGCTGTTTTAAATGCTGACGTGATCATCACTGACACTGACTGACACCACGCACGTGACAATTTAAGGCTCAGTCACATGTTTAAGCTGTTGCTGCTTAGCAAGGTGTTGTATGTCAGCGGACCCTCCTACCTCCTCCTGTGCTCCCTTGGCAGGCAGCAAAAGCCAAGTTAGTGCACCCACTTGTTTGTGAAGCTGTGATGACCATGTGTTTGGACCCTTAGGCTCTTTAATAAAATTTCTAGCAATGCAGCAGTAATCTAGACTTGGATACTTGGGAGTCTGGGATTTCCCAAAGAGCCTGGGTGACCATGGGAATGGGAAACACAGCCGTGGCTCAGCAGAGGGTGAGGCGATGGGAAGGGGTGCGGGCACCTTCTGTGCAAACTACAGGATGTGTCTCACATATGCTCTCTTCTTACAGTCAGCTTCTTTAGCATTGGCATGAACTTCTCTCTTTTCTACAAAACTGAGAGACCTCCCGATCACTATGATGCAAGGAAGCTTCTTGAAAACTGGGTGAGTAGCTTGCTTTTCTCCTTCTCATGTATTTCTAGCAAGTATCAGATGATGAGGACAGCTGGTGCAGAATGCAAGCTGATAGGACAACACAGAAAGGAGTATCTATGTAACAATATTGTGGCATTTCAGAATCGTGTTATCCAACGCATTTTTAACAGGATAAAATTAAATTCTGAAGGAAGGGAAGAGTGTTGACATTTTGCAAAAATTTTTAGCCATTTTCATCGGGATTTAGAATTTTGATGACAATTCTAAATTTACAAGCAGGTCTAGATAAAATATCAATAACTCAAGTTAATAAAAATGTTGTTTTCTTTCCAGTTTAGTATCATATTTACTGGAGAAGAATTTGTTGTGACAGACTTTAAAGTCAGGTAAGCCTCTGGCTGTACAGTGGCATCACCTTGACCCTCTGTCCTTTGAGTGAAATTGCAGCCAGGTTCCAAATGCCCATTTCACAACTGACCAGTCCCCTGACAAGGGTGTAAACCAAACCCCCAGATCTGTACAACTGCAATCACATGGAACACCCACATTTTGTTTACTGGGCTCATTCACCTGAAAATATATATCCTGCCTAATGCAAGGCAAGTAGCTGCTGCCAAACCGAGACCTCATCTTTGGCCAGATCTATTAGTTCATGGTGAAGGTTAAACCTTTGCTGCCTCTGCAGCATGTGAGCAATGAGTCAGGTGGGCTGATGTATCCGGTAAGCCATCCTGGCAATTCCAAAAGTACAGAAATTGGTACTTGCAGGAGATGGAAAGTAGGGCAGAGCGCTGGTACCTGCAGGGTTCATTCACGTTGGTACCTCTGAAGCCCGGTTTCAGCGATGGCGTGTGAGTGCAAAGGAGCTAAGGGGTCACATCCATCCACAGAGCGAGGGTCACAGACCGCTGCGGGCTGTCTAGTTTGTGTAAGTAGGTACACACTGGCTTTTGTGTGCCAGTGCCTAATAAAAGCATATTACAGTTCCAAAACCCTGCTCAGAAACGTTTTGCACAAGACTCCTCTGTTTCATACCTTTGAGCCCAATCCAGCTGTATTCATAGCCGAACTGTGAGCAGCTGAGAGGGACATTCAGCAATTCATAAATGTATCACTTGTACAGACATGGAGTTTTATAATTTATGCATATTTCAACGTCCTACTTTCTTTTCTGACTTCTACAGTTACTGCTTGCTTTACAGAGACAATACAGTAACGCACTGCACTGTTTACATGAGGTCAATCTGATTCGGAAAACCGTAAGAGAAGGGTGGGTCCCAGTCTGGAAGAAGCATTTTTTGTCAGGGTGCATATCTGTTACAGCACTTGGTCTTGGCGATTGATGTGGATACGCCTATGCTGAATTCAAGATAACTTCTGTGCTGCAAGGTCTGGCTTATTGTGGTTGCATGATTTTTATTTTTTTTTTAGGTGATAGCGGAATGGGACATGTTATATGCTTACTATGAAATAATTATTTTATTCTCTTCTGCTTGCAGGGGTAATTATCCACAAGTCTATAAGAGGGCTCATGTATGTAATTTGTTGTTTTCTGATTTTAAAACTTACTTTTCCTTATCTCTGCATAGAGGATATAGTAGCTGCATGATCTAAATGCTAATACTATTGTGTTTTGTTGGCATTATTAAATGTTGACCTCCAGTCTGGTAGGTGTGTCACATGTAAACAGCTGGGCTGCAGAGCCACTGTGTCTCCGTAGATATTGATATGTTCTGTGCAGGCAAAGGAATGCTGGCTGTGCCCAGCACTATCTGCAAGCAGTCTACTTTGCAATAGCCTTCTGATGAGCACGCTAATTGACCAGCATTAGATACAGATCCGCTCTGCCCTCTGCATGAGGCAGCATCAATGCACTATGATGTTCTGTTTTATCATGATGTACCTCTGGAAGTACCATGAAGCAAAGGCTACTGTAGAGAGTCAGGTCCCAATAACATTTAAAGCAATAGGCTCTATTTTAATGAGCACAATGAGCTTCTGCTGTCTGCTTTCCTTAAAATCCAACTTGTGCCAGTTGATTCTAACCAGCTTCTAACCTTTTGTGTCTTTCTATGTGAATTGAAGATGAAGGTAAAGCAGATGTCACAGCGGTAAGACCCATGGTTATGTACTGTGTTTCCATAGTTCCTATTGATTTCATTTATAGGGTAAGGAGGAATTATATCCCTCCTCAGCTGTTTTAGTTTCAGAGTCACTGTGGAACCTTTAGTTGTATAAATCAGAAAAGCACATGTGGGGTTAGAGTCACAATAATGCTTGATTTGGGGAAATGCATTTGAGCATGCAAGGCTTCCCTCTCATTCCCGGTATCTTGGGAGGCTCAGAGCGCTTCCACGGCAAACCAGGAGGTTTGTGCTGCACTAGAAGAGCTGGCTGTGAGCAGTATCCTTCACTGGGGCCAGAACAGTGAGTGGACAGTGCCCGAGAAGGCTGCCAGGATGAATCCTGCACCTCTTCTGCAGGAGATCCTAACTGCCTTTCAACCTCAGGCCAGAAGAGGAGGGGGACCTGCGTTCCCATCACCTTCAAGGGGTTGCAAATGGTTTACAAAGACAATGCTGAGTGGGGAACAACTTGGTAGAGACAGGAGTGAGTTGGGAACACTTGAAACATCACAGTCCTAAGGAAATTAAATTAGAGGTCCGTTGAGGTGCTCCACCCACAACCAAGACCTGGCTTCTTGCACTTTTCTGCCATGTCTGAAGCCACTCGAAGAATGATACAGTCTTTCCAAACCTCCTAAAGTCAGCAAAAATAGTTATCCAGAAGAATAGCTATTTTGAGAAGAAAAAGCTGGAATCCAGTGAAGATACTGAAAGCAGTTAGTTAAATCTCAGTTTTCCAGGGAGCCTTGGAGTCTGTCACTGCCGTTTGGACACAGGGGTACTCAAGCACCTCATCGTTTTATAGCTAGCTCACATCAAGCTTTAAAACGTGGTTGACAATGCTTACTTGTGACAGAGATGTTCCTTTGCCAAGATAAAATGATCAGGAAACCTTTTGAGGTATTTACTATGAAACTATAAAAATATTATTGTACCTGTATTCCCAATAATTTGTACTTTAGAAAGCATTTCCAGCGATAAGGTACATGGGGCATTTAGTGACATTTGCCATAGGACTGCACTTTATGGTGAACAAAATACATACATCAATTATCCAATTCAATATAATTTTCTGGGTTACTCCTTAATTTTGTAGCCACTCATAATTGTGAAATGTTACTAATATGGTAGCCTTGTTTGTGTATTATATTTGTAGCTACATCTGTAAGGCCATTATAAAGGCCACATCACTTGAAACACAAGAAGTGTTAAGTTTCAAGATCAAACAGTTGTTGAATGACACTTATGAAGAGGGACCAGTATATCTATATGTGAAACCTGAAGACGTGGCTGTCAGGTCAATAGGTAATACTTCATTAAAACCTCATTGGAAAGGACATGCTTTGTAATTCTGGCTACAAGTGTTTTATCAAATTTAAATTTTGTGGAGAGCTTGGGCTAGAAAACATCCTTACAAGCAGCCAGACTGACCTCATCTGATGCACAAGCTGTAGAACACCACGCAGTGACAGCCAGATCAAAAACTTGGGTGCAGACAAACGGAGGTAAGCTAAAACTTGAATCCCAAGGTGCCAAGGCAGGTCTGAGCATCTCTGCGGTGACGGCAAGGTCAGGCTGATGCAGCTGCAAATCCCAGAGCCCCTGCTCACAGCCAGTGCCCCAGCGCCTGGCTGCTGGGGGAGACTGGAGCCAAGCACCAGACCCAAACCCACCGCCGGCGTTCGCTGAACACCAGTGCACGTTGGCTCAAACGGCAAATAATCTCTTCGTTGGTTCGGTTACAATCTCTGTCACTCCTTAAAATACAGAAGTAAGCCAGAGATAAGAGCTAACAGACGGTACCTGAAATTCAAAAACACGTTTTATGCCAAAGACTTATAAAAGATCAGCTGCAGATGAGAAAACTACAAGCCTGGAGGAGAGACATTGATGGGATAATGAGGGGCAGTTTCAAAGCACCTTCAGATAATTAGAGGAGCCTGCAGGACGTACTGTCATTAAGAACAGTTTCTGATGCTGGGAAACTAACACTTTACCTGATCTTGTCAAACAAAAGAGAAAAAGATTGTAGAAGAGCAGACGAAATATTTACACAAAAACTTTTCTTGCAGCCAGCAAACTGGTAAAATATTCCTATCCGGTCTGCAATTTACAGCTTATTCCCATCAGAAAGGGAGGTCCAGAGAACAGCCGGGTCCCTAGGTGTCAGGGAGGTGTCTTTTTTTTTTTTTTACTATTAAATCTTTTTAAAGAGCTTATATGTATTTCTTCCTCAGCACTAACGGATTGTCCAGAAAGCTTTTCACACACAGCCTCCAAGGGGAATTATTCCTGGCCGCTAACAAGTCCAGCTACCAAAGCAGAGGTCAGCTGCAGGAAAAACCCCGGGCAGTCTGCTCAGAGGAGCTGGTGAGGGATGAGATCATCGCATTTTGGTTCTTGCAGGGGGAACAGGAGGGAGTGCCAGGCTTTGTGTGATGGGAAACATGCCAAGGAGGATGCAGAGTATACAGGACCAGTCCAGCCTGGGCTGCAGGAAACGGGAATGTTGCATCATTTCCATCACCTGCCGCAAGTGCAAGGCAGCGTAATGGGAAGCTGACTTGAGCCGGGAGGGGGAACAGACGTACTGTAGCTTTTTGTGCAATCCCTTCGTGGCTCTGCCCTCCAGTACCTCTAGATGCATTTCAGATTGCTCTGGCACCTGGGCTCTGCCCCCACCCTGCTAAATAAGTCTAAGTTAGATCTGACTTGCAAGTCAGTTTTCAAAATTGGGCTAATTAATTACATTCTTAGCTACCTGAATAGGAAATATGAGGAACATCAATTATTGTATCTTTTCTGTTGTAACAATGTACACTGTTTTCATTTTTCAGTGGAATTAATATTGAACTTGAGCAAGCTTTTTGGAAGAAACCAAGTATGACTGAATGTAAATTACTGGAAGAACTTCCAAATAATATTTTATATCTCCACGATATCACAATAACAGAAGGTAAGGCACCAGATACTTCAGTGATAGAGTGAATCAAAGTAAAAATAGCTATACTTGGGTCATGCTTATGTTGAACATCTGAAGAACTGAAGTGATGCAGTTATTTTATATGCATCCTACTTGCCTGGTCATCTTAAAGTGTTTTTAATGCAGATGAATTTTGCAGGTACTTCAAAATTTTCTAGCTATCACTTTGAAGGCTTGTCTTAAATTCTACACTTAGATTTAGAACTAAGTAAATAACCAATGAATGATGTGGCAGGTTTTGCCTGTCTATACTCTCCCTGTTACCGCACCATAGTAGTTCATATTATCTCATACAAAGAAGCACAAATCAGTGTATGGAATTAAAAAGTTCATGTGGTATCATATAAGCTCTAAGGTGACCTTTATCACCTGATTGTATCTGTTTTAACCTATGCCAAATAGTGCCAGTGGTTTGAATGGTAAACAAAAACAATACCATAGCTTATCCACCTACTCAGCAGTGGCATCAAATAATAGATCATTGAAGGATATCTGCAGTTGCATACAGTCTGTCTGACTCTCAGGGTGTAAAACTCTGTGTCTATAAAAAAATTATAGAAGGATGATGAGATGATGAATGGCAAATACAACCTTTCAAACTGTACCATTCAGAATTTGCTTGTGCTGCTATACCAGTTAGGCAGCATTTGGGGACTAGGGCAGATCTTATGTAATTTTGAATTCACAAATGCTTGTGAACATGACCAAAGTTAAAATTAAATATTATTTACAGATAATCTTTATAACTCAAATGCAGGTGTCAATATTCTTATGAGAAGTACATTTTTTTCTTCCTTTAAAATACAATCTGAAATACGCAGATTTGACTTTGAAGTTTTTGCCAGTTTCATTGACATCTTGAGGGCTTATTGACTTACTCTTAGGACATAGTCTTGTAATAGATCAGAAGCATTATGACTGTATAGGAAGAGAGGAGAAGCAGACTAACTCCTTGCTTGAACATAGAGACATGTAGCTACATAGCTAGACATATAGCTATGGCACATAGATAATTTGTGTTTTCTTTTTTTTTTTCCAGAGAATGCACAAGATGTTGTACAGCATATTTTATACCTCTTGCCAGATGCAACACTGCGTATGGAAGAATTAGAAATCATTGCAAGTAAAATTTCTGATATCATAAGGCTTGCAGATATGAGCATGACACTTGCAGAGACTATATTGTCTATACTAAACTACATTTTGCTGCAAGAAAAAGATCAGAACATTAGAAAAATGACCAATAGGTAAGTAAGATAACTTGCCCAGAAGTGGCTTCCTAAGCTAAAATGGCAATGGAGTAATTCATTCAGTCTATTAAAATATAACCACAAGAGTTAGCAATTTCTGTGCTTGGACCTTAAACATGTTTGCGGTTCTTAGCAGTTTCAGACGTGATCTTTGCAGCTCAGCAGTAAGATCTGTTGGCAGGTCAGCCTGGAGACACACATCTCTTCTGCCAGCACACCAGGCTGGGGTGCCGTACCTGTGCTGATACAGATTTTTCAAACGTGGCTATTCAAGGTTAGACTTCAAAATCTACGTTTAGGATCCTACATCCCTTATGTGATTCTCACACATGCTAAAATCAAGGTTGCTAGGTAACTTTAAAAGCATCTCACTCCTTTGAAATCTTAAAGGTAACTCGACTACCTGTTTTTGAAATGCCTGGCTTCTGTTGCTCACCCACAGCTCACCCACTTCTCACTGCACAGCCTGAGGTTCCAAAGAGGAAAGATTATTCTGCTTTGCACGGACCAACGTGAGCCAACAGTGCAAGAGATGCTGTGTTCATCATATTAAAAAGCCTTTCAGCATCTCTCATCTTAAAGACTGTGCCCATCTGCAATTTTCTGTTTCACTTAACGTTAAACAATATTTTAAGAAGAACTATTAGAATAAGAAATACTAAAAGCGAGAAAAACTTTCCACTTAAGTTCTAGGTGGGGCACAGCCTATGCAACAGCCCAGTTGTTTGCACTGGACAACTCTGCATTGCCTTTTCAAAGTCAGGAGTCTGCAAGGAGGAGTAGACAAAAATAGCTTAGCAAATCTGTCAGAGAGAAAGCATTGAGCAGCATCGTGATCCTTTTGGCTGTGTGCTCTCCCTTCAAAGTCTACCGCACTGCAGCGTGTGGAGTGGGGGCTGTGATAGCTGCCAGCACTCAACACCTCTGCCTTCTCAAATAGGCTGTGGGGTTTAAGTGAAATATCCATTACTTTGAATGCTCCTCCTATGAAATGTAAGGTTTTAGGGACAAGGATGATATTCTCATAGGCCCTGGATTCCTGATCCTTAATGGAGGTGGAGCTGGTATGTTCAAGTTGTAATAACGATGTCTTCACAACTTTTGTGGACAGGAGAATCTCGGGTATTTTAACTTTTCCATAAATCAGACCTTACATTAAAAAACAAGAAGAGCACAGCCACTGTGGCGATAGCTGACAAGCGCTAGAATGATATCCTCACAAGAGCTATTATGCTCCTTTCTTCAGGCCTCAGTAGAGATTTGGGATCCCAGGTATTTTGGGAAAGTTGAACTCCAGACTTTGCGGCTCTAGGGCAGCTGTGGTTGAGAGGATCCCACGGGGAGCCTTGTGCGTCTGGGACTGACGATGCATGAAGATACCACCAGCCCAAAGGAGGACGGGAAGGTTTTCCTTTAGTCTGTTGGGGCCAGCTGTCTTGCACATTTTCAGCAGAGTATTATCCATTCTTGTGTGCTGCTGAATAGCCTGCAGGGAGGCCAAGCAAGACACCGAGCTGTCTCTGACTCTTAATACCCGTGAGCATTAAACGACCCTAATTTGCTGCTTCCTTTAGATTCCAGCCTTTTCTCTCTACTTAGAATAAAACCCCACCGCAAGCAGGGCCCAGAAAGCCTGTGAAATCTCCATCCTCAGAGATATTCAGGGCTTTACTGGACAAGAAGACCCTGAGCAACTGCCCTACCTTTAAAGCATGCCCTGCCTGGAGGAGGTGGGGAGTGGGAGGACAGACCTCCAGAGGTTCCTTGCAGAGTAAATTATTCTGGCTCTGATGTTTTACCTGAGGGTATAATTAGATGATTGCAAATAATCAAATTAGTAGGTTTTACACGCTGCTGCCTTCCAGATGAAATGCAGTATTTGACTGGGTGTGAATTTTGCCTCAGGTCTTCCCAGAACCACCTTGTGCTGTCCCTGCAGGAAGGTATCTCCCACCTGCCAGGCTTCCAGCCTACTGAAACGTGCTAACTCAACTGCTTGCCATCGCTTGACCCTGTGCCAGACAAAATGCCATCTACCCCAAAATGGACTCATTCCACTCCAGCGATCGCTCCTTGTGATCATAAATCAGAGCAGAGGTTTTTAGCTGATTATCTCCTGGGTGCATATTATGAAGCCAGGAGAGCACTTCAAGAGATGTATCTTTTTCTTTTTCTTTCTTGATGCTGCTCTTGGTAAAGTATCCTGAAGACAACGGAAGAGATAGGCTACAAGGTGACTTACACAGAAAGACAGACGTCTGTCATAACCGCCTCCTTGGCTTTGCTGGTGATGCGCCCAGATCCCAGCGTGTTTGGAGGGCTGGCCTTTGGCGTTACCTCCTACAACAGAGGCACGGATCTCAAGGTGAGAGCAAAGTATGACTAAACCAGACAATCCTGTTATTTTGTGCTGTTGTGTATTTGACGTGAGGTAGGCAGCTCTGAGCATGCCATCTCTCTCTCCTGCAGATCAACGTTCAAGAAAAACCATTCAAAAAGGCCATGGCCTCGGTGTTTTTGCCAAAATCACTGAAGAAATTCCTAGGGATGGAGCACTCTGACCCAGACAAGCATTCAAAGATCCAGTTTAAGTTTTTTGGCACTACTTCACTCTTTGCGGTAACTACGACTCCTAACGAACGCTAACACAGCAGTGATCAGTTCAGCTGTCCTTAGTGTGTACAGAAGAAAAATCTCAACAGTGTCATCAGTTCTGGGCACATTTAGTATCAGACTGATGGAGCACTAAGAAATGTGCAGGGAAAACGTACCCAGGCAGCAGAAACCTTCTCTGTAGCAAGGATGCTCTGAGAGGTGCCTGTAGACCTTAGACTTTTTGTTTGTTTTCTGTAGCTGACGTTATTCTAATACTTCTGTTCTGCAGGAAAAGAACACACCCTAGTCTTCCTCTGATACTAAGCTCTCACTTAAGGAACATGCATAGTACATGTCAAATATCATAAAAATTATTTCAAGATTTATGTCTCCATTAAAAGAATAGCAGCACTGATATGCAGCATTTAAGACTATTCTAGTCCTTGCTGTATTTTGTTAACTCGGGGTGTGTGTGTGTGAGTGTAATTTAAAAGAGAGACATTTCTTTTGATATGACGGAGCATACAGTGTGCTGAGCAATGCTCTTCACGCAGAAGCATTCACAATTGTGTCTACTGTCTAATGAGCTTAATGATGTACAACTGGGTGTTTTGATGTACTGAAACGATTATAGAGCTTTCTCAATCCAGCTGATGCATCTGAAACTCTGTTCTGCTTCAGCTGATGTGGAGACTGTCGCTGAATTTGCAGCTAACTATGTTTTCTAATGAAGTAGCAAGTAGCTAAATGACATGAGGCATCCCATGGTGTTTAGCTGATCGTCGTTTCAGAGAAATACAATTTTAAAAAATGGAAGCAGGGAAGAGCTTGGAGTTTTTTTGCATGTGTGTGTTTTTCCACTGCAGGATGACAGTTTAACAAAGGAGAGGTTGAATACTTACGTTGTGAGTGCCAGCATTGAGAATGCATCAGTTCAGAACCTTAATGAGCCTGTGACAATTACTCTTCAGCACATAGACCAAAATACGGTAGGATGTGTTCATTTCATCAGAGATGTGTTGAAGTACAGCCTGTTTCACTTAGCCTGACAATAAACTGGCAACAGCATAAATAAGCTTAAAACGTTTTCCTGTCTGACCTCCCGATGACATATCAACCAAAACATCGACAGACCACACAGATCTCGGTGTTTAATTCCTGCAGGTTAGTAAAGCTTGGGTCTCCACTCTAAATCCATGCTTAGCAGCAAGGTTTTTTTCTTTGTCTCCTTGTTTTGACCTGGGCAATTTTTTTTCAAGGAATAGTTTATTTGCTAAAAAATGGGAGGTTTTGGATGTAACTGAAACTATTTGTAGTTGCTCCAAATTCAGCAAATTGTTTTAGTCACCAAAAGAGGTAGATTTCAAAAACATCAAAACATTGTATGAATGTTTTCAAAATTCCTTTGCTTTGTTTTGTTTCAAAGTTATGTTTCAAAACTAAAATCTACCTTAAATTATTTTTAAATGGGCATGGGTCAATGTTGCTGACTGAGTGCCACCTTAGCATTTTTGTGTTGCTGATGTTTATGGTCCAGCCTCCACACCAATATATTGCAAACCTTGGGCAGAACAAAATTATTCACTAAGATGAATTTGATTAAAGTTCAAGCTAATGAGAGCTTGAAAATTTTGCTTTTATGGGAATATGCTCTTTCCATTCAGTTCTAGCAAATAATATATACCCAGAAATTTCATCTAGATAGCCCCTCTCTTCTGTCATTTTACTCCACCAGGCCATCTGGCACCTCTCAGATTTTTCCCCTTGACCTTTTGAAAATATCCTAATTAAATATTTAATGAGATATCATCCTAACCTACATCTTTGACTCTCTGCCTAATTATATTTGACAGTCTACAGATCACACATGTTAACAGCTTATCTGTTAGGGTGGCTTCCTGTAAACTCTGTGCTTTATTAAACTTCATTAGTAATACAATAATAATAAAAGAAGATGAATCTATGCCTTGGGAAAGTTTGCCGCAGCATTATGAGTAATAAACTAGAACGTCCCCAAGAGAAAACATTGCGTTGAATACTTATTCAAATCTGTTCATCTCTTAGGTGTCTTCCCTGCCTGGTTTCAGAGATGCAGAGGAAACACTGAAACTGTAAAATAAAGGTTTTCTTCTGTTGAGAATGGTAGGGTTTTTTACTGTATAAAACCTCAGGTTGTTATTCTAGGTCTTAGTCATAACTTCTGAATTTCACCAGTCGTTTGGCATGACCTCTCAGGTACCGTGTGAAGGCAATGAGATCAGACACAGGAATTGGTCTAGGCTGGACAACGTGTCAGATTTTCAGCTGTCCTTAAAAGACTACAAGAAAGACTGGTAAAACTGGGAAACGTACTAACTTCCAGGATTTCTCTTGGTAAAAGGGAAGGTGAAAATTGGGAGCCCCTGCTGGTTTTCAGTGCCATGGATGAGATGGCCGATACCACAGCTGGTTCCCAATGACCGAGTGCCCAGCTGCCCCTGAACTGCTGGCATCTCCAGTGACCTGCAGACCCTGGGCAGCACCACCATGCAATAATCACAGAGATCCATGGGCTTTCTTGTCCAGCAGCACAGAGGAAATCAAATCAAACTGCCTTAGTTAAAAAACCCTGATTACAGGCAAGATGCACCGTCTGCAAGTGCAAGTGCAGACGATGTACAGATGTACTGAATAAATGTCACAGCCTCCTTTTTGTCTGCTTTCAGGGTAATGCAGCAGTGCACTGCGTCTTTTGGGACTTTTGGAAGAACAGTAAGTGTTATTTACAGAGCTGCCACGCTTCTCTGTCACCAGCATCACAGAGCCTTTGGGTCCTTGGCATTTCAGCTTGAAACTTTGAGGCTGTCCTGTTGAGTCTGTGTTGCTGATTTTTGTTGATGTTGGTACCTCAGTAATTGGTGTTTTCACGAGGGCACACGTGTGGCACTGTCCAGTGGGGCATCTACATGAATAAGAAGGCTTAGCCTAAGAAAAAAGCAGGAATGCAATGAAATGTCAGATGACTTCTCACAGTTACTTCAGGGAAGTCAGTGGGGGCTTTGCTGTGGCCAAGTCTTGAATATGGCTCAGATAGTCAACAGACACAGAAAGATAACTGTGTATTGGGTTAACTCAGAACACAGGGGAGAGGATTTCTCTGCAATTATAGTGTTAGAATTTATATTAAAAAAAAAAATAAATCAGAAGCTTAGCTTCTGAATATGTCATGCACACCACATAAATAGGGTCATAAATTTAATCTTACCAGGGAAGATCTGGCTTTTTCAGTGCTACACTCTGCCTAAACAAATCCTCTGCCTTGTAAATATTTCTTGCCTTCTGTGTTTCCACATCCTGCAGTGTAATCTAGTCCAGCGCACTCTTCCTTACCTTCTTGCTTTCTCTATGTGCAGGCATGTAAATGACTTTAAATATTTCTTCATTCCAGCAAAGGCTTTCATCCAAGTTTTGAGGTTCTCAGGCAACCATATAAGATGTGTTCCTGTGTGAAATCTCGCTTGTGTGCTGCTAAATGACCCTGCAATCTGTACTAACTTGAGCTCATATTCACACATCCTGCATGCTGCAGAGCTATAAATGACTGAGCATGACTAACTCTGCTTAAAAATCCCTTTTTCTCTATTACACAGATGGATTGGGTGGTTGGAATACATCGGGGTGTGAAACAGAATATACAGATATGAATTACACAATCTGTTTTTGTAACCATCTTACCCATTTTGGAGTCCTACTGGTAAGTGCTCTGTGAATCATCTCCAAAAAAGTCCCATGGCACTAAACAAAGTCATCGCTAGTTTTGAGGAGAGATGGGAGATTCACGTCTATGCAAGCTGTTAGATATCTGCAATTTTGCCAAACCCAGTAATAACAAACAAAACAGTTATAATAATTTTTATGGTATAAAGTCCTCTAAATGTCACTTGCTTCAAGGCAAATTCATTTTACAGATGTAGTCTGTACTTCTTTGCAATGTAACTTAATCAACATTAATGTGGTATTTGCTGCGTTGGAAATACTGTGTTAAATTTATTACCTGCCAGTGGCAACTAATGACATTACATCTTTTTGAAAGTTTTATCTACGCTCCACCAGAGAGGGATGTTTAATATAAATATGGGAGATGTCATTAGCTATCATCTCTGATTTCTCTGTAACACAGAGAAAACTGCCTCTAAACGTTGTATGTTAAAAAATGAGATGACTGCCTGAGACTGGGCTGCAACAAACGCAAAGCGATAGGCAAATTCAAAGCAAACGGGGTAGATTAAAGCTGTCTAATCCCAGCAGGATACAACCCCCACGATGGGATAGGGCCATCCCTTTGCTCCGGGATGCTGGCACAGCCTCCCCAAGAGGTCAGCACTATCTTGCTCCAGCGCGGCACACGAGCCCTGCCTGGCAGTACAGGTGGGACTTCGGCAGGAAGGAGTTTAGATGCTAGAGATTTCAGACAACTTGTTAAAGTTTCCGTTCAAGCAAAGAGAATTCAGTCTGATTTCAGGCTCGCACCTTCTCCGCAGTGCCACTTCAGTCATCATCCCAGTTACGAGTACAGCAGCACCGTCAATGGTACGTCAGCAGTGTAGGTTACTAGTCTGAGGTTCGAAGTTTCACCAAATAGAAGAGAAACTGTGGCAGGGAACAACAAAATCCTCCCAACATTAGGGCTGGCAGCAGCTGTGGAGAAGCAGGGCCCAGCCTCCCAGCTGATTTTTGCAGAGGGATGCTTTCTGGATGTGGAGGATCCTCCCACGCTCCAAGATATTTAGCAGGTTTGTGCAGCTCCCAAGCGTGGCAGCTGCCGTTGAAACAAAGTAGACTTTCTTCTATAAAGTGAGCTCCCAGTGGAATAATTCTGGCAAGATCCTGGAATCCTTGCTGAATTTGTGGTTGCCGAAGTACAGCTTTTCTGGCTTCACAACTTATTACTGGATACTTTAAATACTGTGCATTTTTACTGGTTTGGATGTTCTGTAAGACCATACAGTAAGAAACACAGAAAAATATTAATGGAAACCTTCCAAAAGTAGCGGTAAGCAGAACAGGTATCAATTTATTTATCAGCATGAAAATGTGGAAAGCAATTTTCTTTACCTGCTATGGCAAACAACTGTGATTCTTTATCTTGTAACATAGGACCTGTCCCAGACAGAGATAGAGATCACACATGATCGTGTATTAACTCTGATAAGCTACGTAGGATGTGGTGCTTCTTCCCTTTTTTTGGGTATAACACTGGCAACATACCTAACCCTTGAGTAAGTCTGATCCTTTTTTTTTATACCGCTTTTAATATTTTCCCAATAATGAAATTGCAGCAACTGTCAGAATGGTTGGTAATATTTGATGCTGTGATGCACAGGAGGGAAGACTGAGACCTGACAGTGTAAATATTGCTTTATTTTGTGACCTGTGAGTGTGGTGAAGTAAGAGGGATTCAAATACTCATGCTTCAATACAAACAGAAGTCTGAACTGTTCAGCAACTTCTATGTTCCTAAATTTAATTTATGTTTCAATTTTATATGTTATATAATATATATATGTTATATAAATGTTTAAACATAATAAAAATAAAAATTAATTTATGTATAACTTCTATGTTCCTAAATTTAGGGTAAATTAAATTTACCCACAGACGTGGGTAAGACACAGTTTCAAGAATCTGCAATATTCCCTGTATATAGGCTGTACATTGGATGATATCAACAGTAAAATAGAAAAACTTTCCTCTTCTCTTGGTCTTGTGTTTTGTCCTTTTGGAAAGGTTTCATTTTATACTATATGTGCCAGTAGCTCCTGGCATGATGGGGTCCTAGACTCAGGTAACTGTGGGTGCTTCCATAACCCAGTAATATTGCAACAACGATAATATTTGATGCAGTAGTAAAAAGATGATGTTAACTCTGTCTCTCCTCCACCAAACGTGAAAAACCTAGCACGTCTCCGTGTATATAGAAGCTCTGCTTTTTCAGGCTGGGAGATCTGCTTCAAAAATACACTAGGGATGTGATGTAAAACACTAACGTAGACACAACTCATAACACAAGAAGCCAATTTATAATATGACAAATACACATTTGTGCTACTTTGCTTTAGTGAGCCACTCACACAACGATAACCTTGTGGACTTTCCCCATCTTTTTAGAAAGCTGCGGAGAGACAACCCTTCAAAAATCCTGCTCAATCTTTGTGCCGCGCTGCTGATGCTGAACATGGTCTTCCTCACCAACTCCTGGCTGTCCTCACACAACCAGCCAGGTGTCTGTATCGCTGTGGCCATGCTCCTTCACTATTTCCTTCTTGCAGCTTTCACATGGATGTGGCTGGAATCTGTTCACTTTTACTTGGCTCTTGTCAAAGTTTTCAATGTTTACGTCCCAAAGTACATGCTAAAATGCTGCATTGCTGGCTGGGGTAAGTAAGTGGATTTCTTCTTGTTTGGGAGAAACGTAATAAAAAAGACCCAAAATGCTGGCTCAGATGTTAGAAAAGGTGTTATCAGAGGCACTGACCCAGAGCAGAATTTGGTCTGTATTTTTTGGGTCACCGTTAGGTGCTGTTTCAAGGGGGTTTTTTAAGGCTTTTGAATAGTGTGCAGCATATCATCATCTCTGTCCTTAGATGTGATGTCGCACACAGTTGTACCTGGGGGCAGCCACCCATGATGGTGGTGTTGGCAGCAGCCGTTCTCAACAGAAAAGCCAGAACTGAAAGAAATAGGCGAAATGGGAAATGAGTGGAAGGGAAGACTGATAAAACACTGTCTGGAAAATGTCTTTCTCTATCAGATCTTAACACAAAATGCTGTGGTGTGCTTATCTTTTGACACTCTGCTTTTCGTAATAATCAGCTGGTTTTATTTTACCAGATTGGATCCCTTCTGGAGATGTTTGAACACTCACAAACATTTTGCAAACACAGATATTTTTATGCCTACTCATTTGTAATTTACATAAATAAGGAGATTAAACCTGCTATGCCACACATTTCATTACACTCGTTTCAGAAGGAGCTCTAGGAGTTAGTCTGATCCTAAGATGGACATGTCTGTTGTAATCACTCATCAGAGATTATCTGACATCTTTCCATATTCTCCCTTTTTTTCTTTTTAATCTATTTATTTTTCTCTTGCCTTCCATATTAGGAATACCAGCTATTGTAATTACTATCGTGCTCCTCATAAATAAAGACTTCTATGGCAATGGATCACATTCTGAGAGCAATCCATTCACCAATTTGTAAGTATAATACTTTAAGATTTTTGATGGTCACCAGAGGAGTATCTCAAAGATACAAGAAATAACCAGAAGGCAACAACTTCTCTCTTGCTTTTATCTTTTCTCCCCCATCTTAAACCCTCCGTTTAGTGGTTCTAGTTCACTGGATCATTTTGGATGTGTGGCTACTACATGGAGTAACTCTCACATCAGTGGACCAGGCTTGAGGACAGGGAGGGCTTCTGCCAGTCAACTCCATTTTTACTTTCTGGAAAATCTCTTTCTTTACATGACGTTAACTCAGTCCAATGGGACACCTGTGTATGCTCCTGCATGTTCTAGATTTCTGGTAAAGCCAAAAGACAGAATAATTTTTTAAATGTAAATTCTGATAATTGCCTTCATCGTTTCAAATTCTTTTATTTAAATCATCTCAACCTCCTCTCTTTTCCAGTGGGAAAACACTGTATTCCTTCATCCTTTTTTAAAAGGGTTTTATAGCAAAGGATGCTTCCATTTTTTCACTTGCTTTCTGTTTCGCACAATCTGATGACTTGCTGGTGAAGATTACCTGCAATATTTGAATTCTGTCCCGTCAGAGAGGCAACACACACCTCAGAGGGAAAATTGTTACTCGCCTTTAGCAAAAAGGTGGTAGAACTCACTAATCTATGTCTGAGGAAAAGCTAACCAGTGTTCATCTCTGTGCTATACTATTATTTAGATTCCTAATTACATTGTATTTAATTTAGTTTTCCTAAGGCAGTGTGTATTTGTGTGTATACATTATTAAGTTGTGAAACAATTGTCGGGTTTATCTGAATTTGACAGAAATATTAAAGTCTCAAAGTTATTGAATTTCTATAACATCCATAAAAAAGGCAAGTGGAGAGATTCTATGAATGCCCTCAGTGGGGGAAGCTAATGGGCATTAGGGAATGCCCCTTACTAGGTATTGGAGAACCATATGGGACACCTGTTTTAGAAACCAGACTTCCTTAGTTTCACTGCTCACAAAACTCCTTATTGAATATATACCTCCCTTTCTTGCAGTTGCTGGATTCAGGAGAACATAGTGTTTTACATCTCTGTCGTGGCCTATGTCGTCTTGGTATTTTTGATGAATACAGCCATGTTCATCACCGTTCTCCTCCAAATCCGCTCCATGAAATCAAGGACACAAAAGAGATCCAGGCTCTGGAAACGGGGTTTCCTCCAAGATCTCAAAAGTGCTTTCAGCTTGATGTTCCTTTTGGGCTTAACTTGGGGCTTTGCCTTTTGTGCCTGGGGAGCAGTGAGGATATTTTTCTTGTATCTCTTCAGCATTTTTAACACCTTGCAAGGTAATTTCTGAATGGAGTACTGCTATAAATACAAGAGTTTAGGGCCGTGGAATAGAAATAAATTTGTAACATCGTGTAATTCAAGTATGGGGGAAGAGGAGTGCTCATACAGCTGTTGTGTTACAGTGTTTAACTATTTTAACAGGAAAGCTCCGTTGCAGTGGGGTGATAGCGTTTTTTGGATAGCGTTGCTGTGATAAGTGTGCTATTAAATACATGAATTCATGCCTTTGAAACATGGGTCCCAATAAATGCATCTTTTCTGGAGCTGGGCACCATCCTTTTCATCTGGGCATGAAAATGGTTGATAGAATCTACGGTGACTTGCGGATTATTCTTACAGCAAGCCTGCAGAAAGCTCTCCCCCTCACCCTTCCGTATGCACAACGGGCTCAGTGCGGTTCTGGGCCAACATGGCCCATTAGAAAAGGGACAACAGGTTGGAGAATCGACCTGAAAACCTCTGAATTTCTTTTCTTTCTTCTTTAGGGCTCTTCATCTTTGTGTTTCACTGCCTAATGAAGGAAGAAGTAGTGAAGCAGTGCCGAGCGCACTTTTGCTGGGGAAGATTTCATCTGAGTAATTTTTCTGGTAAGCACTGAGAGGTTTTGTGTAGCTTGACTCATAAGTCTTTGCCTGCTGCTGGTGTCACATTTGTTCCACAGTAAGAAATAAGGCTCCCCTCAATGCCCCTTCTGTACTGTTCTTTAACAGGTCTTTATCCTCTTCCATTAATTGCATATATGATATGATGATGGGGTGACAGCATGCAGTAAAAACCCATAGATTTCTAAAAGATATTTCAGCTTGGTCTCTAATTCAGTTCTCACATGCCATTCTGTGTTCCCTTATGTGAGCTATGTTTTTGGTGGCCTCCCAGTCTTCATAAAGCCGAGATTCAGAAATTTGTGCAGGATATTGGACGTACTAGTATCTATTTTTTATGCACAGGACCTGGGTTTGCTCAGCCTGGGAAGAAGCGAGATGTAATCGCCGTCTTTGGCTATCTGAGGGGTGGTTATAGAGAAAAGACAGACTCTTCTCAGAGGTGCACAGCAAGAAGACAAGAGGCAATGGACACAAGTTGCATCTGTGGAAATTCCCATTATTTATAAGGAAATATTTTTTCTTCACAATAAGGGTAGTTAAATAGGTGGCCCAGAGAGGCAGTGGAAAAAGTCTCTCTCCCTGGAGAGTCAAAATTTAGCTGGACAGGTGCCTGGCCAAGCTGATCCAACTTTAGGCAGGAGGTTGGAGTGAAGACTGCCAAAGGTCCCTTCCAACCTGAATTATTCTAAGATTCTGCTATCTACCAACTCAGCCAGAAATAACATGTGCTATGGCTTATTCTGGGCTACCCAGTGACATTGATTTTTCACAGAAATGTGGAAAAATTTAATAACTTCAGTACCTCTGTGTGGCTATCAAAATCAGTTTACATTATGAATGGGTATAACAAAGGAGAAGCTAGATCAGTTGGTTTAATCTCTTCAGGAAACCAGACTAAAAATCCTGTATTAACACATGTGTCCTGCACACAGTAGTCCTGTGCATTGTGTGCTGTTGGGGAATATGTAGCGTTCCATTTGCACAGGGGGAATTCAGCAAGAACACTCCAAGTAGCACATAGAGTACTCTCCCTTGACCATGAGCCAGCACGATGCTGTATGGTATAATAAAGGTAATATAAAAAAAAATAAAGGTAAGGCTGCCACTCCGCTCCTCTGTGTACCTCCTGTCTTCTTCGCTATGACCTTATCCAAGTTAGTATTACTAGACTGGGTCCCTAAAGGGGAAACAGAAGACTGAATTGCTGGTATCCAGCCCCACTTGCACAACTGCGACAGAGCCAGTGTCAAAATTAACAGCAGGAACTGTGCGTCGTGCTGCACGGAGCCCCACGGCTTCGGGGTAGGTACAAGGATGACACAAGAAGCAAGCACAGACCCTTCTCCTCCCTGCTCTCTAGTGGTTTGAGATGTGATCCCATACCGCATTTTATTCCTGTGCCTTCCACTCTGATTTCACACTGCAGTGGCTCAGGTGCAACTGCTGGACCTACACCAAAGCCTTTAAACCACAAATCACCATCCCAGGCCTTGTGGAATCTAAATTCTAATGGAACAAGTTCAACTTTCAGTGGTTCAGATTTCCTTCCCAGGGCTTTTCCGGGTATACATTTTAGGATCAGTAAGAAAAACAGCGTGCGCTGCATAGACTAGAATGCATAGGTTCCATACGGTGACTGCCAAATCCCAACCAGTGGAGATAAACAAGAAACTTTTCACTGCTTTGTCTGTGCCAGCCTTCAGTTTGGGGTTAATGACTATGCTGCAAGTGGCTTTTGCTGTACTAAGGGAAGTAAGAAAGCCCTTAAGATCCTGGTATGGCTCTTCTTCTCCAAAAGGAAGGGAACCCTCTGCTCAGCTCCTACCTTAGGCACCTGAGAGATACCGTGCCCTGGGCCAGCTGGCTGCCATTCTCACGGGACCTACTTCCAGTTAGGGAGCACTACAGTCTCTCTCATGCATTCCCAAAAGAGGAGAGATCTTGAGGATTACAAAAAGATGAACAGGACCTGCTTCAGCCTGTCTAATCCAGAAGAATCCCAGCAGGATGTTTTGCCTTCTCAGATGGAGAAATTGTTGCAGACCCATGTTCTGAAAAAGGAATGGGTTTATAGGCATCCTGCCCTAAGCACCAAACATTCCTGGTTGGTTTTGGGAACACGCTGATTTCTGTTATTTCCTCAAAGACATTAAATCAGTGAGTTCCGCACAGGCAGGTTTCTTTCTAAATATATTAAGTGATGTTATTATAATCGAAAATTTTTCTTAATTCTTTTCCATAGCTGAAGTTCGTTACAACCCCAGGTGAGACCAAACATCCTTGTTCACGAAGAATACTATCCATGGATACAGGGCTGCACTATCCACAGAAAGCAAGATTTTTTCATTGATACCGAATATGTTTTCTTCTGAGTATCTAATGTTTGTTCTCTTCTGTGGCATGTAGAAATAAACATTGATCTAAATAATTACTTTTAATGTACAATTACCACTCTGAACACCATTACACAGCTGAAATGTCCCAAGATTCAACTCTGTAGGCTTCACTGGTGTGGCAGTACTGACCACGTAAGGATTCAGTCCCCCTGTGATTCCAAGATTAGCCCTCATGTTAAACAGAGACTGGAAACATTCTCTTCCCCATCATTAGCCCTTCTCATAGTTTGTCCTCTTTTTTTTCTCTTTACACATTCCTGCCAGCCCTCTGCTCCCTTCTTAATCTTATACTTATCCTCAGAACCTAACACACCCATAATATTGAGTTTCAGGTCATATTTTTGAGCCTGTTGGGTGACTCTCTCAGGCATGGATGTCTAGGTTCCTCAATCGGTATTTTTCCTTACTTTTTCTGAGACAGACTTTGATCAATTTACAGATTAAGAAATTTGGCTTGGCTTTCCAAGATGTTCCTTTCAGTTGTATGTTTTTATTTTCAGACATGCTGGCACTGCTGACTTGGTTTTAGATCCCTAAAGAGATGTAGATGTTTATCTAAATGTTTGAAAATATTGCCCAGTACCTTCCAATGGAATGTGGAAACAAGAAAACTGAAATTGCTACCTCTAATGGGTATCCATGTGTGCAGTATGGGTTTCAGTTTATCTCTCCTGCAAAACAAAAATCCACAACAGAACGACAGCAGATAAGATCCTATCAGCTTTGGAGGTGGTGATTAAGAAGCTTGCCCTTTAGTAATACTTTGCTGTGAATACAGCAGGAGGTAAACTCCACTTCATAACATAGCAAGAGAGACTTTCCTACTAAAGAGGGGCTTGCTTTCAGCAAATGTGTTTGAATTGGTAACTTGCCTGCTCAACTGAATCCTAGTTTCAGTTTTGAATGCCTTTCTCTGTATCATTCAAGTAAAGATTTTTTGGTGATTGCTAATATGGTGAAATACTAACCTGTACCGATGACAGAGAAGTAAAAAAATATAATCAAGCTGGTATGTACAACAGCAAATACAAAAGGTTCTTTCATTCTGTGAATAACTCCCACACAGCAATTAGTGGAAAAAGATGAATATTTCAATGTACAGTAGCTGCAGCCAGATTACTTGAAATTAGACAGATCACCTTCAGTTCCTTGGCTTTTGGGGAGAAATGTTGGCATTAAAAACATGCAAACAAGTTCCACCTCATACCCACTTGTTTCTAACTTGAAATTGCTTTCAATGAGAAAGAAATTTAATATACAGTTCAGTATGTTGGACACTTGAACTATCATCCTCTGCTTGTATTCTTTATTTTCATTAGCAAACTCTTTGTTCCATAATCTGCTGCTGAATATAAGTTTTCCCTGCTTTGCAATGAGCGGCATGCCGTGCTGTGCCATGGTGTGGCATGCCAAAGCTATGCCTGACCCCCCCCGCACCCCCGACCCGGCTGCTGCACACCCCAGGAGGGTAAAGAAGGAGGTTGCAGAGGTCTTCAGAGGAACTGGAGCTTTAGTCCTCCCCTGAGTCCCTTCTACACCACTTTGTCTCTGCTGTGATATTGGCAAGTCTAGATGGATGGACAGTCTGACCCTGACTCCTGTACCACGCTGCTTTGAACCTCACTGTGCTTTGTGCAGTCATTCTTTCTGCATATGCTTTACAGGACAGAAGGTAATAGGCTTAAATTTAGGTAACAATTTCTAATTTTAAGGAATAAGTGGTCCACACAGCACCTGGAATTGTCATTGCTGCAGGTCTTGAAAAACACCCATAGCGATTAGACAAATATCTGCCAGAGCTGGTATAAGTAAAGTTGATTTTGCCTTAGGGTAAAGGATGGACTGGAAGACCTGATGAAAGTCTTCCCAACTCTGTTTTCTATTACTCTAATTTAAAACGAAAAGGCAGCAAAAGAGGATCAATATGAGAGCAACACGGGCCTGGCCTTGCCTCTGGCATGCTGTAATTGTTTTATTACATTCCTGATAAAAAACAAAACCTTGATCTTCTAAAGTTTTTGCTAAAGCCCTCATAACATTATTAAATGATTAGAGGCAACAAAGATTTGGATAAAAACTGAACAAGCAGTAAGGAAAGTGCTGGAATAATCAAGACTTCTCAGGCTGCTGAGAAATGGCTGGAAATGCCATTTCTTGGGCAAATCCGTCAGCGTGTTTCCTGCTTTGGAGGTGTAACAGCAGGAAGAAGAGCAAGCTGCACAGCGTAGAGCAATGTCAGGTCGCCGTTCTTGCTATTGTTTTTTTTTTCTTCTCAAAAAGCAAAATCTGGAAGTAAATTTTTAAAAACTTGTCAACTTGCTTACGTAAAATGCAAAGCGCTGTTTGTTTTGAGAAGGCCGTTAGCTCACTTCCACTCTCCATCATATGCCTAATGGCTTTTCCAGCTAAACAGTGTATCATTTATGTTTCAAGCATGGCATTGTTTAGGTTGTCAGCCAGAATGAAGACATGTAATTTTCTTTCGGCTGAAATAATATCTTCCACGCCGGCACCATTACATTTGCTCTTCTCCAACACATCTCTGCTGACATTCTGTCACAGAATTGTGCATTGATGGTTTTCACAGGGAGAGGACACGCACAAAGACAAATCTAATAAAAAATTACTATGTGCTTCTGAGTCACTTCCTAATAATTTTAAGTGATGGGAACAGCTTCCGCAGCTCTGGCTTGAACGTGACCTGATGGGCAGCGGTGCGTTACCGGGACAAGCACATCCTCCTCCCCATGGTTTTGATTGTATCAGTTGACTCTGCTCGCTCTCTAAGAAAGCAGCAATTTACAGGCTCCTTTGATTTCCAAGTCGTTCTCATTTACTCCTGGATTGCTTATTTTTAGCAATACATACACCAGGAAATGCGTGCTCTATTTTAAACCAATGAAAGAAGGATTTCTGAAAGTCTATTTATCTATGAAGACAATTATTCGATGTCAGGTCTCAGTGGGTTGTTAACAATCGGTTAGATGATGCAAAAGAAATAAAAAATGATAGTAAAATCGCTGCTGCAGCTGTGGTGACTCGGGCAAAACCCTCCCCACTCCCATCTTGCTATTTAGACTGGCAAAAAGCTCCACCACCTTTCGTACCAGGTCAGTGGATACAGATCCAAGGTCTGGGTGCTCGCTCAAGGGTCCCTGGGGACTCTTTATGTCCCCGCATGGACAAGTGACTAAAGCTGCCTTCTAGCTCAATGTATGTACAGCGCTTTGATAACCATGTGATAGATAAATATTACATAGGATGACAGTTAAAGGTCAGTACAGCTTGTTTAAGTTTTCTTCTGACAGTTTATGAATCTACAAGAGTGGTTAGCAATACAGGTTAGCAATACTTACGCCCAAGATGTATAATTCTTTCTAAATTTAGCGGGCGGTTATTATTGGCACAATGAAAGAAACATCATTATGGGAAATTATTTGAGATTGAAAATCAAAATACTGGGAAGATAATTACCTATTGCGTAAGATGATTGTTAAGTCTTAATGCACAATACTGTGCGCTTTTAGGTATCAGAAAGTATTTAGCATGTAATGACCCTCTAATGGTTCTAAATTAAATGTATCATTGAGAGTTTCAAGGATGCCCAAAAGTATTATGCTTGCTGTGTTATTTCATTGCCTGATCTTTCCTGTAACAGAAGAAATTCAAGGATGCATTCCAGTGTTTATTATTCTCTCTTCTCTGAGAAATGGCATCGATATTTCACTGGCCATTCCCATACTGAAGCTGGCTGAGGAAATTCTTGGAAAAGGAGGCTGGAAAGGACACAAGAATGGGGAAACAGGATAAAAGGTATTTGGAGCCATTGATTAATGACAGCATTTGAGATCCCATCACAGGCAGATTGAGTCCCACTAACTCCACTGAATAGTCTGGATTTAGGCATTGTAACAAAATCAGAAACTATTTTCTTACATTTTAATCAAGAAGATACCCATCTTGTTGCTGTATCACTGAATGCTGCCCCTGACAGCTCATCCAAGCTGACCTTCCATCTCACCTTCGTACCCCTGAGGGCTGGGATGGTGTTATTTTTGCTCCCAGACACGCTGATAAGTCTTGTGGCATCTGAAAGTATAACTGGATAGCTCATCTTCAGTTCCAAAACACAGGGACACAGTTGCAATCAAACATCACTGCAAGATTTGATGCCCTGAGCCCAAGTGGCTGCACAGCTCCCTCTGCCCCCGGTGTAGAATCAGCATCACACAGGTGATAGTGAGATAAAACCATGATAAACTCATGTAGCTTTTCTCCTAAATGGGTAGTCTTTGACAACAAATGGTTACACTCTGCTATGAATGTGACACAGCCAAGCAAGTTGTCATTAAACTGTCCTAAAAAGGTATCTTCCCTTTTAGCAGCTCAGTAGTTATTTTGTCTCCAATAGGAGGACGCTGGGCAACAGTAAAAAATCAAAATACAGGATAGGGAAGATGTTCCCACTCAGTGGTGAAAAACATCAGATTGGTAGACACCAAAACCAAGCTCTTGTACCCACGAGTGAGGAAAACCAGCGTGGGCAGTGCCTTAGGCAACCTCCCTCCCCACCGCCCGACGCGGCTCTGGAACGGATGCCTGGCGAGGTGGGCAGGTTCTGGTCTCTCTGTTTAGGCAGGGACTCAGATGTAGCGCATGGAAACAACTCATTCCTGTTCTCGCAGTAGGACAGAACAGAACTGGAAACAGCCCTGGATGTGTTACTAATTTGCTATAAACATGGACCACTGTCTCTGACACCGATGCTCACTCCGGGTGTGCATTCAGGCTTTCCCATTTCATACTTGCCTTCCTAAGCACTTGAAAATGGATTGGGAACAGTCACACAAGCCCTACAGCCCGTGAAATGGCTGTCAGATAAAAGTTTCATTCTTACTATTGACATGAGTTATGATGCTCTTCGCCCCCTCCTCTTGTCATTATTTGTCATGCTATTGGCAATTTCAATTTAAAGAGAGGACACTAAAGCTGCAACACAGACGCAAGTCAGAAACAAGGCAATTACACACACCCATCCCTGAGAACGTTGTCTCCAGGGCAGGAAGTCCTCTTCCCAACACAAAGATGGCAAAGCCAATTCTGAAAACACTAGGGGAAAAAAAGATATTTCTGATAACATAATCCTAGTTATAACTGCAGAGTCTAGTTTATAAGCTGGAATTGTTACAGGACTTCTTGATAGAGGAACAAAAAGCCTTCCTTCATCTTCATGTCAAAAGAAGACAACCTAAAAGAAAGGCTACTGAGATTTGCTGGAAGGGAAAGATCTGCAATGATCTGGGCAGACCGCTAGACTTACAATCTGTTTTCTGCCCCTGGGGAGGAGAAGAGGAACGTACCTGCGGTGACCCCACCACGGAGTCCTGCCTTGTGCTGAACATTTTGGGCATGTGCAGAGCAATCATGCTCATCCATAGAAGGAATCTTAATCTGATAAAAGCCTTTCATAAGAGGGGATGCCACAACACAGTCTACCAAAATTGAGGACTAGGATAGACAAGCTTTTCGGTATCCCTCTGCCGTTAACACCCGAAGAACATAAACATCAGTTCGCTCAGTGGAGAGACAGAAAGATAGATCAGTCAGCAATAAACAGATGGCGAAATGGCTGAGAGAGACGATCAAAGCAAGGGTCGAAAATGAGTTTGAGACATAAAAGAAGAATGAAGACAACTAAATAGTTCTATGCAGAAATTATACAAATAATGACTTAAGAAAGTGGGTTAAAATAATCCCGAAAACCCCAGGCTGGCTAATATCGCTGTAGTTCAGTGTAGATCAGTTTTGTGTTCCTAGCACTCTAGCTACAAAGCTTTATGACATTTTTATAAATAATGATCAATGCAGCATGACCAATGTATACTGAATTAACAAAAATATGCTACAGAAAATAATTACATTTCTGGAAAATCTATTTCTTTAAAGGGAGTTAAGATTTTGGCTGTTTTCTTCATATTTTGGCTTGGTGCAGGGCAAATGGTTCCAGAAGAGATCTTCCTGAGTGGGTGACACTATGCAGCACATGGAAATGACTTAAGTCAGCAGTCACACTGCATTAAGACAGAAAATTTGCATTAAAAATACAGCTAAATGATAGGCTTTTGAGTATTTTACTCGTTTGTTTTTTTTTTTCAACATGGAGTTCAAAAGGAACATTTATTTTCTGCAAAGCCTGGTACTTGAAACAATAGTCAGAATTACCCAAATTGCTTTTCTCTTTGCACCAGAAGACAGAGCTCTAAAATAACGCCTTAGAGTTGTTTACTGTTTGGAATAATGATGCCATTCTCCTCCTTTTCAGCTGGATTTGCACAACTGAAAACTATTGGAATGTGTGTTAAAAACACAGTGTGTTTTCTCCTGCCTGATTTCTACCCATGATACTAATGAGAGCACACAAAATTGATGAACAGAAACACTGAAATTCTACCTTCCTAAACAAATTGCGTATTTGAAACATACTATCTGTCCTTCAGGGTTTTATTGGGTCTAAAGAATGTTATTTTGTGTGCTTTTTCAAACTAATATTTTTCACCTCCTAATGATCCACTAAGACAATATCTTATGATCCATGAAGAGAGGACATGGCCAACTAGCTAAAACCTGCAGTAATACAAGGAATGTAGGAAGAACTGGGAGAAACGAATGAGCTTCCTTCTACCAGATTCCCCCAAGGAGGCAGAAAGCTGGGAAAAATACAATCTCTCAGTAGAAATAGAAAACCAAGTAGAATTTCATGCTGCTGTGGGCTGGGTTAGACATATGTTCTGTGCCTATTACAGAGAGAGCAGGGAAAACGTGTCTGTGTTTCCAGGTAATGTGGGCTTCTAAAGTGTGAAGCATCAGACCGAGCATTCAGGTTGAGATATATGAATCCAGGTCCAGTTTGGAATAAACGGCACATGAAGTACCAGGAGTAAACAGAATTTTAAGCCCTTGCCAGTTTTTGAGGTCGCTTTCATCTGGGGCACATGTTGGCTCAGGAGGTTTGAGTAGGGTTTGGGAGGTCTGTCGCTTTGCCCTTCATACCTGAATCATCCCCCAAACCAACTGCTGGGAGCATCTCATAGCTCAAGAGCCTCCAGTCCTCTGGATTATCTCTTACACAGAGGGGTATCAGTTCAGGTCCTCTACCCTGCCATACAAAATGATTCAGTGACAGAATAAACCAAGCCTCAGATTTCACATTGTCAGCCCTAACCTCTTGGATGGCTCTGAAAGCTCTGGGATTGCAAGAGCTTGGGATCTATGCTGCTAGCTGAACTGTGGGGCATCAACTCACCTCTAGTGCAATTCGAGGCAACAAGTTTCTTTCAGCTGAATTCTAGTTTCAGCTAAACGCCTGATGTTTCATTCAGATGCCACCCTGGAGTATTCAACACCTGGTGGAGAGCAATTGGTTCCCAATTGTTTGGTGATACCCTACTTCTCTTATACAGGAAATCTAAACATTTTATATAACTATCTGACATTAAGCTGTCACAATCTGCTACAGTTGCTGAACTCTATATTAAATATAATGCACAGTACTACGCCAGTGTGGGTGGACAACATAATCGGGCATCCTCAAAGGCACCTAAATCTGTGAGCAACCTACATACTGCGCCTGCATAAAAGGATATATTACGGTTGATCGTGACAAGAACTTATCTTCTAAAAGCACTTTCAAAAACTGTAGTTGGAATTTTTAACCCATGCATCCTTTTTGTATCAGTGACTCCTTCTTCCACCTGGCCTGATCATTGGTCTTCCATCTGATTCTACCACCTACCATCTGGTTTATCGCCGCCTGATATCTACGGCATAGCTGTGTTTGCAAAGGATCGGGATTGGGAAAGGGAAAATTAAGACTTTTCATATGCAGTACTTAAAGGAGGCTTTTTTTGAGTAAATGAAACAAACTTGGTTTTGTGTGTCTGTGTGTCTATGTGTGTGCAGCTAAAGGGACTTGGCTATAAGCTTGCTTTTGTGATTTAAGCAGGGTACCTTCTCCACTCGAACGTCACAGCTGAAGAACAACCTGGAGGAAAAAATAGTCCAGCTACTGATCTTCATTTTCAAGGCATAAAGCTCAGTCCTTTGATATCTTTTCCACTTCCACTATTTAGAAATTAGACCTTGGCTTTCTTAATTTCAGCAGGTTTAACTCAACATGTCACATTCCTTGTACCTTAGTTTGAAGTTAATCAGGAGTTCATCACAGCAGAGTTTAAGATTTGACTGTTGACTAAGCTAAAGATAAGAAAACCCATAGTACTAACATGTTTGATTGAGATAGCATCATGAAAAGTGATTTTTCTCTCAGAAGAATTGAATCATCAGTTGTATCATCCGAAGCAAATATACAGATTATTGCAAAATAACAGCATCTATCAAACCTATTCACACTTCAGCATAAGCTGTGGGTTTGATGGCAATGGGACTGTTTGTGGGGCAAACCTAAGCTTTAATTGTAAGTTTAGCAGGATTACGGCCATAAATTTTGATCATTTATTACCGTTTGGAAGGTCACTGCATTTCTGTGATAGAAAGACTAATCAGAGCATAGACAAGCACAGGCTGTCTCTATGGCTTTTTCAGCAAATACTCTCTATATTCTGAGATATTTTATCTGCCATTAAGGTATACTGTAGACTTTTGTGTTAAGTTAGTATACCCTATGCTTATCTGTACTATTGAGGAAACTATTACAAGTTTTCATTTTATTTCTTTTTTAGAATATTTCAAAAAACATTAACAAGGATTTGCTAGATAATATGCAAACCCTAATGCTACAGTGCTTACAATACAAGATTTACTTGCCAGATACCTCCAAGAAAAAAAACATCATTTCAGCTAGTATCTTTAAAGAAATTCCGTTTCTCTTTTTTCCTCCTCCCTCTCTGCTCCACTAGCTGAAAAGCCAATAAAAAAATTCTCCACCTCCTACACAGTTCAGAACAAGATCTGTATGCATTTCTCCTAGGCATGTTTTGAGACCCAGAAGGGGATGAAAGTAGTTACAGTGCAACGGGAATCTTAATTGCAGACGCAGATCTGTACCTTTCTATTGACCTTGCTGATATGCTGCAAGCTAAATATTAAACAATTTTTTGATCAATTTAAGTCCAGCCTGGGGAGAAGAAACAGTTAAAGAAATGTCTCAAGTATACTTGCATTCAACTAATCAGACTTTGTGTGCATCTACAGACGGTACAGAACTGAAATCAATCATTGATAATGAAACCACAAATGAAAAATGGACTGAAGACTCCTTTCCAGGATTAGAAATACTGTGCACAATTTATGTTACATATGCTGTGATCATTTCAGTGGGTCTCCTTGGAAATGGTATACTCATCAAAGTCTTTTTCAAGATTAAATCAATGCAGACGGTTCCAAACATCTTCATCACCAGCCTGGCATTTGGAGACCTACTGCTTTTATTAACTTGTGTGCCTATAGATGCAACACGTTATATTGTGGATACCTGGCTCTTCGGAAGAATTGGGTGCAAGCTGCTGTCTTTTATCCAGTTAACCTCAGTTGGAGTATCAGTGTTTACCCTGACTGTTCTCAGTGCTGACAGGTGGGTCTGATGCAACTGATTTGCCAGGAGATACTGCAGGTGTGAAGTTAGGAATGAATAAAAGAGCAGAAATGATCATTTTGCACAATATTAAATGGCACATTGTAATAGACAATAGAAAAAAAATAGGAAAAAACCCAAACCCAACCAACCGCTCTCCCATTTAATTTTAAAATGTGTGTTAAAAATTTGAGCAGTTCTTTTTAACGGAGTGAAGTGAGAAAGACTCTTTAAGTCTTTTGACCTTTTAATAGCTTGAGTACAGTACATGGGTTTTTTCTCAATTGCATAGAAAAGGGAAATTGCTTAAGGCATGGAAAAGACAGTATATTGGTGCTATCTAGTGGTGCACTAAAGTAGTCACGGAAGAGGAAAAACAAAACTGAAAATGACTGAGTGGAAATCCTTTGTCCTACGCACTTAGTGAGGCTCTAAAATCCTAGAATGGAAAAGATTAACGTGTGGGGTAAAAAGCCAAAAGAAAACACAGAACAGACTGAGGGACAAATGAATGGCTCATAATTTGATAGTTACTGCAATATTGTATTAATATTCTGCTAGACAAGTGCTTAGTGCGACAAGATACAATTCGAGTATTTTCTCTTATAGTTCTTCTATCTTTTCCAGAAATATTTTAGCCCAGAGGTCCTGAAATTAAACTGAGCTGACGACAACAGCACTGTTAGTAGGGATCAGTGCTCCCATCTGACTGCTGTCAGGAGTTGCTGATCAATCAGGTTTCCATGCACTTCTTTTCTGAGTGAACAAAACTAACATGAGATCTCAGTTCAATCAGTGTGAGCACGTCAAGGAGCAGAAAAGCCCAAAATTAATTCTAGTATTAAGAGAGAAAAAGATTTTCATATTGTTGCCAGCAATTGTGGATTGTATGTAATAGCAAGTAGTTCATATGTCCAGAATTTAAGCAATGCTACTGTTACTGTACTACCAAAAAAAATCAGCCAACTGATTGAATGGCCACACTGGGTCAGGTCAAGGGTCCATGTAGGTCAATACCAGCCTCCAGCAGTAGCAGTATAAGGACAAGAAAAGACACATAGGAAGAATAAAAACCACTGTCCCACACGACACTTATAACTTAAGCTTTCCGATGACCTTCTGAGCAGATGTGGTTTCTATTTAATAACCTCAATAGATTTCTCTTCTAGATCCTTGTTCAGCCTCTTCTTGAACTTGTTTAGCAATGACTTTCACTGCCTGTTGCACATTATTTTGCTTTGCACGTGGCTTCATTCGATGGCCCTGGGTCTTGTGCCCAGAAGAGACAGTGATCCCTACCCACCTCTCCAGGCTATTCATGTCATATTCAACACTAAGTATGGGGTTTTTTGTTAAGGTGTGCAGAGCAGCACATGATGTTCAAAAGTTGCATGAACCAGAGATACAGATAATTGCACAGTAGTCTCTTTTGCTCTCCATTGTTTTCCTGCTAATTCCGACATTTTGCTTTTGTGTTGGTTTTTTAGGGTTTGGTGTATGGTTTTTTTATACTGCTGAACATTAAGGTGGTGTTTTCATTGGACTATGTATCATGGCTCCAAGGTCTTGGTTCTGTACGATGTCAATTCAGAATCCATCATGGACTAGACGACCTTTAAAGGTGCCTTCCAACCCCAACTATTCTATGATTGAGACGCTTCTGTATTTAATTCTTCATCGTAGCTGTTATGTAAATACTCCATGTTATATTTTCACAGGGTAACTATATGGTAAATTTACTGAGAAATCTCAGAACATCAGCCATGTGTGCTATGCCAGACTATCACGTTCCAGTATGCTAGAAGAGCTCAAAGTCAATAAAAGTGGCATTTATTTGACAAATAGCAGTCCAGCCTGCAGTTTTCTATTTAAATTTGCCCAGAGGAGAGAAAGACCAGATCCTCAGGTTGTGCAAAGTGATAAAACTAAGCTGTCTTATCCTCTGGACCCTTCTTCACTGCTTTTCCTTTCATGCCAGTCTTATGCCCCCCTGGAAGGGCGTCTTCTTTCTGCATCATCAAGAGTCCCCGATACCTTGGGAACAGGGTATATTTCTTCCTGTGCTCCATCCACTTTCGCGGCAGCTGGTCCTTTTCCCATGTCCCATTCCCACACGTATCTTCACATATCTATACATTTACCCAGATTTTTCTCGTATGTCTGACTCAGTCCACATGCTGCAGAATCACAGCCATGAATCAACAGCTCTGCTAGCTCCTGTTTTATAAATATGAATGAATACCGGAGCATTACTTTGAGTCAGATCACTGCACTCAGCTGGGATTTTAAGAACATGGAAGAAAGGAGGGGTGTACATGCTTGGCTTCATGTATTTATAAAATAGTTAATCTGTTCCATACCAGTTTTGCATACTAATTCCTTCATTTACCATTCTAGGCAGTGTCATAAAAGTAGGAGAGATGTTTGCCCTTGCTGATCCTAACCCAAACAGCAGAAGTCATCTTTACTTAGGAAGGCTTTAATCATAAGTCCTGCCAGCCAATTCATTAAAATACATGCTTAAAACTAACTTTTACATTTCCATCTTAATTGCAAAGAGCCAGTATCTGTTTTCATTTCCAAGACGATTCTACAACCCTTACTTTAGCAAGAACAGAGATGGCTTTATCCTCAAGAAGTCTGCACTGTCAGTGCTTGCATTATTTCTATATTTGTTCTGACAATGACGTTGGTTGGTTTCAGGTACAGAGCCATCGTTAAGCCCCTGGAACTGCAGACTTCGGATGCACTCCTGAAGACCTGCTGTAAAGCTGGCTGTGTTTGGATCATCTCCATGATATTTGCTATCCCAGAGGCTGTTTTTTCAGATTTGTATTCTTTCACTAATCCTGAGAAAAATGTAACTTTTGAGGCATGTGCTCCCTATCCTGTATCTGAGAAGATCCTGCAGGAAGCTCACTCCCTGGTTTGCTTCTTAGTGTTCTATATTGTACCCTTAGCTGTCATTTCTGTCTACTATTTTCTTATCGCCAGAACTTTATATAAAAGTACATCCAACATGCCAGCAGAAGAACATGGTCATGCCCGTAAGCAGGTAAGCTATGACCAAGCACTAAAGTGTCCAATTTTCCAAAATCTATCATGCTGATGAAGTCTGAATTCTTGAGTGCAAAACCTTTACCTGACAATGGAGTAAAAAGCTCCATAAACTCAGCCCATATTAGCAATCCCAGCTCAGTTATGCACTTAAGCACATGCTCATGACTCATTAACTTTACTGTGTGAGTGTGCATGCTTTCCAAAAGAGGGATGGGGTTTGTTTTGCTTTATTATGATCCCATTAAACTCAGGAGTTAAAACATGGAATTGTGAGCTGACATATTAACTATTGTACTTTTAGACCTTAGTCTAGATAAGATTGCCATGTGATTTATAATGGAAAGGGAATGTCCTCTGCACTGGAAATACTTCGTTACAAAAGTTATGAAATATCTATTTTTCTGTTGGTTTCTTGGTTTGGTTTTTTTTTTTTAATTATTTTTTTCCATTTTGTTTTTTTGGTTACTAATGCATTTAGACTCCTTTGAAAATCAGCGCCAACTACATAAACATGTGTTACTAATTGCCATTAATACCCGATATGCATTATTTTCTTGTAGATTGAATCCCGCAAGAGAGTTGCAAAAACAGTGCTGGTGCTTGTTGCTTTGTTTGCCTTTTGCTGGTTGCCTAACCATATCCTCTACCTATACCGCTCTTTTACATACCATGCTTCTGTAGATGCTTCCACCTTTCATCTGATAGCTACTATTTTTTCCCGTGCCTTGGCCTTCAGCAATTCCTGCGTCAATCCTTTTGCTCTGTATTGGCTGAGTAAAAGTTTCCGGCAACATTTTAAAAAGCAAGTCTCATGCTGCAAGGCAAAATTTCGTACAAAGCCTCCCAGTGCTACCCACAGTAATACACCTACCAGAGCCCTGTCAGTCACGGGCAGCACACATGGCTCAGAAATCAGTGTTACACTGCTAACAGATTATAGTATCACAAAAGAAGAAGAAAGTGTTTAGTCCGTCTGGGACGAGAAAGGACAGAAACTGAGCCTTTGCTACCAATTCACTACTACTGGGATCATGGAAAGAGGTGCCATGCCTTGCCCTGTCTGTGACAGAGTTTTTGTCAGGAGTTCCTCATTTTTTTAAAAATATACAATAAAGAAATCAAATCGTGCGAGAGAAGAAGCTGCAACAGCTGAACTTTCCAGCATAAGCTCAAAGGGACTGTTCGTGCTCCCAAGCGCGAACACGGATCCCTAGCTGGAATTCCTGGACTGGGCAGGACAGGAGTCAGCAGAGATGGTGGGAGAATTGGCTGTGAGGATGGTTTTTTCTTCCTGACTTCTTTGACTTGTGACTGGGAGCTCCCTCTGTCAACTACTTGCATCTACAGCAAGCAAGCAAAACCACGAATCTTCATAACACGGTCAACCAGGCAGATTTATTTATTTCTTTTCTTGTCCCAAATGTGAAAAGTTGGTAAACTTATCAGAAAGCATGCTAAAATGAAAGAAAGCTAAGGTCTGAAGTACAGTGTAATAAAAAAAGAAAAAGCATCACGGGCCAGATCCACACCAGCCTTTGCTCTGTCAGTGACTGTGAAACTCTGGGTAAGAGCTGACTGCTGTGTAAAGAGATGCCCTTGTCAGTTCCTAAAGAAGTCAAGGGAACCAGCAGGTGATCACCTCTCTTAAAAAGCTATAATCATCGTTAACCACACTTGTAAAATTCTTTGCAATCTACGGGCAAAAGATCTCAACAGTGCAGAGTTCCTTATTGTTATCGTGATTTAACATCAAGAAATTGGGGTGGATCTGTATTAGAGTTCTAGTTTGGATCTACAGTGCACTTTTGAAGTGAACTGCTCAAACGTCCCCTCCTGCCTTACTTTGTCTCCCAGAGTGATCTTGAGTGCACAACCCGCATTTCTCTCAGGTGAAACTGTGTGTCCAGTCCACAGAACCAGACTAGAATGAGTCTGAAGGAAAGCCCCCAAAAGCGTATGGCGCGAGGGGTCAGCCCAACCATTTACCCCCACAGATCCACTCCTGCTGTAGTGTACGTGGTCGTATCTCAGTGGTCTGCACATTTTCAAGCATGCTGGGAGAGCTTGGTTTTTCTATTGTACTAATTTTCTATTCTTCAAGTTATTCAAGTAGTAACCCTTTTTAATATTAGGATAGACTGTCCTTATGAGATAGGCCTTCTAATCTCAAATCTGCTGATATTATGACTCTGTACGCAGAGGCAAGTCAGTGACAGCCTACCACGAGCAGCCTGGGCATCCCTAGAAAGCCCAGCAGCCCTGCTGGCAGGGACTGGCTTCCCATTAGGAAATACGGGAGGCAAATCTTCCTACCCCACATTACAAAAATGTTGAATGACACTTATTTTTATGAATTTTGTGTACCCTGAAGCAAAATTTTCTGTGGGAGTTAGTGATAGAAAGCACAATATATTTTCCATTGCTTAAACTAAGGGACTTCTATCTCAAAAAGGAATTTGTGCGTTGAAGTATAGAAGAGAGGTTGCAACATATAAATTAAACAAAATAGTGCTGTCAGTCACAGAAGTTTCAATTTTAACTAACCCTTGAAGATATAACACCCCTCCAGCTGCACAGAGCCCCAACAACACATGGCTGGAAATCCATACATCCATCAAGGCACCATTCTTTGAGTTCACTGTAAGATGAGAAAATCTATTTGCAGTCTCTCTCTGTTGACTGCCCTTATCAGAATAATACAAGCAAACTATAAATCCCAAGGGTGTTAGAATACAACTTCTGTTATCATCTTAAACCAGTTTAATGACAGTCCATTTTAATGGCATCATGCCTGGCCTTATTTTACTACAACCTTCATGTTACAAGCTGCAAGGCTATAAAAACTAATTTTCAAATGGATTCTCCCTTTTATTGTACCAATTGTACACCAGGATAGGACCACTGAAGTAAGTGGAAATAGAACAGCACAGAAATACGATTTATGGCAAAGCAGACTTCAGAGACCTTATTTTACTCTCTTTGTCTTAATATAATACATTCCCTGGTAGTGAGCTATGTACAAATATAACAAACATATTGGACTGATATTTTCCCCTTCTCCTTTTTTCTCAATGGAGCTGCAGGGTGAGACTGAAATAAGTAAATAAGCCTACACACTTATGAGCCTCTTTTATCTTCCTGGATCTTACTGTAGAGACTTCTAAACAAAAGAAAAATCAACGCACAGTAGAGTTCCTTACGTCATTCTTTATTCCAACTTACTAAAGCCTTTGGAAAACAAATCTGCCACGTGTTTCTGGACTTCACAATTTGTCCCTGTTGGAAACCAGATTTCCCACTGCAAAATCCTTGGCTACACCTCACAGTAGCCCTTAATACCAGTTTCCTAATTCATCATTTTCCTTGCTTTGCATGCAGCTACTTTTTGCTTGTGTAACTACTCTAACTGGATGGTCTATTGCTAACATATCCTGCTACAAACCTGATGTTTTTGCTATATGCTACACATGTTTTGGTTAAAGACTGGCAATATTTTGAGTCATAATTTAACTATTCTGTGTACTTTATGCTTTTGTAATTCTGTACTTTCAAATCTTCATGACATTGTATTGGAGTGATATATTGGTTAACATTTATTTTTATCTAAGCAAGTTGATATTATTCATTCCATCTATTCCCCCCCTATAATTACCCATAAAATGTCTCCATATTACCATAACTGGATTTAGGGGAAAAGGGTTGTTTCCTCTGCAATCTTTTCTCAGTGGTCTAAAAAAACAGTTCTTTCACCCCTAGGTAATACAAGTGTAGTTGCATAACAGCATAAAGGAATAATATCTATTTACAGAAGTAATGAATGTTATTTAGCAAAGAACTGGCATGAATAATTAGGGGTTTACTATTTATATCTACAATGAAAGAATAGGTAGAAAAAAGGCACAAAATACTGAAAGGCAAGACTCCATCAAAGGTCTTGTTCATGTGGAGTCTTAGTAAGTAAATACAATTTCTAGGATGTACCTTTCTTATAGTTTGTTTTGTGAATGAGATGCACACATTAACAGCTTTAATACATACGCATGTAACAATGTTTGTGTTAGTAACAGGCTTAATATCAGTTCTCTTAATTTATGCTGTCACTACGAGATGCTGGTTTAGTTTAAAAAACAAAAATTCCACAAAAAAGAACAAAACTGTGTCAAAACATGGATGTAGTGTAACAGACTGCATCTCCAGCAAATGGCACAGAATATTAAAGTCAGTTATGAAATTATAGCCATTTTAATACTCACCCTCCTCTTTTCATAGAAAGTATTGTGTTATTTTACATAGTTAAATATGGGCTACCCACTGACACTCAAGTGATGCCGTGTCTTGATAGTTCAGACTGATCTGAGCTGAGTAACACTGGAGCTCTTCACACCAGCCCCAGAACACACAGCTTGCTGCAGCAGTGCTTGTGCAGCCATGAATTGTATTATTTCAAGGATGTGACTGAGAGGAAAGCTGTCTTGACCCAAAAAAATGACAAGTTTCCAGCCGAATCAGCTCCCGGAGCTGGCTCACTGTGCTGTCTTTACTGAAGAGGAAGAGAACAGATGGTGGCAACACATTAAGATGCTGTGCCACAGTGGCTGCCATCACGCATGCTGTTATCTGCGGAAAGTGTGAGGGAATTTGAGGTAGTTTGTCCTCGTAGCTACATTAAAGTGTGCAGATCAGATTTACCATGCACTACCCCTGCTACACACAAACATGCTCTCACTTTCATCGGTCTGAGATTAAATTTGGATCTCCTGCTCCCCAGGACAGTGCCCCAGTCACTTGCTGTAGGCAGATCTGCACATGAGGAAATCTGTACTGTGTGGGCACAGACTTCACCACATTTTACTCAGGTTATGAAAGCAACAAACTTTGCCAAAATCGAACAATTAGTTTAAGACTTAAATTGTATTGCTCTTACAATGTTTAAGCCTATGATTATCCTACTTCCAAACATGTATCCAATTTTTGTGAGTAAGCACAGTTTATATTAAACCTCTCATGTTCCTCACCAAAATCCAATACCTATTTGAGAGCTAATACAAATGCCTCTTAAGCTGTCAGTTTGTAAGTGATCACAAAACAATTTTTGGACAACTATCGTAATAGCCCTGCCAAGAGAAAATTCCTGAAGCATGAAAGATGTCATTAACTAGGCTGGATGTTCTTTGTGTAATAGCCAAAGGTTACTAGAAGTCTATATTTATATCCTCAGCAATTTCATCTGACAGTCTGTTGACCAGCCAGTTAGATGATGTCGATCTCTCCCTACAGAGCTTTGCAAGCTCAGGATTGTGTCTTTGATTTTATTATCATTCCAGTCTGTATGACAGTAAAGATATATTTGTTCCTGGAATACTCATTTCCAGAAAACTTCTGTACTGAATATTGTTTTCATTTCTGAGTAGAAAGATTGCTTTGCCACTGGCAACCAGCCGCTGCCAGCTTCGATGGGGCTGTTCAACTAGATTTTCATTTAAAACACATGCGCTGTTTTAATACCTGGGTTTTATAGCTCGATGTTAAATTTTGAAAAACAAAACTTAAACA
>JAVJGI010000037.1:15536146-15567095 GCA_035590275.1 Ibycter americanus
CTAGGCCCGGTGCGGGCGTCTCCCCCAGCCCAGCCCCCAGCCGAGGCCCGCCGACCGGGCCAGGATGAGCGGCGAGGACGGGAACGAGGAGTTCTACCGGCAGCTGCAGCTCCAGCAGCAGTACGAGGCCGAGCCCGGCGGCGAGGGCCAGGCCGACCCCTTCACCTACGTGGACCCGGCCGATGGGGCCGCCTACGAGTGGGACCGGGAGAAGAAGGCCTGGTTCCCCAAGGTGGGTGCGGGGGGAGCCTCGGCGCTCCCTGAGGGCGGCGCGGCCCTGCGGGGCCCCCTCCCCTCATGGCGTTGTGAGGAGCGGCCTGGCCCGGCTGCGGCCCCCGCGGGGTCCGGCGTGGCTCTGCCCCTCCCGCAGGCCGCCGTGGGGCAGCCCTCCCCCTGGCCTGCCCAGGTTGCCCCCAGGAAGGGTGAGAGCGAAGAACGGTTGATCTTGGGCCTCCTCACCGCGGAGGTGCCTCACTTGCCGGCACCCAGCCGGACAGACGTCGGCTGCAAAGTCCCTGTAGCCCTGAAACGCTCCTTATCTGCAGGCAAACCCACGGCAGCTGGCGTTGTCTCCGTCTGTCTCTAACCCTACCGGCTGCTTTCTGCTCTTTTGTTATGACGAGCTGCAGGTTGGCTTTTCTCCTTGGCTGTGAATCTGTAGAATTGCTCGGGCCTGGCATGAAGTCACAGTTATATTTGTGGATCAAAACGAATCGGTACAGCCTTTGACAAGCTTAGGTTTCTTTATCACAGTAACTGTGGTGATCTCTGTTTGTTGGCAGCGAAGAAGTGACCTGGTCTGCTAAAGAGGTCTAGATGAAAATGGAGTAGTATATCCCTCTGTTGTTATTATTTGGAAACGATGCATGTGTAAAGATGTCTTGTTCTCTCTCTTTGGGTCTTGGAAATGCACTTGGAAATTAAGTGTATTTGGTTTAGAGGCGTTCCACAGAATGGAAACATGTTGCAGTTTTTCATCTTGGTGTTTTTTTTTTTTTTAAATTAAATATTTCGAGTATAAAAATGAACTTACTCTAACAACGTGGCTCTTCAAGGTGAGAGGGAATATAGATTTAATGTGTTGAGCCCATTACTGATCCGCAAGTGAAACAGTAGTTTTGTTACTGCATAACAATGAATGAAGGCAATTACTTAATTTAGAAGCATTAAGACATTTTATAGCATATACTTGATAAACATAATGTACCAATTCTTATTTGTGACTGTGAATTCATTGCAATTCAGAGAATCTGAGTGAGAGTGAGGCCTGTAGTGCCAAGTTTATATGTCTGTAAACCTAGTAAGGTGTCCATGTAGCAGATGGCTTACGGAGGGGTAAAAACATGTGAAAAATCCAGACTCAGAAAATGGAGCAGTGGATAACTGAGTATCCCTGGCTCCCTGTGGAGTGCTATATCCAGTAAGCATAGTAAAAGGGTCCTTCTTTCCCCCTGCTCTGTTTCTTCCCCTCTTTCTCACCTCTTTTAAAAATCTGTCTCCTCTTCTCAGGACATTAGTCTTTTCTAAATGCCTTTCTTCCTGCAAATTTGTGTTTTGGAGAGGAGGTAACATTAAGGGTAGGACAGATTATATAGGAACAGCAAAGTTCTTTAGTAAAAATGATGTATAGCGGAAGTTGGTAAAGAGTCATTGTGAAGCACTATGTGCCATAGATAGGACATTGAGCTAGATATCATACTATTTCAGGTTTCTTCATTTTGCTGATGATTGTTCAACAGAATGTTTTATCTAAATAGTTTTTAAGAGACCGCAGGAGCCAGAAGTTGTAGTTCTTTCTCTACTCCATGAGCAGTAATAAAATTCTTGATCTGTGTTCTCTGAGAAAAGATTAAAATATTCGGACTGGTCTTGAGTGATCATCATCTACAGACTAGTATTGTACTGCTACTCTACTTCGGGAATAAAGCGTCTGTTGAACTTCTGCTAAAGCACATTTCAAAACAGTGCAAAAAGTTAATGATATTAACTGTTGATATTTCTCAGAAAATATGGAGGCAGTCAAATTTTTAATAAAAGTGATTGCAACTTTCTGTATTATTTCATGATTTTTCTTTCGATGGTACTATCTTGATGGATACCAACTTTTTATCATCCTTCACAGACATAGCACAAAATTGCATGTTGAATTCATCTGCCTTCCTTCATCACTTGCTATGAAAAAACAGATGGATGTCTTCTGTAATAGGGTATCTGTTCTTCATTTGGTTAATCTATTCCTTTCCGTTTCAGTGTGACCAGTAGTTAATTACATGCTAGCGTGTCCTGTAGTATTGTATTTCTTTTTCTATAAGCTTAATTGCCCCAGACTGTACAACTGTGTGGGTATGGAGATAAACCTGATCTCTTTCTGTGATGTTCTCCACCACAACTGTATTGGAGCCCCAAGTAAGAAATTCTGTGACTGTTTTCTGTGCAGACATGGTACAACATAAGTTCCAATAAAAGCCTTTATACTTGTATAAATTCCTTTATGCTTGCAAAATGCATTTTAAGGTTGAAGTAGTTGTAATGGTGTATATGGTAGGATGATAGCGTATTATGGGGAAAAAAAGTCTTTGTTATTGACTGGCAAAATTTGACAGTCCATGTTAGGTAATTTGCTAAGAATAAATTTAGGTTTACATGAGAATGTCGTTCCCCTTAAAGTTGAAAAATAATACTGCTGCAGGAAGGTGGCTAGTTGCTGCAGGTTTAATCAGTAATTTATCAGTAGGTTCTCTGATGAAAATGAATAATATTGTTCACGGGAAAGTTTAAAAGCATGTTAATTCTCTGGATTTCATCAACTGTGAAACCAAGGATTTGCTAAGATTGCTGGTGTCAAATATAGTGAACCTGATTAGAACACAGAGTCTTCTTTTCTTCACTGAAGATGGTTGTACTCGTCCTTTCTCTTGGCGTTGTGTTGTGTCACGTCTATAAGAGCAGCCATTTATATTTCTGATTGAGGTGTGTTGCAAGTCTTACTTAGTGTAGGAGTTATTTCATGCTAAACTTTTAAGTTATATAGGGTTCTGTGGCATCTTGTGTTATTCACGACAAGCCTGTGCATTCTCCTTTTTTGATTTGTCATGATAAAAGCTTAGAGTTGAAACATCAAGCTTCAAATCACTATGGAAGATAGATTACATTATCATTGACACTTAGTACTGTCCATTGTGCTGTTCTCTTACAATAGCTTAAAGATACCAAGTTTTGTTCCCTTTTGAACATAGACAAAGCAAGTGCTGTACAGGTCAGTGTCAGGTAAATTTTCAAAGGTTAAGGCTCAGCTTTGGGAATAAATCATTTCAGAGTGTGTAACTTCGGAAAGTACTTCATAGTGCAGTGATGCTAGCAAAAGCAGCTATGATTTATTACCTCTTTGCATGTTATGGCTGGTGGCTGCTATTAAAATTTACCTGGCTGGAAATAGTGTGTGTAATTCGTAGGGATTTTTTGTTTTGGTCTCTGAAAGATAGACATTAGCCAATTGTACATTTTATCCAGATATTGTCTCTCTGTAGAAAAGAGCATGCTAATTATTTATCTATTAATAGGGTATAGGGTGTACAGCCTTATAAACAGTGTGTCAAGCTACCTCTCCAAGTGCAATATTTATTGTCTATCAGTGCAAATATTTGTCATCTCTGAAAATGTTTCTATGAAAAGGCAGGTGTCTACAAATATCAGTCATTCATAATCTGTGAATAAGTTGTTGGCTTACTGTCAGTGTCACTTTCTTTCTTCAACATGGTCAGGAACACTTGGTTTCTGTCCTTCAGGCAAATCCAATTTGTGCGGAAGGCAGAAAGCTTTGCTTGAAAAAAGGCAGAAGTGAAATGTTTGTTTAAAAACTTCATGTGCTGTATGGAATTAGTATGTTGGTCTAGTTCAGGTAATGCCTGAACTGATTGTTCTTGTTGTACGTATGGCTTTAGAGATGATTAAAAAACAGTTTTAAAATACTGTTATTTTCTATGTTGCCAGATTAGAAAGTGACCATCATCTATTTTATCTTTCTTTGTCATATCTTTTAACTTAAAACTTAAAACACTTACAAACCTGAATTTGTAGTTCTTAAAAATTTTGGATTAATTTTCCTAATTTCTTTTCAGATAACAGAAGATTTCCTGGCAACATACCATGCCAACTATGGCTTCCATGCAGATGATACAGACAGTTCTTCTGCTTCTGGCACGGCAACTGAAAGTAAGCAACCAGTAAGTTCTAAGACATCAGGAACGCAACCATCAGCAAATGAGAAGGGACCACAACAAACAGATCCAAAACAAAAATCAGAAAAACGAAAGCTTGAGCCAGGTAAGTACCAAAGGGTTTTGCTCTGTGTAGGCTGTAACCTGTGTAGTACTGAGTGGTAACTGGCAATTGTTCCGTATTACACACAGTGAAGGTATGGGTGGTTCTGGAAACTTGCAGAATGGTTTAAAAATTGTATGGTAGTTCACAGGTATCCTCCTCAGTCTGTATACATGGTGGGGAAAAAAGGCAAATGAAAGGCATGTTAAGAGTTTTCCTGTGAGCAAGCAAAAATTCTTAGAAATCTGTTGGAATGTGAACATTAGTGTATGCTGCCATGTTTAATATATTGGCGTAACTGAATTTAAAATCTTGGTTTTAGGATGGTTTCATGTTGAAGAAGACAGAAACACAAATGTTTATGTGACTGGTAAGTAATAGCGTTTATCTACTTTGAGCTAAAGATGGTAAAAAATATGTCTCACTGAGTTCTCATATTATCTGTTCAGTCTGTCACTTGCAAGCTACTTAATGTTATGTTCCTGACTGCTTCATGTCTTTGTGACCTTTAAATTGCAGACGTGGGGAAGTAATATAAGGGACGTATTCCATGCTTTTATCTTTTAAATGTGATATTCTGTGAGCTGTGTCAGCCAAGTCACTAATACTGTTTTTTTAAGTAAGCTACAGCCAAGAAAAACAATTTTTGCGAGCTCCTAAGGAATAGCGTAATGAGAACAAGTTTATAAGTTAGTGCATTGACTATACACATCACTTAATATTTTAATCTTTATTTGATTTAATAAATACATCATTAAATCATTAGATAAGAAGGAGGAAACAATAAGTACAAAAAAATGCTGGGAACAGAATGGAAGCTTAAATGAAACTATCTGTGCATTTGTTACGGTATTTCTCTACCTGTTTTGGATGCTGGGGTGCTATGTTTAGGTGCATGCACAAAGGTACATTTGGTGGTTCTGAGCATTCACAGAAATGCACACACCTGAGTTCTCAAAAATCTTCATCCAGGCCAAACTAGCATGGAACATTCACATAATTTTCTTCTCCATTTTGTTTCTTTTTCTTGTTCTCAATTGGAAGTTGAGACTTTAAAAACTCCATGCATCATCACTTGTTTGTTTTGTCGAATTGGTGCATGGAGAAAATAGTTGTTTATAGGCTGGGTTTTCTTGGTTTGTTTTATGGGGTTTTTTTTTGTGTCTCCAATTCCTGGAGGTGCACTAGAACTTAAAACTTGGGCAGGATAGTTAACATTTGCACGGGCCTTGTCAGTATCATGCTAGCACAATGTCAGTATCATGTATAGCTCTAAAGCTCTAGGTCTGCCTATTAGGGAGCACAAAGATGTTGCTATATGTTACACCGATTAAAAAGTAAAAGGATTGTCAAAATATCAGTATGATGTAATGTTTAAAAGGTAATATAAAAAATACTGGGCCCAAGGGCAGTGGTTTCTTACTGTGTATGTAAAATTTTGTCCTTAATTTTGATATTTCATTTAAAGAAACACTGTGGGGCTTTTGTTCTAATGAAGTTTTTAAAAAAATTGAACATACTCAAGCTTTCTGTTTTAATTTTTGCAGGTTTACCTCCAGACATTACAAAAGATGAATTTGTACAAGTCATGTCAAAATGTGGTATCATTATGCGAGATCCTCAGACAGAAGAACACAAAATAAAATTGTACAAAGATAAGGAAGGAAATCTTAAAGGAGATGGCCTCTGTTGCTATCTAAAGGTCAGTGGTGCACTGAAATGCAGCTTTCCTTCCCGCTGAAGATACTTGTGGCTGCTGTTTCTGAATCATAGAAGATTCTTGAAATACCTAAAGTATAACTTAAGAGTTTAGGTGTCTGTTTTAAAGATTTATTCCAGAAATACCCACTTAATCTGCTTGTGCACCTCGTTTGTTTCCTCCTATCCACACCTACCCTCCCCCTGAAAATGTCCATAATACCTGCTGAACATGTGTCTGCATGCTCCTGCCTTGGGTGCCAGTGGTTACAGGGTGAAAAGGGTAACCCCTTTGCCTTTTACTTTTAAAATGTGCCACTGTGTGGCCAAGAATACAAAATAATGAGATGGGAAGGAACATACTGTAGTCCTGTGTTTACTGCTTTTAGCTGAGAACTGGTTAGATTCAGGACTGGTTTTGCATTCTGTATTAACCTATAAAAGTTTAGACTGCAGTACTATTTCCTTCATGTCTTTTAAGTTCATCAGCTTGCTTGACCATTGCAGGTTAGTTTCTATGAGATATTTGAATGAAATGTATGCAGCTGCTTTTGGGAGCATTAATCTGCTGTAGCAGTGGTGAAGAAATACCGGGTTTTGGTAAAGAAAACATTGCCAGCTGTGTGTCATGAGACTTGGAAGAGATGGCATTATGGTTTTCAGTGACAGGGAATCGATTCTTAGCAGAATATTCTTAATGAAATGTTATTGGAATAATTTGACTGTGCCATGTATTTTAAAGCTTGTGCTCTGTTTTATCTTCAATTAGAGAGAATCAGTTCAACTTGCATTGAGACTTCTGGATGAGGCAGAAATTAGAGGCTATAAATTGCATGTTGAAGTTGCAAAGTTTCAACTGAAGGGGGAGTATGATGCAAGCAAAAAGAAGAAGAAATGTAAAGACTACAAGAAGAAGTTGTCCCAACAGCAGAAGTTTGTATTTTTTATTTCAGTTAAATATTGCTTGAATTCTTAAGTGCTATTAGTAAAGCGCTGCTTTCTTTCAAATGCAGTGCTGAGTTATGCAAAAATTGATTTCTTATCTGACAGTGAAATAGCTTAAATAACATACATTTGGAGAGGAGAAACTTCTAAATTAAATGTTGACCTAATGAACTTCTTCACGATTGACACATTAAAATAATACATAGGGAACCAAGGTCCTGTCAGATGTAGAAGAAAGTATTATAGCTCTGGGGAAATAAAAGACTCTTTCTCAGTGTGTGAGACTGCAAGCCCTGTCACGATATCTAGGCTTAATTTTATAAGGTAATAATGCTCTGGCTGTCTATATATTGTTTGTACCGTACTGTACTAGTTGCAAAGGGCAAGAGATGTTAGCTTCCATAGGAGCGAATACTGAAGTATCTCTATAGATTCCCCCAGACATCTCTCTCTGGTATGAAATACACAGTTTTTTCAGTTGTACCTAGATTCATTGCTTTTGTCACTTAAAAGTTGTTTTTCTGCCTTTTGGAGCCAAGATGATGAGGACTAAAGAAGAAAGAAGTTTGAGTATATAGGATTCTTAATGTTTTAATGAAAGCAGCATTCCACTAAACTTCTTAAATAGTGATGCAGAAGTATTTTCCCAAATTAAAAGGGAGCAAAGGCTACTTGGTATCTTAACAATTAAAAGTAGCTTGAAATGTGTCTGCCTTGAAGATACATTGCAGTACTTGCTGTAAGAAATCTCCAGTGTAGAGAGAGAAGTATGAAAATAATGAAATTGCATTTGACTGATTTGTGTGAATAAACTCACTTCAGCTGCTGTTCCTTTTGAGTTGAAGAGCATAATTTACTTGCAAAACTACCTTCATTGGAAATCCCAAGTTTTCTTCAGCTAAAGTACAAGAAGGAACTTAAGATTCCACTTCTCCCCTCCTCTCCCGCAATATAAGATTGTGAGATTTAAAAGTGTAAGTGAATGTGTCCTTTTTTTTTGTAATAGGATATGAAGTAGGCATTTCTACGAGAAGTAACATTTTTCGTGAGAAGGCAAAGTCATAGAACAGATGCCCTGGGTTACATTGCTAGTTTGTGGCAGTGGCTGTGTACACTGTGGAACAAAATACATCTTGCAGCAATGCCTGCGTAAGACTCAAGGTGTTCTTGCATGTTTGTTTGAATAAAAGCAGTTAAATTTTACCAAGGGGAATAGTGGATCTCCTTTATTACAAAGTAAGTTAGGAAAAAATGGTAAAATACCAACATTTTTATTATACTTGACAGCAGCTGGTTCCTGTTTCTGAGCTGATATTAGGAAGGAATTAAAGATTATTTTTTTCAATGTTTTTAAGGGAATGCTTTGATTTTTAAAATAATTTCTGTTCCCTCTATGAGCATTTAAATACCTTAAAACCTCAACTGCTTTGTAGAAGTGATAAATCTGGGTGATTATTGCATTTTTTAGAAGAATGACTTAACTCTTTGTGTCAAAATGCATGTTTTAGTTGATGTATTGCAAGAAATGTCAAATTAATGATTTTTTTTCAACAAATACTTGTAGAAACTGAAGAGAGCCGCAACAATATCTTCTTACTGTTGCTTCATTTCATTAGACAGCTGGATTGGAGGCCTGAGAAGAAAGATGGCACAACTCGAATGCGACATGAACGCATTGTCATTATCAGGAATATGTTTCACCCAAAGGACTTTGAGGTAGGAAGATGCAGTTTGCTACTGTAGATTGTGCTGTTACAGTTAACACTGTCTGAACTCTCTGCTGTAAGAATTTTAGCAAAAATCTTAAGCAGATGAGAACAAAATTGAACTTACTGTTTTGGGCAGGGTTTTTTGTCCTGTGCCAAGCATCTGCTTAAAATTCATTTATCTATCTCCAAAAAGCAAGAAAAAAACATTGGTAAGAATGTATTTTTTGAATCTGCCTTTTTTAATGTGTGTGTCCTGAGAGTATTCATTTTTGGGCTGGAAAGAGGAGTAAACAGTAACTATGTTAGAATGGAGAAACCAGCCCAAAATAGCCTGATCAGTAAGTAGCATTTATTAAATTCAAGTAAGGGCTGTCTGCCAACTCCTGAGTGGCTTTGAAAATGCAGTGTAACAACGCTTAATTTATGAACTTCTAATTGTTTAGCAGATGCATTGCATTGGTGATTGAGCAAAAATAAAGCTGAGAGAAGTGCTTTTGTTTAGTTTAACCAGTGTGCTTGCATTGCAGGAGGATCCGTTAGTGCTAAATGAGATCAGAGAAGATCTGCGGACAGAGTGTGAAAAGTTTGGTCAAGTAAAGAAGGTTCTCATATTTGATGTAGGTATTCTTTACATGTGTGTTGGCAGAATTGATGTAAATTTGCAAAACATTTTGAATTCTTTAAATATGAGCGGAACATTTATTTGGGTTTATGTGTTTATTCATGGAAACTTGACCTAATTTTTCAGTATTTTAAAATTAACTGTTTTGGAAATTAATTTCTAAGCACCTATCTACTTCAGCCTATGTGAAGGCAAACTCTTAACTCTTCCCGATAACTTGGATACATGTCACAAGTTTGAAAGTTTATAAATACATGTATCTGTAGCTAAACTAGCTGAAACATTTGTTTTCTGTGTTCAAAACGTGGGTTCTGTGTACCAGTAGAATAAAATCTGCAAACTTGCCAATTGAGTTTTTCAGACAAGATTATGTATGATCAGAGTGGAGCTGTATCCTGACTGATTTTGTACACAGTCTAAAAGATGTTGGAATAAAAGCCAGGTTAATGGTTGGACTCAGTGATCTTAAAGGTGTTTTCCAACCTAAATGATTTTATGATTCTATGAAAGTTGTGTCTCCTTACAGCGACACCCTGATGGCGTGGCTTCTGTGTCATTTAAAGAAGCAACAGAAGCAGATCTGTGCAAGCTAACTCTTAATGGAAGGTGGTTTGGTGGCCGTCAGCTCAGTGCTGAAACATGGGATGGTGTAACAGATTATCAGGTAGCCTTTCATGCTCCTATTTCATCAAATATTCCTGCCAATTAAAACAGATTTAAGAAGTGCTTGGTGTTCCTATCCACTTTCCCTGCCCACCCCTGCCCTATCTTACTTCCTCTCAGAAGCTTCTAGGAAGTTTTCAAAAAATCATTCTTAATTACTTAATTTAGCAAATATTTAAAGGACCTGTTTGATGTTAAAAATAATGTGTTGGAGATGCCAACTTACAGGAGTAGCCACTGGATGTACAGATCATTAGTTTTCAGTCAACAGAGCCTACTGAAGTCTTGAGATATCACTGCAGTATAAATGTATAACTTTATCTGTGTAAATATTCATTTTTACAAGTATGACTTCTTAATGATGTGTATAAACATATCTTGACTAGGTGGAGGAGACTGCAAGAGAAAGGGAAGAAAGGCTGAAGGTGTGGGGATCATTTTTAGAGGATCCTGATGCAAAGGAGCAACAAACTACGGCTGATCCAGATTCTGCAACAAGTAGTGTTAAACTGCCTGAAGGTAGACAACCTTCAAAAGTTAATGACACATCTAAGGAAGATGTAAATGATGAAGCCCATAAGAGGGAGAATAATGGTGAGGGCATTAATGAAGATGGTGCTCCATCTACAGACAGCAGCCTTGCAGGCAGTGATGTTGAAGCAGATACATAACATCTTTAATGCTTTATGAAAGCATGGTTTTTAGGGTGGTTTGAGTTTATCCCTTTCTTCAGGGTGACTGCAGACAATATTCATAGGAACATATGCATATTAGAATGTCATCAACTGTGTGCTTTGAAGTTTTCATTAAAAGCAGTATTTAATGAGGTTCTAAAAGTTTGTATTAATTGGCTGTTCAGGTAAAGTAACTCAAGTTGCCAAGAATGCAGTGAAACTTGTCAGGCTTCTTTTGTTCTAACTGTGTGTGTTAGTGTTACATTATGTAAGTGTGAAATATGTTATAACCCTTAAGTTTTTGTAACTGTATGTAACTTAAGTAATGCAAAGCTATTACAAGATTTGTGGATTTTACTGTTAATTTTCCTGTATGCCTTGGAACTTGGTATCTCATCCTTAAAAATGATTCTTGTCCTGAGTACTTCGGATCATTTTATGGAACAGATGCTGTGATATGTTATAGGGTGAATGCATTGGATATGTTGCTATGCATTAAGTAGCAAATGGTAAGAGTAGTACGCAAACTTAAGGAAGGTGGAAAACAAACAGCATTGACGTAGCCAACATAAGGCAAGCTGAGTGAAGATAGATTATTAAATCACAGCATTCAGTAAATTATTTTCTTCTTCCCCTGTTTAGATCTTCTGTTGATGCTTAGATCTTCTGTTAAGGCTGGAATTATGTCAAGGAGACTAGAAATGCATGAGCACACACATTCTAGGTCATAATGAGATAAGACTGATCTTAAACTCTCATGGTCTGTATGCAGTAGGTATGCAAAATAGGCTTTTCATTGATGTGTTGGTTTTGTTTAGTTTTTGCTTTAATATTAGAGTAAAGGTTTTTGTTAACTTTGTTAGAGTAAGTGTGAGTTCACTTCAGCATTTTAGTTTAGCCTTACATGCTCTTCAAAGTGGGGAAAATCTTCCATATTTCATAAAATTTAAAGGCTTTTGGCAACTTGAACTACAGTTTGTTGTGCAAAAGTTAGAATACTTGAAAATATGCTTTCAAATAATATTCTTTTATATGGAAAAAGCAAATACTAGCCCTCTTAGAAATACTTCCAAAAGCAAGGGTTTAGAAGACATTCTGGCTTTAGATACCTTAATAAGTGCAGGCTTTCAAAAATAACTGGGGAGTCGTTTTGGGCACAGTCATTCTTAATTTAGAATCCCATTCTATTGATACCTAAGGATAGAAGAAATATGGATATAGGCACTAAACCATTAATATATTGGTGCTAAATTCATAGCATGCTGTTCATATGGATGGTTACTAGTGTTGATTTGTAAGGAGGATCTTTTGAATTTTTTTAATTCATATTGGATTGTAAGACCATAGATGATAATTCTTATATTTCCATCATGAAGTATTCAGAATATTCTGAAAATTGGTGTATTCAAACTTTGTGCTCTGAGATTACCATCTATATTTTTTCCAGAAATCTATATGGTACTCTTTAAGTATGGTTTGTTTTTGTTGTGGTTTGGTTTTCATGTGTAATTGATATGTATGGGCAGCTATGCCAACCAGAGCATCTAGGTTAACACTTGCCACGTGGTTATAAATGGTAACTTTTTGTGACAAGATATCTGGTCTTACAAGAGAGATGATATTTGAATTCAGGATTTAAAATTCTGGGGGCTCATTATATATAAGCTGGCATGACAGATTTCCACTTTTGAGTTGCATTGTAAATAAGAGCTAACTCTTACCAGCTAAGAAAGACCATTTTCTCATTTTTACAAGTGTGTGAATTGTATGTTCCAGCAAAACAGGTGTTTGAACAATTTGGGGAATCTGAAATACTGCCTGGTTTGTGGCTGCGTATAGTGGCGTATTCAGATTAGATCTCTTGAGTTGTGTTGGTTCTGCCTCGGTTATTTTTATTGGTAATAAGCACCACAGACTTTTGAGGCCTGGAAGTTTTTGCATATGGAGAGTGTAATTTAGTGTGGTGGATATTGCTTTCAGTGCTCCTTTTTTTCTTCCAGCTTCTAGACTCCGGGCTTTAGATCTGTTAGACTATTGTGTTAGCCTTTTTTTTTTTGAGAGCCTAGTCATATAACACTCTAAACAGTTAAATCACATGTTTTACAGTGGAATTGCAGCTGATACAGGGAAACTTACAAGTATGTAAAAATTGTACAGTTCTATGAAGCCTTATGGTATCGGATATAAAAAATAAGGTTAGTGTTAGTGTTTGAAAAGACTTTGAAAAATAAAGAATCATTATATGTGCAGTAACCTTCCTCTCTCCAATTGGTGTACAAATTTGATTGGCTTGCTTCAAAAGTCAAACATGATGTTAGTCTTTTCACCTTTTCCTCTAGACTTAACAGTGAAGTCAAACACCAACACGTTGAGACCAAATGCATTACTGGCTTTTCTATTAACTAAGATTCTTAAGGAAATAAAAGCTGTTTTTTCATGCAAACGTTGTTCTGAAGTGCGGCATTACACTCAAACTGTTTTTTCCTTTTGTCTACCTCTGTTACTCCCCAGTAAAATGTAAAAATATATTTTTATAAATGATTGATTGAGTTATTGAGGCATTTAGTAGTCTATGGAGAGGTTAATGCAGCTGTGACTTTCTTTTCAGCAGATTTTCATTGAGACTGAATTCTTTTGATTTTTTCATTTTTTTTAAACGAAAATTTTTATAAATTAATCTGAATATAAATTTTTTCACAAAAGTTAAAATTACTATTTTGAAGTATGATTATGAAAATCTTGTCATATAAAGCAGTAATGTTTAATACCAAATATTAACAAATCTGAAGTTGAACAAGCTGAGTTGCTTTTTAAACTTACATTTTTTTCTGACTGAGCATCATCATAAATAAATTGGTAAGAAGTTAAAACCCTAATGCAGTTTTCACTGTATTCGTTCTTTAATTAAAAGTGCTTTCTAATGGTTTGTCGCTCATCAGAAGTGACAAAATCAAATTTTTGCTCAGTTTCTAATATTTCTTTGGTTCCAATGCAGTGTTCCAGTATACTGTATGTTCCTTCATCCCTAGGCTTTTGGTGAGAGGTTTGTTTTAAGAAAAGCTGTCTCCTTCCCTCCATATATTATGCAAATAATAACTAGCAGCAGGTTGAAACAATTTGTGGATAATCATTGTTGCTCAACTTTGAACTAGATTTCTCTAGTTGTTTTTAGCTAATTCAGTTTCTCTAGCTTTTTTTACTAATTTGCACAGTGTAACGAAATGGATGCAAAGCCTCTTAAATATAACAGTGAGGAAAGAGTATTAACTGATACTTCAGCATAATTCAGCATAGATAATCACTTTCTTAACCATGCAATACAAAATCAGTTGCTTAGCTTCAAGATACATTGGTAGTTTGCTTTAGTGATTTGCTGGCAAGGTAATTGTATGGAGTTACAAGTATTCATCAGAGAGTACATGGTTTGAGGAGCATGGCCAAGGTAGGCATCTGGAAACAAAAAGCCCCAAAAGAAAAGGCACATAAGTTGTAGCAGGTTCTCGAATGTTCATACACAGCTGTAAAGAGAGAATTAGTTTCATTTTGCATCAAAATGTTTATCTGTTTCTCCTGCTGACTTTTTTTAATTACTTTTTTTAATTGAATTTCAGTCTCTCGTACAACTTACATTTTGTATAAGGATTGCAATTCACTTAAAATCATTAGTATGTTAAATGCAGTGCATTTTAGCTAAAACATGTCCTAGACATTATTCAGTTAAGGTTAATCCATTTGCAATTAGCTTAATTCACTTAAGAAAACTTAAATGTATTGGATGCTTTGTAGTAACCCAGACTTTCCTTTAAATTTTCCGGTAAAATTGATATCCATACCCTGAGTTATTGAACTGTGTAACCTAACCAAAATCCTTAAAAAAAAAAAAAAAAAAATTACATCCCTATAGCTTTTAATTGGATTTGAAATTCTTATTTTTATTTCTGAATTTGAGGAAACATACTGCAGTATGATAAATGAATTATGTAAGTTGTGTACTTGTGTTGATTTGGCTTGTGTGTATTTTAGTGCTCATTATACAAGGCTTGAAGTCTTACTGTCAGGATACTCTGAAAGTTCTGTAAAATATTTATAGAATTATGAAATCTTTTGCAGCAAATTGGTTTTTGCTCATTCTGTAATATGAAAGTATATTGTTAGATTAAACTTTTCAGTAAGATGACTTTGGAATTTTTCTGACAGGTTATTTTCTTTCGATAAGTTAAATTGATCATTTCATTTATCCTTTAGAAAACCAACATTTCAAAAAATAAATCATACTTGAATAATATCTAGACCTGTGACAGCATCTGAGAATCCTTGATTTGTCTTCAATTTTGTTTCTTAAAGGGGTTGTGTTTTATACTACCTTTTTAATAAACAAACTCCTGAACAAAACAAGTCTTTTCTGATCAGTTTTGAGATGATTTATTTGTCTTACTTTTTTCCTCAGTAAAAGATAACCGTAGCATTCGGTGCACAGTGACTTCAATTTATAAAGCGTGTGTTAACATGCCAGAGCTGTCGGACTGGAGTCCCGTATACATGTTGCTGGAACTGTAAGTGTTCACAGTGGGACATGGTATTTGTTCCCTCTCTGTGGGTTTTGTCTCCGACTTCGTTCTGGCTTGGTGGTGCTAATGGACCCTGCATGAAGATAAAAGGAGCAGGAGTAATGACTGTAGACACCACAGTTATAATTGAGATTGTAGGAGGATTTTTATTGGTTGAGGACAAGCAGAATTTCAATTTTTAATTTCAGAAATAAAGATTTTTTTTAATTTTTTTTTTTTCTTCAAAGCTTGACACTTTGCTTAAAAAGCACTGGAAATCAGTTGTTTCAGTTCGTATACGACAAAGGAACAAGGAGGATGATCTTACTTTTACCCAGTAGTTCTTTGAGGTGTTCACCTAGGAGCTTTAAACTGATGCCATCTAACAACCTCAGGAGTGCTTTAACTGCCAACTTAAGAGGAAATTCTTGAATGAGGTTTTGAAAAGCTTTAGCAGAAGAAATCTCTGCTATATGAAGCAGTTTAGGAAAAGGGGATCAATGAATGATTGAGGTGTTGAGGGCACTTGCCCTGCTGATAGTCTGGAATCCCGTCTATCTCACAATGAAAATGTGCTAATGCAAAGTGTGTGTCAATAAAAGATTAAGCACAGTCCAGGGAAGTCTTACAGCCTGGTAGTTAAGTTGTTCTGGGAGATGGCAGAGGATGGATTCATACATATTTAGGCAGAGGGAATTGGGTTGTGCTCTCCTACTTTCTGGGTGAGTAAACAAACTAGTGTGTAAAAGTCATAATGTCACCAGTTTGGTGACTAGTTCCCCAGTGCATTTTCCAGCTGAGACTGGCAAATCTGACCCCAATTCAGCATTTCTGGAATGGCTTGCAATTTGGTAATTTTGGTAAACTTCCTACAAAAAAACCCCACCCCAAAACTATCTGTTTCTTCCTATAGCACTTACAGAACAAGAATGATACTTCTATTTTTCTGAAGATTCTGTAGTCATTTAAACAGATCCATCAAAGAGGAGAGAGAAAATTGGTTATCCAGTTTACCTGGGATGGAGACAGGTGATCTTTTCCTTCTTGTCGATGTTACCCACTTAATAATATGATATAGTCTGGCATAGGAAAATCCTCTAATGATCCTGGCCATGTTTGGTTCTCTGCCATAACTTGTTTATCACCTTCCTTTAAACTCTTCCAAAGTCCAGACGCTGTCTTCTTTATTGTGTACACATTGTCATTAAAAAAAAAACCCAAAACCTATTTACAATCCTATTTTCCTCATTCCTGAAACCTCCTAACCTGGTTGACTTGTTGGAGTGCATTTCATGCATTCTTAGCAGATAGGCTGGAGGAAACGCCTAGTTCACTCGCAGCTAGAGGCTAGAAAGCATGTAGGGAGTTCATGAACGTTGCTTGTCTCCTCCTGCAGTAGCTGGAGAGTGCACATAGCCTGCTGGGGGAAGGATCCCAAACTGCCCGGCACGGCATGACCGTCCCACATCTGGAAAATCCTACTGTTGTGACACCACTCGTGACAGTGAGTTAAGGTAGGAGAATTCAGTGATATTTTTAATCTGTGTTCACTGATTTTCTCAAGTGTTCCCTCATTTGAAAACTACTTGCGAAAAGAAAATGCCTGCTTGTTAAGTTATTGCTTAATACTTGGGAAGTGATTTTTTTTTTATTATTATTTTCTTTCTTTTTTAAACTGGTTTGGGCTGCATGAAATAGAGAACAAAGAGTTCTTTGTCTGATGATACAGTGATGGAAGATTCATACTGTTGGCAAGGTGGGGAATGTGAAAAATATTGTAAAGTACTGTCACGTGTGGTAGGCAGTCAACAACCACGTCTCTTAAACCTGTGTTGAGCATGCATCTTTGTCCACCTGAAGGACACATAACTTTGACAATTACATGCACTATTTTGCCATGATGAACCCATTCCGAACGTAGTGTGAGGTGAACTGAGCTGAGTCTGTTTCATCCTGAGCTCTACTTCTGCTATATTTTGACAGCAGCTTGTGGCAGACACAAATTGGAAGGATTTCTGCCTTTTTTTGCAGACTTCCTGCTGGAAGATGGAAGAATGGGAAGTTAGGTAATGAAGACCACAGTGCTCCAAATCTAAGTCCTGAGTCTTGGGACATTAGATTTCTCATGTGTATATGGTCACTGAGAGGACTGAGATGTAATCTACGTTATATCCAGCCTTCTTATGAGTACTTGCTGGAAGGCTTAAGTTTTTAAGGGAAATAAGAAAAAAAATAGATAAATGACCATTCTTTCTTTTAAAAATTGCATTACTGTTCTAGCATTGTGGTCACAATTCACACAAGTGCAACAGCTGCTACACACCAATAAAGGAGCTTACAATTAATGTCAGAAGCAAGTTAAGCATGTTAATAAAGTGGTACAAAGACACAATGGCTGGCTTGCACTGAGCGAGGAACAGGAAAAATAGACCCCTGGGCCAGAGCTAATGCTTTTTAAATTGTATGTTGATCTGTAGTGGTGGAGCAGTGTAGGGAGAGCTGGTTTGCTTGCTTGCTGTGGAGATGGCGTGATGTAGTCCATTCTCAAGCCGTGCGGCTGCTGATGACTTTGCCAAGCTTTCGCCACTTGGGTTGGAATTTTCAACGGCAAGTGTTGGTCTCCAGCTGAGCAACCAGAAAGTTTCTTAACCTAAACAGTGGGTTGCTTTCTAAAACAAGACTGGGAAAAAATAGCGTCTCTTCCTGTGCTTGAAGTTCTTCCAGTTGTTTGGCTGGGTTGTGCTAGTTCCTGTTCCCCTCATGGGCCTTTGGAAGGTGCCTGTAAATCATGAGGAAGGTTTTTCGGTTTAAGTTTTCTCTGTTTGGGAAAGTTTGGTTGGTTTTAAAGTTCTGAAAGATTGTCTTCTGAATCAGAAGACTGTTATAGAGTATCCCCTTGCATTTCCAAACTGGTGACCAACCTGTATGTGTCCTATCCCCACCGTTGTGTTTAGGTGGACCGGAGGCTGGAGCCACAGAAAGGATGCGAGAAGAGCAATAGAAATCCTAAGATGAGGATTGAGGAACTCTTGAGTTTGAACATGAATTGGTAGTTGACAACAGGTGATTAGGGCTAGCTGAGCAAGGGACCATGAAGGGGTGAGAACTGAACAGAGAGTATGGGGGAGGTAGAGGTAACAAGCAAAACTAGACATAAAAGCAGATGATAAACAGGGACAAGAAGTTTGTAGATGAAGGCTTAAGCATAAAAACGGTTAGATTACAGCTAGATAACCTTAAGCTTCATATTTCTGAATATCTGAATACTGGAACAGTCCTTCCATGTGTAAGAAATACTGAGAGACTAGAGGCAGCCTCTGCTGCCCTTTGGGACAAGATGAGTGCAATGTTTACTAGGAAGTTTCTGAGGATTAGTGGCGGGGGGGTGATTAGAAAATAAATCAGATAAATGTATTGGAATAGGTTAAGCAATGCTGTCTATTGTAGAGTCATTTGGATGAAAACACAGATCTAATGATTCAGTAGATTTTGCGTGATACAGCTGTCTATTGGCCAAAGGTTTCCCCAGTCTCTGAAAAATAACAGCCTTGGTTTTGCTACCAAGGTAAATGTTGTTATGCTGTGTGGTGTGATGAGCTGACAATGAGACTGGAAAATGTAATAGAAACAGCAGGCAGTTCTCACTACATTCCTAGCCAGAGCATTGCTAAATATGATTTTGATTACAGCAGAATGTATGAGCTCTGGTTGCGGAACTAGCTCCCCTGCGGATAGAAACTACACAGATACATAAAAATGATGCTTCTCCAGGGCAAGCAGTGATGTTCCTTGTCCTACCCTTACCATATCTGGCAGCAGAGATTTTTAAGGAAAACAAGAAGTCTTACAGTCTTCTGTTGCCTGCAAACTATTTTAGAGTAATTTCTGCCTTAAATCCATAACTTCTGGTTGAGCTACAGTGTGTGTTTTAACAGTCTTGCTACCAAAGTTTTAAGCAACTGGCAGACCCACCATGTTCCTAGGTAAGTTGTTTTGAACAAAAAAGGTTTTTTGTTTTGTGGTTTGTTTGGGTTTTTTTACTTGAATTTGCCATAATCTGAATTTCCAATAATTTAATCTGAGTGTCTTTTTCTAACAGATAGAGCAACTAATTACTCTTGGAAGTCTTTTCCTTGTGGAGGTCTGTGCTGACAGTGATCAAGGTACTTCGAACTTTACCTGATCTAAAGTTGTTGTTACTATTTTAAGCTCCAGTGAGTATGTTTTCTTGGTTGGGGTGGTTTTCTTTTCCCCACTCTGTAAATATGTTTTTTGAACAAGGCAAAAACCAGAGTTGGGCAAAGTATTTTAATAAGTTCACCCGGAACTTCACCCACGGCTAAAGCCACCTCTGAATTATTTGTCTAAGTGCTTCAGTTCTTTCAGCACAGTTCCATCCTCAGGTCATATTTGCACAGTTACTAGGTCCTAAGTGCAGGGTTATAAAGGCAGGGTGAGAAATGACAGCTGGTGGATAGATGTCCCCATTTTATTCCTCAATAGAGCCCATGCTATGGCATTGACAGGTAACTCATACAAGGTTGGTATCCACCAGGCCCTCTGCATCTCTGGGCCATTCAGTGCTTCCAAGGTACAGTATCCCTTACTAAGGCTGCATATTGTGCAGTTATATCAAACTTGGAACTCACCAGCAAAAGATACTGCACTGAATGAGTTCAAGACTAATTGTACTCAATTTCTCTGATTGGGAAACATGCACTCCCATCACAATTCTGAAAAATGTATTTATGGAAAGGTTTCTCCTTTTATTTTTTACTTGAAGTATTTCATATTAGGATATAATAAGGAAATCAGTAAAGAAAAGGTGTGTGGAAGAAGCAGAAACCCAGAGAAATAAATTAATCTTCCTAGTAACTGTTCTTCTGGCCCTACTAGTTTCAGGAGGGAGATGGGCTCACCACAATCTGTGCACTTTAAGTTGAATAGTATTTCTCTGACCAGTCTGGGTTTTTTTGGCAGGGACTGTTGGTTATTGAAGATGGAAGAAACAAGGAAGCTCTCTCCAAAGCCATGTAAAAGCAAAGAACCTGTGAAAACAGAATGGGGGTCTCAGAGTGTTGTATTTACGTATTTCCAAGGGGATATTAACAGCGTGGTAGATGAACATTTTTCTAGAGCTCTAAGCAATGCCAAGAACCCAGAAGACCTGAGCACAAAGCACAAGGGCGAGACTGTTGTCCTGAAGAATGGTGAGCTGCTTTCCATGTCCGAGCATGGTGTTAGATGGGGGTGACTAGCTTTCACTAAGGAATTTAAGATGCAGGGTGCTTAAATTCGGAACTCTGCACAAACAGAAAGCAAGAAAATCATGCTGGCAAAGCCCTGGATTAGGTAGCTGGGAGTTCTGGTAAATCCTGTGCATGCTGGGGTGCTTCTCAAGCTCTTCATGGGCCTGTTGGCAAGACTGGGTCCTCATTTTTCAGCTAAAAGTCTCCATCACTGTCAGATACATTAAGTGCCTTATGAGTTAATTTGTCATCTTTGCAAAAATATATTTGTCTAAGCTTGCAGTTGTTAAAAACCTGCCTATGCTAGTGGCCTGTAAGAAAACAGATGTAATATTATTTTAAAGTATTGGTGGTGGTGCTTTAGTCTGCTTTTTATATGAATTTGTGATTGATTTTGAAGATGAGAAGCACTAAAGTAAAAATGTATTTCTGTAAAAATGAATATGCAATCTGGTGGCATTCTCTTAGAAATCCATTGGAATTTGCCTTGAAAAAAAGTAAGAATTGATGAGTCTTCAGATGCTTTCTTTCTCTTTTTAAGTAGATAGCATGTCTCCCCATCAGTGGAATTTCTCTTCACATTGCTCCAAACCATATCCATCATCTTCTGCAACAAGCATGCCAAATTCTGGTCTGAATTTTTCTGCTGCTGGTATGGCAGGCCAATACCAGCCATCACCTCTGCGGAGTCATCCAACTCAACCTGCGGATTTATGGCCCTTCCCTTCGATTGGGACTCCCAGTCTTACAAGTTCGGTGTATCATCATGCCTTGCCTGACCTGCACGTGGTAGATGAACCGATCTCTGACAGGAAATATGGTTCTCTTCTTGGACTTCTGGAACAGGAAAGGTGCCTAACATCCATGCAAGAATGTACCATGAAGCAACACTCAAGTTCTGCTTGTATGACTGGACCTGCTAGGTTACAAAATATAAGTCAAAGTTCAGCTCCTGGGGGAGGTAAGGAAATACTATCACTTTATTCTTTGATGGCATCATATGTAAAGAGACAAAATAATACAGTCTGTTCCTATGGTTCTCAAATTGGAGCCATCTTCAGCCCAGCTCATAGAAATTTTTTTCAAGAGATGACCCATGGTGTGTACTGTGTTACTTCGGATAGATGAGCTATATGGTATGGCTTAATCAAAAAATATGCATCACCCACTTGCACAATATTTTACCTTCTGGCTTAACTTAGGGAGATGTTTGAAGTGAATATAAACATTATTCACAGTGCTATGAGGATCTCTACATTATAGGTAGAAGGTATGGTGTGTACCAGCTGCTCCTGTATTATGACCAGAAAGGGGTGGCCAGGTAAGAGCCCTGAGCAACCTGTCTTACTGTGTAGGGCATTAATGGTATTCTGAATTCAGCATGTGAGACTGCAGCCCTTACCAGAAAGGTCGGGGATTTCTCTCCCTCTCCAGTCTCTTGTCTGTGGCTGGAAGGACTAGGGTGAAGGGGCTGGTGGGCCCACCTTGCCTCGTCTCCCAGCTAACTGCTGCCTGCCATGAAGCACTGCTGCCCTGCGTGTCAAAGGCTGTGTTTGCTCACTGCAGTAGATTTCCCAGAGCTAATGCAATTCACGCAGAAGCGATGGTTGTTGCTTATTTATTATTAACAATCAGTAGGAATCCCAATCCTTAGGTACTACCAGCACACAGAAGAAAGATGGCTGGTGAGTCAAGTCCATTTCCCAGGAGCTTAAGGCGCCACAGCATCTAGGTCTCCTGGATAAAATTGCTCCCTTGTGAGTAATTTCTGCCTTTGAGAATCTAGGATCGAGTTTCCTGGCCAGAGCCCTGGTGCCCTGTTAGGGTACGCCTGCATTGCTGTTCCTGGGCGTTACCCAGATAGTCAGCTTGGCACTGGTCTCCAAGAAAAAGGGTTGTGAAATTGTTTCGGGAGTCTGCTGGAAAAATACAGCACATCCTACCTGGTGCTTCTAGATAAAAAGGACCAGGCACGTAAAGAAACAATCCTGAGTCTTAGGTTTTGAAAAATAACCAGCTGTGGAATACCTGCTAGTTACCTCGTTTCTAATCTGCATCAGCAGGAATTTGGCGGAATGTGGGCTAAAACTAGTGTTTATATCTGCAGGCAGTCTTATCCGCAGTTCTTCTTTTGAGGCTACGCTGAAGCGATGTTATGAGGACCCCAGCTGTAGGTCATGGTACATAGGTAGATTTAGCTAAGGCTGTTTGTGTGTGTTGCACAGGCACGCACCCCAGGCTTCTTGCAGCTACTAAATGTCAGTCTACTTACTGTAAAGACACTGTCTGGACTTCTAGGATTTAATTTAAGAACAAGGTTAGATGCCCTTTTCCCCCAAGGGGGCAATGTGAGCCTATCAAGGCTTGAGAGCCCGAGGAGCCAACTCCAACAAAAAAGATGTTTCATGAAACTAGTCTTGGGATCAAAAAAAGGGAAGCAGTGCTAACAGCAGTGGACTTGGTTTTTTTTTCTTTTTTCTTTTTCCCTCTCCAAAATTTCAGAAAGCAAATGAGTGGGGAAAAATTGAAAAGGAAATTAAACAGCTTGATGTTCCCCAGCCATCATCAATTTTCTTTAAGGCTGTTTACAGGGCCTTTCTGAGTATTTGGGGAGCCTCGTAACACCACATGTATAATGCCAAACACGCACTAATCAAGCAAACCAAAAAGAACAGATAAGAAGTGGCTGGCCCATGTTCACAGGGAGTCTTTGGCAAGCCCCTGGGATGTGTGCATCTAGTCTGGCTGTGGGAGTCCCTGTTTCTTGGCTCTATCTGTTAAATATACTTCTTGTTGCGCTGTGTCATGTTTAAGAACAGCTGATATTTATATTTGTGAAAGTGTATGTTGCTGTACCAGACAGCACAGAGCTCCCCAGCACCTGTGCTATAGGCTGGGCTGCAAAAGCACAAGGTTTATTTAGGAACTACTGTCTACTTTTAGCTCTGTGTTGAATCTCTGCTCATCTCCAGTATTTTATGGTGTGTTTTTTTTTTCAAGAGAGGAAAGCAAGCTCTTACCAAAGCTCAGAAAATCCCAGTGTAAGCCATGCCACTGCAGGTGAGTAATGAAACCAGCAGATTTGGAACAAATCAGTGCTCACCCTGAGGGACAGCTGCCTTGCTTAAGCATGCAGAATTAAAGATACTTCCCTGCTTGCTTCCAGACTGTATTTCAAAAGCTTGTTACCCCCCTCCCCTCAATAGACACACCACCTCCCGTAACTACATTAACAGAGAAGAAGGAAAACATTCTATTAAAATAAGATACATGATTTTCTAACTCCATCTGCCTTAGTTTTTGTGGTTATACCATCAGCCTGCCACTTCACAATGCCTATTTGGCACTGGCTGTCCAAGTTTCAGGTCCCAGAAAAATAGGACACCCCTTGCTTTCTATCTCAAGCACCGAGCTTCAGGCTGAAGTCCCTGTTGGACCTGTGTGCTAGATTACTGCAGTTTTCACCAACAAACCCACCACACTGCCAGAAGGGTTGTTCTAAGAAATTATTCCTGAAGTATTCAGGCTTCCATATTTTTATTAGTCTCTTGAGACTGTCATACCCTGATGTCGGTTCTTTGACGTGCAATGTTTTGAGGATACTTTGGATGGGTCATTCTGGTTATTCTAGTAAGGGCCATCTTGCATCAGACCCAGAGGTGCAATTTTGTTTCACAACATCTGAAGAGATTGCGTGGACTGTGCTGTTTGACTGTCCTGATACTGCTGTGTCTTTCAGGTATTCAGATTCATGACAGAAGACGAGATTTGTACTTCTAGCAACTGGATGTTTCTATTGTATTTTGAAAGAGAAAGTTCTTGCTGTGAACTTTTATTATTTGCAACTGTGAATCAAGAAGAAATGAACTGCAACTATTCTGTGCTTTGTCTCTCAGTTGGAAGAATAGATGTACTATTTACTATTTGGGGAATGAAAAATCATCTTTTTCTACTCAGTAAATAATTTCTAATAGCTGTGGTATTAAACCTGACAGTATGTTGTGAAGAAATACTGTCTAATTCAGGCTTTTCATGTAGCCCTCTTGAAAGGACTCCTAGCACTTTTTAATCCTTCTGTGTTTATTCATTTACCACCTCTTGATAAGAAGCATAATTCTTATTCAATGCAGTTGATAACTGATTAAGTGCAGGAATGCAGTTTGCATTCAGAATTCAGTGCTGCAGCTTCTTAGCTTAATTTGATACCTCCATATCGTTTAAAGTAGTTTTAGACCATGGGCAAGAGACTTAAAGACAACCACAGATCAGCAAAGCACATTATCATATTTATGTTTTGAAATATGGTAATTTGTGACATGAAAAATGTGACAAGTCACATTCTTCAGAAGCTATATAATATGCATAAGCCCGAAGACTCTGTTTTGTTTCTTGTAATGTATAATCATCCTCTAGAAAACAGTGAATTGACATTAGATCTGGGATGAAATCTGGATCCTCACTGGATGCAATTAAAATACCATTGACCAAAAAGCTGGAGCTGGGAATGGTCTATTTTCCCAGCTTCTCTGGAGGTGTGAAAAGTTCTTTTTCTAAATAAACCCTGTGGGGCTGAATTTTAAATTATTGACCTTGAAAGGCTTGGCCACCTGAACAAGGAAAAATCAATCCCTTCGTGGTAACTGCATCCCACAGACCTCAGAGTGGCTGACCTGGGGTGGTGTCTGTGCTCCTCTGTGCAGCCGAAGTGGCAGCTATGAACTGTGTGTCGATACTGCATGTTCAGATTCCCCCCACTTCGCTTCACCGCTTGCCCTTGGCAAATATGTTTGCTGAAGCCACTGTGAGTAAAACCTCCTGTGACTGATGTTTAGGTTTGTATATGTAATCCCTACAGTAAGGGAGACTGCCTAGCCTTTACTGTAAATCCTAAGGATAAAAAAGATTTGGGTTGTTGTTTTTTATCTTCTCCATTAGCTATAGATTTATTTAATATCAAGGAGCACGATTAACTTTTTCTGACAGCTATATGCAGTTGCTTAAGGAAATTTGACCTTTGAGATCCTAGAGCTTGTGATTTTGTAGGACAAATCCTTAGCTGCTATAAGTGTTTGGGACTCTGTTTACACCACGTATCTCTATGCTGCCACTGGTCTACTTCAGTTATAATACCCTGTGTAATTTTATAAATAATCTGAGTTCAGCAACTTCAGATGTTTATGGTACTGTCTTAAAAAGAAAAACTGAGACAATACCATGTTGTGCCTTACAAGTTTGCTCTAGCATAAACATGAGCTAGACCAACCTGAGATCACATACAAGCAGACCTATTTTAACTAAATTAATAAAAGGTAGACCGACATCCTGCCTCCCTATAGATGAGCACTGAAAAATCACTTGTTCTCAATATTTCTACAGAATTGCCTTTCTTCTCCTTTAGTTTAGGAATACCTCCCCAAGTAGTTTTCTTCTGCCATCCCAGATCACTTAATTCCCTGATTTTTACGGCTACATGGTAATATAATTGGCCTTCCACTATGGGCCGAAGCAAAGATTTCCAAGCTGCACTCTGTACATCTGTCTTACTAGTGTGTGTTGTAATTCCAGTGGAGTTATTGCTTCAAAATAGTGAAGTATTATTTTTGGCTCCCTCTACCATCCCTCCTAAAGGAAAATGCTTAAATAATTTCTCTCTAAGGTCTGAAAAGACATATAACGGTATATTTATATGCTCTTAAAAGATTTTCTTCTTGGAACAGTTCGGTCCTGTGCATGTCACAGCCGGGAATATTCAAAGTGACTTATAAAGCCTGTGTTTCTGGTGAATCAACCACGTGGGGCTGGACAGTGCGGGTTGGGGAAAACACCCCTTGTTTTTAAAAGCACGTCACTTATTGCAAGAACACAAAGCATCAGCGGTTCTGCCTTGAGGCATTAATGCTTTGAGCCGCTGCCGCAAGGTTTGGCAACGCCGTGTCCTCGCCATCTGGTTGTGCGGCAGGTCTGGGGAAAGGGAGCCAGTGCCCGGGCAGCCCCAGGGCTGGTGGTTTATCCTGGAACCCCTCATCAGCGCTGTGAGCCATGGTGCTGAGCTCCGCACCGGGCACATGGGTGCTTGCTCTTTTCCCTGGCTGTTAGAAGAAAGATGACTTTGGGGTAGAGGGCTGGGGACAGAGGCTCTTACTGCTCTGGCGTTCACCACCTCAGCAACACGCACCAGAGCACGCCTGCGTTTGTGGGCGTCTTAATTTTCTTCTGCAATAAACATAGTTAACCTATCAGTGCAATTTGCCTTTAATGATTTAGTATGAATAGAGATTTGAACATTTCACAGCAGTTCCTTACATTAGGTATGCTTTTATATGTATATAATATATATATATAAAAAATTATATATACATCTATATTCCTCTACGATATTGTTTGTCCAGAGGGGAGTGTTTCTTGCTTTTCTGCTCAGGCCAGCACCGCGTTGCCGGTGCTGCCATACTGCCGTCACGCTCCAGCGACGGTGTCTTCATTCCCATTCAGTACGTGCGCTCTTTCGCTCAGGACTTGGCAGACAGCACGCTGCCTTCAGCAGCCGCCATCTGGTACTTCCCACGGTTATTTTCGGTTCCTCCTCTGAATGCAGCAATCATGGTGGTGACGGGAGGAGAGGAGATGCGGGATGTACCCGTCTCAACAGCTTCCAGCTCCCCGGACGCTAGCGTGTCTCTGCAGAGACCACATGGAAGGATAGAAGGACAAACCTGTTCCCGGTGTTACATTTTCTGGTAATTTGCTGACCCTGTGGGAAACCACTATTTGCCTTCATTTGGGTACTGTTTCTAAAGCTCTAGTCCAGGAATAATTTCTTTGCACAGGCGGGTTTTCTCCTATCTTTTTCTGATGGGCAGATGAGCTGCAAACTACATGCTCTGGGAGCCCTGCTCAGAGGTTAATGTAGGGAAAAATACTCAAGTATTTCACTTGCCTGCGCTGTGAGGAGTCTGGGGCATTTTTTAATGAGCCACAGGAACTGTTGTACATTTTTTCACTGTGCATGTCCCAGGACACAGACATTTTCTTCCGCCCCTTGCTCTGCCTTCTCATGCGGGATGGCCCTGGTCCAGCAGCTCCTCTGATGGTCAGATAAACCTGGTGGGTGGCTGGGAGCAGCGTAGCTGGCTTAGCTACTCCACCCCATTTTAGTCACTCATTAGTAGTGATAAAAATAGTCCTGGGCTGCAATGACAAACAGGAGAGATTTTTTTGTATTAAAGAAAAACCTAAAGGTTAAAAGGAAGGGGGGGAAGCAGGAATGCTACTGGGTAACTCAGCCAGAGTTTATATGGCCTCTTCTGGACATTTATTGCCTCTCTTCCCCACCAGCCTAGCTTTTTATTTGAAGTCAGTCTAGTTCCAAAATATCCCAGAAACGTGAGGGAGGTATGACATATGTTTGCATTTGTGTTACTCCTAATTTTGGCTGAGCAGCTGAAAGAAACACGCATTCTCCCGTGTGCACTTGGGCTGGAGGTGGCAGCGCTTTGCTGGGGAGCTGGGCTGCTTCAGGGGTCACCGTGAGAGGGCTGGCTGGCCCCAGCCCAGGGGACCACCGACTCACGGTGATGCGAACAGTGATGTCACCCAGGAAAATGGTCATAACTGGTGGCCCTCACCCTGGAGCTGGTATCCCTCATCCCTTTTAGAGAAGACAACCCAAGCTGCTGTTGCTTTCATTTTTGTTCAGGTGTCAATTAATTTGTCCTGTCACAAGTGAGAATGGGACACCTCAGGTACCCACGTGGCACATAGCCTTTGGTAAACAATTACTCATCACTGGAATTTTTTACAGTCTTGCAGGTTTTAAGCCTCTTTTCTGGCAGGCTCTGCCAAGCAGGACAGTCCTGTTCCTGGTGAGAAGCTCAGAGTCACACAGCAAGGCTGACATCTGGCCAGAGCATATCAACGCTGGTGAATTTGAAGCTGTCTGAACGAGAGGTGTGATCTGTGCGCTGTGCAATGCTGCAAAGGTCAGGAAATAGCAGTGATGTTTGCAAGTGTCCACATTTTTTTATTTTTTTCTTTTTTTTTTTTTGTTAATAGAAAATAATCTCAAAAGTGGTTCATGGGGAAATGCTTCAAAGCATTGAAGAAAGCAAGAGGTTTGGGGTAAGAGAACTGCGAATTCATGGCATCCTTCCCCTCCAGCACAGAGAGCAGCACAGGTAGCAAAGAGTTCACCATCTGACCAGGGAGGCTCTCACCTTCACTCATGAGTGTGACAGCTCCTCCTTCCTGGGTAGGTGAGCTCCCAAATCCCCCCTGGAAAATGGCAGCCAAGCCCTTCCTATGACTTTCTGAAAGGCTGGATCTGCCTGCTTCGTTTCCAAGCCGCCCCACCGCTGGGTGCAGGGAGCCTGGCCGGCCATGGCTGCTGCCTGCAGCCCCCCAGCCGGGGGGGTGATCACAAGGGGTACCGGAGGGGAGATCAGGAGGGGTGCTGGAGCCAAACCTGCCCACTCCATCAGTACCTCTGCTCAGAGAGCACAGTGCTCCGCAAGCCTTTTCCAAAGGTGCTGTCAGTAAAAATGCCCCTTACTGGGGTGTTTTTTGGTGTGGATTTGGGGTTTTCCCCCCTCTTGGGCAGATTTATGACGAAGCAACCATGTGGCTTTGGTACGGATTGAGGCAAACCTGAAATAACTAGCAGAGGTGACTTTCCGGGAAGGGTAAAAGCGTTGTCACACCACTTTGTCCTGCGATCTGTTTTCCTTTAGTGTCTGGTTCAAAACACTGCGTGTTTTGGGCTCAGGGCTCTAATCCACTTAGCTGCTGATCCACTGTAGACCTTGGCACTCCCCTCTGAGTTATCACATACCATTACACTTGGAGGATTTCAGCAGAGAACTGGTGCAAACCTGTGGTTTTGGTGCCTTGGCTGCTGGGAGGAGGATGCTCTCCTTGTTTCAGTATCACACACCATGTCAGAGGGCTGCGTGTTACCGCACTGACGATATTGCTGTGCAAGCAGCTTGGCTGTGGTCGCATCATACAGATGACGATTTCTTTGCTGAGGGGTTGCAGAGGTGGCTGAGGGGTGGGAAGTCAGTGGCTGGGCTGCAGCATGGGGCTCTGTGGGCCAGCTCAGAGGATGCTTTTGGGTGGCTGCAGCTGTAACAGAGCTGGCTGACCCAGCTGACCCAACCTGGCTGTGAACCAACTCAGATGCAGTATTCCCCAAAACATGGTCCAGCAAGAGTCCCCCAGGTCCCCCCTGAGCCACTGTGAACCTGGCTGAGCCCATCAGCACCCATGTTGCTGGTTCATGCTGTTCCCACAGCCTATTTTCTAGGTGGGGCTTAAGCTGGGTGCAGCACTTGCCATGAGCGAGGCTGGGCCCCCAGAGGTCTTGCACCCCAGAAAGGTGGCTGCTCCCCTGACCTCCATCCTCACCTCTGTATAACCCCATCGCCCCAGCCTGGGCTTTGCAGGCTCTGGGTTTGAGTTTGAGCAAAGCAATTTGTATTTTCCCCGTCTCTCTTTCTCCACATGGGGAATGCTAGGTACAGCATAGGGCTATAGAAATACTATCAAGCAGTATTTCATACTGAAATGCAACAGTATTTCATCCCCTCCTCGCTACCTTTCCACCTGAGATAGGGATAAAGCAACAGCTCTCTCCCACACAGCACAATTGTAATAAAAAAGTTTTTATGCTCAGCATTATAAATCACTCAGTTAGCTCCCAATACTGTATATTTACCAGGGGGAAGTGTCACTTTAGTCACTTTAGGTAAATCTCTCTGCCAAATGAAAAAACAAATTGAGCGGATGGAAGGAAACTGAATGTACTGAACACCCAAAGGGCATCTCTGGTAACTGAGCACAGCCTAAAATAATCTTGTACCGGCTGCCTGTCGCCTGCCATCTCCCTGTGCCTGGACGGCTGCGAGTGACTTCATCGGCAGCACCCCCGCACGCACGGGCTACATCTGTTACCCCGTGTTCCTAGGCTCAGAGATGACCCAAGCCTTGCAGATACCACTGAATGACATGTCAAGGGACAATGCTTTGGTCTGGCCTTGCAGAAGATCAACCCTTTCTTGGTCTTTAAACATTAGTTTCCATGAAAGCCCGGAATGTCCATTTGTCTCAAAGTTTTGTGGACTCCATCCAGCTACTGGCTCCACTGGGGCTGGTTGTGGCTCTGGAAACCAAAACCTCCGGATTTGTGTAGGTTGTGGAGCAGTGTAGGCTAACGCAGAAAAGCCAGGTTCTCAGGAGGGCAGGGAGAAATGATGTTGCTTCTTGCGAACTACCCAAATATTGTCAAGTCTCAAGTGTGTGCCTGATAAATGATATTTAACAAAAGTCGCCATGTGCAGCTCACCAGCGTGAGGAATGTTGTGCGCAATCTGTGTACCGGAGAAAAACACAAGAGCTAATTAAAAATGATGGGCAATTAGGAAAGTCCTCCAGCTGGACTTTTTGATGCATAAATGTCCTGGTTTCAGCTGGGATAGAGTTAATTTTCTTCTTAGTAGTTAGTACAGTGCTGTGTTTTGGCTGTGATGTG
>JAVJGI010000037.1:15573251-15629877 GCA_035590275.1 Ibycter americanus
GCAAGAAGCAGGGTGGACTGGCCTGAAGAGGATGAAGAAACAGCACGGACAGTAGATGAACTTTTGGAACCTTGTGTCGGAAAGCCTTATTGTAGCTGGCTAGCTTGGTAGTGCTGCAACATCTAAAATAATATTGCTCTGAAGATTAGAGCTAGCACAGTGCTTCTTTTCTGTATCCACCGAATATTTTGGGCTGTTTCCATCTCTATGTATTTACTTTCCCTAGCAGCAAAGATGCTTCATTTCACCGGTGATGAAACTGCGAGCAGTTGACTTATCTAAGGTATTGTAAATACCTTTTAATACCTAAAGGCAGCAAGAGAAAGCCAGTGTCCTGTCTGCCAGATCTCTCCACCTATATGTCCAGAGAGCAAAGGCCAACAGGATCCGCATCCCAGCCGGCTCCAGGTCCGCGGCAGGGTGTAGAGTGGCTCATACTAAGGGAACCAGCTGGGATGTGCTCTGGGTTTGCTTTCCTTTCTCTCAAACCACTTACCCTGTTTCCAGTACGGTTCCCCCAGCTTACAGTCACAGGGCTGACAACACTCAGCACTTACGTGGGCAGATTTCCTTGTGGCTCAGCAAAATGGTGGTAGTTTCTTGAACAGCTGCACATTTGTCTTCCCCTCCCTGAATACTGGGGGGAAAATTGTCCCTTTTTTTCTGTCCTTATGGTTAGTACCATTTGGGTGTTTTCCTTTAACAGGGTATTTAGGGTTTTCTTTTCACTGTGTTTTGCAGCAAGTGGCCATTTCGCTGCGCAAGTCTGACTGCGTCACGTCTGTGTAATAGTTCCCTCCAGGTGTGCAGGGTTTTTTCAGGCCAAGTATTTTCCACTTTAAAATAAAGGTTGCTTTTCTTCTAAAAGGGAATTACAACCTCTGGGGTTTGTTGACTCGTTTAAGCGAGTGAGGAGAAGTGTGTCCCCCAGCCTGGGCTCATGTGAAGCTGCCCTGGAAAGGAGAAGCAGTACCCTGAGCAGCGTTTGCGTGTCCCCAGGCCAGCTTTCATCAGCTGGCGTGGTGGGGTCCAAGGGGAGGTGGGGATGTGTCACCTGGGACGCTAGCTGAGCCTGGGCACCAGCAGGGAAGCTGAAATCCCATGGTTCTGCAATCTGATATCGGGCTCTGTCCCCTAGACTCATAACTAGCACCCACCCATGAGGCACGTAGCTCTGCATCCAGTTTATTATGCATGAGAGATGTTTGGAGGAGTCTTTTCCAGATGAAGCTGTTCCTCTGGTGTGACTTGATCCTGGGGGACCTACATGTGGATGATCATCTTAACTTTAGTTTTTTAGCCCCATCCCCTCCTAAAACAGAATGCTTGAACAAGCCGTGTTTTTCTGCAGCTCTGCAGGAACCTTGTCCCCATCTTCTGGGAAAGCTCTGCGAAGGATGAAGCCAGCTGACACAGCACGCTTCCTGGGGGTTTCCAGCCACCAGCCCCTCACAGCCTAAGTGTGGCAGGGCAGGAGCCGGAGCAGAGCTCCCATACCATGAAGCAGCCCTGTGAGAGGGACCGGGGTCAGGTGTGGGGCTCCTGGCGTGGGAGCTGCCTGGGTGCGTGCCTGGCCCCTGTGGTAAATGTGAGATGAGCTGAGGTATCTCAGCCCTCTGCAAACAGGCTGCAGGCTGCAAGCTCCGAGAAGTGCCGTGCATCTGCCGGTAAGAGTGACTTGTACCTAGAAACAGCAGCAGATTTGCTTCCAGCGTCAGTGGTACACAAGCACCAGGGCTTCAGCATCTTCTGTTGTCACGTTCCTGGAAGGAAGGGAGATGCACTGCTTGTGCATCACAGCTATGATTCACCTGGGCTGGAGGCACTTCTTGGAAATGCCTCTCCTCCTGGCTGAAAAGGGTAGAGGGGAACACTGAAGCTGGCATATCCAATGCCAGACCACCACCAGGTACTATGTGTGGCCAGATCTGTTGACCTCATTACTATTTCCAAGTTTGCAGCACCCTTTGCAGAAAGGATGCTTAGCACAGACAGCTCAGCAGGGTGTTTGGAGACCTGCACCTCTCTGGGCAGTGACCAAAAAAAATTCAAAGCAGGTCTTCCTGGTGACAAGTGTGTCTGGCTGTGGTGGAAATAGTGTGCCAGTGGGCAGGAGAACTTGAGCTGCAACACAGCTATTTGCCACTTGTTCCTTGAAAAGGAAATATCTCCCTTGGGAAAAGCATTGGTGGAACAGCTCATCTACACAGAGACCATGGTTTTATCTTTCCCACTGTTCAGAAAGAGGAGTATCTTAAAGACCCTCATGTCGATGCTTCTGGTAGCACCATCCTGCTGCAGCACTGCTGTGGGAAGCCTCCATCCTTCATCTGGTGCATCCCCAGAGCACTGCAGGGAGAGGCAGTCCCTGGCCTCCAAGATGCAAGCTTGACATTTGTCATCGTGCTGCCACCATTTTCCTCTGCAGAAGCCCCCGGAGCCACTGGGACCACTGGTGTGGAGGAGGGAGTTTGGGGCAGAGCCTGTGGTGCCTCATGGCCCATGGTCATGCAGCGTGGTGTGCTGGCCCACCGGCCACCTCCAGCTGTAGAGGTCCTGCATGCGTGGAGCGTGCCAGGACACTGCTGTGGAGGAAAGCAAAAGAGAAAATGAATTCCTGGTGTGCTTCAGCACTCCCACTCATCACACACAGCTGCGTCTGCACTGCTGAGGCAGGTAAGGTACGAGCTGGGACTGGGGTGCCAGTGGTATCCTTGCCCTCATGTCCAGGTGTCTCCCCTGGTCTCTGCAGCCGGAGCTCCTTCGCTTTGCAGCACTGGAAAGATGGAGCTGCCCCAGCAGCCGGGGTTTAGTTCGGGAGGTGCCTTCCCACGCTGTCAGGATGGTTTCTGTAGCACCAGGGATGCTGTTCTATTTCCACTTCTGCATGTGTTATTTCCTATTAATTTTACTAGTGAGGAAACGCTGAGCTAATCTTGCTGCTCAGGTTTCTGTGCGCAACCCATGGGCAGGAGTTCCTACAGAAGAGGTGCCACCACCCTGCCCAGGGGTTGTCTGTGCCACTGTGGCCACCAGCAAAACCAGCTGCGTGAGGTCGGAGCTCAGCCTGGACCCAGGCTTTGCACCACCTCTGGTCACAGCTGCCAGGCTGGCTTGGGACTGTCACTTGCTCTTCCCCACCAGCACAGTGCTAAGCCAGACCTGGGCTCTGTGCCGTCCCTGCTCCTGTGATCTGTGGGGAAAATGGATGTGGCCGGACCTTGAGGAGACACACACCAGCCACGGGGCACTGCTTCCTTGGCCGTGCAAAGGAAAACCTGCAGCTGAGCTCTGTTCAGACAGAGAAATTCCTGAAGCATCAGTGCTTTATGGAAGTCGTACTTGCTCTCTTCTTTGAGCAGGTCTTGTCCCTGGACTGAGCACTGGGAACATGGTTACGTTGGTAGCAGCTTTTGCAGATTTTGCTCTTCTCCCCACAAAGCCCCTTGCCCTGCAGCCCGAGGACTAGCTGAGCTGTGCACACATGCCCGCGGTGCAGGGCAGGGGAGGCTGCAGGGCTCCTTGGGAATCACCTACAGCATCACATCCCAGCATGGAGGCCCTTCATTTTTAGCAACAACTTCCCAGGTGGCTGCGTGCAGCAGGGATGGAGGGATGGACGGGGCAAGGAGAGGAGCCAGAGAAGTCAGTAGATGGCAGAGTTGGTTTAGCATCCGCTCTCTGCCGTGTCTCCCGCAGCCTCACAGGGATTTTATGATGGATTTGTTATCAAGACGATGCCCCAAAGCTCGGGCCATTGCAGCCTGGCCTAGGAGCAAGCTGGGGCTGGGGCTGCTGCAAACCAGTCGGTCAGGGCAAGCACTCAGACCATCACGCTGCAGCAGTGGCAAGGCTGGCACCTTGCAGGGAGAGGGCTCCTCGCAACGCCTACGTGCCTGGCTCGGAACATCACGGCTTATGGCACCGAGACGAAAGGGCTGTGGGTTACCATTGCAGTATCTATTGCATGCCATTGAAGGCGACACTGTTCTGCCTTTGCATCGCTTTGGAAGAGGTTCAAAATTGGGTTTGCTGCCTCTGACTGTGTGTGTTTCGTCTTGGTTGGGCTCTCAGACTGAGCATTGCTAGAGAGCATGGCTGCAGGTGGATTTCCACCCCAGCACAGATCTCTCCTACCCCCAGGCGCTGCCTTTTCCACAGGGATGGTTAGTCCTAGGCAGAGGCTGAGGATTTTTCGTGGAGGGAGAGGGGAGAAGTGACAGTGAAGGTTGAAAGGGGATGCAGTGAAAAGCCACTGAGGTGGTTCTTGTAGTGGTGAAGAATGCCCTGTGATGGGAGTCTTATGGAGGTCAATGTGTGAGAGGTTTTGAAAAAGATGAGTAATTTGCATTAATATTGCCTTAGCAGGGGTATTGTGGTTTAATACAGGAGAGAAAGGCAGAAGATACTTAATCCCAGGCTGCCAAATCAACCCTGGGAGATTGCCCATCTCTTGATCATTTCTGATAGGGATCCAGATGATTCGCCGCAAGATGTGTTGGTGCCTCACAGCCCTGGTGCATGGCCAGCCCAGGGCTCAGCCCACGCGAGGGCTCACTGCAGACCTCTGGCTACGGAGGGAGAGGCTGTGCAGGATGGCAGCTGATCCGGGTTCTGTCTCGCCTACCTCCCATGACAGAACCTACCCAAAATCCTTGGGGTCTCATCCATCCCAGTGCTGCACGTGGCAACACCTCCCAAACTTTGGCCAAGAGGTGTGAAACCCTCCTTAGGGCTCAACGCAAACCCTGACCTATGGGCATGTCCCATCTGTGTGGCTGGGGACCCTCGCAGGGTGGTGGGACCTGAGGGCTGGGTAGCTCTGCCATAGCAAGGCTGGGTTTGACCCCGTGGAGCCCAGCAAGCGCTTGGAGCCAGCTGCAGCAGCGGCTGCTGGGGGCTCAGCCCCACAGGGTGGAGAGGAATGGCAGCATCCTCCCCCTCCCAGAGCTTTTGTTTTGTTTGCGAGTCCCACACGGATGCAGAAGATGTGGTCCCAGCTGCCTTTTCGTCCCGTCTCGACAGGGCAAGTGGGGGAGGAAGGGACGATGCAAAGGCGATGCTGGGACCCTCCCCACCCACCCCATTGCACCACGCCGTGGGAGGCAGCCGCTAGCACCGGCAGCCCCGCAGCCTCCCGCAGGTTTTGCTTTTCTCCGCTCTTACCCTCTCCTTTCACAACATGAAAGGGCAGAGCCTTGCTGGAGCGTTTCGCTGTGGCTTTGATGGTCGCAGGCCCCCACACCCTGTGCCGGGGAGAGCTGCTTTCGGCACTTGGCCGAGTGTGGGGGGATGCATGGGATGCTCCCGCTCCCTTCCGCTGTGACTCAGGCAGCAGGGGCTTGTTTGGCAGGGCCGGGGCTGTGGGGCTCCCCACGCCAGGCTCTATTTTTAGGAAGCTGGGAGAAGTAGGTGCAGCCGTCACAGCAAGAAGTTTCTAGTGCGATTTGTGGTTTCACAGCTTCAGTAAGGCTCAGCATCAGCAGTTTAGAGTCTGGGTGCTCTCCATGGCTCAGCACAGCAAGGCTGGCATTGCCGCCCAGATGTGCAGCCCAGATGTGGTGCGAGAGCCACATGCTCACAGGGCCCTCCATCCTTTCTGGGGTCAGTGGGGCTTGTTTCCATGCCTTTCCCTGCTCTCCACCCACCTCAATCCCCTTGGGAAAGGCCGGCTCGGGGGTGTGTCTGTGGGTGGTACAGCAGCACAGGGAGCTGAGCGGGATGGGGGGAAGGGGGCACAGGGGACAATGGCCCTTGGAGGAGGGTGGCTCAGAGAGGCAGCAGCACCCCAGTGCCATCTCCTGCAGCTCTTTCCCATTGCTTTTTGCTGCTCTGGAGAGTGGCAGAGAAGGGGCAGATGTCTCCTCACATCTCTGGGGAAAATGCAGTGGAGATGGCATTCTGCACCCTCCTCTGATCTACCTGCTGGGCAGCAGGAGCCTGGGTCAGCTCGTGTTCATGTCTGCTGGAGCTTGGAGCTTTTTCTGACCTCTGCATGGGTGTCTCCGTGACGGAGGGCCATGGCGAGCAATGGGGCTGCAGCCTGCTGTTACCACCATAGTGGCCACAGCCATCATCTTCTGCTCTTTCCTTCCACAGAGAGACGTGACCATCACGAGTATTGACACATTCATCTCTCCCTGAGGTTGCTTCTTTCTTCTCTGGATTCCAAGAGCTTTCTCTCATTCATACCAAAGTAAAAGATGAATGGAAACTGCAATGCAACCTTTCCTTCTCCAGGTGCTGGTGATGTTTTCTGCGGTGTTCTGGCTATATCTGTTCCCCCTTCCTCTCCAATGATGGAGTTGTCCTAGAGACACGAGAGCTGAGAGGCTACAGGAGAGGGAAAAATCTAAAGAACTGACAAAGCAAATGGTGGAAAAGCTCAACTTTCCCTTCTGCTCATGGCCCTGTGCTGAAGGGACTTACTTTGGGTTTCTCTCATAGGTTCCCTTCCGCATTCCTCCCACAGCATCGCAGGCAAATTCCTTTTGTGACTCAGAATAAAATCTCCTTTTTGAATGTATTGTTCTTAGTACCGCACAGCACCCAGCTTTTGTTAATTGAGAAGAGCATGTGGGGTGAGCAGCACAGTTTAAGGAGCTAGTCAAGAAACCACAGCGGGCACCCCAAAAAAAAAAATATCACTCTCTTCTCATCAGCTTTCACCTTGCTGCCTTCAGAAATACTCCCAGCCTTTGACAAATCACCGGCACAGGCAACCGGATATTTTCTCAGTAAACAAAACTCTGAGCACTGAGTACAAGTGGAGACAATGTGCTGATCAGCGGAAATACCGCAACTAGGTCAATAGGAATGCAAGTGATGGATCACATTTTCCCATTGTCTCACCCGGAGGTGATCTGGCTGGAGGAACTGTGCCGGTTGGGGTGCACAAGTGACTGGGTATGGTTGTGCTCAGAGGGTTTGGGGAGTGACAGAAAACCCTGTTGGTTTCTCGGTGGTGGGCTCATCACCAGGTGAAGGTGTGACTTCACCTTCCCTGGGGTTATCCTATGCAGGCGGGCTCTTTCCTCTGGTGTTGGGTCCTCTCCATCATCCCTCTGGCCCATGCCCCTCTGTCCTGGTTTCAGCTGGGATAGAGTTAATTTTCTTCTCAGTAGCTAGTACAGTGCTGTGTTTTGGATTTAGTATGAGAACAATGTTGATAACACACTGATGTTTTTAATTATTGCTAGGTAATGTTTATATTAAGTCAAGGATTTTTCAGTTTCTCAAGCCCTGTCAGTGAAAGGCCTGGAGGGGCACAAGAAATGGGGAGGGGACTCAGCCAGGACAGGTGACCTGAACTAGCCAAAGGGATATTCCATACCATAGAACATCATGCTTAGCATATAAACTGGGGAGGGGGGAGGCGGGGGGGAGTGATGTTGGCCAGGGCTTGCCAATTGCTGCTTGGGGACTGGCTGGGCATCAGTCAGTGGGTGCTGAGCAACTGTGCTGTGCATCACTTGGGGTTTTTTTCCCTTCTGGATTTTATTCCTTTCTCATTCTCTCTCCTCATTACAATTGTTATTAACGTTATTTTAATCATTAATTATTATATTTTATTTTATTTTAATTATTCATTTGTTCTTATCTCAACCCATGAGTTTTACCTTTTTCCCAAATCTCCTCCCCATCCCTCTGAGGGGCAGAGGGAGTCAGCAAGCGGCTGCTGGTACTTAGTTGCCAGCTGGGGTTAAACACAACATCCTTTTTCCCCAAGGCTGAGCCCCCGCTTCTGCCATACTCCCCCATCTTCCTACAGCAGCCAAGCAGTCCAGGATGTGCAGCCATGATGCTACCTGGCCCTGGAATGGGATAACACAGGTTTTGAGGGTTTGAGGAGGGTCTTTCCCCCCATCCCTACCATCCACGTGAAGCAGTGAGGTGGCATCAGAGCATGTCCACAGGGGCCAACACCACCGCACGCCCCGCGGCAGCTCTGTCCTCCTGGCTGCCTGGCTCTGAACCGCGGCCGTGGCGGGATGGTCCAGCAGGGCTCTGCCTTCCCCAGGGCTCGGCCGGCACCCCGTGCTAGGTCTGGCACTACTGGCATCAACTCCTGGATCAAGCCGGAGAAGCCGCAGGACCTGGTGGTGTGGGGTGGAGGAGGTGGCTCCCTGGCTCTTGCCACCAGCCAGGACAGAGAGGGGCTGGATTTGCTGACGTGGAGCAATGGTTTCCTGAAGAGGAGCAGCCAGCCTCCCCTCCTCGCTGACGAACCTCTGCCAGGATCCCTGTTGTCATATTTTCCACCCAATTTCTCCCGTCAGGGTGCTGGTGACTAGCGACTCTCAGTTTCCTGGTTTGCAGCACAAGCCGGCAAACCCTCCGGTGATGTTTTGTGCCGGCTACCCAAAACCAGAACCTTTCCCAATCCTCCTCCCGGAATCTGGCAGCCTCTCCAAGGCTGCTGCTGGCTCCAGCCTCCCCAGCAAGGTGCAGGCAATGGGGTCAGTGATGCACTTGGAGTTTCTGGCTTTGCCTGCAGGTTCTTCTCATTTTGGTGAAACAGTGATGGATGGCTATCCAGAAACAGCTTTGGAAAGGTTTTGTCTGCCAGGGACAGTCGGGGCTCAGGAATAACTGGATAAAACCTCACTTGCTGCTCTCTGCAATGCTCATTGCTGTGGTTTCACACGTTACCGGGTGCCTCTCAGTCCTGACACTCAGAATTCAGGGAAAGTATTAAGTAACAACTTCCCTTGTCATTTTGTTTCTCATGTAAAGACTTGCCCCAAATGTGAGTGTTAAATTCAGAGGAAACTGTGAAGAGCCCTGGAAAATGCTGGTGAGCACCATGGGGCTGAGAGATGGGGTGAAGGCTTTGGGGTGCAGGCGCAGCTCCCCGCCGTGGCCTCGTGGTCCTCAGCTGCGTGGGGTGTCCTTGGGGATGTCCACCATCAAATGGCTTTTTGCCTGTGGCAAGCTTGCTGTGACAGGGATGGTGTGTAGGAGCTGGGTGTCAGACCAGACATCTTCCCAAAGATAATGCCAATGTTAAGATAAAAAGGAATAAAACCAGTGGCTTGGCAGTGCCCCCAGGCTGTGTGTGGGTTTGGTCCCATGCACAGCAGGGCTGCAAGCCCAACAGACCAGGTCCAAAGCCCAGCAATGTTGAGGGGACCTCCTTTTGTGATCCAACATGGTGCTTCCCCAGCATCGTTTGGGTCAACTCGCAGCTACCAGAAGAATGCTCCTGTGGAGGCTGGGCAGCCCCGGTGAGCTGCACAGCTAGGCAGCCCTTGGATGGCAAGGACATGTAGGCAGCCCTCAGAGCATGGACACCCAAGGACAGGGACCCCAGGGGCCACTGTCTCCTCTGGAAGGCAAAAGTGACACAGGGTGCTGGCCCCAGAGCTGGCAGTCCCATCCCAAAGCTCCCTTTGTTGCAGAGGGGTGACAGTCCTGGCACAGTGAGGAGTTACATGTCTCCAAAGCACCAGCCAGGTCCTCAGCCCTGGGCTGTCCTCTGCCTAGCTGCTGCCCATGAAGACCCTGGTGCCATCCCACCGTTGTGATTTGGACGGTACATTTAGGAACACGGTGACCTGCCAAAGTCAGACTCTGACTTGGTTGCAGACATGTTTGTGCTTTGTTACCAGCTTTTGCATTTGCAGCTCGCAGCACCCTAACCACACAGGACAGGATGCGAGAGAGTGGGTAGATAAGCAAAAGCGAACGCTGGACTCCATCCTGCAACGCTCTGAGCACCCCCAACAAGGCGCTGTGTACCCTCCTCTCCTGGGGCTGCTGGCGAGCAGCGTCCTGCTCAGCACCCTACTGCTTCTAGCAGGACCCAACCCTTTATATGCTGCATGTTGTGCTGGTTTTGGCTGGGATAGCGTTAATTTTCTTCACGGTAGCTTGTATGGGGCTGTGGTTTGGATTTTGCTGGAAACAGTGTTGATAATGCAGAGATGTTTTTGTAACTGCTGAGCAGCGCTTACACAGAGCCAAGGGCTGCTCTGCTCCTCACCCCACCCCACCAGTGAGCAGGGGGGCACAAGGAGCTGGGATGGGACACAGCTGGGACAGCTGACCCCAACCGACCCAAGGGATGTCCCACACCATATGAAATCATGCTCAGCATGTAAAGCTGGGGGAAGGAGGAAAGGGGGGACGTTCGGAGTGATGGCGTTTGTCTTCCCAAGTAACTGTCACACGTGATGGAGCCCTGCTCTCCTGGGATGGCTGAACTCCTGCCCACCCATGGGATGTGGTGAATTAAGTCCTTGATTTGCTTTGCTTGCACATGCAGCTTCCTAATCAGAGTATCACCGTTAGCATGATACTTTGAGAACAACTTTACAGGATGGCTTGATGACTGTCTTCAGATCAGTCCCCAGCCCTCCTCCTCTGCACCCCAACAGAAACCCAGATTTATCTTCTTTACATGGAGACAAGGAGGTCTGTCCCCTGTTGCAAGCAGCGAGGACCCCTCTGCATTTACCCTAAATTAATTTATTGGTGGTGCATGGCTGCACAGGTGTCAGATGCCTGAAGAGCTTGGGGGCAAGACCTCACCTCCCTGCTGCTGACTCGAGACGTGTCGGGGCATAGAGGGGATATGGGTTGCCCAAAGTTGCATGGAGGTGATGCTGGCAGGTCAGCAGCTGGCAGAAGTGGCCAGCATCCCCCACAGCCCTTCTCATGCCTGGATATATAGATATAGGTAACATGGGTAAGGGGGGACAGGACTGCGATGGCTTGTGCCCTTGGGTGCAGGGTAAGCACCTCACTAGGGCACCAAGAAAGCTGCTTAAAACTTGTCTCTCCAAAGTGGTGGCCAAGCGCCAAGACCCAAGGTCCTGCTGTCTGTCAAGGAGCATGAAAGCTGAGCCCACACTAGGGTGGCAACACCCATACAGATGGTCCTTTCTCCAGGATCATACAGCCTACCCAGGCAGACTTCACCCATGTGGAGCACAAGGAAAGGCCAGAAATTAGCACAACATGTGTGCCTCAGCCAAGCATCTTCACTGCAAAATCATCGGAAACAGGACAAAAATCCTTTGTTGAGAAACAACCAAGTTCCCGAGTGCTTCCTAGCCCCTGGCAGCCCACAGTGCTGCTCAGCAGCTCTGTCTGTGTATTCATGGTCTTCATTTCTTTGAAGACAACTTGTCATGAAACTTTCATCCACAGCAGGAAAAAAACCACCAGAGCATAGTCTGGAGTGTTTCAAGGGCAAATATGAATATATGGAATAAGAACCTCTCTCTGCTTTTGGTAGAACAGTAGGAAAAAGCATGGAAGTGCACCAGAGAAGAAAGTCTAAGCAACCTTTTTTGTTGTGGGAGACGGTAGTGAACAAACTTACCCACTACGAAGAGCTTTTTCCAGGAAGTGTAGGTTGCTGCAACCTGTATCCCTTCAGCAGCGGGTGCTCACACAACAGTTCTCATGCTACTTGCAAGCAGTGCATTTGAAGGCGCCCCAGCAACGTGCACGGAGGATGAACGAACCCTACAGCCCTGCGACACCCCGACCCATCAGCAGCACCTCGCCCAGCACCATGAAAATGTTCATGGGCTTTCTCGCTGTATTTATTGTAGCACAGATGATTGGGACCGTACTCTTCTGTTTGTATCTTCACATGAAGATGGATAAGGTAAGTGGAGAAATAAGGTTGTCTCTGCTGGATCGCTAACGTGATCTGCCTTCAGCTGCGGCGAGATGTGCTCACCAAAAGGATGAACAAGGTAGAAGATGATGCTGGCCACTGGATGGATGGATGCTGGAGTGGCATTTATTATACCTCTCTTCTCATTTCTGCTTTAATTTGCCACTAAGATGTGTGCTGAGGAAGAGATCTGTTCCTTTCATTAACAAAATGAGAATGGATCAATCAAGAAGAGCCATTAGTAGCAAACCTGGCAGCCCATGGCCAGTCCAGGGAGAGGAGAGTGTGGCTTAAACACACAAGTGCTTATTTTAGGCTTGTGGTTGATTTTTCTGGCCATAGCACTTGACAGCACTGTGACACTAGGCATGAGGATGGGCGGTCCAGAAATGAAATTTTTTTTTGTGTTTGCATGTATGAATTTTACCAACATCTCACTTCAGATGCTGTCTTTCTGCTTAGGGAAGAAAAGAGTGGAACCTAGTACTTCATCTTCTTTTGAAGAGATGGAGGATCAGTGATCCTGTCCCATACTTGGGACAATATTTAGCAAAAAATCAAAACCTGAACAGCTGTTTTTGAGGTTGCCATGACTGCAGCTGCACTGCACGATGCTTAAAATCACCAATCTAAAACTACTTTCCTCCAAATCAGAAAAGACTACCAGCTAAAGAAATGAAATGTGTCTAAAACCCAGAATGAGTTCTCCCTACCAGATATAAGAGGATCATCATTGCTGATTTTTAAATGTGTTGTCTCAACTTCAATTGAAATTTAAGTGGGTGACTTCTGATCTTCAAGGGTGGAGAGAAATCCTGAGCTGGAGGGATTTAAAAGTCAGGGGGGTGGAAGGGGACTTTGCTGCATGGAGGTTGCAGCCTTGGAGTGAAGGGGTGAGTAGAGGGACCCCGGCAGAGCCAAATGTGACTTCACAGGGCTGTGGCAGAGGATCAGAGGCAGCTGAACTGTGGTCACGGGTGGCAGGAGGATTTCAGCCGCCTTCAGAGCTTGCAGCAGGGCTTCAAACCCGACCCTCTGCATGCCAGTGCTGCTTGCACTGAGCACTCTGCCAGGCTGTGTCCCCCCATGTCCATCTGCATTTCTCTTTACTGTTTAGATGAACATTAGTTTTTTACAAAAAAGTGATGTAACTTCAAAAAAATCAGTATTTTATTTATTTATTTATTCTTTTTTGGGGTGATTTTTTTAACTTGAAGTTCTTGGCAGAATTCAGCCCCAACGCAGAAATTTAGTCTCTTGGCAGCTCTTTTAGTCAATAAGCTAGCCGAAAAAATGAAGAGCCAGGCTGCATGTGGAGTGCAGCGCGGGGCGGAGTGAGCATCCCAGCTGCCTGCTGGGGCCACTGGGGCAGTGGCAGCCAGCCCTGAGCCACCCGCTGAGATTTCTGTGCTGCTATCTGTAAATGCGGGTGGGTGAATATTTGCCACCTGTGTTTTGGGAAAGGCGGAGTGGGAAATATAAATACATAATCAAGGTGATAGAAAATAGGAAAGGATCCTGAGCAATGCTCCTCTCATCCAGCATTGCCAACTGGGGTCAGCCCCATGGGTGCAATTCCTGGTGGATGCTGGTGCAGATGCTGTGCCGGGCGGCTGGTGGGAGCGCTTGGTACCCACAGTGTGTCTGCCTGGCTCACCTCGATGCTGAACCACTGACCCTGAGCTTTTCAGGCTGTGATCTGCCACTGAATACAGCGTGGCTCCGCTGCCGGCCATTGCAGGTTTCCCACTAACATCCCATTCATTCTCTCTTCCCTCCCTCGCCGGCAGATGGAAGAGGCATTGAGCTTAAATGAAGACTACATCTTCCTGAGGAAAGTACAGAAATGTCAGACGGCAGAAGGTCAGAAGTCGACATTATTGGACTGTGAAAAGATTTTAAAGGGCTTCCAGGACCTCCAGTGCAAGGTACATTGCTGTTAGGCAGATAAAGACCCCACTGAAGGTGGAGGAAGGCTCCCAGGCACATGCACAGCTTCACCCCAAGTTTTTTTTTAAGACCATGGGCGCCCTTTACTTTGGGGCTGCACAGACATGCTCTTTTTTATGCTATATTCTTTTTACACTATATTGATATAATTGAAAAATCTCATCCATTTTTTTCTCAAGACGGTGTTGCTCAGAGCACGTCCAGCTGCAGTGTGCCGAGGGATGCTTGGGGCTTGTGGTGGGAGGGATGGAGCTGCAGACACCCTGGCTCTGCACTCTGATCCCGGTCTGAAAAATGTTGATATTCTGCCGTCTGGCACCTTGCTCCAACCCTGTGCCTGGTGGCTGTGAGGATGCTTGTGGCCACCTGCTGCTGGGAACACCTTTATGCCCACTTTGCTCAGCTGTCGATGATTATGCAAGGCTGGGGCCAGGCAGCACAGCTCCCAGCAGCCGCTGAGGAGGAGGAGGATGCTGTGCAAATGCCACCCCACAGGCTCAGGGATGGCACCTCCAGCCAGTGCAGCGGCTCCTCGTGTCTGGGTGCAAAAGAGCCAAACCTGCACTGCCATGCCCTCCTAGAGCAGCCGAGGGCTGCCCAGCCAGGGATGAGGTGCTCTCAGCCTGCTCAGCCTTGAATTCGCTGTTTAGGAGTGGCTGTACTGGCCAGAGCAGGCAGGAGAGGGACATTTCTTCCTTGTTGTCAGTGTCGAATGACATCAAATGCCTCAACTAAACTTTCAGGTTTGCATTGGTACCAACTGACAACAGAAAATTGTGTCTGAGATGGGCCCTGCTCAGCAGTCCTGAAAACCCCTTTGCAGGGGCTGGGACATGCCCAGCTTGCTGGGCAGCATCTGCAGCATGGCTCTCTGACTTGGTTTTAAATGAAAAGGAAATGGTTTTTTGTTTGTTTCATTTTTTCCAAATAAACTTTCCCCATCACATCATTTTAATTGCATAAAACCCAAGATCATAAACCCTACAACTCCCTTGCTGCAAACAGCCAGTCAGCCCATGGCTGTATGTGGTGCTGGGGAACGTACTGGAGGTGCCCTGTGGTTCCAGGTACCCTCTGCCGAGAGCTGGCAGGGCTGTCGGGGAAAAACCGCCCCAACTCAAGCAGTGAGCACAGCATCCTTTATACAGAAGCTTTCAAAATCATTGATTTTTACATCTTCAAAAAAAAAAAAAAAAAACAACGTTTTTGTTGTTGTTACAGGACGGGGGAGCCAGCAAGGAGCAGCCCAAGTTTGAAATGCAGAAAGGTGAGTCCCCTGGTGCCACCAGTGCACCCCTGGCTGGCTAGGGCAGGAGTAGCTTGGCTTGGGGAGGGTTTTCCTTCACCCTGCAACAGCCCACTGGTGCCCCAGGGCAGGGCACAGAGGCAGGGGACAGGGCTGGGGTTTGGAGCATCCCCATGGGGGTAGGACTGTGCACAGCACCGGGCTGGCAGAGGGGGCCACCGGGCATGGCTGTCTCACCAGGGCAGGCAGCTCTGGGTGCCACAGTGCCTGAAGCTGATGAAAATGAATCCAAAACTAAATCTGTGGCCTTTTTGCATTGCAGGCCATGAGCATCCGCATTTGATGCATAAGAATGAGACGTCCGTGGCAGGTAAGAGGCAGGCACATCCAGCTCCCATTCGCATGGTGGGCAGGGTGGCACAGTCTCCTCCGCAGGCTTTATCCCTCAGAGGCTCCACCTTGAAGGCAACTGTGTGTTTTTGCTGAGCAGAGGCCAGATCCTGCCTCACTCAGGGCTGGGGGGGACACTTCTGAGTGTGTCACTGAGCTGGATTTGGCCCATAGAGAAATATCAAGGGTGGGAGGTGCCACAGTCCCGGCAGAGGAGCTGTGCTGCCCGTGGGGGACAGCGGGTGCCAAGGCATCAATAACACTGGCTTTTCCAAATTGCAGCAGAGAAGAGGCACCCGATTGCAGCCCACCTGGCAGGTCACAAGAGCAGCAAGACAGTCTCAGGTAAGACAGACCCACTCAGCACTGCCTTGGCCAGGGAGCCAGCGGGGCATGGCAGCATGTGTCCCCCAGCTGGACCCTGCAATCCTGCCCTGAGGCTCTGTAAGGGCAGGGACAGGGACAATACAATGCCAGCATGAAAGCGTGTCCCCAAAGTACAGCAAACCTCTCAGTGGTAACGTCACCACATCCACTTGTGCCACACATGGTTCGCGCATCCCATGCCGCCTGTCCTCAGTAACCTTATTTATGCCTTCCTAGAAATGCACCCCAGTGGCTTAATCTTTGCAGTGTTTTTTATGAGCAGAAAACTATTTATTTTTGTATTTAATGAAACCAACCTCTCACTTTTCTTTCGGACTCAAAATGCAATGCTTTTGCTCTCCTGGCCATGCCTTGCCAGGGTGGCTGCTGCAGGAGGGCTCCACTGGCATATTGTATCTGCTGATCTAGTCATCTTCTCACCTGTAGTGGTCCGGGTAGCAATATGGGCTAGCTGATGACTTTACAGCCACAACATAGATAGCTCCAAACTGATTTAGGCAAGATGCACTTATTCACAGCCGCAGCCAGGTTAGGTTTGAGAAGTGCACGTGAGTCCATTTGCACATGTGCATCCCTCTGCACAGACCGTGGTTGCTCTCGCAGCTCTGTCCCCCAGTGTAGCCTTAGCTAAGGAATATCCTGCAAGAGCAAGGATTACCAAAGCGAGCAAGAGGTTGCAAGGTCAGTCTCTCAATCAGGCAAGGATTTCGCAATCTGAGCACTTTTGATTTAATTCTGGAGTAACTGCCAGTAATCAGCAACCGCTCTTTCCATCTCTGACGCAGCATTTCACGCAGAGCTCAGTCTGCCTATGGAAAGCTTAGTGTCAGATAAGATCAAAGAAGTGAGAAACTTGCTGCATTTTAAAACTCCCTGCTTAAGCACTTGTTGAGCCTATAAAGCAGATTGAAATTGTCCAGAGAGCAGCAGCTACCTGGAGCTCGGCTCTGCGCCTCGGCAGTCAGGCACGGAGGAAATGTCCCGGTGGGATGCACGGGCACAGACTGTGGGCTGTGTGGCTCCCCCAGGACCACCCGTGCCACCCTGCTGCGGGGACTGGGACTCTGGGCTGGGACAGTTGAAGACATTATTCCGCTTGGAGCCAGGTTGCTCACCCTTGGTGCTCTTGCAAGTGTCTCTGGGACTGGGGAAGGTGGAGGTCCAAAATCCCTCCCAGAGGCTGTAGCTGAGCTCAGCCCCTATGGCCATGGCCTCCTGGTCTCCATATTGACTTACCTGTACCGGCTCTGGCAGGAGCGTGTGTTCCTGAGCTACTCTTATGCTCTGATGACACCGACAGTGCTCCAAAAGCCGTGGCAGCAGCAGGTTTGCGTGGGCAGTGGTCCCAGTGGTGGGAGGCAGGGCTTGCCATGCAAAACCCTTCCAGCTCTGCATGCTGCCAGGGACCAAAATTGTGGGACATTTATTTTTGCACTTCCTTGGCAAAGTCTCACCTTCTTCAGAGGCCAAGTGGAGCATGGACTTTGGAGGAAAGGCAGCACCCAGTGTGGAACACTATGTGCCCTGGGATGGTGCCTCTGGAGATAGGAGCTGCAGTGTGTTTTGGCAGTGCTCTGAGGGCTTGGAGGCTGTGCCACCAAAAGCTGTGGAGACAGCAACCCTACAGGGGTGGACACAGGGGTGTTGGGCCCGTGGTGGCAGCTGTGCGCAATCCTCCACCCTAAGCATTTCCACTTGGTTGGGTGAAGGAAACAAAATGCTCCTCTGCTTGCATAGTGGATTCAAGGGTGTCAAGGCCAGTGACCAGGAACAAGGGTTAAATGTGTCCTGGCTTTGGGGAAGGGGACCCTGCTCCCCTGGGCTGGGGATGGTGTCCTGGGGTGGGCAGAAGCCACCTCGGCATCCCGCAGCAGACAGAGGCTGTGATGCTTCATGCCTGTGGGCTGTCCCCACAAAATCAGCCTGCCAAACTGGATGTCTCCTTCTCCAAGCTCATCTGTCGTGCTTTCCCCCTACAGTGCTGGAGTGGAGGACAACGATGTATGGCCCCATGAACAACAACTCGATATCCTACCAGGAGGGGAAACTGAAGGTGAAGGAAGCGGGGCTCTACTACATCTATTCCCAAGTCAGCTTCTGCACCAAGGCAGCGACTTCAGCACCCTTCACCCTCTATATTTATTTGTATCTCCCCATGGAAGAGGACCGGCTTTTGCTGAAGGGACTAGACACACACAGCAGCTCCACGTCTCACTGCGACCTCCAGTCCATCCGGGAAGGAGGCGTCTTCAGGCTCCGGGAAGGGGACATGGTCTTTGTCAATGTGACAGACTCAACGCGAGTGAACTACTACCATGGCAGCACCTACTTTGGCATCTTCAAGTTGTAGTGAGGAGGGGGCCGCCCCAAGCTGGGGGTCCAGCCCAACTTTGTTGAGCAAAGTGGCTTCCCCTGTTTCCCGTATTTATGTTCCTCTGTCTCTTTGGTTTTCTTGTTTCTTAATGTGTATATTTTGTTATTTATTAATGAGGGCCAAGGGGCCCTGAGAACACAAATGGAACAAAGTTTGAAGCTGTTGTTGTTTGCACTTTGCTTTTTTCTTTCGTTGCCAACGGTTTGGTATGTGCCTGGGTCCACCATGCCCCACGTGCCTGGCAGGGTGGATGTCCCCGTTATGTCACAAGAGCTTTATTTAGCAAACTCTACCATCAACGTTTCTTTCCTAACAATGTAGGATGGCTCAGGGCACTCCAGCCAAGCTAGGTTGGTACGTATCTCCTGTACCAATCTGCTTACAAAACATCAACGGAAAAACATTAAAAGGCTTAGGAACGTCTCCTCTAAAGGAATCAATCAGCCAAGCACTGTCCTTACGTGCTAGCTGCTGGTGATGCATCGTTGCCATCCTAACTGTCTGCTTTATCTTGAGAACCCCCTTTTTTCCACCCATGTCTATCTATGAAACTCAACCAGCCTTCTTGCTTAGGGAGGCACTGCCTTGGCCCTGTTCACGCTCAGTGACAATCACCCTGCAGCACAGGGGCGATCGGTGGCAGGGGGGACTGCTGATTTCAAGTCGGAGTGTGGGTAAGGTACCAGTGGTGCTCTGCTCTTGGTGACCTGAATCTGCTCACCAGACTGTCCTTCTCCCACCTCTGCAGGTAGAGTCTGGACCCTCTGCCTGTGGACTGTGTCACTCCCCTGTGGAACGGGTGTTGGCCAGCACCATCACATTTGGACCTGCCTCCTCTCCTGAGACCCCTCCTGCCCTAGCAGGAAGACCAGGAAAGCATGGGGGCGGCAGGACCAACTGCTTCTTGCTAAGCCCTCCAAGGTACATGTGCAGAGCATCTTCTGGCTGTCCTCAGTGAGGACGTGCCCACAGCAGTGCTTTTCCTGGAGCTCCAGGAGGGCAGGACTGTGCAGATGGGCAGGACCCCCTCTCAGGCAGGGGGTACCTGGGTGGCACTGCGTGCTGGGCTCTCCCTGACCCTCTTCTCAGCTTGGCCCACAGGGAAAATGAGCTGAGCAACAGCAGGGCACAAGGATCTTGATGCAGCGTTTTTTAAAAGCATCTAAAGATGCCAAAGGTTGCCAGTCTGGAGCGTTTGGTTATGCAGGTCACACTTGTCGGAGTGCAGAATTTTGGAAATACTCCTGGAAGCCAACAGGTTTGCAAGTGGAAGAGCTTTCTGATTTGGGTAGTCCTTAGGGTTTGCTTGGCTGGAGGCTGCAGGTCTGGTCCTAACATGGTACCTGAGTGCCACCGCTGCCGGGACGGATGGGGCAGTCTTTGCACAGCTCCTTGCAGTGCTGGGTGCCTGACACGGCCCCCTCCCAAAGCCAGCAGAGGAGAGCTCAGAGCCAGTCTGGTTTTACTATCATTTAATATGTATTTGTTGGCAGTTCTCCCGAACTGCCTAACTTCATCAAGGAATGGACCACTCTTGTCTGACACAATGTATAAAAACTATTTCTTTAACTAAAACCATCTTACTAACAGAAAGGGACCGCATGCCAAGGGACTGTGCATGGCCATTGCTGTGTTTTGCAGCGTATTTCAACGTTCACGGTTCCCCTTCCCGAGAACGGGGTTTTGTCCACTGTCACCCTACCACTAATACAATTTAGGAATTAAGAGACAGAGTGCTTTGCATGCTTTGAATGCCGCTCACTCTTCTCAGCGCCAGGCTGGGATTTCCCAGGGTCCTGCTTGGGGTCTGGGAACAGAGAGGGCAGAGAGGGCAGAGAGGGCGGGGGGGGGCAGTGGGGTAGCACTAGGGGGCACAGGGGGGACAGCCAGTCCCTAAAAGCGTCATCCCACTCCTTGGGACATGTTGGGGTGCCAGGGCCAGGCAGTGCTGGGAACATTTTGGCTGGAAGAGTGAGCAAGGACCCTCCTGCCCTGGGAAGGCAGCAAGGCACTGGGGCTGGAGCCCCCGGCACAGCTGTGAAGGAGAAGGGTGGGGGCTAATTTAAAGATATTTAGGACACCTGGCTGGAAGAGGACTCTTCCTGCCTGTACCTGCAGGGATGTCTCAGCTTTGGAGCAGAGGGATGGATGCTGCACAAGGTAGGATCCTGTGGGTGCTGGGCATGGGGCGCCAGGGGCTGAGTGGCCGCTGCCTCCTGCGGTGGTGTGGGTCCCACCACCTCCTGCGGTGATGTGGGTCCAACTGCATCCCTGCTGCTGCTGAAACCCGGCCAGCCCTTGCAGGCTGGGCTTGCTAAGGCAATGCTTGTGTGGCTGGAGAGCCCCAGACCTTTGCAGGGGAAGTGGAGGTGCCCAGCAGCAGTGGGAATGTGGGTGGGAGCCACGGGAGAAACCAAAGACCATGCAAACAGGCATGGCCTGAGACAGGGGGAAAAGCTGGCTGGGAGCAAGTAGATAGGAATAGGAAGGGAGAGCTACAAGGAGTGTGTCCACAACCTTCAGAAACACTGTTTTTCATGGGATAGGGGAAACTGTGCACAGCCTTGAACCCCCCCCCGCAGCCCCCAGCTCCATCAGCCAGGAGCACCTGCCAGAGGCTTTGAGCTGGGCTGCAATCCCTGGCCCAAATCACTGAAAGGGGATCCAGGAACTGCAAATTGCATGGAGAAATAAATTTTCCTGCATGATTGGGGGAAACAATTAAAAGAAGAAAGAACAAAACAAGGCATAAAACAGCTCAATAAATGCTGCAGCAAGAGCAGCAGATGCCAGTTGCCACCTCCCCTGCCCACAGGCTGCCTGCCTGGCCACAGCCCCTGCCCGCGCTGCTGCCTTTCCCAGAGCTTTTGTTTCTTGCCTCTGTTTCTTCACTTGTCAAAAATAGCCTGTGGGATTCAGATGTGAGGTAGTGTGTGGGAGGGCAGGAGCTGCGATTGCTGCCATCCAGCTGTGCCCTTCTCCCGAGCGGTTTTGTTCTCCCTGGCCCCTGCCCAGTGCCACGGCAGCTGCAGGTTTCTTCTCCCCATGCAAAGTCTGAAGGTTGCCAATACATCGATTTTTTGGTGGTTTTTTTTTTCCTCTTGATGTGGGGCCTCTCTGTCATCCTTGGGCTGTGGATTTTACGGTTTCTGAACAGATTTTTGTTCTTTCTAAGAAGGGATAAGGAGATGAGAGGGTGATGAGTACATGGGGCACATCAGCATGGCACGGGGGGGCAGAAGGAAGCAGCAGCATAGTCATCTGCTGGGAGAGGTGCTTGCATGGCTGAAGACGCACAACTTGCTGGGAAATATATTAATTTTTTTAGTTCTATGTAAGAAATGAGATTTTGGTTCGGGTATTTTTCCTGGAAAAAGGTTGGGATGCCAGTTTCCAAGCAGGGTCTCTCCAGCTGGTGCCAATGAGCTCAGGGCTGCTGGGCAGCAGCAGCTGGACCATGGCTGTCCACACACTGCAGGGCTGTGCACAGTGGCCAGCGAGATGACAAACCTGTCCTAGCATCTCTGCACTACTTTGGGGTCTTTTTGTTTGGTTTTTTTTTTTTTTTTTAAAATCCCCCTTCCCAGTTAGGCACTTAGGTGCCTGGGTGCCAGCCTTACCATGGCACCCCTTGCTCAGTGACAGCCCTTTCCCCTGCTCGGGGCAGGGTTCCCATTGGCAGTGTCTATGTCTCTTCTAGGAGGCCAAAACCTACTGCATGCACCCTTGCCTGGGGGCAAAGAAGCCTTCTCCCCTCGTTTCAGTTTGGGGCTGGGGGCACTTGTGCTGTGGAGTGGTGCCGCACTGGGGCAGTCAGCAGGAGCAGCCCACCACCTCCAGGGCATCCCCAGCTGCAGCGATGGTTGGGGCTGCACAGATTTAAGCTGTTGGTTGGGGTTTTTTCCTGGTTTTTCACATTGATAGTCATTTGGAGCCAAACTCCATTGTTTGGGGGCTGCTGGTGTTACCTGTGCTGGAGCTGGGTCGTGCAAAGGGGCTGTTTGGGAGCTGGCATAAGAGAGGGGGCCAAAGGGACCCCATATTCAGCAGGAGAGCAGGATGGGCGGTCTCTGGTTAAGGCATGGATCTCATGGGGACCTGGAGTGGTGATGTTCCCCCCAAGATGAGCCTGGGGGATGCCACCTCCTTGCTCTTCTGCCCAGTGCAGGCTCTGGGGCACTGGGGTCTGGGTATGGCTCTGGTCTGCCTCTGCAGTAATTCCCTGGAGTGCCGCTTGGCTTCAAGCTGGCTCCCTTGCAGACCTCAGTGTTTTTCCATAATGCACCCGAGGCCAGCGTTTCTTTTTCTCGCTCTGACTGCTGTGCTTGGGGAGGGAGAGCAGGGCCTGGCCCTCCTGCCCTCGATCCTGCTGCTTTGGCTGTGGGCTGGGAGCACGCTATGTCTCTACCAAAGAGTTAAAAATACCAGCATGCAGGAGAGGTCTTGTCCAAGTGGTAGACCAAAGGAAATCCTGTCACCACGCCTAATTGCCAGAAAAAAACACACACTAAGAAAAAAACCCCTCAAAACAACAAAAAAAAACAAACTCAGGCAGGAAGTCACTTATCTATAGCAACCTCCCCGTGCAGCTAATTCTCCCTAAAGCATCCTTGTTAGCAGACTGCAAGCAGCACTTGAGGGATGGAACCACATCTCCTTCCCCTGGGACCAGGTGCCCTTCCCTGCTGCAGGTCTGGGCAGTGGTGGGAGCAACAGCTCAAGTGCTAGCATCACCATTTGCGCCAGTATCCCTGCCAGCAGCCAGTAAATTGGAGGGTGGATGAGGCAGCCACAGGCATCTTGAACAAATCAGGGATGCCCAGAGCAAGCACTGGGTTTGCTTTCGTGGCGGAAATGAAGCAGCACCGAGAGCTAAGAAGCGATTTTTATCCTTCTTTATTTGTTGAAAATGTCAATTAAAAAACTGTTCAAAATAAAAACATGTTAGAAAAGTTGAACTTGCATAAGTATTACAGTAAATAAACCTACATGACAAAGATAAACTGGAAGGCAGCTGACACAACATCCATCTAAAGACAGACTCACTGGAACCTATTTACAAAGCACTGTAAACAAAGTAAATATGGAAACATTGCTGTCCATCTGGCATGGCTTCTTTTCCTTTTTATTTTCTTGTCTTTTTTGGCTTCTAGCTCTTGACAAACGCTTGATCCGAAAAGTCCCAGTGTGCCCTCCATCACATTACATCTTACGAACATGCATATGTACACAGCACAGGTTTCAACTAAACCGGGGGGCAACGAGGAAACGTTTCTATCCTCTCCTTGGAGTGTAAGTGACCCTTGGTTTGCTTCCTAGCACCCGCTGCATGTCACCAGCCTGGTTCCCAGCCCACCTTTGGGCAGGCAGCAGGACTGGATGGTGCTGGGGTGCCTGGGCACAGCATCCCAGAACAGCGGTGAGAGCTGCTCAGTGTGCAGCAAAGGCCATCATCCTGGCAAACAATTAACCAGCACGGTAGAGCTTGACTGCTGACCAAACCACTCAACAGCATGCCTGCGCGGGGATGTGGGGAGCTGCCATCCAGCTGGGATGCTCTGGAGATGGCAAATGTAGCCAGAGCAAAAAAGACCTGTTTTGTCCTAGAAACAGCTTAGATTTAGAGAGGGTTTCTTTTTACACTCCTTGTGATGTTTTGGAATCTAGCTCCAAACACCATTTGCTGTGTTCTGGCTAAATTTTAATTGCAAGGAGGGAGTTGTAATTATTGCCTCTATTATGTCCTTCATGACCAACATAACGATATGACTGTAATGAGCTGTGGTGTGTCTGCACACCCTGGGACCATGCTGCCCTGTGATATACATTAAGACTTATAATTAACTGTAACAGAAGGTTACTTTTATAATGCTGCTAAGGAACGAAGGAAAACATCAGTCCTAAACTAGGGTATAACACCAAATAAGATGAAGATAGCCAATACATATGCATGTTGCCTGTGTGCTGTGTTCGAGGTGCTGTGCAGGGATCTGGCAGGGTGCTGAACATCCTTGCCCCAGGAGCGTTCCAGCTCTTGTCAAAGCATAAATACCTTTCCTATTCCAAGAGAAAGTTCCTTTTTCCTAGCAGAAAGCCCCTTGAGGGCAATGGGGGTAGAAGTGGTCATTGGCTTTGTTCCCAGCCTTTGGGAAGGAGTGATGGAGAGCCTAACGTGGGCAGGAGGGAACAGGGAATCAGCACGTGTGGGGGTTGTTCCTTGTTGTCAAGCAGTGTTTACATTTCACACAGAGAAAAGCATGTCCTGCAAGGGGAAGCACAGCAAAACTATAAACTCATATGATACCTGGACACTCAATGTGAAAACAAAGAAGGGAGTAGGAGTTCTAGGTCATGCATAAGAAAAGGGATGTGGGGGCAGAACAGCAGTTACCTGTTGCGCTAATCACGAGCTGTTAGGAGGCAGCCCTGTGCAACATACCTTCCCATGCGCTCTGACAGGTGCTCCAGATCTGACTTCCCCAAAGAGTTCAAATGTCTTCATGTTAATTGCACATTTTAATCAGTATCAAGGCCACACGGGAACCACAGTATTGCTGGGCTCTAGTTCGCTACAGTCAACTAACGGGGAAAAAGAAGGTGGATGGGACAAGCTTCCCCAGTTGTGATTATCTGAAAAGAGGAGCATGGTGCTTCTTGGTTTCTGCTCAATGCTACCTCAGTAATGTTTTCATTCAATAAATAGGTACCGGTGCTTTTGAAAAGAATGAAAGCATTAAAAAGTGCTTAAGCTTCCTCTAGGAAACTGCTGCCAAACCCTTTGTGAGCAGCAATCGTTAGCAGAGTTTGTATTTGCTCCCAGTAGCAGGTACGATGAGGTATTAGTTGCTGCAGATGAATTGTGAATCATGGACCGCTTGCTTACTGGTTTAGTTGTGACTGATTGTTTCTGGTTTATTTCCTTATTGGATGGAAGAAAAACTATTTTTTTTCTCTATGACTTTTTTTTTTTTTTTGGTAACAAAATTCCCCAAACCAACAAAATAAGGAGCAAGAAGAGGCAAAGGATCCAGTTCCGCTTCCCAAAAACCACCTGAGGTCACACACCACTGCCAGCAGCTTCTCCCCGAATTCAGGCGATCAGGGATGACTTGCGCCCTGTGTCCTCTCTGCCGCACTCATCCGTCTGCTTCAGTAGCCTTCTAACCAGCTTCTCCAAGTCCTTCCTGGATTTAAGCTCTTCCTCCAAACACTGTTTCATCCTTTTGTTCTCCTGCAAGGTGAAAAATAAAGGGCTAAAGATGCAGTTAATGCCTATGCACTGTGCAATGAGGTAGTTCCACATGCCTGGTGCCTCAGAGGTGATGAAATATCAAGGACATCTGACAGTCACTGCTGGCTTGCGAGGATGAACACCACAGGTTACTTGTGGTCCGATCCACTCAAGCAGACCTTCACTACATTAGAGACCTGCACAGAAGTCCCTGTGACTTTAAGCAGGCAGAAGCATCCTTGTGGAAACCTAATTTTAGCCTGGCTTGGAGGACCCTGCCCTCCTGGGGTGGGCTCTCCCACCTTCAGGCTTAGGGCTAGAGGGAGGACATATTTTCTCTGAGTCTACAAGAATTGGTACCCACCAGACCCCTATAAAATGAGCAAGTTGAAAGGGTTTGAGAGTAGGGGGAAAGTTTCATGTTACCACAAAGACCAACTACTCCTTCCCTCCTGCTGGCTCTGGTGCTCAGCAGTTGTGTGGTGAGTTGATTCAGGGAGCTAAAAACCAGAAGAAAACTAATGCTGATTCAGGGAGCTGCAGGATCAGACCAGCATCAGCAAGACTCTTCCAGGGCACTGACCCAGTGCCCTGGACAATGACCCAGTGCAGCCTGGCTGGCTTCTGCTCAACACCCAGCACAAACAACCCCACTCCCAAGTACCTGCTTCAGTTCTTTGACTTCATCTTTCAGTGCATAAACCGTGTCAACAAGGCTCCTGCAAAAAGAAATGCCAACGTAAAAAAGAAATAAAAAACAGCTGGAGTACAGCAAAACAGCAACAGCAAGGGAGCTTTCATGAGCGAGGCGCTGATGGGGATGGTGCTTCCAGCTTCTGCTTGGCAAGCATCAGGCTGCTGCTAATGCTGCTGCCTGTGAGGGGACTCTGGAAACACAGCCCAGGAGCACTTACAGGCCACCGGTCCAAAATTCAAGGCTCTTTTCTAAAAAGAAAAGAAATCAAGAAAAATACCTTGCTCTGCTATCTTTAAGTTATCAACAAAGGTCTGTGGTTTTGGCTTCCCTGTTTACGCTACTGCAATAAATAACAATGATTTTAAACCTGGAAATGCCTGAGCATCTTTTGTAAAATGGCTTTGATTCCTTGAGGTTATACTGCAAAAAAACCAAGCACGAAAGCAATGCACTGTCTGGGTTAGAAAAGGAGCGGATCAGCGCAGTCACCCAGATGCTGAAGCTGGGAGCCCTCACAGACAGGGTGCCAGGCAGGCTCCCGAGGGGTAGCGGCAGCCCAGTATGTCAAAAGTTCAAAAAGAGCCACTTGTTTGGTGCTGTCCTCCCTGACTCCATAAGCTACATCCGGATAAGCTCTGGGACTCGATAAACTGGCTCTCAGGACCCGGCACACAGACTCCCAGAGGGCTGCAGCCACGTCACAGCAGCTGGCGGCTCTGTTCTTAAAAAGGGACACAACAGCAACTGAAATAGCCTGGTGGTTCTTGCCAGGACTAAGGCAGCAGTCGGTGAGACCAGCCCCGCTCCTCTGCAGAGAGGGAGAAGGAGAGGGCGCTGGGTTTTAATGGCTTTTCAAAAAGCGACGAGGGGATCTGCGAGCGGAGAGCAGCCACACTTACTTTTCCTCCGTGACAGTCTGGCCGTTGCTTCGTGTTTCCTCTATGATGATTTTCTCTTCCTCAGGAAGAAGGACTTGGGGGATGGAGTCTTTACGGGAGCCTGCATACAAGAATTACTCATCAGGAAGAAGAGGGGAGACGTCTCCCCGATGCCCGGGGTGCTTTGGAGGCAGCAGCCCTTGTTCTCTCTGCTCCTCTGCACGCCTGGGGCAGCGCGGGGATGCAGGGGCTGGAGCAGCCCCCAGCTATCTGTCACGGTTACATACAGGCTTATACGTACCACTAACCTGGAGCTAAAGCAGCAAGCGGAAAGTTTTTGAGAGTGCTCGCTGCATCTAAAGCTACATCATGACTTATAAATGAAATTATTCGATTCGGGTCAAGAGCTCTCAGAAGAAACGTTGCCTCCCTTTTTTAAATGTACCATTATTTGATAGTTCAGTGATTTAATTTGACATCTCACCAGCAATGATAAATAGTTATATTTCCAGAGTTGAAGATGTTAGATAGGTTCTTATGAAGCAGCTTGTTCTTAAACACGCAGCTGATTGAGAGATAATATTCATGCTTCCTTTCTAAAGCTGTATGCAACCTGAGATTACCATCACGTTTTCAGCACTGACAGCCACAGGCACTCACTAGGTTTGCTTAATTCCTAACAAGTGCTGGTGAAATAGCTGTGTCTCATCTGCCCTCCTACCAGCTTCATTCTCTGTGTTTAGAAGAAAGACAATGGCAACTAAACCACTAGGTAGATGAAGCTCCCTTATCTTGAAGATTGAACACCACACAGTTTCCTAGCATGAGCCTCGCCGCTGTATGATGCAACCATCTGTTCTTTCCCATAGGGGTTGTCAGTGTTGCTGGCGGAGTAAGAACTAAATAATCTGGTTGTGTGCCCACCTGAGCTGAGAGCTTGCTGGAAACCTGCCCCAGTGCAGTACGCCTCAATCACCTTCAGGATCTGAGCATCTTCCTCCAGTGCAGCAGTACCTGTAAAACATTGCAGACAACAGCTATCACAAAAAGCAAAGTGCTCTGGTTTCACCTGTCCCAGCCTTCGCTCCCAAGTGCCTTAAGAGAAGAGCAAGCTGTTTCCCTGACTGACTCTGGGGCTTTACCTAAGTCCCTTTTGAGGTCCTTTACATTTGCTGGCCTTTGCAACGTCCCGTGGCATTGAGCATCATGACTAAACAGTATGAACGTGCACTTCTAGCTGCTCATCTCAGCAAAACCTAGGGGGTGATGCCTGGGTGTAGGCAGCACTGGGAGATGTGTAGGCAGAGCAGCTGTGCTAGGAGGGGTCTGGGAGAGCTGCATCAGAGCAGGACTTGGAAACGTGAAGTCTTCATTTCCAGCCTCAGCTCAATGCCGTCTTCTCAAAGGAGACAACCGACCTTCAAGCTGCACACTGCAGAAGCTCACTGCTGGGTGACCATGGCCTCTCACGTAAAACCCCCAAGGGGTGTCCCAAGTGGACTTCGGGGAGATGTCAGGACATCCCTCTTTGCAGGTGAACACCCCTGCAGGGACAGGGCCTTTTCTTGTTCCCTGATCCCCCATGCAAACTGTTACAGGACCTGCTGGCACGGCCAGGTAAGGATTTGTCCTGGATCTCAGACATATTTTGATGACTGTTGGTGTGCAGTTTTACTGCAGCTTTTAACTGCTTGGAAGTAGTTCCTTGGCTTCATACCCAGAACAAGACAACCAACAACCCGTGACCTTGTGCTACCCATCAAGAGGAGGGTGGCAGCCAGAACTGGGAGGGGATCCGTCAGAAGCTGAGGATCCTTGCTCAGCGCTCAGCAGCACGTAGGCTTGCTCACAACGTGAGCACACAGTTGCATCCTGCACCATAAGAAAGGTTGTTCTTAAAGTCCTGTGGAGATCACCGAGTACACAGAAACCTCCAGAAAGAAGAGAAAAATACAACACTTACTTTTCCGAATAACAAACTCTTCATCAGATGGTTTTCTCTCAGTTTTCCTTTTTGGAAGAAATTTCTTCATTGTTTTTGGACTTTTGCTGGAATCCTATAGAGAAACAGACTCTTGTGTTTAACCAGAACCAAAGGCAGCTCAAACAGCAGAGCAGTGCAGCTGAATGCAGCTATCCATGTTATGCACAACACATTAGAGAACTACAAAGCAGACAATGACAAAGTTGGGGAAAATGATGCTTTTTGCCCTTCCTATGCGCTAGTTGTGGCCCACTGCTCCCTGGAACTGCAGAGGGAGTTGCACCTGCAGGGCTGGGCCAGGACAAGCTCCTCTAGCAAATTCAACCCTCGGCTAAGATCCTTTAGCCAAAGAATTCAAACACATTCACAGCACTTTTTGTCTGCTTACCAGCTCTGTGGTCTCTGTTGGAAAGCCCTATATAGTTGTGTATTTCCTTGACTTGACTTCCAATACAAAACAGTTGGCAAATAACATTGCTTCTAAGTGCACACAATTTGGTTGAGAGTATAAATCCCCCTCCCACATACACAGAGAACAAACAAATACACACAAAGTTAGTGTCTGCTATGACTCCACAAGTAAGAAACACAAGCTTTTATCTCCTTCACCGAGTTACAAGTCTTGCTGATTCGGAGAGAATTAGTGTATTAGTAGGTTACATGCAATATGGAGTTTAAGCAGGAGAAGAGGCACACCAGGAATTTAAGTACCATAATACTAAATCCTTCTTGTGAGTTATCTCCAAACATATTTGCCAGTCACTACTGACTCTCACGATAACTAATACAGCCAGGCAAAATTAGGGTCATGCAAGCACGAGAAGCATGAACAGGAACAAGCATTCTTTGCCACAATAAGCCAAAGAGATGTATCTACCCTTACCTTTAAGATATAAGACATCCTCTACAATGAATATGCAAAGAAAGAGAAGATGAGTGTGAGAGATTGATGATTTTATTGACCAAGTCCATTAAATCCACAATTCTAAAACACATTTAAATGTTAGTCTTGCGATTAATGTGGCATACCCTTTGTACTGGTTTTAGAGCACTACCAACATGCAAAGGAGCACGGTGTCATGCAAAACTGAAAAAATTACATGTGAAACGCATGGTAAGTGGGCATTAATACACTCTAAACACATCAAAACAGAAAACATGCCTCCTTGGTTAGTAGTAGGTTTCTGCAGATGTTGGTTGTCTAAAACGCTGCTTAAAAACGTGGGACCCATTGGTGCTAGCCAATGCTGCAGCCACCCCACACGCCTGGCTCTGTCCGAGCCTGGGGAGCAGCTTGGGGTCTGGCCCCGTGCTCAGCACCAGTCCTGTGGCTTCAGCCCAACCCTGCCAGGACGATGGGATGCTCTGCCCATCCTGGTGACAAGTCTCCCAGGACGGCATCTTTTTCAAAGCTGCCCTCCAGCAGCTCTGGCCAGCAAAGTCCTGAATCTCGATGTTACAAACCCTTCACCTAACGCAAAGCAGGCCACTCAAAAAAAAGGAAAAAAAAAAAAAAGATATAGAAGAAATCATCTGTAAATCTTTTTTCACTTTGCTAACCTGAATCCGGACACACCGCTTTACCCACAGCACCTGCTCTGTCATTTCAAATGATTACTGGAAACAGAACAGGAAAAATGACCCAATTTAAATGGAAATAACAAGAGTGCCGTGCAGTACGCAAGCAGGTTCTGGGGTTTCCTGATCAGAGCTAGGTATGAGGAAATGCACAAGACTGTGCCATCCCATCCTACACTACCAGAAGCCAATTAAAGTAACACTGGATGTCTGAAAATCTCTAATCTTTTAATCAAACTCCCCCACTCGCTTCCCTGCAAATAACCTTTGAAATGTGTATTCCTTCATTATATCTTCATTATAGGAAGATGACTTGCACCAAGCTGTTAGCATAATTTATTGTGTGCCCTACTTTAATTTAAAAAATAACAATACAGTGAAATAGGAGTTCTGCTTAGTGATTGAGCACCCGGCAGGAGGGATGAGGCAGATGCAGGTCTGTTTGGGCCAACAACTGAACTTATTTCACATTTTTCTTTGCAGGCTGGTGTCCACAAGCCCCTCCCCTGAGAGGGGAGCTGCGCCCCCAGGCTCAGGCTAGACTGACCGGGTACCAGGCTGTGCCTGCCCAGCTCTGCTCCAGCTCTGGTAGACCTGTTAGCCTTTGAGTTTCCATCACCGTGGCCAGCTCAGCCCGTTCCTGTGCAAACAACATTTTTGGTCCTTTGACCCCTTGCACGCTACCATCCAGCCTGCAGCAGAATCACACCCGCTGGGGCTCCCTGCCTGCTCGGCCTCTGTGGCAAAAACCTCTCAAAACCTCTCGCCTGGTTTTGACACAGAGAGTTTAACTCCTGCTGTGTGTGGCAGAGGACAACTGAGAAACTGCAAAGCACAGTGGTATTCATGATATTGCTCAATCTGTGGTTTTGGCCTACCTTAGAAATAAATATCAGCCTTGCCTTTTCACACAGAAAAACTCCTCTGCTTCAAGCCTCTTCCTATATTTTAATTCACCATGCAAGCAACATTAGGGATTTGGACCATGCAAAGATTAAGGGTCATCTGCAGTCTCCTTGGCTGTTTTTTGAACAATTTAATTTCTGAACTGAAACGCATTGTTTTACAAACTTTAATAAAAAAATGTAACAAAATGCCGTGAGGCTACCTAAAATCTCTACCTGCAGCAGCGGAACCACAGCCTCCCCGCTGCCAGTCTCTCCATACCCGAGTGCTGGGGTGGCTGAGGGGGTCCACGCCCCCTTCCCCATCCCCATCCCCATCGGGAGCCTGGGCAGTGACGTTCCCAGGGCTGCTGTACCAAGAAATGCAGCTGACTCAGAACCGGAGTGCTCATTCAGTAAGGAGAACGTTACCCAAGTTACTGGTGAGTAATCCCAAAAGTTTAACGTGAGGTAGGGATGGAGAGCACTGCAGTCGCAGTGGGGGGTGAGAATTGGAGCTGGGCTGTATTTTGGGTTTCCCCATGCAGCCTCGTACCTCCCAGGCTTGGGGTTTCTGCAGGGGAAGCGATCCCTTGGGCTGCTGCATCCCAGCAGGGTACAGCTGTGTGAAACACTCGGGAGGGCAGCGAAGGAGGGTCGAGCCCCACGGCTGCTGCAGGGAGCCCTTCTCCAGCCACCAAAACACAGGGTGGAAGACATGAGAAATACCAACAGGCCTTTTTCATCTTCCTCTTGGTGCAGCACTGCTGCTCGATCCTGCAGCATCAGCCTGGGCAACGCTGAGCCACTGCTACAGCTGGAGCTGGAACATGTCCCGGCAGGGAGCCCAGCTCCCACCCACAGCTCTGACCAAGGCAGGAGGAGGAGGAGGAGGAGGAGGCAGCAGCTCCACCACAGCACCACCGAAGGAGAGCGCTCAATGGGACACGCAAGGCTGTGGGACCAGTGACATCCAGCAGCCAAGGGCGCTGGCTGCAGCAGCCAACAGCAAACATCAAGCCTGCAAACACACGTGCTCACGCTTCACTTGTAGCACAAAGCCAGCCACAGCGATAAGCATCCATCGCAGGACTGGGGAAAAACTGGGCAGCGGCATTTCTCTCAACATCCCCATGAACCCAAGATTTTGTGCCCTCGCTAAGGGATAAGAAGCCCGGACACCAGCACTAGGGATTGCCATGGGATCGGGGTCCCCCGCAGGCACGCGGGATGGTTACCTCTTTGTAACTCAGCGCTGCCGATGGTCTGAGTGGAGGAGCAGGACGGAGGCAGCTCAAGCTCCAGGGCTTGAGGATTTTGGGGGGTTCCAGAGGCCCACGGATCTGTCCAGCTGAACTAAATGTCTGAGAACACAGATGAGAAGCAAATGAAGACTGTTAGCCACTAAACAACGTAGAAAAGCAGAGGTGGATGGGCAAGAGCTCCCTGTGAACTCCTTTGAGACATCTAGGTTGCAACAAAACTAGGGCAGGATACCTGTAAAATGGTACAAGCACGATGTGGTTACAGACAAAACTGCAGGATGTGTCTTACGGCTGTCCACACCACCTCAATATCAAGATGCATTGCCGAAACAGAGAGATCAGCCAGCACTGAGGAACCCAGGGCAGCAGAGAGGCTGGGGAGGCGAGACACTTACCGAATGAGCACTCCAGGACTGTGTTTTGGACACGGTGTTGCACGTCCCTTTGGTCAGCCTTTGCAAGTGGTCCAGCCATTCGTGCAAGTCCTGGCTGGTGCTGCAGGACACAGTGATCCGCTCCATCATGTTCCCTGTGGCAGAGGGTTAAACAACCATCTTTAGCAAGCAGTAGAGACCCAGGAGGAAACACAATGCGAGCTCAACTCAGCCCAGCAGCAAGCAGCTCTTCAGTTTGCAAAGTCCAGAGGCTGCAAAAAGGCCAGGGCAAAGATGCGACTGCCCGTCCTGCTCCAGGCACCCAGTGCCAGCCAGTGCGGGAGCTGCACAGAAAGGCAAGGGAACTGGCAAGATGAATGTGCGAGGAATTATTTAATGTTAAAAGTAAGGAAACACAACATTTCCATGATTAACAGGTCCATGACACCAAATGCCACCAGCAAGAATAGCTGCATTGCAGCCAAGGCACTGAGCATGAAATGGCTGCGTATAGCTACAAGTAATGAGGTAAACCAAAGGGGAAAATTGGGAAGAACATTAGGAAAGCTACCTGATGACCAGAGCCATTAATCTGTCAATAAACAAGGCACTCACAGCTACATGGGATAGATGCTGGACACAGACAGGGCACTTACAGCACAGAGCAGTGCTGCTGGGGCAGGAGATTTGTCCCATATGAAACACTATGGTCTCTGAAAGCAGCCCAGTGTCAGAGACAGCTCAAGGGTGCTGGGAGGATGTTGCCTCAGCCAGGAGGGAGATGTTCAGGAGCTCAGACAACACACGGTAAAAAAGCAAAGTGTGTGATGCAGTGGTTAGAGGGAGGAAGACCAGTACCTCCAGTAGCACCTGCTGTTTGGACTGGGAAGGCCCCAGGCAGGGGTCCTACTGACCTGCAATTTCAAACATGTGTTCATTCCCTTCAGCATCTTCCAGCCTTGTCAGTGTCATTCCTGTCAAAGGCAGCCTTCCCTAGGAGAATTGAGGAGGAGTCAGTGTCTGCATCTCCCTTCTCAGTGCCTGTTGTTCTGCTTGTTTCTGCCAATTCCTTTCTCTTTGGGAATCGCCATTAAAAACTAACTTATGAAGGCTTCAGACTGCAGGAAAAGTCTGCTTTAATTTATGGATCTAGATTTCCCTGTACAATTAGGTCAAACCCCGGAGAAGAGGCTCCCATGACAACTGAGTCATCCCTGGCTCACCTGCCACCCTTTCCCTTCACTAGGTGCAACCCCTTTTTACAACCAAGTCAGAAGGATCAACTTCCCCGGGTTTTTCTGAAAGCCTTCCCTGTCCCTCTGCTTTGCATGCTGAACTGCCTGTTCACCTTACTCCTGCTGGTGGGTGAAATCAAAAACCCCAGCCAAATCCTTCCCAAATCTCTCCCATCTCTCTCTTGTATGAAAGACCATCTCTTTCCTGGTGGGTATTGATAGTTTCAGGCAACTGGAGAAAAGCCAAGCTCCCAACAACCTGATTGCAGCCATTCAAATGGTAAAACACAAGAAATGCAGAGTTTTGGAGTGGAAATTTTGGGCTTTTTAAGGTTGGCTTTATAGTAGTGAAAAATTTTCCGGAGGGACAACACAGAGCCGGCTGGCTGGTGGTGTGGGGCAAAACCCTACAGCTGGGTCAGGACACCTTACACACACACAACATTCTTGAGAACAGCATGTAGGACAACATGCTGGGAGGGTGGTTTTTTTTTTTTCTAATTTCACAGCATTCACATTTACCAAATGCTGTTTAACCAGTTGGCAGGACAAAGGCACTAAGTGTCCTGGCATGCATGGTAAAACAAAGCCCTGGTTCCCAGCCTGGGGCGTTTGCATCACAACAGAGAGGTTTAAGGAAGAAAAGATATTAATTTGATAAGAGCTATCTGATTTCCTTTTTCACACCTAACGCCTTGCAATTTCAAATTAAGCATGCCTACCTGATAGATGAACCCACTCATCCGTGGGCTTGCAGACAGCATCAGCAAAACGTTTGAGAACAACAAGAAATATCGCTCTTCTTTCTCCTGCGGGGAGAAGAATTTAGGTTAGTCTAGTTTGCAATGCAGCACAAGAACTTTCCTCCAGCAAACTGAACCTGTTGCAGCTGGAATCACAGCCTGTGAGAGATCACCCCCAAACCAATTACTTTGGCTTTTTTTCCTTACAGGATCTCATTTCTGTACTCGTTTTTCCTGCATACGTTTTTGTCTGCATCCTGCTAATCCTCTTCCCACCATTTCAGAGTGCCTCAGAAGACTAAGACCTTATGTCCCCCAGCATCTCACATCCCAAACAAGACTCTGGGACTAGACTCTACAGGGCTTTGGTTTACAGGTCCTTCCCTTCCCAGGGAAAAGTTACTACAGCAAACACGCAATTCAGTGATAACAGGCACTTTCCCACACCGAACATGCAGTACGCATGGCTTTAACACCACTGGTGAAGGTCTGCAGCAAGCACTGGTGTGATGCTTTAGGACCAGTAGCAAAGGAATCCCTCCAGTTATTTCCAAAGTGCAGTCAGCTCTGGAGTGGGACGTCACGGCAGCCACCGCACCGTGCACAGGACGTGGCAAAATGGTTATGCTAATACACACTTTCAAGTCACTCTCATTTCTCAGAGTAAGTCACAGGGGGGAAAGAGGGAAATTAACGTGCTATACGACACTGAGATACTTCTTTTGCTTGCAAAGTGTGTCACCAAAGGCCTGAAGCTATGCTGCCAGGGTGCCTGACTCCAAAGATGTACATGGCCCCATGGCACAGCTCTTCTCCAGGTAAAATTATTTATCAGCATTATTTGTCAGCACTTTGCTTGGAGTGAGAGTAGCTGCTGCCTCACATCGCTGATCCCGTGAGCAAGGGGGTATTTGGACACGGCACTCACCTCACTTCCCCCGCACTGCACCATAACCTGAGACATGTAGATGATGTTTCCCATCGTTTTTATGTCCTCTCCTTCCCAGCGCTGGATGGATTCAGAAAGGATCTGCAGTTCGAGTTGTTTCCTCTTCCTCAGCTCCTGGCACTGCGACTGGGAATCACAGCAGGGCACTCTGTTAGCCAAGGGCAGGCACAAACCCAAACCATCCCAGCAAAGACTGTTTCACCACCAGTGCTCCCACAGCCACATGGGCTCAGGGCTGGTCACATCAAGAGAGCAGGAGAGCCTGCTTTGGCTCTATTACACAAAGTTTGTTAAAAAATGAATCACACCCTAGCAATTTATGAATTAATACATCAAAACATCAAAGAAATTGCGAACTACACTGAGCAAACTTTTCTTTCCAAACCAGTCCTACCTCTAAGAGTACAGGGTCACATTTTCCAAACCAAGACAGCCGCAGAGTTAAATGTCTCTAATTTTGCTGCTGCTGCTTAGAGAGATTTTGCCCATTTTGCCCAAACAGCAAAGAGAGTTCTATTTGCAGCAATGCAAAGTCCCCACGAATCAGATGGGTGGATATTTTCTAACCAAAATTTGTAAACCCAAAAGCAGGACTTGGTGCAATATTTCTGCGGTGCAGCGGAGTAGCATAAAAAGAAGCTTTGAAGGTGCTTTAATTGAAAAGATTGCACCGATGATGCTCAGCAGCTGGGGACTGGTAGAGTTCCACAGAGCGGCCAGTCCTTCAGCAGCTTTCAGCAAGCAGAGGGCAACACTGACTGAACAAGGACAGTCCTGCAAATCCAAGCAGAACTTGCTCTAACCGATACCTCTACCAACGAGGAAAACTGCTGCGAAGCCAAAACCAGGCTCGGTTTTCACCAGCTGCTTGTTTTTTTCCACCCCCCTGCTTCTGACAGAGATTTTCCTTCTTTCCAGCTCAGTTTCATACAAACTCTTTGACTATCCGGATCTGCAGAGAGAAACTGCATTGGGTATAGTATGAAAATACACAAATTTGAACCAAACTGCGGGGGCTTCCTCTCCTTTTGCAACTGTTGTGTGCTTTTTGACAGCTCCCTGGGTGTCCAAATCCAGTGTTCCCATAATGCAAATCCATATAAAATCCACAGCATTCCACCACAGTCTGTGCAGAGGCACCACTGCTAATCGCGGTGGCTCCGTGGTTCCTCCCTGCCTTCCCTTGGGAGCCTCCCTGGTCCTGCCACGGGACCATGTGTCCACGGCAAGAGGCATCTCTGCCTGTCTAACCTCAAATGTGCACTGAACCTCTTTAGTTGTATCATAATTACATTCAATTACTCAACACCCAAGTACACATTTCAAGTAAAACCGTCCCATCACTTACGAGCATTCCTAAAGATTAATGACACCTTGTAATTTAACTGAATTATTCCCCTATTATCTACTAGAATAAATGGAAAGGGAGATGAGTTTCTAAGTAAATGTAACATGATCACCCTTTCCTGTTTTCTATGAACTTTCTCCTCCCCATCTTTTTATCTGCGCTGCTAAGCACTGAAAACTTGCATCTGCTGTGCTAAGGAAGGAAGTTGGACCACATCTGGAGTGGTTATAGTGAAAGGTATTCAGTGGCTACAAAGTGAGACACACTATAGCTTTAATAACCGAAAAAAGCTTTGCCAGGTAAAAGCTTTGTGCACGTGGATGGCTTTTCCCCCTCTTTTTCATCTCGGTGCAGTAGGGCTTTGAGGGGTGTAGGTAACACAGCTCACAGAAATAGGTTTGTTATCTCTGACTCATCCCTTCGCTGATACCTCCACAATACCTGCAATATGGCCAATGCCTCCCAGTGCCCGTGGAGCAAACCTCAACAGAACCAAGAGCCGCTCGATGGGCTCAGAGGGTAGCTTACTGCTGGCATCAGCAGTTGAGTCAGACAGCCCTGTTAACCTTTCACAGCTCATCTCAATGAGCAAGGGGCAGTCTAGTTTCAGGTGGCAAATGATTAGGGTATGGAAGCAAAAGGAGATGAAAGGGACCCCACCACCACCACTACCCACATGTGGCTTTCTGCAGCAGAGGAGAAAGTTGGAGATCCTCCGTCTCTGCTGCTGGGACCATGAAGCCAGTGTGCAATTGCTGAAACACACAACCAGAAGGGCAGCTCTAGGCTTGAAACTTGAAATTAAGATTCTTTGTCACCCATCTTTTCCATTCCAAAAGACCTTTTTTCTAATGAGGAGACAAATGTCAGGCTTGACTCATTCTTCATGAAATGCAGCCCTGAAATGGAGCGCTCTATTTTAAGAATTGCCACCTACCACAAGGGACTTGAAGGATGTGACGGCTTTCAGAACCTCTTCGTGATCTGCATGCGCCTCCTAGTGAAGGGAGACAAAAATCCATCAGCCACCACCAGCAGCAGCCACCCTGTGCAGCACCCACCGCCCCAGCGCACCCAGAGCTGGCAGGGTGCTGGGGGATGCAGGGCCAAGGGTGCAGGCAGCATGGGCTGCAGGAGGGGGCCAAAGTCTCCCAGGTACCTTCCTTCCCACCCAGTTCAATGTGACATGGTTTAAAGCAGCTATGCAATTCATTGATACCAATGTAATGAGTGCAAAGTGGCCAGAGCAAGAGCAGGTAAGATTTTACTTAGAACAAACTCAGTTTGCAAAGAAAATCAATCAAAACAGGCAGAGTTGCAGGGTGGATTTCTGGTTTCACCTTCAGGAAGGAAACATCCATTGGCATGCAAGGTATTCCAGCCATTGCCCCATCAAGTGTGCCATTTCCATGAGCATCAATGGGAGCTTCACCTCCGGGTTTAAGGGAGGGCATGTCTGAGCGGAAAGCTCTTGGGCCAGGGAGGGGAAAGCGGGATGCTACCCCATATCTATGACTGCAGCTGCATGCTAGTACTCTCCTGGCACCTCCTTCTGGATCTAGGGCCCTACATCATAAGCTCTTCACCTTCCAGTCCTCATACCAAGCAAATCCTAAGGTGTCTAGGTTGTGATGGAGCTGTCCCTGTGGCTGTCAGAGGCTGCCTGGGAGCGCTCACCTCTGAATCCAGGACAAGAGCTGCCCTGAACATACCTGCCCCATCTCCAGCTGCACACAGTGCAGGGAATGCTATGGCATACATCCACACTGCATACATCTATACTGCATACGTCCATGCTCTTCCCATGGCATCACAGCCTAAACCTCAACCCTACTGATTCATGCAACAAAACCCACATGCTCAGCTTAGAAACTAAGAGAAATAGGTGATGTGTGTGTCCCCCCCGAATCCACTGCTGACCCCCTAGAGCATCCTGCAAGGAGCATGCTGTGTCTGTATGGGCACGGTGGCTGCAGCCAAGCTCAGCTCAGTCCCCACAGCTCAGCGAAGCCAGGTGGCAGCAGGACAGGTCAGGTCTGTAGTGTGCCTACACTGCCCTCCCCTATGCAGAAAAAACCCTGGCTCAAACACAGAGGTTTTAATCCTTTGGCTGGGATGTGGATTTCAATGATCCTGCCTAAGTGTGCTGAGTAATTAACTGGTAATTAATACTGAAAGAGGGAAAAAGCAAACCCACTTAAAAACAGACTGTTACTTCTGGTTTCTTCACCTCCTGGTACCACCCCTGAGGTTTGCATCCCTGTGGCTGGAGTACACTGGCAGGCGAGTAGCAGAGCTCTACAGTCCCTGTGTGGGGGGAAATGTCCTAAAGCAGATGTGACACTTGCTGAGGAAATCTCCGTCCCCTTTCGCTGCTCTCCCTGCTCCCAGGCACTCGCTCCTCCGCCCCCCGTGTCTGTGCTGGCTGCCAGGTCTCTGTCTGCCTGCATGGTTCTGCCTCCACCCAGGAGCACCAGCCTCAGGCAAGGGGTGGGGATCTGCCTTCGAGCTGCAGGAGCCAGTGGCCAGGCATAGGAATCTCAGAAAATGATAATAAAAGCACTTATTTATTACCCGCTGTGCAAATAAATACCAGCTGTAGCCTGACCTTGAACGCTGCTTTTACTTGTGCTGGAAATGGCCCATCTTTGAAGGAGTGGGGTGAAGAGCTGGCAATGCCTTCCCACAACACCCCCCAGACTTCTCCACTGCTTTCCCACACTCCTTGGAGGGGTGGTAAGTACTTTTAGCAATGTGGTGCTCAAATACCGGCAGGCAGAGATGCCTCTTGCAGCTCGGGGGGCACCTCTTGCAGCATCAAGGGGCACAGCCTGCCCAGCAGCCCTGTATCCCACCTACCTCCATGTGCCGCTCCAACTCCTGCAGAAGCGTCACGTATTTATCCAGCCTCAGGAAGGGTTTGCTGAGGCTCGTGGTTAAGATGAGAATGCCTGGGTTGGCCGCACCCTGGCTCTCCATGAACTTCTCCAGCTCATCACTAAAAATAGAGACAACAACAACAAGGAGGGCTCGCCACTGCTGAGGGCTGTGTTTTGCTGCCTCCCATGCTTTCCTGATGGCCAGGGCTTTGCTCCGAGCTGTGCTTTTCTAAAGACAGTCCAGCCTCCCCTCTGAGCAGCCCCTGCTGCAAACCCAGCAGAGCAGGCAGGGACCTGTGAGCTCCCAGCCAAGCAAGACCCTGCTCCCCAGGGACACTGGGGAGGATGCCTGGGTGTTGGTGTGCACAGCCTCTGGGGTACATTGGTGCTGGCAGCTGGTCCCCTGCCACAGCACGGTGGCACAGGGCCAGGCATCTGGCGGACAGCGTGGGCTGCAGAGGCTGGTGCTGTGCTGGAGGATGCTGCAGCAATGCGCTGGGACCCTGCTGGGAGCCATGACGCAGGTGTTAGTGCATACATCACTCTGGAAAACATGGCTTGTGTGTGTCAGCACATTTGCCAAAGCTGAATCTTTGATTGATTTAAGAAAAGGGGTCAGACTGAGGAACCACGTGAATGACTCATTTACAGGAGCCAGGCTTTTCGTCAGGCTGAATTAAAGCTGGATTTCAGCAGGTAAGTAAACATATTGTGAGTTCCCATTACAGAATAGGAAGACTTTAACAGTATGGCTGGGGTGCTGGCTTTCCCATCACTGCAGGGAGGACAGCTAAACTGTATTAGGGATGACACAGCTGCAGCCTTTTGGTTTGGCATGCTCAAATTCAAGTGTCTGCTCAAGTGGGACATGTTGAAGAAAGATGTTATTATGGTGATCTACCAACAACCCTGCAAATCAACCACTTGGTTGAACAGCAGCTCAGTTAATAAATTGGGTCACTCCGGGTGACTTGATGAGCACCCTCCTTTTGCAACGATGTGCCCCGCACCATAGTGTCCCAGGGGAACATAGTCCCATCTGCAGATGTGTGGGAACTGCAGCAGTGGGTCTCACGTATCATCTGGGTCCTTTAGCAAGTAAGAGTCGTAGGAGATGCTACTGCAAGGGCTGAGGTTGCCTCTGTTTTACCCAAGGCAAGAGTCCTGCATGTGCAGAGGGCACCTGTGGGACCAGCTCTGAACACAAGCAGCAGGAGTTGTCTCCATGCTGGAGCTCAGAGGCTACGCTGAAGAGCCCAAAGCCCCAGCAGTTTTCCCAGCAGCAGGATCCCATGTTATCCCCTTGCCCTATTGTCAAAATACAGGTCAAAAGCCATACCAGGACACGTATTAATAAAAGTGACTTTTTAAAGGAGGGATTTCAGTCTGAATCTCCTCCTCCATCGCTCACCTGTGTTGCGTGAGGACGTTGACTGCTGACGGGTGGTTAGCACAGTACGTCAGGTACAGGGAGCGGAACTGGGGCATCAGGTTCATGAAACAGCCTCCCACACGCTGCTGGTTCTCGGGGAGCCTATGGACACCAACACACCAGCCACAAGGTTAAGCCTCTTGACCGGCACCCTGCAGCTACAGCACTCTCAGGTATCTGCCCAGGAACCACCCGCTGCACCGGGACAATCCCAAGCCACCCCATAACTGCAGCACCCAGCAAAATACCCACATCTGCCACTTGGGGAGAGGAAGGAGGAGGTCCTCAGATGGGTCTGGGTTTCTGTGGTGCAGACAGTGAGTATCACAACCCGTTACCAGTCTGCGACCAGGTGTGACCCAGCCTGTCCTGTCCCACCAGCAGAGCTGCAGCAGGGATGCTGCAGCCCACTGCAGATGATGAGGATGTGCTGGGAAGAACTGGGTGCAATGCAGCAGTGGTCCCAGTGTCTGGGCTGCTCATGAATATGAGAGGAGATGGAGAGAAAAGAGAAGCCACAGCCTGAATATACTTCCAGTATTCAGTCTTTTCCCCATCTCTTTTCAGCCCTCCCCAAGGAGAGGCTGGGCTAAGGCTGAACATGTCTGCCAGCCTCCCCGTGGGAAATCATCACCTCTAATAATCTGCGCTTTGCTCCCTGACAATCCCCATCTTCATGCCTGCCAGATCTCCCACCCCGCGTGTGTCTACATCTTTGGTCTAGGTACACTTTCATGTCAGGTCTAGTGATGCTCTCATTCAGCAGGTGACTTAACAGCAGAAATGTCAGAGCTTCTTCTGCCCTCCTTCCTCCCAAAGCACTACCTGCCTTTCTTCAAACCTGTTATTTTCTTCTATATTTAACAAGCCTAAGACAGCAGCTAGGAGGAACATCAATGAACGTGTCTTTCTATTATTTTTAGCTGCAGTCTAACAGTTTAACAACCTCACTACTATGGCACGAGCTTACTTTGCAACTTCTTCCAAGGCTTGGTTCAGCGTTTGCTGGAACGCAGAGATTTCTTCCATGTTTCCCAACAATGACGCGATGTCCACAGCGCTGAGCCTAAGAGAGTCAAATCGCCAATCAGCATCAAAGAGATCTTGCTCTCAGGAGCACCCCCATGGTATTTGCAAGCAGTCCTTCCAAAAAGACCCAAGAATTTCTCTTTCCCCGGATACACCATCGGACATGGGAAAACACAAAATCCATGATCTGTGAGCTACAGACCACAGCCTCCCGGAGAAGATGTCTGCTGTCAAGGATTATCTTAATTGGATTTTAATCACTTAATCACACTAATCTTCTCAGACATTTAGCTGTCTAATAGACACAGACAGATGGGATTTCAGCCAGGGGTGGGGAGGGAGGTGTGTGCACACAGCGACAGCTTTGTCTTCAGGGATTCATGCTGTGGGTTTCCCTAGGGGAGGAGGGTCCTCTAGAGCAGCCCCTTGGGTAGTGGTTCTTTGTTCCTTGAGTGAGGCTGGATTTTCCCTAGCCAAAGCTAATGTGCCTGCTTCTCTCATCCTCCGAGCCATCCTCAGAGTCACTCTCTCATACCACCCTCACTTAAGCCATTTGCTGTCTACAAGGCTGAGAGCATGAGAAATTTTCACAGCTGAATATATCTCACAGGAAGATTTGAGGAAGGGAGGAGAGATTTAAATACAAAAGCCTTAAGACACCCCTCTCCCATCTCTTGGAACTGGACGATGTCTAAATATCTGCCCTCTGCCCGTGATGCCCCGGGGCTGCCCAGCCCTCCCGCAGCACACTCAGCTGGAGGGGTCCCGGCCCCAAATGCAGCTGCACAGACAGGGTCGCCGAGGTGGCACCATTTGGAAGAGATGACTGTAAAGCTGAAGCAATAAGCAGGAGGTGAAGTTAACTGCACCAGGTCTTTTATGCAGGGTGAAACTATCACCAGGAGTCTGCCAATAGGCACCAGCACGCTGCCTGGGTAAGGACAGGATGGCATGTGCTGCCTGGGCACCACGCTGGCCAGCACGGATGGAAAACACATTGGCTTGTTTCTGCAAGTAAGCCCTGACAAAGCCCCCCAGTTGCCCCGGCGTTGCTCAGGCCGTAAGGGATGGCAGCATGCTCTTCCCGAGCACGGAGGTACTCAATGCTGATGGTTGCACAGACAGGGAGATGGGGAAGTCACTCCTGGCTCGGCAGCAGTTTGGATTTAGCGAGAGGCACCCTAACCGCAGAGAATGCATGTCGCCGCGCATGAAATGAGGAGATGACTAGGAGATGCCGCTTGGGCCTGAGAAGTCACAACAAGGCAAATCACAAGGGGAGAAGCCATGCAAGGCACACCGCCAGGACACATGCACGCTGGGACAGCCACACACGAGCTTGCAGATGGGTTGGAACAGCCAGCACTCGAGCAGATGGAAATGCCCGTCTCTAACACAGCCCAATGCCTGCACGACCACTGAGGAATAGGAAAGAGCAGAAACCTGTACAAGGTGGGCTTTTTTTCTGGTTCACAGAGAAGCTTTACAAGAAGAGCAGTAACAGTCCCTAAACATTCAAAAGCAGGAAGGTAATGAACTATGGTCGATTTTACAGGGTTGTCTCCACCTCAGATGCCCTTATATCTTACTTATCATAAGACTGGAGGGGTCTTAAGTAAGTTCCCAGAAGTGACTGTAGTTCCTTCGCATAATCTCGTTCTGTTTCCAGAATATTTTGCAACACCTAGGGTGAGAGACAGAGCACTGAGTAGATCTTTGTACTAGCGACTAGTCAAAGGAACATGACATCAGCTTCCAAGTGTGGAAAAGCATGGAAGTGTATTTTAAGTCCATAAATTACACTCATTAATGCAGAACCCAGAATGCTCAGGAAAGCCCTGGGGGGTCCAATTTTGGGATTTTACTTTGGAAACTGGGGGAGGCTTGGAAAGCAGGTGTTAAGGGCTGCTCCTTCTTCTCTGGCAAAGCATGAAGACAATGTCAGTTCAGACCTGAGTTTAGTATTTGACCCCCGAGAGGCTCATGCCTAACCCTGCATGCATAACTGGCTGCCAAGGTATGCAAACAAATGATCTGTGCATGCGTCCTGGGAGCACCGTTTGCACGAAGGCAGGCGACAATTTAAATGCAACACTGGCCGGACCAAGGATGGCTCCTGCGGCAGCTCAAGCCAGGGCACAGCTCACTTGCACTCAAGGACGTGCCGTGTTGGGTTTGGTCCTGCTAATCCGGCTCAGCAGCCAGTTCGTCTCCAGCAGCAGGGTAGGCAAACCCACTGCCTGCACACTCCCCGTTAGCACTCCAGTTTCTCAGTGTGGATGAGCTTTGGAGACAGTGGAGGTGGTTCCCAGCTCTCTGGACATATTGTTTCTGCTTCGCTTTGCTTGAAATATATTTAGACATGCTGATGAGCACGTTTCACCTCCAGCACTGAGAGCCAGGGATGTTCACATGCAGGCATCTTAACTCTCTTACACCGCAGGGTTCGCTCTAGCCTGGACACAGCGGGAAGGTACCTGCCGCCCTTTGCCAGACCTCACCGCTCCTGTAGCAAGATGGTAGAGGAGGTGATGCTTCTCCACCTCTTCTGCAGCCACGGTTCACAGCCTGGCAGGCTGACCTGCTCCAAAGCCAAGCCCAGCTAACAAGCCAGGCTGTGAGCTGTGGCACCTGCCCCTTCCCCGAGGGCTGCAGCTGCTGGCAGAGCGCAGGGCAGGCAGCTTGGGGTGTACCATCTCCAGCCAAACCCAAGAAAGGGATCATGGATCAGAGCCCTAATTTGGCTGGCTACACACCATGACATCCTCTCCCCACCTTTATCAATAGAAGACAGCCCTCAGTTAATGGCAAGGACCAGACCAGAGACATTGCGCTTTATTCCCCAACACTGATCTCAGAGCTGCCACCTCTGCTATACTATCTCGGTCGCCTACTTTGAGTCTCTCCTTTTGACATCTTGCAGCAACTTCCATTTGTGGTTTACTGTCTTGACAATCTTGAACCAAGGAAATGGCAACAGCTGCATTTAAATACAGAGTCACATCCCCAGTTGTTACAAATTGCTTCAATGATTTCTGAGGGAAAGAGCCAGTTCAGGAGATTAATAATACGCTACTTATTAAAATGTATGATCAGCATTTTAAAACTTACCACAGGGTAATAATTCTTTGTCAGCTGAGTGCTTTCAAGTCCTTTTAATGCTTTGGGAGAGAGTGGTTTATCTGTACAAAAAAATACATCAATAAATTACAGTGCACAGCTCTCATTATTCCAGCAGGAAAGTCACTGCTGCATCATGTCCAGCAAACGTAACTTCACCCCTGTGAACACAAAACTTCAGCTGCAGGGTTTGTTTGCCTGCTCCAGAAACACTAGGAGCAAACCAAGGGCATGCATGGCACCGAAGGCAGCCGAGCAAGTCGCACCAGAAGCACAGCACAGCCTCTGCCAACTAACTTACAGGTTTGCTCTGAAATCCCTGGCAGTAGCCCAGTGTCTGGCACTGTTTGGAGCTACAGTGTGGCTTCACCCGGCCCACAAAATTTGGGTTTTAAAACTGGGTGTCTATCAGAAATGCTGGATACAGCATTTTGTTCCAGGTGATTCACAAGGCACTTGAGGCCAACGCCAATCAAGATGCTGAACCCTGATCCCCGCAGTCATTTGCGATAAAAAATCCTTCTCTGACCGAAGGCAGATTTGAGCACAAAGCTCCCACAAACCTGGAAGTCGATTCTCATCTTCTCCTGCATTTGCTAAATCCCTGTGGATGCCTCCAGCATGGTACGCATGTGCACGTACACACACACACAAGTCCCTGCTCCATTTTTCCTTCCCTAGAGAAGCCTTTTCCCTGCCAGCAGCACGGCTTTGCCAGCAATCCCGGCACCGGAGAGCTGTGCCACCAGCCCTGGCCACGCTGCACACCTCCTACCGATACGCCTCTGCGCCGGGCAGGGCAGCCCGTCTCCTTGCTCCCTGCCATCACTCACAGAAGGCAATTACTTTCACACCGATAGCAGGGGAGAAGCTTGAAATTGATAAATTTAGCCCCTGGAAACCGCAGCTTAATGTATTGTCTAATTATTGCCCTCATAGAGTTTCCTGTCACTTCCAGCTGGGAGCTCTGCGCCTCATTTAAAGACTCGGAGGAGCCTTGCTCCACGCAGCTAGTTATTTCCACCAAAGGGCACACTAAGGACACACTGGAGGTACAGACGCTGCTGAAAAACAAGTAACTCCATTTAGAGTGACAAGTCTCACGCTTTGGAGGTGAGGAAAGCGGCTCCCGCTGGCTTGCAGCAAGGGCCCCCCCCGGGTGCAGCCCCCCCGGCAGCGGTGCTGGGGCAGGAGAGGGTTAGCTGATGGTCCCTGTCCCCACCATTTGCAATCCAGCCATGCCTCCTGAGCAAGCAGAGACCAGGGGAGCAAACCCTCCTCCCGTGTGAAATGGGTGCTGTCGAGAGGATTTCAGGGGAAAAAGCTCTGCAGGTAAAAAAACATCTGACAGGCTCTTACAGTCAGGATCAACTGGAGTCTCGCCCTATGCTTCAATGAGGTGCCGTTATTTCATGCAGCTCCCATCTGATTTTCCCCATAGGACTGAAGCCTGATCTCCTTTTTTTAAAGCATTTCTCTTCTCCACTCACTGACTTAATTAGTGATTCCTGGGTTGTGCCAGACAAGCCTTCAATCTCTGCTGCAATGTCCTGCTCCAGCTCAGACATCATTTCCCCAGAGGGAAACAGTGGGAGATGAGATATCCTAACAATGATTTTTTCATTTAGAATTAAATAAAAACTGGCCTAATTCTGAGCGCTCATTAATTTTATTCTTCCCTCCTTTGCTTTTTTGCTTGCAAGCGTGGCAGCGAGGATGTCTAACGGGTTGTACATATTGCAGCCACTTTGCAGGCTGCTGCTGACGTCCCACAGTGTTTGAGGCCAGGGCTGATCCTGAGCCATGAAACCAGCACCGAGCACAGAACAGGTCTCTGTGTACCCTCAAGGCACATTAAGGAATTAAGTTGGATTTTGTAAAAAACCAAGTTTACTGTCACACAACGGCCTCAGAAGCACAACGGGGTGAGCTGCTTGAATGGATATGTAACGCTACAGGGCAGTTAGCCAGGGGCATGCTTCATGTCATCACCACCCCACATCTGGTTAGAATCACACTGCAGAAAATGTTAAGGACACTCAAGACAAAGCTCAATAAAGGCAGATGTCATCAGATGGATCGTCCCCTCCCTCTTCCCTTCTCATTATAGTAGCAGAAGACGCATCTGGGGGAAAACGTACGATGTGAAATCAGCCATCATGATGGACAAAACCAGGGAACCATTCCCTGCGGCCATCTAGTTTTTGTTTGTTTCCTCACTGTGACCACGAGCATCCATTCCACCGCCACCAGAAATGGCAGGATCAAACACAAATACATTGCCTGACCGAGGTCTCTAACAAAAAGCTAATTCTTTGCTCAGACACTGGAACGACCTGGCAGCTCCCCAGGACAAAGGGGACCCATGCAGCCATCTCCAGCCTCATCCTCCGGCAATGTCCCCACTGCCACGCTGCTGGGGCTGGTGGGAGCCATCGAAAGGCACGATGCGCTGGGGAAGAGCGTGAAGCAGCTCTCAAACAACTCATGCGAAAAACTAGGCTTTACTGTTCATCCTTCCATTAGCCCTGCTACTTTAAGGACACCAGCGGTCCTTACTAAATAGCAGCAATTTCCCAAAGGCACAAGGATCTACGCTGCATTATACCGCTGTCATTCAATCAGCCCTTGAAAGCAATTTGCTTACCAGTGGATTTGATTTCTCTGACGTAGTTGCTTGGGAACCAGCCTGTTTTTCCATTCAAGGTCCCTTCCCACCAGCCCCCTTCTTCAACCCGGGTGACATAAATAATGTCTCCTTTGTTAACGGAGAGTTCATCCTCATTGGTCTGCTTAAAATTGAACCTGGCCTTTACCACCAGCTGATGACTGCCATTCTCGGTCATCTCCTAAGGAAAGAAACAAGGAAAAACATCAGTAAATAGTCCAAAAAAGCAGAAACTACTAGGACAAGCCATTGTTGTTCTTTGTTGTGACAGCTGTTTTTCCAGTATGGCTCGTTATAACAAGCAGTAATGTCTTGCTTTTGTGCAAGCACTCCCACCAGAGGACCACAAGGTCCCTTCCCAAGCATTAATTTAGTTTCACAGTGCATTGGATGGCAGATAAGAATCGCTCTGCTCTTGTCACAGAGAGGAGCACCACGGTTTGTAGAAGCCACGAGACTCTCTCCAGTCAAGGCAGCAAAGCCGTGATGGAGATCAGGGGAGGACAAAGCCCCCCCTGCCATGCTTGTCCCAGGGGTACCACTCATACCCCTCTACCCCCACAGCCATCAAACCCCTGATGAGATGTTAAATAAAGGATACCACAGGCTTGGACTGCCTCCTTAACACCCGCGCTGACTGTGAAGCTGTGCCGTTGGAGTCGGTGTGGGGACCTCCAGCCACAGAGCTAAGAGATGACAGATGTGAACATGGCCCTTTCGACGGCTGATCTGGTGAAGCAAAAACAACATCTGAGTTTTACCCATCTGTCCACCATCCCTCTGCATCACAGCAAAGAGTAAAGCCTATAAAAGAAAACAAGAACAGGGCACAACAGCTGAAAAAGCATCTATCAGAGCAAGACAGCAATGCTCTGCATCTCCAGTGCAGGCACTCCTAGTCAACAGCAGGGATGGTTTTGCTGGGCTGGGTTAACCCTTCCATGCTGGAAGAAGTTGAATTGCATCCCATGGCACTCCTAGGTTATGCCAGCTCTGCAGCCACACATCTAACCACAGCTATTTTTTTGGAATCCCCCTTAAAACTGTAGAAAAATAGAACAATTCTCAGCCCCATGCTGTCCAACTGTGAATGTTTCTGGGATCCAAGTAAGCACTGTTGAAGGTGTTTCAAAGTTTAGCTCACAAGTGAGCGCTCTCAGGTCACCTCCACAGCTGCAGCATAGGCTTCTCTGCCAAGTGGGGAAGAATGCTGAACAGCTGGTCAACACAATTGCTTCTCTATTTAGATAAGTCCTTCTGGGTTCATTATACAGCTGAGAGAGGCTAGGCACAATTTTGATTACTGTTCATGGACCGCTGCCATTAGCCATGCGAGAGAGGGATTCAGACCACGCTGAGGAAGGACAGGACTGTCACCCCCAGGAGACAGACAGCCCTTGGAAAGGCTCAGATAGCCCCAGCAGCTCTTGGAGTTGCCTCCTTCACACGCTCGAAGCTCCTTGCTTTATCAAACTAGTCTCCGGGCTTGTTCCTGCCACCACCTGCCTGATGCTGGAAATAAGGCTGCTGCTCTGACACATACCTGTTTTTCATGATTAGTGATTTGTTTCTATATTAATACTCAAATAGTTTCCAGAAAGTAAAAAGTTTCCTGATTGCAACTGCCCTGTGCTGAGATTGAGTGAGTGGCCTTGTCACTAAAAGCAGCCCCAGCTCCTGCAGGACCTGGCAGCGCTCAGCCCCAGAATCCTGCTCGGGCGCTGCAGAGCAGCAAAAGCATGGGATCCAAGCCACCCAGTCATTCCCAGTACTTCTCTGCTACTGTACCTCATACCACACTGTGGGACAACACTCAGATCACCTCCCTTCTATGTGCCATGGTGCTCAAATGAAGCCCCAGCAGATATTATCATTTCAGTAAACTGTGAAGTCCTTTTAAGATTTGCCTTGTAGATTTAAGATTTAAGATTTAGATTTAAGAACATTTCTGTATTCCAGAGCTGTTGTTTTCTACCTGCGGTGTGGACCTGGCATGCCCATGGACCTCAAAAGGACAGAGAAGAGCGTTTTGCAGGCATCCCCATGCTGCATGTGCAAGATCCCTTGGATACGTTTGGAGTTCTTCTTTGAAAATGCTGCAAGAGGAGAGGGTGATCGAGCCACCAAGCGTGCGCAGGGATCAGAAAACACAGACCCTAAGGCTGCTGTTCCCCCATTCTCCTCCAGTCTGAGTGTCAACGTGGAAAAATCATTCCGAAGGGGAAGTTTGGTGGGAGTTACAGGAACTCAGCTGGGCTTTCACTCTCCCCAGAGAATTTTTGTTTCAATAGGAAAACACCTCATCCTTAGATTGGACCTGGAGCAACACAAACTGTGAGCTCCTGGAGAACGGACTTGCTTTGTCTTTCTCCAGTGCCTTGCACAATGGGGACCAGGTCCGTGACTATGACTTCCAGGCGCCGCTGCCTTAAAAACCCTTAAACAGATCATACCCACACACCAGTCTGTCCAGACCACGCTCCAGCAACAGACAACATTGCCGGTAAGTTTCGTGTGCTGTCAGTGAGTCAGTTTTCTCTCTCGCCCTGCTCGTTACACAACGGCCCAATGACCGCACGGTGAATTCCCATCTCCCTGGGCTGCAGCAACAGCAAAACCCTCTGCATGGAAAACTCACTTTGCAGACACAGAGCATTTTTGGTTTTTTTTTTTCTCTCTGAAGCATCCTGATATTTGAGCAGGAACGGTTTCGGCTGCTCCCGGCGACTCACAGGCCAGGAGGGGTGGCTGGCTGCCAGCCTGAGATGCTCTTCCCCTGATTCCTTCTAAAAAGGGAGGGCGTAAACCGCGAGTCCAGACTTCTCCGCTTATTCAAGCCATCAGCAACAGTCCCACGGAAATGACTCGGTTACTGTAGATTTTATGCTTCTCCCTGCCCCTCCCAATCTTCCAAAGCTTTTATAAATATCTGCAGCAACCTAGAAACAAATGTAAAACTGACTTTGACAGTTTGGTAGGGAAGTGTATCATTTATATTGCATCGTGACAGCGTCCTATTTTATTCCTGGTCCAGCATGGAACACTGCTGCCATATGTTGCTTAAACTATGGTTAAAATAGCTGGGTTTTCTGCTCACATTCCTACACTATTTTTGGCAGATGAGCCTCATCTGATCCAGCCCAGCTGGTTTTCCTCCCCTGCCCTCTCTTTCAGATAAAAGCATCAGGCTCTGTGTTGCTGTTATTTGATGGACAGTTGCTGAACTCTGTCTGAGTTAATCTGCTACAAACGATGCCTCCAGTTATTTGCATAACAAGATCCACAAAGACAGAAGGATTTGAACTTCAAATGGATCCTCACAAACACATCACATCCCCACAGTGTTTCTTTATCTGTCACCTACTTCCCTTTGCCTCCAACAAGGGTGTTGGGATGCAGCAGCTCTGCGGGTGTTGGGATGTGCAGGCATGCCAGAGCCTTGGCCAGAGCAGGAACTGCAATAGCCAGTACCAGGCTTGCCCTGATGCTCGGTTCAGCCCTTGGCCTCTGGCAAGAGGGACAAATGGGACCATCTGCAGTGGCAGTTTGTAGGACACAGGCTCCTGCTTCTCAGGAACTTGGCCAAGCCACCAAAAAGCAAACGTTTTAGACATGTATTTATTTTACCCTGTACTTTTCCCAAGGGTGCTCTCTGCCTGAACAGCTAATTATATCGCAGGCATTGCGCTTTTTAACATTTAAACAGAGAAAGCATATGTTCAAACAGATGTTTGCCATGAAAACAGGAGGATCCCAGCTTCCCTATAGCCCATCAGTAACGTGTGCTAGAAATTATTCCCCAGCAAAGCCACGTCCCGAGCCTTGCCCAGTGACTGCACGGGTGAGCTGGGACACGGGTGGCTGCAAGAATAGAGCTGGGGCTGTAAATAAGGGCTGTGACAACGGCACTGGCTGCCCCATTGGCACACACCCCCCATCACACCCCTCCAGTCCGGCAATGGGCAAGCACAGAGGCAGGAAAGTTTCTCACTCTTTTTGCTTTCAGAATAACGAAGCTAACATTGATCATGACAGCATTTGCCAAGGTTGCTCCCAGACTAGGTAACCTGCATTTTACATCCCCCATCATAACAAACTGCAAGAGCTTTCTGCACAGGGTCACTGGGTGCTGGCATTTAACGGAGCGGCAGGAGGCTGTCAGGAGATGTGCTGCGGCTGAATTACCGTTCACTGACTTCTAGGGAACGAGCTGGCGGCAGAGCTGAGTGCTGGCTGCAGAAAGGCAGTCCAAGAACCTGGATTTCTTTAAAGCAGCATTATACACGCACATATATGTGTGTATGTACATATATAGACTATTATTATTATTATTATACATTACACAGTATCAGATATATGTCACTGTTTATATAAAATATACCTGAAAATTTCTACAACACTTTATATAATGTATAAGTATAGTATATATTTTATATACATGTGATTTTATAAAACCTGGCATCAGAACAGAAGAGAACAGAAAAGAGGAATAAAGGACAAAAGGTTCCAGTCCCAGTGATGAGGTTGTTCCATTGAACACCTGAGCAGCTTCTGTACTAGCAGAAGAGAACCCAGAAGCAAAAAACAAGTTGAAAGAGAACTGAAACAACCAAGAAAACCACTGCAAACCAAAACTAGGCAAAATGCAGTAAGCCCACAGAAAAACCTTCCCATAACAGGAAAACCATGGGGTTTGGGGTTTAATTTTTCTCCTTTTAATTGCCTAAAATGTAATCTGCAAGAGGGAAATCGAACTCTTCTCTTGGTGTTGGACTTTGACGGGTGTTCAGGACTCCCTGAGCAAATCCACTTGTATGATAGGGGGCCATAAACGCTTTCCCCCCTGCAAAGTCTTCCCAGGTCCATGCAGACCTGCTCCTCATCCCCCCAGAAAAAAGACCCTGGTCCTCTCACCCCTCCCCAGAGCACCACGCTGTCATCACCCTCCCCGTTGAACTTCTCCTTTCACAGCCTATGTGGACAAACATCAGTTTAAAACAGCCTGTGGGGAACAGCTACGTATTTGGGATGGAAACAAGAGGAGCTGATTTGCTTTGCATCAGCAGCCCACTCCTGTCCCCAGGGAGGCAGGACAAGCCATCACCACCTCGATTCCCAAATCCAGAACTACTCTGTGGACCCAGGGAGGGGAGAGAGAGAAACATCAATACAATTGACTGAGCATGTGGCAACAGCGTTTGTTTTGACATTCAGCAAAGATATTATGCAGATGGATGTGTTTTTCCCTTCAGCCTTAAAACGCACTATTTAAAATCTGCTATTTGCATTTTGGGAGGTGCATGCTCATTTACATTGAGGCTCCTTTACGATGACCTACTTTGAGGTCCCTTAATACTGTCAAAACTGAGCAGAGGTCCCTTAGTGTAAAGCGATAATGTAGCTCTGCAAGTGCATACAGCAACTCTGAAACGCCACGTTTAAACCCGGAATTGGCAGAAGCATGAAATGTTGATCCCACTGTCCAGCATCAGGGATCAGTGCCAGCAGCACAATCTGCCAAGCCTCCAGAAATCATCATAAACTAGGAATTACCAAAAAAATAACCCCACCCCAGCATACACACGAGACAGAATTTGAAAAGACAACAGAAAAAAAAAGTAAATCTTTTTTCTTACCTTCAGTAGCTTTATTTACAGCTGTTAACGTACTCAGGACCTTGGAGAACTGTTCTCCGGTGTACAAATCATGTGGATCAAACACCTGTGAAAGAGGAACTTGGTCAGCTGAGCCCAAAACATCTCACTAGGGCTGTCTGAGCAGCCCACGTCGCTAGAAGGTGACAGTGAGAGTTAAGCAGCCTCTATGTCTCTGCAGGGGAAGGGTGTTTATTCAGGGCTGACGAGTCCCATTCCCTTTATAGCGAGTGGATTCCTGGGGTGCAGGTGGCAGGCGGCGCGGGAAGGGCAGGGGGACCCAGCAGCATTTGGAGACAGGGAAGGAAATCCGTGCTGTCTGCAGAGCAGGAACTCCTCTGAAAACCACCGAGAAGGTTATTGCTTGCCTTGAGGGAAGGGAAGATTTTGCTGCTATTTTTGTATCGAAAGCTGAAGAGATTGAGGCTGTACATATATATGTATATATATATACACATTTACTTTCCACAGCACAAGAAACATACACACAGGATTTTCTGCTGTTGCAGTATGGCATACATAATACATTTACATTTTTTACAGAAAGCCAAAACCAGTTATTTTATGTGCAAAAATTCCACTCTTTATTGTGTGTTGCTAAGCCTCAGCAGCAAAACAGATACACGTAGTGAGCAAGGGCTTATTTTCTAAGACTGGTAACCCGGATCTTGTACACCCAGCCCTTCAGAAATCACCACCAGCACGACGAGGGGCAATCTGAGTTTCCAAAACACTGCAATCCCCTCTAACCCCTGAGAAATGCCCTCAAGTTCATACAGACTGTATAAATCCAACCACTAATGAAGCAAAGATAAGCAATACAAAAAGCCCCTGTTATTGGTAGCACCAAGGCACCATCTCCTAACCCCTAAATACACGTCTTGCAGATGGAGACCACAGATCTGCAAATCCAACGAAGAGGAAAGATGATTTTAAAGCAATCCTGGCAGACACCATCTACTTAGAAACACTTCCAATGCACTAAAGCGTGTATCCTGCTAAACAAGTACATGGGTCTTAATTACCTTTAGGGTAGTACTGCCCTTTAAAATGGCCCTTTCTCGCTTTCCACATATAGCTCCTTGAATATGCTTGGCACGTTTCAAATAGGAAGGGGACTGGCCTCTTCCACAGCCCTGAATGCTCGCAGCATCTTTTCTTCTCAACAGACACATCAGTGCAGCAACAAAGTCGAACGTGGGCAGTACAAAGGCTGCTCTTTGTTGAGAATATATTTAAAAATTGACTCAGCCACTCAATACTGGGAGAAAGGCTTTACCCTAAAGAAATTTAATCCACGCTCAGAGGGGGAACAGCCTGCCATCATTACAAATATTAAAAGTCTGTAGCTCCACAGCTCTGGTCATATCTACGGCTCTGCACATTTTGGGGACATCCCCACCTACCTTGGGCTGTTTCCAAGCTGATCTATCTCCTGCGCTCGCTTGGGGCTGCTCCTTGGGACCACACGGACCCCATCCCCTCTGCCAACTGGTGCGTGAACTAGTTTTCCTGCCTTGCAATTGCAGCCAGCGCTATCTGAGCATCGCCTCCAGCCCTAGGCAGTGATGTTAGCGTCTCCGTGGAAAGGGAGACGTAACGGAGAGCCTGGGTGCACGCTGACCCTGTTGGCAGCCGCTGGAGGATGCAACGTTACAGTAACGCGCCTTCACCCTCTTGCTGAGCAGAAGAGGAAAGTAAACAGTGAGGCTGGGATGTTTGTGTGCATGTCTCTGGTGTGTCATTTTCTCAGTCATACCCTTTTTCTCCCACTTCAGAAAGTCCAGAAAAACAAGTCCTGCCTTGAATGAATGGCTTTTTTTTTTTTTTAAAGTACCAAATGAGTAAAATACATCCCTGATCCTTCAGTGCACAGAACAACACTGTAAGCACAGAGTCATCAGACTGACAAAGTCCAGAGGAAAATGGTGATGAGAGCAATATGTAAGAAATTCTAGTACAAAAGCAAGCAGTAACTTTTAGGACTTTTCTTCATGGGGAAATTGCCTGGAATACCTATGTGGAACAATGGCTATATGGAAAACTCTCCTGGATCAGCTACTGTAACTGTAATGTAAATGCAGTCTGCAGCTTGTTCCAGAATAAATTAACTATACAGGAAAGTCTTCATTTATGAGCTAAACATTACTCTTCCCAGCACCATCTGTCCATAGTTCCATTCCTAACTAAAAGACAAGCTGTAAGGCTAAAAGAAAAATAGACGGGAGAAAGGCTTTTTTGCTCTTGGGTCATGGAAGATGTGGTGGACGTTGAATAAAACCCGGCTTAAATCTACGGCTGTCACCTGAGGATCTCCATTAAAACGCTTTTCCGACTTTTCAGAATCACAGACTGCAGCTGCCCTGGGTGAAACGCTCCGGCTGCTGCATCGGGCATCGCACCGGGAGAGCGAGCAAGCCCCGCACCGGGAGAGCGCAAAGCCCCGCACCGGGAGCGCTCCTCCCCGGGCAGCGGGAAGGCGAGGAGCGGCCGGTGCTCGCAGGGCAGCCACCAGCACACCCGGCTTCTCGGGAAGGTCGAGAAACATCCAAGCCAGGTGCACCCAGCAAGTTACCGGCACCCAAAATCCCAGTGCCGGGCTGGGAGGCGCAGGAAAGTCGGGGGAAGCCGGGCTGCGCGTCGAGCCCGAGCCGTTCCAGCGGCACCAGCCGTTCCCGGTGCCGCAGACCGCCGGCGGG
>JAVJGI010000037.1:15630686-15654844 GCA_035590275.1 Ibycter americanus
AGGGAAAGGGGGGAGGGAGAAAGGGGGAAGGAAAAAAGGGAAAAAGGGGGAGGCAAAGGGAAAAAGGGGGAGGGAAAGGGAAAAAGTAAATCAGGGAAGGGAAAAGGGGGGGGGAGTAAATTAGGAAAGAGGGGGAAGAGGAGAGGAAAGAAAGGAAATGGGAGAAGAAAGGAAAAAGAAAGGGAAAGGACAGGGAAAATGAGGGAGAAAGGACAGGAAAAGAAAGGAAAATCCAGCCCATTGCAATGGCAACACAGCGGTGTTGCACCACGGAGGACTGCCGCGGCCAGGCCTGCAGGTGAGGCACAGCTCCGCTGAGGCAGCGAGTTCCCAGAGGCCGCATGCTGCGGCCAGCATGGTGCTGGTGCCAGTGCCCCCCTGCCCAGGCAGCGCTCTCCTGCTGGCAGCACCAACGTCCCCAGGTGCTCCAGCACCACAGCAGGCTGCAGCACGGGAAGGGACGAAGCCCGGCTGTAGCTCCCAACCCCGCGCAGGGGTGTCACAGACACCCATGCACTGCAAGCCTGAGGTCTCCGGGACACTGGGTCACTCCGAATCCAGACATACCCATTTCCCAGTGCTTGTGCTGGTTGGTGCTGGGCAGGAGCTCTTGTTTTCACGTTATCCAGCTAGGAAAATGTCGCTTCGGAACAAAGCCAAAGCGGTGCAGGCTTTGGGAGCACACGGATGGGGAGCTAAGGGGGCGATCCACTTCTGACGGGCTCTCCCACGCCCTCAGTCCAGGTACAAACAGTTTGGTGAAGGCTGCGAGCACCTCCAGCTGCAGAAACAGCTTCAGTTCTGCCCACGATGGCAAAGACACGCTGCATGCTCTCCGATTGTTCTGGACAGTCAGGTTTAATCCAGCTATTGATTTATCCTGCGGATGCCGTTCTTAGTTCACAAAATTCAGCCCCTTGCCAGAAGTTTTGTGGTTGTATTAGCAATAAAATGCTGCTGCTGCTGAATGAAGGGCTTGTGCTTCTTCAGCAGTAAATGATGCTTAGCTATTGAGCTGCTGTTCTTAATGTGCACAGTGGTGTCAAGAGTAAAAGCAAAGACTAACAGTTCCCATTTGTGTTCTCAAGAACAAGCTAAGCCAGGAGCTTTCTACCTGATTTTTCTCTTTCCTCACTGTTTTCTCCCTGTATCTTCTACACTAGACTCCACCTGGCCATCAGGACAGACCCTCTCGCCTTCCACTTTCCACCTCAACCCACCTGCACCCAGCTGTCACTGCCTTAGCAGTACTCATTCACTGGACCAGGTCTTGAGTCACAGACACAGCTCAGAGGTTGAAGCCACAGTGTAAATGAAGCACAATCAGGTTATCTGCACTGTTCCTCAGTCCAAACCACCAAAGAATACTCTAAGGACACTTAAGATCGCCTCCATGGGTGGGCATGCCCCTCTAGTCCTCTGTCTCAGCAGAGCTGGGCTGATAGATGTTCTTATGACTTGGATCAAATTCCAGCACTGAAGAGCAGCTGGAAAATTTTACACACACTCTCATTGTTTCACCTCATTACAGCACTTGACTAGTTAGAAGAAGGTGTTGATTCCTCTGCTTACCTTCTTTTTTAGGACTAACACATCTGAAGCAGCAAATGTTTGCAGGCTTTGGTCCTGGGCTGAAGCTAAGGAAGAGTTTGGTTATTTATACCCTGCAACGAGATGGACTCTTCCAGCTCACATCACCAGCTTGTAAAGCTGCTGCAACTTAATGGAGCCACCTCAAAGCAGAAAAGTCACAGCATCCTTCTCCCCCCCTTCCACGTCCAAACGTTTCACTGTTCCTGTAAAACAGGGAAAGGTGCTGTCTGCCTCGCTGTGTCTTTCTTCCACTTCCGAAGATTGAGTTACCAGGACAACAAAGAAGAGTAGGAGGGAAGTGCGTATGTGGAGCTCTGCAGGAGCAACCTCTTTGTATGCCTTCCCACTGGAAGAGATTGGCAAGCAGTATCCGTTCAGTGGAAGGCAGGACTTGGGTTTCAACCAAAAACTGTTGTTGGAAACCCTACCTTCCACACCAATCACCTTCCCTGCACGCTAGCAATGCCCGGTGAAGTGATGCATTCAGGTCCAAATGGAGCATCAGGTCCAAACATTTACGGCAAAAACAAATTTAAGGCATAGAATGAAGGTAGCCCCTGCTTTGGCAAATGAAGCCATGGAATGCTAAGATAGGATGCTAATGCCATGTATGAAGTTCTTCGTGCTCGAGATTCCCCAAGATGAGGCCCTTTTGGACAAGTCAGTATCTAGAGCAGAACTTGTGAGCTCTGAGTTTCTTCAGAACATCCTCTTCTGCTCACATCTGCAACATTAACAGAATCTCGGACCTTAACATGCACTTGTCAGTCTCAAGAGAGAAGTGGCTCAGATCCAGTCCCAGGCCACTTCTTCATACCTAGGCAACAAGGGTTCTCCGTGGCATTTGGAGAAGGGTAGAATTAGACAGAACCATTAGGGTTTTATTGTCAAATCCAAGGTCTGGGTAAGCAGCAGGGAATTCAAACCTATAAAGCCAAGAGCTTTCCTGACATTACTCGTTTCTCAGGCCAGGTTACTGCAGCAGAACGGATTTTCTAACGTACACTCACCTTCCTTAGACATAATACTCCATCACTGCAGCTTCAGTGCCAATAGATCTTGGACCCAGAATGTTCTTTGCCTGTTCTGATGCTCCAAACATGCTTTCAGAGTAAATGTACTACAGAGAACCCCCCTCTGAAGGGCAGTGGCCCCTCCTAAGACAAACTAAGAATCAGGCATGAGAGAGGACCACCTATAGGCATGCTGCTTGGAGTCTCTTTTGCCAAGAGGGTCCAAACAGGGCTGCTTTTAGAAGGAACAGATGGCAGAGGGTTTTCATGTCTCTTCTGGCTTTGCCTTCAGAGCACTCAGAAAAGCTGGCAATATGGGAGGCAAAGAACCAGAGGGAAGCATAAGTGCTCTGCCTTGTGCCATGTCTTGCTCACCAACTCAGCTGTCCTACCTCAAGCATTCCTCTGCCTGAGGCTACAGAGAGGAGCCAGGAAGAAGCAAAATTCCTGTCTTCACTTGGCATTCTAATATGATTTAATATTTTGGAAAAAAAAATAAGAAGAAATAATTTTCAATTTGGTGTAAAGTTTAACCTCGAGCTTGAGAGATTTGAGCTTTTATTCAGCTTTTCAGGCCTCCTTTCACAGCAACCAAGACAGAGAGAACCACATGAACACTAGGAAAGTTAATGAAGGGTCAGAATATTCCAAAGATTAAGGGGGTTATAAATCAGAAGAAAAAAGAAGTCAGAAACCCTTTCTTAAATGAAAACCAAGGAAGAAGAGCCACAGGGAAGAGCAGAGCAACACCCAGAGCTGGACACACAATGTTGCTAGTTCCTAGTATCTGAAAATCGTGGAGTGCCTTATTGCAGAACTGGCTTTCGAAACTATGAGATGTTAAAGCACAAGAGTTGAGGATTGTACCCTTGTCCTATCTGTTAGCTGTTTAAGACTCCTATTTCTTAATATTTTCCACCACAACCATTATGACTAGATTTCAAATAGAAAAATAAACTCTCTGAAAAAGGGAAGAAATTGCACATGGTCAGTTCCAGAAGACTGGCAACAACTGATTTCTGATGTGATAGGCCTTCAGTGATTCTATATATATCAGCTCTTGAAACTGGGCTGCTGCAGCAGGCTCTGAGAAATGCATGACTACTGAAATGGTTCTGGAATGAGCAAATTTTCATGCTGGTTAGCTAGAAAGCTGTGAAGAGAACAAAAGCTCTTTGCTTGTTTAGACCTTCAAAGGAAAAGCGCAGGAACAGAGCTACCATGGGTTGGACTTTTCTCACTGTGGTGCATAAATATTCTGTGTAATGCCCAAGGATGCTGTCCCTGCTTCTGGCAGAATTTGTCTTCAGAATGTGTTTTTTTCCACAATGCTGAGTATATTTGAAATGTGACAGTGACAGCTCTTAGTTGCAGGTTTCTTTTTTACTGTAGGAATTTAAGTGTGATACACAAGTCTTTACATTTTAAATCCATATGCACTTAGTAAAAAATCTGATGGCAAAATTAGCTGAACTCTTAAGTGATTCATTTAGACTCTGATCTTGCAAATACGAGCTATGCTTAAGCAGAAGAATCTGCATATAGTAAGATCAGGAATAGCCACTGAAAAGGTGTCTTTTGACTTCATTGGGATTATTTTTATGTGTAAGGATCACTTTAGTATTATGTGTTTGGCAGAATCTCATGCAACTGTTGCAAGATGAAAAATACTGCAGTATTAAGAATATTTCACCTTCATATTAAAGCAAGGCTAAAACCTGCAATCTCTTCTCTTTAATAATGAAAAAAACAATGTAAACAGGTCCATACTGCTTAACTCTGTTCACACAGACCTCCTGGTATTGCTGCACCTATTTCTACCATTTAGGTTTGTCTCAAAAGACCAGAAGGAATCTATTAAGCTCAGTTTCTCTCAATACACTCAGTTTCTAAATTCTCCGGACCGAGTATTAAATTACCCATGCTCTAATTTGTGTTACTAATACACAAGATGAGGAATGACTACCGATTTCGTCCCTCTGGCATCTGTCTTCCTTTCAGAAGGCTGATTAAACAAGCATGTTACGACAATAAAAGAAACGATCCAAGTTGACTTACCTCCACTTTAAGGAGTGCACAGCCTTTCAAGAATTCTTGAATATTACTGATGCAATCAGTTTCATTTTTAGGCTCCAGGCAATACTAAAGAAAGAAAATCCACTGAGATCATTGCATTACTTCCCGTCTAGCCTCTGTTCAGAAGGCCTGCATGAATATTGACATGTGCGTTTTATGCTGAATTAGGGAAGCTTCTTAAGGGGGCGGATGGGGGTGGCAGGCAAGCTGTCGAAGCAGGAAGAAAGAGCCACTGGAGGAAGTGATGCATACATCGAAATGGTCGGCATCTTGTTTTGAATGTCAACATATGACAGTGTCCTAAGTGACAGTGGGAAACTGATGACCTTTAAGAACACACTGCCTCCCAACCACCACACATAAGTAAAAGATAAGGAGCTAGCGAAACTGATTTTTGCATAATAGACACTCCAGTTTTACAGGGTGGAGAACCTGTTTTTCTTTTTAATTAAACAGCTTCTCTTCTGTGTTGCCATTTCCTATCTCTCATTGGACTCCTTCCCTTTTTTTCTCCTGCAGTTACTTAACACACTTCTGGACTGTGTGAACATATGCCTTATAAAACTGTAATAGGACGTACCCATTTGGCTCAAATGACTTCAGTACCAATGAGTTTTGTGGCCTTGTGACAGTTCAAAATGACACAGACGCAAGGTTTATTATTTATTCCTAACCTAATCTGCTTCTCTAGTATATTTCCTGACTAATGAAGCATTTTACAGCAAGAGTTCTGAAAGAATGAATATATTTGGAATTGTAATTAATTATATTTACGTAAATACAAACTGCATATCCTTCTATTCAAAACCAAGATATTTTGATCTCTGGTAGGCCCAGTATTTCCTGCCACTCAACGAACATTCATTAACGCAGCCAACTGCAACCTTTCATGGTTTTTTTTCTGAATGTTGAGACAAAATCAAAAGAACTAATCGTACTTTGCCCTCAGTTAGATACTACTGAAACATAAATATTTGTCTCTCTGATACTCCTTGCTCACCTTACTAAGGAAAACCATACCTTGAAACAACCAGGGCACTATTTCACCGAGCAATGCTCTGTTTCAGGCTAGCAAAATACATCTGAAAGAGTTACCTTTTCTGCAGATCCCGGAAGAAGTCGATTAATAAGTTTACAAAGCACAGTTCCATCTTTCAGAGAAGTTTGCAGGAACTCCTCCGGATCATCTACTATTTTCTTAGGGGAATTTAGGACTCCTAATGAAATAAGCCACGTTACAATTTGTTCTTCAGGATTCATCGTGGAGAGCTCTGCCGCCAGCACGGTTCTCCTGTGCAGCAGCTTGCTGGAACCCACATCCGTGATTACATCTTCCTGCCTCTGCTGCTGCTTGCAGAGCTCAAGTGTGAAACTACTTTTTTTTTTTTTAGCTCAGCACAGAAACTCACCAAATCTTAAGAACCAAAACTACTGTTACTCTAAGGTAATAAACTTTTTAATAAAAGTTTCTAGTGCTCTGTTACTTTCAAGAAGAGACAGTGAAAGCAGATCTTTTAACTACACAATTTCAACACTATTGAAAATAGAATTTTATATGGATACTTATTCCACTAAAAATATCTTACCTAGTGACTTCCTCCCTGTGGCAGCTGGTAAACTTGGTGTTAACTTCTGGCTATCACCCAAAGAAATAAATGTGTCTTTAATGCTGTAAATAACAAGTATTTACAGGATTAAAATTGAACTGCACCCTAAAGATGCAGGAACATCACACTAACTTTAAACATTTTTCAACTTTATGTGGCAAACTAAGTTATTGAAATTCCCTGTTATACTAGTTTTCTATTTTCAAGATCTGATTTTTGAAAAATTCTCATCACGCACTTTTTTTTTTTCCCCCCAAGGATTTTATACAAGACGTCCACATATAATCCAAAATGGGTTTTTTGGAAGATGATAACCTCTCAAAACAAACATCTGAGTAACTTCGAAAAGTTCATAATCTAAGTCATCCACAGCTGAGAATGAAACTTCTCAACCATTTTACTAGTCTTATTAAGATGTCCCTTTCCCTAGCTCTTCAGGATCCACTGTATGCCGCACCATGTTTTTCACCCTGCTCTGGGACATAACCACCACTATTGTCCATACCAGTTTAGAAAAGTCCAGTCATCTTGCCATTTTCTCCTTTTTAACTGTCCTTTTGCCAAAACAGATGGAAAATGAAGCATTCCGTTTATGATGCCAAGAAGTTGGAGCATCATAGATTGAAGCAATAAAACAGGACCAAATTAGCCTAGAGACCAGAATTCCTCAGTGACAATATTCTGAGCCAATTCCTAACCTGTTACTTGAGCGAACTGTTTTCAAAACATCAGCACTCTCAAACTGCTTAGGCTAGTAATTTAAAGAGTAGGGAAAAAACAGAACAGCGGGATAAATTATATACAACAAATATGCATGGTTTTGTGTGTCTACTTTCCGGGTCTTACAACTGCTACTGGGACCTATGTAAGGATCATTTGTAACAGCTACCAGTAAGAAAACAGAATTGCCCTTTTCGGGTTAGGCAGACTTCTGACCTTTATGAGGACATGGGGATGAGTTCCAGTTCTCTGCTGTGTGGAAACACCAGGAACACATTGCTGCAGACAGTGTGAATGATAAAAGCTGGCTGAAGCTGAATCACAGAACTCATGGCCATCTGGTGAAGTACAGCTACCCGTATGTGTGCAAAACATTTCAAATTTATGACTAATTGCAAGAACTTTTAAGTTTGTTTTTTTTTTCTGGTTCCCATGTGTACTTCTATTTTGTAGAAGTGAGTACTTGCAAGTCTCCACTTCTGTAGCTTGCTTTTTTCCACATCTGTAGTAGGCAAGACAACTGCTACTGCTCACTCATCTACTGGAGACAATCACTCGTGTATGGAAGACATCCACTTCAGTCATCTCATCAGAACACACCAGTTTCTGATGTAAAGAGCAAGAGAAGGATTTCAACACAGGGAAAATTACACACCTGCTTCATTAAACTCAGTGTTACAAACATGAACACAAAACAGTACCTCACCCACATCCTACTCTAAAGTAAACATTTTATTGTGCAGATAGGCAGGTTTAGTTTCATGATTATTTCACATGCAGCTGTTGCAGCCAAGCAGATCTTAATGGTTGCAACTACAATGAAATGAAAATACTTCCCACATCTTGTACGCTTACCAACTGCTTGAAAGACCTGGAAACATATGGATATTCAGAAAGCCCAAAAAATTTAAGGCCTTTCTGATTAGCTACCTCAAGACCAACCTTACATCTTACTGAAAAAGACACATCTAAAAATGTTCCAGCTTGTTCACACACCCCTACTCTAAAATCAATTGTGGTGAACCCAAGGTATGAATATTCACTAAGCAAGTAACAGTTTCTGGTCGGGTCTTTGGAAAAGACTTCAGCTTTGGTTATTTGCTGACAGCAAGGGACAAATAAAATGAATTGTCAATCATCTCTTGCAGCGCCAACCTCCACCCCCTAGTTAAAAATACATTTATTTGCACCCCGATTTACACCAGTAATGACTATATAGCACAGCAGTATTTAAAAAATGAAGGGGGTGGTGCATCAAAGGACTCTGATAGCATATGCATCAGTAACAGCAGCAAGTTAACATTACTCGGATGTTCAGAAAACATTCTGGAGTGATCCTCCTCAAAGTCACTCACTTTTATGTAATTTGCTCTTTTTTCCAGCACAGAGGTACAACACCCAATACAAATAACAACACTGGACTATTTCTCCACTGCAGAATCTACTGATGCCTTACATGTAAACCAGTGGCTTTCACGAAGTTTGAGTCAGCGCATGAGCTGATTTACATTGCTGGTACATTCTCATTACTTAGCATTTTAGGCAGGTACCAATCTTTTTTCATATGATAGCTCGTATGTTGGCATTACATTTTAGTTAGGATGATCCGGCTCAGCCTGAACAGCAGTACCCAGACTACAAGCTACTGCTGAAAAACGAGTCTCTTAATACTACAGCATTTTATTCTTTCTTGCGGTAGATAGACTAGGACCAATTTGTAACAATAAATTTTCATCACTACGTAAAGTCAGTAATCTCTTCCACCACGCAAATGTCACTAACAGGTTTTGTTTTGTTTTCAATTTAAAAAAAATAACCCAAACCCCATAATGCTTTTGTTTAACAGTAAGTTTATTAGCCCTGGGAAATACTGCAATTCTACCCATCTCCTACATGCAGGCAAACTTAACTCCTAGAATCTGCAGTCCATAATTAAGTTTAAAGTGATACTATTATCCCGAAACCCAAAGGTAGTTTTACATCCCTATACAAAGTATGCATGCTTTTTCTTCTTTAGCTACTCATAATAAACTGTTAGCCGTTTAAATGAGATCAGTTTTATGTCTACCACAGAAGAAGTCAGTATAAAATTTATTAGCTGTGACTGTTTCAGTACTTCAGTCAATCTGAAGTTACGTTTTCTACATGAAACACTGATGCCTGAGGATTCCTCTCACATATGCTGGCATATCAACATACATGTAAGATAAAACTGCATCAGACCAAGGCAAAGTTTTGAACAAAGCATCTTGTTGCAAGAGATGCAGTGCTGTCTGGAGTTTTGCACGAAGCTCGTACACACAAGAACATTAATTATTTTGGGGATTTATCACTAATATCATCTCAGTACATCAATACTTTCTCTCATCCGGAAGGTCTGGACAACTGTAAAACTGTTAATGTAAGAATATCGTAAAACTTTTCATGGTTTCTTGGTGAATAATAATTTGTGACAATTTAGTCCTCTGTATTTTAGAGGACTAAAATATGCTTTAATGTGACTTGATCTTTTTTTCAGCATAAATGGAAAGCACCCTACGTAAAGGGCAACCCTGGATTCTTCCTGCTGCAGAACCTACTGATGCACGTATACCGACCGAAACAAAAGGCTCACTCTTGACTCTTGGAAGATGTTAGTTACGGCAAACAGCAACTGACTTCCACCTGAGAGTTTTTTTTTATATCCAAGAGATTTAGTAGTGCTACTTTCAAAGGCAACTCCTGAATGGTAACACAACCATCTAACACAAACAGTGGGTAACACCACACTCAGAAGCCAAGTTTTATCAGTTGCGTTTTGTTATCCTTCGATTTTCGAATGCATATCCACTGCTGCACTGCCTTCTTCTAGTCACCATAACTGAAAAAAGGAAATGCAAGTTAGTACACTCTCAGAAACCAAGAGACTTTTAAAAAAGTTAAATCATCTTCAAGATTATTGTTTTTATACACACAATACATACATTTGTATTATATTCCATTTGTCCCAACAGTACGAAAATACATCAATAGCTAACTACAATAATCAAAACGGTCTGAGGAGTACTTGTACTAATGTACATTTCTGTACAACAGTCTCCACAGCAAGTACTAAGTAAGGCTTCTGTAATTCCTGTGAATATTCCCCCTCCAAACTCTGCCTACCACAAAATCCCACTAGCTCTTGATCATCTCAGCACAATACTCGGGAGTCCTTTAATAAACTGGTATATACACTGGTACTAATCTGTGAACAATTACGTGCTCTAAATGAAATAAAACTTGTGATCAAGAGGAGATGAACAGCTTGCTGAATTAGCAGAACTAAATCCTTATGTTTTACAAAGATAGTATTACCTTTCCTGCCATGAGTGAAGTTCTATTTACTGGTCCCTGAACTAACATTGGCACCATCTGTTAAGAATTTGGAAATGTTTATATGCTGCAGAGTAGGCTGAGAAAGTGTGCTTTAAAATCTTTAAATCTTTATTAATTACAACATGACCCACTACCACCAGTAAGTGACAAAACACTTAGTGAATTGAGAAAAAGGCACTTAATTTTTCCAAGAGAGAAGCTTTTTCACTTGGCAAGAGAGAGAAATCCTCAGCTTCCCATCCAATAGAGAACAGAAGCACACACATATAAAAAAGTTCAACACATTCTAACACAACCGATGCGATGATCTGGCAAAACCTTTCAAAGTTACCTAGGATACTGCATTATTAAAGACAGTGTTCCACCTCTTTATTAGAGGATTCATGATCTGGATCAGCCTCTATGAAGTGAAAAATTGACTCCTGATATTTTTGCAGATTTCTGGGGGAGCGAGAACTTACTTTCAGACATATTTTCCCTACTCCTCTTTGGTGTCACACTACTGATCAGTGAGTTCTGAATGAAAAAGGTTAGGGTTTTTCATCTTTAAAGAGACACCTGTAATTCAAATGGTGTCCTTTCCAGTAGGATTTGTGATTTAAATATTTTGACAGTCAAGCTTAAGAGGAATGCAAAGATAAAAGAAAGTAATGGTTTTTGTTGGTTCAAATTTTACCAGGTCACAGAAAATAAAAAGTTGGGTCAGGTAGCAGTTTTTGTTTAACTACATGCTTCCTTTGACTCAGAACAGAAAATACTCATGCTTCTTCTGTATTTGATCTGAAATACAAGCGCGTATCCTGAAATAAAAGCCTATTTTTTCTTCTTAATCAAGGTAACAGCAATTTATCTGAAGGATTACAAAACATTACTGGCATATTCTGACAAGGGCATTGCACAGCTATTTAGTTGCTGAGACACCAAGAACTGACTGTAAGCCAACTGAGAATACAAACATCACGCAGTATGCAACAGAACATAGCCTTCACACAAGATGGAAATTCCCTGAAATCAGTGACCATGTGTCAGATGAACAACACTGTATGAACTACAGCTTTTTTTCTGTCACCATTTCAAAGTCGATTCTCAAAAGCAGTATTTGAAACTAACAGCAAAGCATGTTCTTGCATTTACAAAGTACTTTGAAAACGAATTTAAAAATTACATAAAAACACACATGCTTCTTAAATACTTCCCTTGGAAAAGGGATTTGTCCTTATCCTTCACCCTCTACTAGATTTTCACACATTTTGTACACATTATAGGCTTGCGTTTGTTGTTGGGTTTTTTTAGTAACAATTATTTAGTACAAAAGTTTTTCAAAAAGCTGTATTAGTGTAACAGCTATTACCACTATTTTTTTTCCCTGGCAAATTATCAGAGAAACAGGAGACAATCACTCTTCCACGTAACATCTGAAGATAGTTGCTCCTACATCTACTTGAAAAATAATTTTAATAGGGTAGGCTTCAAAGTCATGAAACACAGCTGACCTACAAAGTTTTAAACCCCTCTGGAGATGCCTGGAGGTCAGCAATTTAATCCAACAATCTCTGCAGAGATTAATTCCTAATCAAAGATCATAATCGGTATAATCGTTAAACTGCATGTTTCACACACTTAACAAGACTGATTTAACGTCTGTACTGACTCTATCGTATTATTTCAATTCAGATTTTTATGGTCTGGTCTTACAAGATTAAGTACTCTCTGCAGCGTGATTTACAAGTCCATTTCTCATCGTATTTTACGTTCAGCCGTACCCAAACTGGACCAGTTTCTGCAGATGAGAAGACTCAGTCATTCCTAACCTGGCAGGCTTAAAAAGCCTATCTAAACTTCCTCCTCCAAAATTCAAGCCGAAGTTGAAAATTAGCCATGAACGATGTCCATCCAAATACCTGAACACAGAACCACCAGAAATCTTACTTTCAGCTATTACACTAGTATATTTACCTTATGTATTGGTACAGGCACCACCCATCTCTGCGATCAACACAGATGAAACAGCATTACTTCAGTGATATCTTCTAGAAGTTACCACCCTGCAATCAAGAGAAGATACAACAAATTGAGAAAAGTACATTTTACAGCATGAGTCAACCTATAGTGCTTCCCCCCATTTAAAACAAGAAAGTCACAAGCTTGGGTTTGCAGATTATTCTGTTGCAAGTTTTACTACTTCTCTTTTAAAAGTGGTGGAGGATTCACTGCCTTGGAATGGACTGGAATGGCTTAGTGATAGGTTGCATGGCTTATGGATTCTCATTCCTTTTCAATGGTGCACTGCCATGTTAAATCCATAAGTTGAACGACAAAATTTACTGAGGACTAAACAGTAGTGCAAAGCTTTTGGGTTTGTGGTTTGGTTTTTTTTAGTTGGAGGTCTTCATGTCTGCTATATTCAAGAGCATCTTTTGAACTTCATGGCTTTACCTGAGTCATAACAACTTGCCACAGGTTCTGCCACATGTACTAGGTATCCCCGTAATGCAGTGTCAAACTAAACAGAGTCAGGCATCCAACTAAACGTCAAGTTTGCAATGGCTTGCTTCAAACTCCCAATAGCCGAGCTGATATTTGTCAAATCTAAACCAATTCCTGATTTCACAAGGCTTTAATTTTGTTAAAATATAGCATATGCAGCCTCTTTAAGCATCTTCACTGAAAGATACTGGGCATGAAATACCCCCTCCCAACCCTACTTGGCAATATTCTGTCTACAGTGAGCTGCATTATGTCTTTAGTTTCAAAATTGGTGCCATAAATGCTTTTATCCAAGAAGAAATGTTGAATTTTGAGAACTTCTAATGTACTGGAGTATTTCTTTTCCTTTTTTTTAAATCTAGACAGCACTTCCATTGCCATGACGTGCAGCTTGTCTTACTGTACTAGAGGAAGGTAACTTGGTTCAATTTTGACTTAGACTGAAAAACTAGTTTGCTTTGCTTACCATCTTTGCTGTTTCACAGGCATTTGATGCTTTAAATCAGCTGTGGAATGCTGAAAGATTCACTTGTTTTTATGAAGCCATAAGCCTTTGAGAAGTTGGAGAGAAAGACTTCTTTGCTTATCTTATTTTCTCCTTTGGAATCAAAGATGTTCCTTTAAAAGTGAAACACTACAGAGTTGCAAAAATTTGAAACAGTATGAGTAAGCATCGTTTTGCAGCTTCTTTGATGGAATTGGTCAAATTCTTTTTTTTTTTTTTTATTTTTACAGTATTCTGTAGCTCACTTACATGTACATGATTTACGGGAGGGGAGATCTTTTCAAACTCCCCATGAAACAGTAGGAAGGCAGAAAATAGTATTATCCACTTGCTTTTTCAGGTTAAGTGAATGATATCCTCTTATTTTTCTTTACACAAGGATTTGAAGGCAATTTGTACTGGGAAAACTGTGACTTCAAATTCTAGGCACAACTGTACTTAGTGTGGAATATCCCCACCACCCTCCAAATCACAAGCAATACTCTGTTTAAGAATGAGATGCTGAACATGTAGAACAATCCATCTCCATGTTAGATGGTTGGATGTTGTGTGGAAGATCTTAAGAACTGCTTGTTCCATTCATGAGGAAAATCAGATGGGAAGTGTGGCATTTCAGGGAAACTTTACTTTGAAAATTACAACACTAGTACACAGCTCAAGTTTTATACATTTAACATCTGCTTTCTGAAAGAAATGTTAACAATTTTGAAATGAAATTAAACATTGGTTTAACTTTTCCTCACAAAAGCATAGAAGTCATGGAGGGGAAAACTTAACAGGCAACAATAAAAAAAGGTAAAAACAACGATTCCTTTTAGTAGTCCTCTGGTAGTAAAGATAGAACAACTTCCACTTTTCATTTGTTTGAGAAGTAATCTGTCTTGGTCCAAAAGTTTAAGAGTGTTTTTAGTATCTGCTTCGGCCTCCACCTCTATCGGATCTGCTTCCACCACGGCCACCACCTCTGGGTGCTCCGCGGCTTGAACTACTGTAAGAATCACGAGGAGGTGGATAGCCCCTTTCCATGGATGGGGGAAGACCCCTGTCTTGTCTTCCAACACGATCACGGCCACTTGAGTAGACATCACTTCTGCTGCTTGAGTAACTTTCTCGGCTTCCATATCCATCTCGAGTGCTGCCGTAATCATCATATCGACTGCTTCCACCATAAGATGGCGGGGGCCCTCGTGCAGGTGGAGCACTACGTGAGTTACCTGCAGGGTCAATGGTCAGGTAATACGGCAACACCATAAGTTATATATAACAATTTCAACCTGAATTTACAGAATTGCTGTATTTAAATGTTTACTGCTACTCTTTTGTATGTATTGAGATGTTCTAATATAATCTGCCACATTAACGGTATTTAAAGTGAGGACTGCGTATCAGGCAGTGAGTGGATTTAAAGACTGAAGGAATGAAGACGGTGTTTATTCAGGCAGGCTCTTTACTGGGTATTGCAGAACAGCTTGTTATTTTAGAGAAGAAACTCAGCCATTATTTTCCAGAGACAGTTGCAATTCTGAACTGTAGACTTTTGCTTCTTTAGCTTACAGCTTATTTAACAAGATGATCAAATGATAACCAACAACTGCACTTTCACTGTAGGGGGAAAAAAAGCGTGCCACTTCCCCCTAGAACATGAGCAACCTAGTAAAAGTCAGATTTTGTGACACCTGTACAGATTACTACATAATCTTTAAAATGGATTCTTACCATAACTCTCATATGAATCTCTGTAGGAGCCTCCACTTGGATGATCCGAGTAGTCTCTGTCACGTCCACCACCATATCCGTCACGATCACTATAGGAGGAAAGACTACTAAGACTTAGTACAGATCAGTGAGATCACAGCAAGAATAAAATGACAGAGAAAAATCCAATAGTAGGTACCTATATCCCCTAGATGGGTATTCGTCACGTGAACTGGAATGACCATAATCACGATATGCATAGTCTCGTGGAGGTGGCGCATAGTCCCGTGTATCCCTGGAACTGGGATAATCTCTGCTTGAGTAACTACAAAGAACAAGAATTGAGATGTTAGCCGTATGTCACACCCCAAAATATCAGGGATCAACACCCTTTTCCGAGCAACAAAAAAATGCCAAACTAAATTAGTAAAATAATTTACCCGTCTTTAGTGCTATAGCCATCATCTCTTGGAGACATGTAGACATCTCTTCGTGACGGCATTGGTTCTCTGCGTGGCGGACCACCATAACTGTCTCTTCCACGAGACACAGGAGCTTAAGAGAAACAGTCCAAGTTTTTAAAATTAATTACGGTTTAGCCACACAGCAGACTCTTCAAGGCAAAGAAGTATTAGCAGACTGTTTACAGCTATTTAAAACTATCTCTAGCCTACATTTGTAATACATTTCTGCTTGTACAGTTTTGAAGCAGCACTAGAAGGAACACTCATTGAATCACACCAAATTATTCCACACAGCTACAAAATTACATTGGTAGGTATGAGAAGAACTGATAGAATTAAAAAAAAAAACCCACCGCACTACACTACTCCACAGCAGATTTAAGTTAGAATCAATGACTTGCAATACTTCCTGAAGAGAAACTAAGGTACTACAGCTGACCAAGCAACAAAAGTAATTCAGCAAGTCCTTACCTCTTCCTCCCATACTACTGCTACGCACTGGTCCTGATGGTGCCGATCTTTTAGGTGGAGGGCCTCCACTTCGTGGAGGTGGACCTCTCTTCATAGGAAGTGGCCCTCGAGAAGACCCTAGAAGAATAAGCCATGAACCAACTTTTTATTTCTGTGATATTTACCTGCACATCCCTAAAGCCTGAACTACAATAACCTAGGCATTGTTATTACCACTATGTGATCAACAGGACATCTCTAAAATTAAGACCTCAAAGCGTTCTCTTGTGTTTTGGTCACTATTAGATGCTACCGGCAGAATTGAGAGCCCACCAAATTAACTTTCCACAGCCTAAACTCCTGTTAAGAACTGTCTTTTATAACTTATCCAAAAGCCACAGCATGTGACACAAGGCAGAAAGACAGCTGACACCTGTGATCAGTCACAGCTTAAATGCTCAACAAGTTACTGTTCTCAGAAGACAAGAGCCACCTGGGAAGATGTACTAGAGAAGATCCTACAGAGACTTAACAGAGGCACTAGAGAGTCTGCAGAACCTACTACACAGACTCTTCAAGACACAAGTTTTCACTATTTCAAGTTTGCGATTTTTTCTGTGCGTTACAGCTTTTACTGTTATACTTCAGGTGCTGCTTGCTTTTTCTGTTAAGCAAGAGTTTTGTTTAGATACTGAAAAGCCTCTGAATAAATAGACATATCTTAACTTAAAGAACATCCAGTATCAAGTAGTATACTATTCTTCCACTTCAGAAAGCTTCAGCTCAACACACTACTATGTCATAACAACAAGGCTTAGCTTCCCTAACTCCCACTATCATCTGGAAGGACCAGTCCTAGAATTTAGTAAAGTTTAGACCTCTTGCTAGTAAGAATGAAAGGCAGTTCCCTTTCCCTGGTGGAAGAGAATCACTTTTTCAACTTGGAATACCAGAAAGCTTCCTTCCTCACGTGCAGGGCAGGAGTTTTGCTTTTCTTTCATAGCCAAAAAGTCAAGTGGAGTGTTAGTTGTAGAAGGGAATCTTCATATTTGAAAGCCTTTTCTTAAGGTGTACTTGCCTAATCAAAAATTTGACTAAACTGCTGAGATCATATTTCATCATTTTAACAAAGAACAAGGAGTGCACTATTCAGCTGTTTGGCTTTTTTTTTTCCAGTAGGATTATTGTGATCTTCCAATGGGATTCTCTTGTATGTTGTCCAAGTATATAATGAGAGAGGTAAATACATACCCAAGTGACTCCCTCTTGAAGGTGGTCCTCTCGCGCCACTTCCGCCTCTTCCACCTCTAAGGCCCCTGGGAGGACCTCTGCTTCGTGGAGGGGGTGGCGGCCCACGCCTACCACCACTTTCAAAGGATGGCTTGGTTGCTTGTTCCACTTTAATTGCTTTCCCATCTAATGACTAAAGAAGAAGCTGCTTTACTTACTGCTCAGTCATGTTTGTATTTAAATTAAGCCCCTCTTGCTTCACTATTACAGGGCTTCCATTTTATAAAGTTAGAGCAACTCTAGAACTGATTTCAGTCTTCAGTATTAGTCCCCATGTACTCAGCAGCATGTTGGACCTAATTTCTACAGTACTTCATTCTTGTGGTATTGACGAAAAAAAAATACAGAGCAGCATCAGAAAGGACTTTCAGTGAAAACACAAGCGTCCAATGATTACGGCAGCCCCATGTCATTTATTCTGTAAATGAAACACGATTTATGATCTCCAATTTACTTTTCAATTGCCACGGACTTTTGTACCAAACTAGGACTGCACCAGTAGTTACAGGATTAAGCTGAAGATATCTTAGCTTCAGTTGGGATTTCTGGCAATGGGGAGGCCGTTTAGTACATTCTCTTCATGTCCTCATAAAACGGTGATCACTGAAGTATTTAGAAATTTCAGCATCTATAAAGGAAACTGAGTATGATAATTCACCCCTCTTTTCTACTGTTTCAAGCTGGGTTTTCAAAAAAGGTGACTGTCATGATTTACTCTATTACTTGCTTTTCCACAGTGGAGGTGCTTTGTGGTTTAAGGGTTGGGTGGTTTTTTTTGTTGTTGTTTGTTTGGGGGTTTTGTTGTGTAGGGTTTGATGGTGGGGGTTTTTTGGTGGAAAAAAGTGGAAACTTTTTCTGGAATATGGACCTGCAGTAACAGAAACTCTGCAGCCAACAATTATACCTCAAACATGAGCAGGTGATTAGACATCTTGAGTAACTCAACCTAATTAATCAAACTTCTGTATAATCTTTCAGACACCACACATTTGGTAATTATAGCAAAGCAAAGATCACAAGCTCTGCTCAAGTTAAGTTACTGCGTATCTATCCAGGCAAACAACAGTTTATTTGCCATTTTTAGCAGTTCAAATATTTAAGTCAGCTGTAACAACTGATGAATTATACAGGCAAAAAGCGTTGTTTATCGCACTACTTTGCTGCAATGAGCAAACAAAAATATAACTGCTAGTAATGCCTTCCTCTGAACTGCTGACAGTATTTTACCGAGGTACCAAGTCTTTCTTGCTCTTCACTGAAATCTAGCCCTTTCTGAAATCCTTCACTTCAGCAGCTTATGTATTCTGCCACCATATGTAGTTGTAGCTACTGTTTGAAAAACCTATGCGTATACCCACAGGTCCAACTCAATCCATTATGAGGAAAAAAAAAAAAAATTAAAGCACTAGCAAAATCATATTTGTCTTGTTGGCTTTGACTTAAAAAAAATGCTTTCCATATGGAAGGTTCCTCAAAAAGCCTTTTGGCATGACAATCTGAAACATTCCAGGAGTGAGCACTAGTACTTCTAATCACTGGAACTTCTCAGTTTGTATCATATTCATCATCATTCATCTGTCTCAGTCATCCTTCTCAAAACAGGAATAAATAGTGGGCTTGAAGCCCTAAGCTCCACCATCATGACCACTGCTGTACTCAATTTCATGGCATATTCTTGACAGCTTGTTTGAAGTTTGTACACCAAACACCATCCCCTTCTGCTAGGCTTGGGTTCTGAAAACCTGGATGCTAGGTCCAAGTTCTTTCCATGTAGGAGGTAGTGGTTTCCTTATTATTTCTCCTCCTATTGCCTTCTGCCTTGCACTTATGCATCTTACCCAGGCAAAAGATAGGTTTCTTTTGAAACTGCTTTATATAAGCAGTCTTAAAAAGCTATGCCTAGGGTCCAAAAAGACCTTTCATTAGGTCCAAGAAGATTATTTATCTTTGTTAATCATAAAATACTTGTCTGTCCTATTTTAAGCAGAGGGGGAAAATTCATTTTACAGGTTTTTAGCTCAAAGAAGATAGATCTCATCTCACCAAACAGATAAACTTACACAAGCCATCTCAGAATAAGGAAATTGTTTTTTCAGAGCCCAAAACACCAGCTGTCAACACAAACACTCATTAGTTGGTGTTTAGAACCTTGATCCAGTGTTACAGTAGCATTTTTAGTTATGATATGGGCACCATGAAGTGGGAATCACCTTGGTGCTAAAAAGCAGAAAATAATTTAAGGTAAGAGTCATTTAAGGATAATAATAATTGGCAATCATAAAGACTCGTGTATGTGGAATGAACAATCTATACAGCTTTTTAGTGTGAGCCAGGGAACCTTAACAAAACAGAAACAGAGAACTGTCCTGCAAACTGTTCCACATTCCAACAAAAGAGATGAATGAAATTTGGAAAGTTTTCGGAGTAGGGCAGAAATCAAGTATTTCGCAGAAACTGTTACAGAAACTTGCATGGATCTGCAACCTAACACCACATAGGGCTTTCCTCTCCAATGGATCTTTACTGTTGATGCTGCAGTGACTCAGTTTCTCCACGTTCCTTGACAACACATCAAATGGGCTTCCTTTCACCAAATACATTCAAGAACTGAAGACCATGTCTCACCAAGGCTGAGCTTCCACATATTGCATCTCTTCTTCACCGAAAGAACAGTGAACACATTCTGTTGATTAGAGGATGACAACCTTCTGCAGCACTGAGTACAGATCGAACTGTTGACTGAACCGCAGTTATTTGCTTCCAACCTTTTAACACAGTCCAGCTGGCTTGGCAGGTCTACACTGGAATTCAATCTTTGGCTTGTCCTGGATGTTTCCTCTAAGGTCACATCCTCTCTTATATGATCCATTTTGTCCTCAGGACTTAAAAAATCAAAAGATCTTGAGAACAGCTTACTGCACAGAATGGCCATTATAGACTTGGGAGTATCCACACTTGTGTCCAGGTAAGCATGTGCACTCCGTGACATCAGGATGTAGACTTGATGACTGCCATGAATTAAGGTTCTTAAAGAAGACTAGTAATTTGCTATGATAAAGTACTTTAACATTTCTTCTGTGCTGCTCAGACATGCTAACATTGATCCAATTCTGCAGAGAAAGTAATTTAAGTGAAAAATCTCCACCTCCGCTCCAAAATCATTATCTTCTGACCTCCTTCTGTAGGACTGAAATGAATCTTCAACAAGCAAGCTTAGAGTAGTCCATGCTTGTCCCATTTTAGAATGGAATATAATTAACCCCCTTCCTTCACCCCACCCAGAAAAGAGCAAAACATTTGATATACTTTTTCATGCACATTTACAAAGCAAAAAATCTAATGCAAATTCACTCTCGCAGAATCTAAGTCAGCCTCTTCTGGCAACTTTGAATTCCTTTGGAATGACAGAATGAGCAATGCACTGGCAACGCAGAACACTTCCCCCAGCTAGACAGGTCAACTAACTCCTTTGCAGACTGCTTGAACTATTGTCTGCACACTACTGCTGCTGCTTCTTAAGTGCCTGAAATTCACAGGAGTGCTCCAATGCATTATTTCCAACTGGACAGAAAAACTCCAAATTTCAGATTTATTACAATGATCTCTTCCCACAGCATGCCTCAAATATCGCTCCTCCTCAGATCTAGAACACAGAGTCTTTCTGAGGTACAAGCAGTACTTGTCCAGAAGGCTTTCTGAAGATTAGAACAAGAGACTACCTCATGAACATCTTCCACATCTTTCATATCCATGGTCGAACCAAGCTAGACCAGTACAGAACTGCAGCTATACATAGCAGCACCTAAAGTTTGTTAAAAAAGGCCATTCTAGGCCAAATCCCAAGTGAGGATGTTCTTTTCATACACTATTTGCTGTTGAAACTTCAAAGCAGATGAAGGAACTTTGAGATTTGTAGTGTCGAAGACAGAAACCATGAGCATGATGATCCACAAGGCAGTACTTTCTAGCACTTCTTGACAGTGATGCAGACTGTGCATTCCAGAACACGTAGACATTACCTCAGTCACAAATATTCAGTCTCGTTGAGCTACTTTACCTGGCATTACTCTCCTCAATGTTTCCAATATGACCAAACACATGCCACAACATTCAAGATTTAGAACAGCTGGCAATTATTTTCAGAGGGATTTTCATTTGAAAGCTGCACTCCACAAACATGTAGGATTAGTGACTGAACTCCTTTCAGTCTGCCAATTAGTTGTTGGTGCTTGAAGTTACCTTATGTGAAGGTTCAGTGTAATGCCTACTTCAGAGGAAATCAGTGTTTAAGAACTGCAGTAAATAAGTCTTCAGAACTGTAGCAAACTACACAATGGAAAAATTCAACAGACGGAGCACCTTTAAGGATGTTTCAGCTGGTACAGAAAGGACATTATCCAACTTGTCACTCTGCCTTTACAAGAACTACAAACTTGTTTAAAAAGGAAACAAATCTCCAAAGAAAATAACACTAATTGTCATGAGGTTGTCCTGATGCACCCAGAAACTAAGTACACACAGCAGAAAGCCTGCTATAATACAAAACAAGGTTTACTAATTGTGTTCCCCAAGAACACTACAGCAAGCTCATTTTATTGCCAAAGTGCAAGTATTTATTATGCTTTACCTACTGACTGCAATGAACAATTTTTCTTTCATTTCAATGTCTTATACTAATATGACAGCTATCAAAATCCCAAGTGTTAATTAACCAGAAACAGTAGAGGCTTCTTCACCTTACATGAATGGCATCTCAGAAACACTGCTTAGAAAAAGGCCACTGCAGCATGACCTTAACTTGACTGCTCAGATTATGCATTAAAAGACCAGAGGAGACAGCTTTTACTGCCTGAAGAGACAGCACTTCTATGAACATATGCAGCTGTTGATGATTAAGTTGCAAACTTGCATCTAGATTTTCAAACGCGTGCCAGAACACAGATCTCAATACCCTACAATCCTTTTGACCAACTCCTTGTATTTATCTCAGAACTTCTGCTCCAAATTCCTAGGTTTTCCTTTCTGAAGACATTACATATGAATTACCTTTGTATTTCCTCATTAAGTCATATCCTTGCATTGCAGAATGCATAGAAGACATAAGCAAGAAATTTACTAACTGTGAAGCTGTTTCACATTAACTGGCAAGACACTCCTCATACATGCCAAGTGGATTGACAATGCAACTCACAAACATACAAGGTTATCTACAGATTACCAAATAGTGCATCAATACTCCAGTACAGTAGGGAAGTCACGTTAAACCCACGTTAAGGGAACCATTAACAGTTTTCAGGTAAGTCACTTCCCTGAAGTGTAATTTACACAGTACTGCATTCAAATATGATAAACCAAAAATGTTGTATGAGACATGCACCAACGGAGAGCTGACTACTAAAAAGCCCTCCATCACCAATTTAAAAAAAAAAAAAAAAAAAAAAAAGGAGAGTATAACTGACTGAAAAAGGAGAGTATAACTGACTGACAGCCAGACTTCACTTTCTACTGTCAAATCCAAAATCAGGAGAAAGTGATTCCAGCTTTGTGGAGACAAGAGATATTTTGCCAAATCTGAAGTTACAACTTGTCTCCAGGATCTTCTAACCCACTGTATTCCCAACTTTTATTACTAGTTAATTCACACCAAAGATCAATTCTGCTGCTCAGTAGCAATGGCAACATATAACTGGTCTTAATTCCTACCTTCCCATTCATATCTCTGGCAGCATCCTTTGCATCTGCTGGACTCTCAAATGTGACAAATGCAAATCCTCTGGACTTGTTGGTTTCCCGGTCTTTCATCAAAAGGACTGCAGAAATAAAGCCACATTACTCTTTCTTGCAATTAGGCAGCCAACACTTAACTTTTATTTAACCTTTTAAGCTCAGAACTTCTTAGAGGACATGAAAGCACCATCATTTCAGATGATCAATGCCAAAACAGTCATCACAGCCATGTTGCTGCTATTTTTTATCATCTTGAAACAGAAAGGTTTTTCTTTTTACCTTCCACAATGCGTCCATATTTGCCAAATACAGCCTCAAGGGCTTTTTCATTAGTCTCTGTGTTCAGGCCCCCAATGAACAGCTTCCCAGGACGATCCGCTTCTACCATCTTGATTCCGCAAATGACCTATTAAAAGCATAAGGTTGTTATTAACAAAACATCAGACTACAAGAGACTTCTGTACCACCACATGGAAACTAAATGACTTTTCTTACACGTGCAAGCAAATTTTCTTAAGATGTCAGTTAAGAGATATTAAGTATAAAGAACATTAAGAACTTAACATTTTTATACTGAAGCAACTAGAAGTACTGCCTTCAGTTACTTCTTCACATTACATAGCCTATTTCAAATAGATTAAATTAGGAAGTGGAACAGAGCATCATCGCTAAGAACTCTCTTAAGATCAAGTAGTATTGGTGAATGTGTAGTCTTTCAGGGTTACTGTCTTTTTGCCCTCCATGGCAATCCCAGCACTCCCTCTAAACCCTATCATGTTCCAAGAAAAGGACTTAATGTGCCAAGGTAATACCAAAATATCAACTTTGATGCCATCTTGGGCCAGTATTCCAAATCAAGGTCATTCTTTAAATTATTTACAGTACATCGAGACTACACAGAAGTCCTTGCCTAAGCAACATGTCAGCCCGAATGGATACCAGGCCATCGCTGCAGTTCTAAAAAGCAAGGCCACGGTTAAGGCGAGGCGGGAATACCGAGGGGAAAAAAAAAAAAAACAACCGAAGACAAAGCAAAACCTCAGAGCGCCTGGCAAAGCGCCTAGCGCCTGTGGACACCCGCTACCCGCATGCCTCCAGCCCCATGGCGAGAAGCCCGCAGCGGCTCCCCCCGCACACCAGGGGCGCGGGGACAAAGCGGCCCCCCGGGGCGCAG
>JAVJGI010000037.1:15660734-15727091 GCA_035590275.1 Ibycter americanus
CCCCGCTGCCCGCGGGCCCCGCGCGTTCTCCCTCAGGCGGCAGCCTTCTCTGGGGGAGCCAGCCACCCCTAGCTCCCTTTTCCGTATTGCACCCCGCTGTTTTTTTAGGGTGAAAGCCTCCCCTTTTCCCGCTGAGCTTTCCAGTCAGCGCCGGGAGGGTGACTGGCCGCTGTTGGCGGGGCTGGCGGGGGAGGGCGGCCCTGGCGCGGCCCAGCGCGGCGGCCGGGGCCTGTCACGGGTCTGTGGTAACTCCGCCGTGGGACAGAGACCTCCCGAACTCGGGACGGCTCTTGCCAGCTAGCAGTTCCGCGTCGGCCACGCATTTGTGTTCACAAGTCTGTATTTTCATACTTCTTCCTCCTCCTGCCCTTCCTTGTTTCAGTCGCTAATCGAGCTCTTCGTGAACAGACTGGACTCGGTTGAATCGGTCCTGCCGTACGAGTACGATGCGTAAGTACGTTGCAACAGGCTTCCAGAAGCGTTTGGAAAGCCTGTTCTCTGTGCAGCAGTGAAACTCCCGATACAGCATGCGTGTTTCTTGCAAGCGGTATTTTGGGGGTAGGGATGGAAGAGTAAATCCAGCGCTTGGTGGCAGGAATGAAATACAAGGGTGTGGAGTGGATGAAGGCCGCACCTGTGCCTCCTGACTGTCCTCTGTTATTGTCAAAGGCAAGGCTGCTGGGTTTCTAATGGGGGCATATTTTTGAGCCCAGTACTAGATTTAGCGTTGACTGATACATTTGAAAGTTCTTCCTGTTAGTCAAATCTAGGAAGAGAGAAGCTTTGTGTTCTTTGTTTCTGGCAACTGAAAGAAATTGGAAGGAGAGTTACTGTTATTTTTTCCTTTTTCCACCAAAGCTCTATATCTAATTGTTTTTTATTTTTATTTTTGTCTGTGAAAACTTTCACCTGCTTTTTCATATATTTATAGGCCTACAAAGCAATGATACACAACATGATTTGCACTCTTGCTGTTGAGCATACAGAAAAGAGAAAGTTGTAGGTGGTGTAGGTCTTATCCTGTGCAGTGCAACAGTAGCAGCAAGACCAGAGGCTAGCTCAAAAAGCCCATAATGTCTCTATTTTAATTCAACCTCATGGAAGCCAATGAATTTAGGGCCACTTAAGGAACAAAAGTACTTACCAAAGATAAGTGATTATTTTTTTTCCCATAACCTACTGCTACCCGTGTTTGAATAATGAATATCCAGAATAGGTACGTTCTCTCTCCCATATTCAGCTGTTTCAGACTGTATATAGTTGAAAAGAATTGCTGAATGGTGTTTGGCACTGTGGCACATTAATACTAAAAGTGCTTCCCTTCTTTGGAACGTATTTCTCATTAAATACTATTTGTAAAGATTCCTTTAAGAAAGGGGTGCAGTTGTTTTTCTGAAACCTTTTTGCAAGGGGAATGGACAGGCTGTAGCATAATCTCTTTTTTCCTGCTATGGAACATTCTATTGTTTGTTTAGATTGCCATTTGAAAAGGGTGCTTATACCAAGCATTATGCATTTTTGTTAAAGATACTTCAGCTGTGGTACATCTTGGTTGAAACTGATATCAGAGCAGAAATATTTCTGTATAATATATGCCGAATTTCTGCAAAGGTACTCAAAGTTTTACTAACAGTGTCTGACCTGCCAGAAGAAGCATGAAAACTTCCATGTGAAAGGTATAACTCAAGAAATTGTTTTACGCTGATCTTTAGACTTGTATGTCAATTAAAAATCAAAGGTAATATTTTCCACTTCTTTCCAGTTTTGACTTCTGTCAAGATACAGAAGAAAAAAGACCATCAGAAAATCTTGGACAAGTGCTGTTTGGGGAGAGAATAGCATCATCTCCATATAAGGTTATTGTATCCCTGGAAGTTGATCTTGTTTAAATTTGATAACTGTCATTTTGATGACTGTAATCCAGACATAGCTGAATATTTGATGATTGTGTGATTATTTTTACTTTTTTCAATATCAGCCTTATAGTGTTTATGTAATAAAAACAAAACCCCTCCCACCACCCACCCCAAAGGCATCTTAGGGTGGCTAATTAAAGTTAGGAAGCTGAGTCAGTAATCACTCTTCTTTCCTGTTCCTATGTCGTAGAGAAGTTCAGAAACTATAACTTAAGCTATTCTTTTAACAGCTGTATATTGGTTGTATAGTGTGTTGGGTGATCTGAAGTCATTAGTTTTTAAAACGTAGTATTGGAGGCTGTGAACTGGTGGTTCAAGAACTAATTTCATATGCGTGGTTGTACTGTTGGGCAACTTCCAGAGTAGGAGGGGGAATTTGGGCCTCACTTGCAGCTTTTCTCTACTTGTACACACTGAGCACCTGTTGTCTAAAACCAAATTTTTCATTGTTGATGAATGTCACTTGAAATCTGTAAAATAAATGTATGGATGTGTTTTGTAGATTAGGTATGTAATAATTTTCTGTCTCATGCCCTGCATTAACAATGACCAAATGTAGCATCTCTAAAAAAGCTGTACAGTCAACTTGAGAAGATTATTAGCGGTAAAGAGATATGGTCAAATGCTGGCTCTTAATGCTTGAAAGCTATATACTGTTCAAGTGCAGTTACCAGACTGGGATTTGATGGTGAAACTGAAAACTGGGCTGTGTTTGTGTGCATGGGTTGCTAGATAATCCAAATACTTGTGAGAAAAAGAGGCAGTCGAGTTTCTGAGTCTACTGCAGCTCAGTCATTAGGGACCTAGTCACATCTTTTCATAGGACTGTTAAGGAGGTGATACCTCTTCCCTTGTGTAAACTGCTCCTAGAAGTCTCTTTTTCTTTGAGACTCTGAGCTAATGTAGTTTTAAGTCTTACCGCTGCTGGCCACAAGAAGCTTTTGAATACATAGCATGATGGGCCATTTGGGCTGGCTACCCATGGAATAGATTATTGTAACAATCACTTGTTTGAAGTGGCTGCATGCTGCAGTAATTAGAAATTGCTGTTATTGGTTAGCACTTAGCCCTTGATAATGTTAGAATTTTAAGTCATGTTTTAAGTATGTTAGCTCACAAACAGGTAAATCCTAACTGGGTTAGACTAGAAGTCTGATACACAGATGTGAGCACATTTGTGTTAGGTGGTGTCTGCACTCGAACTTTAGATTCTGTGCAACTTGTTGCATTTTTGGCAGCCTTGTCTAATAATTTAGTCATCATGCGGAAATGCAGTTAAAATTAACATGAAACATTCAAAAAGGGTGTAGTTAATCCTGTTTTAGCAGATGATGAAATTACCAAAATAAAACAAACTGGTAAAAGAAAAAAGCAACAACTTTTCTACTAATTTTTAAGTTTCAGTCTCTGAACCACAGAATGGTCAGGGTTGGAAGGGACCTCTGGAGATCATCTAGTCCAACCCCCTGCTACAGCAGGTTCTCCTAGAGCAGGTTGCACAGTCCTCAAGGTTTATCTGGGCTATTGAAGAGAATTTTAGCAATATTAAAGGGGATTACTGGTGTTGGATATACATAAATCTTGACATTTAAGTTAAAACTGTTAGATGGGAAATTCTGGCTTTAGAAACTTCTATAGCAAGGAAGTGAAGTATCTCAAAAAAGTCAGCTTTACCTAAAAAAAAAATCCTCTTTGGATTTTTGAAGCAAAACTGAAATTACTCTTTTTCTGTGTTTTTTTAATCAGTTCACTTTTAAAAAGCAAGAAACATGCAAGAAAGTTTGCACAAGATCATATGACCCAGGAAACAGTGCGGATAAAAGCAAACTGGCTTTTTTGAAAAAAGGAATGCAGTTGAATTATCAGCATCACTGGTAAGCTGAGATGTGTGCTTGAGATTGGTTTTCTTTTTGCTGCTTTTTTACATTGTTATCTATGTTCTAAGTGGTTGCTTTCTTCCTTCAGTGTGATAGTTGTCCTCTACTGTGCATCTTGTGGGCAGTACTGAAAACTGTGTGTTACATGAATGTTAAATATCAATGTGAAATACGGTGCATCCCTTTCTGAGGACATGTTCTTTGATGATTTCTGTCTAGGATTATCGATAACATGCCTGTAACGTGGTGCTATGATGTGGAAGATGGACAAAAGTACTGTAATCCAGGATTTCCAATAGGATGTTTTGTTACTCCAGATGGTAGAGTTAAAGATGCTTGTGTTATAAATGTAAGTGGTGGAATTTCTTTTGTTAGTATAGCAGACGTAATTTCATTTACAGTTTTATTTTTAAGTTTTCTTTTCCTGAGAAGGAACAGATAGCCTTGTAAACATGGTTAATGTTCAGACGTGGGCATTGACAACAGGGAGTGCTGCTTCTGTATGCAGTGTCTCGCTGGTATGATTGTCCGAAAAAAAAAGTTCATGTCTCTTTTGAGCAATCTAGATAGAGACGTAAAACAACTGTATTTGTATCTAAAAGCCTTAGGAAACTGAGGGTTTCGTTCTGAAATTTCATGTGTATCCATCCTTGTACCTATTCATTCTTTGTCTGTGCTGTATTTGCGTGCAAGGCTTTCTTTTACCCTTTTCAGATGGAAGCTTTCTAGTGAAGACCTAGAAATGAGGGCTGTGTTCTAGTTGCAAACGTTACGTCTAGCACAGTTTACAAGTTAAATGTGTCGAGGTTTTCCCAGATGGCTGGAAGATAACAAACACAGCTGTGGCAAGGAAAGAATTATATTGACAACAATTTGAAATGTGTCAGTCATCCTGGGAGTTCCATGGTGAACTAGTACAGTTACAGATAATAGCGATACAGTTCTATCCCTCCTGGGGTAAGGTAGCACACTCCTCTCAGTGAGGAGGGAGCATCTGTGCTATGACTCTGCTCTGCCATATTACTTAGTGTTCTTTTGCAGTGCAGTCAATTTATTTGTATTCAGCAGGTCTGGTGCTTCTTGGAAGTGATGCATTGTCATGCATGTTCAGTTTACTCTGTCTGCAGTTACCTTCCAACTTAGTTACTCCTCAGGCTCCCTAGACTATTAAAAATGGTCTGTGAATTGAATAACTTGTTCCAGTTAGGTGTTCAACTTTCTTACTTTGTATGTGAGGTTGTTTTTACATTAAATTGATACTGGTGTATGTTGTGTTGTAAGCTATCCAATACACAGAAAACAGTTGTAGCAAAGTCAGCAACTTGAATGAAATGTTGATGTTTGTTATTTTTTTTATGGGGAGGCTTTTGTATATCAGCATCAATGTTGAATTTCCTAGTGAGTGCTTAAGGATCTTGTGCTGTGCAGATTGTGTATGCTAGCTGTGGTGTGGATGCTCTGCCAGTGTAGCTGTCATACCCACTGTCAGTTTTAGTCTGTGACTTCTAATTGGAATGCGAGTGTTGCATGGCATGGTGCTAGAGGGGTGATTGTTACATGGGCAAATAAGAATGTAGCATCATGTGTACAGCTGTAACCTCTGGGCTGAGTTGGGGAATGTCATCCTCTTTCAGAAGTATACCCAAATACCTATCCCAGCAGACATAATTATCTTTAAAAATGGGGGCAGGAAAGGAGTTATTATCATGCAATGGCAGAACTACAGTTCATCCTCACATTTATACAGCTGGTGAGCTATGTTATTGCTTCAACTGCTGTTTTGGAAAAGGAGGAAACAGGTAGCTGAAGATAGGGTTATAGTATGGCACGGGTATGATTCTAGTCTTCTCCCAATGGGAATCTTGATCATAGTGAAAGAAGAGCAATCCAGATAAATTTAATGCAAGACACCTTCGTATTTTGCTGGGAGGGGGGCAAGGGACGGAAGTTGTATGGCAATTGGAAAATGGCTAATATACACAATAAATAGAGGAATTATTTTACCTGGAAACTCAATGAGCAGTCTGTTGTCCTGGTCCCCTAATTCAAATTAAGTTTTTTTTAACAATGACGGTGTTGAGGAGAAAAGAAAATCCAAGCCAACTTAACTGACTCTGGTATCATCTGAGCTTTATATAGTTCTTCGTAATTCCAAATTCTGAAAGGATAGGGATGACAAAGCAGAATAGCTACTGAAAGTGAAAATTTTTTTGAAGCAGAACCTGGTTTGTAACCTTTGGTAGCTGGAGTGTCTACCAGGAAAATTTTGGGGGGAGAGGGCAGGGGGAAATGGTGAATCTGGATTACTTGTACCTTGAATAAATACATCTTCGAACTTGTTTTGGCAGCCTTTTGTGGTAAATACAAAAATGGTGTCAAATACATTTAAGTTTTCCTAGTAACACAGATGTGATGCTTTATTATATGTGTTTGTATTTATATAATACAATATAATACATAGAAAAATATATAAATATTTTATACAGGTGTATTAAAAAAAAGTAAATATTGAAGTATTTCCCCTCCTTTCTTGCTCCTTCATTGGTCAGTAGTCTCATTTTAAAGTTCTTGACTGCTTGTGCCCTCTTCTGTTGGAGAAGTTTCTCAATCTCTTGATGGTATTTTGTAGTCAGAGTTTAACAAGAAGAACACTTTCTACCTCTTCAACCACGTTGACATAACAATCATGTACCATAGTGGGAAGGATGAAAACTGGCCTGGTGCAAGACTGGTGATGGCAAGACTGAGACCGCAAAGGTAATTGTGCATTAAAGCAGCAAGCTGTAGTACTAGGGAGTCTTAACAGTAGTTGTAAACTTAGAAATGATACTTGGTGTCGGTAAGTTCTGAGGAACTGGTTACTCTGACTTCTGATAAAACTGTCAGTATACTGGTTCATGGCTGGAACTGTATTACAAAGAGAGCAGTTCCATGACCTTAACTTTGCTTTTAAAAATGTTCCCCAAAGTCTCTCCTGATGGGAAAACTGTTTATGCAGACTCTTAGAACCTGACACAAACAATAGAAGCTTTCTCATGTTTTTATTGATTTGCATCTGGGTGTGCATTACTTTCTTTTAAAATACATGTTTTCAGATACACTGAGAAACATCCTTTAACTGAGCAACAGTTTCCCATGCCATCTCTCTTATTGTTGCTGCATTGCCTCCCAAACGTACTTTGTATGAATGTACAGTATTTGTACAGCTGTACTTTTTCCTGTGTTAGTTTGGATACTAAAGTATAGGTGAAGTATCAGGTTAATACTGGTATTCAGAACAGCAGATGACGACAACTAATTTCCTAAGAAGACTAACTTGCATTCTTAAACAGTAGCTTCTTAGTTTCTGTGCTGACCCGGGAGGAGGTGCAACAATTCAGAGGTCAGAAACAGACTGAAGCAATTACTTTGGCCTCTTATCAGTCTGTTCATGTACAGTTCATATCTATATTTGAAAACTACAGTCTGTTTATAAAATATAAAAGCAGGTTGTGTTGGGGTTTTTTTTTTAGCTAAACTCTTCTCTCTTCTATAAGGAGATTAAGTACATTCTTAAATTACACTACTCCAGTTTTGCAAGTCATACAGGCACGTATGGTACAGTATGACTTGGGTATACTGGTTTTTTCTGTTGCAATGGTACAGTGTGTTTTTAGTGAATTATACTTGATATGCGAGTCTGTTCCTTCTATTTACATCTGCTCTGAGGTGGTGGCAAGAAGATTCTACCAACCTTCTGCATTCCTGATTAACGCTTTATCCATTACATCCTGAGTGGTTGAAAATTGAGAATTTGTCTTTTCACTAGTAATGCAGACCACAAGGGGGCACAGTTAGGTTGCACATAAACTTAATTTTGTCAGTCTCTGACCTGGTGTTTCGCTTGGTGCTTTGCTTCAACCTTGAAGCTCTCCTGAGATGGGGAGTGTTTGTGGTTGGAGCATCCTACGCTGTTCATGAAAGTTTTTGCTATCTTGTGGCTTGACTTAGTTGTTGACATACAATAATGCATGTAAAGTCGAATTATCTAAATTGGATAAATACAACTTGCCCAAGAGGGTATGAGAGGGAAGCTATTTTCCAGTGTTAGAGGAGGTTCAGAGGAGTGAATTCAAGCAAACCTTAAGGTTTCTTTGACGTTGCGCTTCTATAGCTGCAGTATTTCTAAGATACTGCAGAGAAGGGATTGTGTATTTGAAGTTTATGATGTAGAGAGTAGTTCTGAGATGCTCTGTATTTTTCAGAGTATATAAGGCCAATGAGAGGTGAAATTAGACCACTTGTATGAGAATGGAGAATGGAAAGGTTCCCACAGTCATTTGTTTTGCCTCAGTGTAAAAAAAAAAAAAGACACTTCCAAATCCACCAAAATAAAATAAACACCCTTTTCCTTATGAAACTTGAGGGAAGGTGAGAACCTGTGCAAGATCGCTAAGAAATTCTCAGTCTTCCTTACTGATGAGCGCACAGTGAGGTTAAGTCCCTCACCAGTAATGCAGTGTTGTTAAAATGGGAAAGGGAGGTATGATGGCAGAGAAGGGATATTTTGTGTTAAAACTTACCATCTTAGCAGGTAAAGATCTCCAGACTGCAGCCCGGTTAACCAAGCAGTGCTTTAGTTAGGACTAGGACTTCATTTTGATCATGGCAGAAGGCTGAGTAGGGTGAAACCACATCTCATGAACTTTAGAGGTCTGTGGTTCTCATCTCCCATATGCTTAGCAAACAACTTTACCTATAATGTTCTCAAATGCCTAGAACCGTGAACAGATACTAACTGAATGTGGGATAGTGATCCAAGATCCGAATCACCAGGATGCTTTCTGTGGAGTTTTTAGCTCTTGCTTGTGAAAAATAGCGTACAGTTCTGGTGTGGTTTTAAGGCTGTTAGAAAAATTCTGAAAAATGATACCTAAATGTATTCGTAATTTTATTTTTCTCTTATTATCTCTAGCTGCAAAAATAAGTGTTAATAAAAATACATTTTAACATCTTTGACCTTTGGTAGAAGAACAGAAAACAGATTCTCAAAGAAGTTGAATAGCTGGTACAAAATTATATACACAGCTCTCCTTGTTGGTTTGTGGTTTTGGTGTTGGGTTTTTTTTCTATAAAAACTTGTTTTAATTACCTTAGAAAAGAATTTGTTAAAATTCATCCTGTAGAGCATATGCAATTATATTTGACTTTTTTTTCTTTCCCCCCTTAGCTACAAACATACAGATGAGAACAACTTAAGTTGTGAAGGTCCACCTATGGAGATTCCTGGAGAATTCACCAACAAACTGAATTTGATCTACACTTACTCTGTGACATTTGAAGTAAGTACTGAATCTGTTACTTGGATATGTAATTCCCCAAAAGAATGAAATCAAAACAATCAGATAATTTGCTAATAGCTATAACTGGATTAAAGCAGTGTAAATTCCATAAGGATGGTCTTGTGAAGCACTTTCCCCAAAATCTCTTACTTTTCCAGTAATGTAGTTTGACGCTTGGAATGTATAAATAAAGGCGCTTTTTTTTTTTTTGCTCTGTTTTATTACTAATAGAAATGTGGTAGATTGAATAATGGCAAGAGTTATCTTGCTTGAGGTACGCTCTATTTTTTCAGGGTTCAGTCAGGATACCGAAAGTCTCGTGTTGAAGAAAGGTTTGTATTATATTTGAAGACACTTTTGTGTTAAATATTGATCTTTAGCATATTGTAAAGCTGTTTTTTCTAGTGAAGTTGCAGGTGTTGTCTCATTTTCCATTGTTTTTATTCACTAGCTTTTTTTCAAGTAGGTGTCCATTTATGTTTCAGAGTTAATACTCTAATGTTTACTAATACTCTCATGCTTTATTCAGCCTATTATGACTTAGGAGGAAATTAGACTTTCTCGCAACTGGGTGTTTACCCCAGAATGGAAAGTGAGCCTCTTGTGGGGGATGCGAAAGATTTGATTCAAGCTGCTTCAAACCTTGGTACTTTGGTCCCAGTCTGTCCCGAAAGCATGGTTGTTTTTCTGATGTAAGACACCAATCTTACTGGATTTGGCTCGAGACCACCAACTTATTTTGTATAGGCAGTCAAGCAGCTGTCATATGGTAACAGCTTTCATTCTACCAAATTGAATTTGATTTGAACCAGTGACCCGGGGGTGCGAGGCTCTATATCCCGTTACTTTTCCCTTGAGACACCCAGCCCTCCTCAGACTCTCCAGTTTTACTACATGAATGAGCCTCCTGTCTTTTAACGTTTGTGTTTAAATGAGGATAGATTGCCGTTTGGAGTTGCAGCGTGAGCGGTGCTGTGTCACCCGTGTGGTGTGTGGGGCGTTCGGGCCCCCACTCCCTGTCCCGCGGGTGGGGTGCGGCTGCCGTGGGCCGTGCGCTGCCGGCAGGTGGCACTCGGCACATCTCGGTCATGGGCCCTTCAGCCCCACTTGCTCTCTCTGCACCCCGGAGCCTGGACTTGAAATAATACCTGCTATGTTTTACTTTTCATTCCTAGTTTCAACATAACTTAAAAAGAGAGTATTTATGAGTGTTTCACAGTATCTTTAAATAAGAGAACGTTAGTTTCAGTAAGCCTGAATATGTAAACTGGTAAAAGCTCGTAACTGTTTTACAGTCCTTTCCAGTATGGCAGCTGACTTCTGATGAGAAGCTACATTGTCTGCTTTAATTCATTGAAATGGGTGAAGTATTTAGCTCTGTGTATGTGGAAAGTATACACGATTGTGCCTCTAATGTTTAGTACACAAGTGCACAAAAATGTAAGCACGTGAGCAGTTTGGTACTCAAGTAACAAGCTTTAGAACCACACTTCTGAAACACTGTCCCAGCTACCTGTGAACTACTGATTGGGCTGATTAAGAGCAACTTATGGCATTTCAGCCACCTTGTTGTGTTGGTGCAGTTCTTCATGGTTACATGTTCTTGAGCCAGAACATGAATCGGAACTTAAAAATTCTAGGCTGGAGACATGGTCTAAATTTTGAGAATTAGCTGTACAAACTTACCACATGGTGAATAGATGAAGAAGTTCAGCAGAACTTCATGCCAGTGAGGAGATAAAATTTGTTGACAGGACAGCAGGTGTACATCCTATGAGAGAAGCTGTAGAGGGCAGGGCTTGGGGATCAGAGAGAACCATCACTTGTACAGCTTTCACATGAAGTGTTTAGAGGAGGAGATAGAAGAGAATGGAAGTGTCTTTCAAAGGTGGAAGTTGCTGAATGATTTCCTCTTAAATCCTTCAGAGGGGTATCTGGAAGTGAAAGTTGTCTGCCAGGAATCGGTGTGGAAAGTAGTCTGTATCAGACAGCATTATGGCAGGGAGCGAAGAAGCCTGTGCTAAATACATTAAAGATGGCGAGAGAGAAAAATTCCAGGGGAAACTAGAAACATATTCATAGAGTATGTTTAACAAAGTTGAAGTTTCAAGATCAGTGTGCTATACTGGGAGTATCTTGTAGTGATGGCATGATTGGTTTTTAGCATGTGTTTGGCAGCTGCAGGCAGCTACATACCAATCAGGGAAAGATGAGGCTTAGTGAACCCTCAGTTGAAGGTAGAAGATGTGGATAGGAGGTTTCGGTGAACAAGATATTCTTTGAGAGACTCAAGAGATGAATTAATGCAAGAGGGAGGTCTAACATCCGGGGCTGGTACCAAGCTTAGGTATTAATGCTGAATGGAAGGTTTGTGGAGGAGATTTGATGTGCTTATACATTCTCAGAGACTGCACTAGACTTGTACTTGTTTCTATTAATTGCCATTTAATTTCTTTATAGGAAAAGAATAACATTAAGTGGGCTTCCAGATGGGACTACATTTTGGAGTCAATGCCACATACAAATATCCAGTGGTTTAGGTAAGATTTGCATTCTTTCAGTGAATAACCCTGTAGGGGAGCACAGAGATTTCTTATTTGTGCGGCTAGGAATGTATAACTTCAGCTGTGGTAGAACAAAGTCTGCTAGTTTTCAGGCAGGAAAAGTTCTTGTTTTCATATGTGAAGTAACTTTTATCAGTCTTCCATCTCTTGGGAGCAACTGCAGTATTGCATTTCACCAAAGGAATGCACTGTTAGTGTCCAAAAGAAAAGCAGCTTCCATCATTTTACTTTATCATCTCCATTCTATAGAACTTTTGACACATTGCTGCTCTGCAGTGTTCCTGTTGTTACTGTCTGGCTTTCTCTAACTGCCAAGTGAGAGGTACATATGCGTACTGTGTGTTTTGTACTCAGCAGCTGCTTACAGTAAAAAGAAGGGCTTTTTTTGTGAGTAAAAGAGGTATATGAAAAGCTCTTACGTATTTCCTTCTGTACCATGGAAATGGTATCAAGTATGTAATTTATGTTGAAATGTTAATCTTTTGCAATATAAAATGTTTGAAAAGGCTAATCTGATTAAATATGTCTCTACAAAATATTAAATGGCATGATACAGATTTCATTGGTTGATAGATACAAAGTCTTGACAAAGTCTGCTTTAAGAGCTGTAGCTGTTTCACTAGGAAAATTACTTCTTAGCTATGTAAGGAGAAAATAAAAGCAATATGTAACTGTTTTGAGAGTTAACAATGTATTGTGGAATACTGTTCTCACTTTTGTCTCCTAAGAAGTCATAAAGGTACACAACTTAAAACAGTCTACCTTCTCTGGGTGGGAAGACATTAAAAGGTCTGAATGACTTTACCTGTAGATGTTCAGACTTTATTTATTCCTCAGACTTGAGCTGTACATGTATGTGATATGAATTCGAGTGAGCGTCCTGAAACCTGAATAAGTGGATTAAAAGTTTGACTTTTTCTTTATCTGCAGTATAATGAATTCCCTCGTAATTGTTCTCTTCTTATCTGGCATGGTGGCTATGATCATTCTGAGGACTCTTCATAAAGATATTGCAAGATACAACCAGATTGACTCTTCTGTGAGTAAGATTTACAGCTTCCACATGAGCACGTTTTTCTGGTAATAGCGCTGTCTACCAATTAGTTTTGAATCAGTCTAAAGAGATGTGTAAATACCAAGAATCTGATACATGCTAATATATATGGGGGTTAAAAATAGCTTTATTGCTATTTCATCTTTTCTAACAGCAGGAATATGTGGGCAGATGTGACAGTCTTACTTTTCTAGCATCATTTGATGAACTTGTAATATGCGAGGACATACTTCAGATTTTAGAAGTATATGGAGTGATTCACAGAAACTTTTTGGTAGTGAACAAACTTATATTTGAAATGCAAGTCCCTTTGTTCCAAGGCCTTAACCAAGGAAAGCCTCTTTTTTTGATAAATACTTTCACAGTGCCAACAGCCACAAGACACAGTGCAGACATTGAGAAGTGTTCTGGCATTGGTTCACCATCAAGATGTGGCAGTTTCTCCTGAGTCCTATGGTTGCATTATGCAGTCAGTCTGGAGATGTAGCTGGTGGTATGACACTGACCTAAGCAGCCAGTGTTTTATTTATGGAATTTCCATCCTTGGAGATACTCAAGAGCCATCTGGACATGGTTCTGGGTAACCTGCTTTAGGCAGCCCTGCCTGAGCAGGGGGGTTGGACAAGATGACTTCCAGAGGTCCCTTCCATCATGATCTGTTGAGTGATTCTGTGAACCTAGGATTATATGTAAGGTTCCTTGTCAATGCAGCTCTGTTTTAAGTGATGTTATGTGGCCTTAGTAAAAAGGACCTGCACTGTATCTGTTGCAGAGACATTTGTAGTGCAGAAGCAAAGACTTGCTACCCACTTTGGCCTATTTTGTCTAAATATCTGTTTAAAAATGCATTTCAGAGTCTGAACAACCAAACTTGCGAGGAGAACAGTTATTTTTGATCACTATTTTTTCCCCTCTTCAGGAGATCAGGCTTAAAACTACTGCAGACAGGTATTGTCCCCCACTGTAATGAAGCTGTTAGGAAGCTCGGTTGCTGTAATTTTTCCGATTCCAAGGTGGTGTTTCATTATAGTAGTTTGTAGCATAGCTTGTCCAGAAAGCAAGTGTGTTAGCATGTGACTTGTGAAGTTTGGAAAGTTTGTGGTCTAAATTTCATGAGAAGTGTGATGCTATGCAACTTCATAAAGCAAAGTATTTTTTTAAAAACCCCAATGGCAGATGATTATTGCAAAAGGATCAAAAATTAAAACAATGACTAATAATGGAGTGAAATTAGTGTGAAGATCAGTAGTTTTGCTAAATGTTAGGGGAGAGATTGATTAACATAGACTAATACAAATTGATGTTGCCTTTTGTCTGTGGCTAGAAAGTGTGATGAAATCACATACTTTGTCTCCAGTTAGGAAATTCTAATATTGCAGTTCACGTGCAACACAACTTACCATCTCTAGCTGTGTTAGAACTACTTTGTGTGTGTGTGTGTAAATTATATATATATATTTTTTTTTTTAAATACAATTCTCCTGGTCATCACTCTGTCAAACAGAGCCTGGTTTGTCTAACTTAAGGTAGTGACTGAAGCTTGTTGCCATCTGACTGAACCTGTTGCAAGTTTTTTTGAAATACGTGCCCCTTAAAATGGGAAGGGGTCAGGCCTCTACAGTCTGCAGTGGCTTGCTGCCTTGATGGAAGAGAATATAACTGACTGTGAGTTAAAAAGACTTGACCAGTAAGTAGACTGTGAGTGAAAGGCTGAGTAAAAATTACTCTTTGTCATTGGTAAAAGTGGTATCTGCAAGCCAAAGATGAAAAATAATGTCACATACTAGAAAGGCTTGAATTTTCACTGTTGTTGCTGTCTGTCTGGATAAAGAAATACTTTAAAATGCACAAAAATGCTTCAAATTGAAACTAAAACATCTGAAAGCACTTTTATTCTTCTATGTGTTTTTGATATTTAATATCTTTTGTTAATGCAAATTCAGACAGTAATATAAAGTGGAGGAATTTTTGCACATCTTTTAACTGATCGTTCTTGTGAAGCTCCTGTTTGATCTTTCAATTAAATTATGTTCAATATCTTATACTGTGTTGTCCTTATTAGTTGGTCATTCTTAATGTGATGAAGAGCATGACTTGTAGAAGCTTGGTTATGGCTAACAGCAGGGATAGGTGTGACTTTCAGAAAACCACACTTTTTTTTATTTTCTTGCCAGTTGTAAGAGACTTAAAGGTCTGTTTGCAGTTCAAGAAACTGATTTAAAAAGGTGTTAAGTAATTGTGCAAAAGAAGACCTGGGCTGAGGAAGCTGCAGTGAAGCAAGTTAATATCTCACACTTAGGGAATGCCGGTGATTCTACTTGAAAAGAGATCAATGCACAAGCCAGTAGTTGTGATCAAAGTATATGCATTTAATGTTCAGCTAATACCTTTTAGCAAGATATAGACTTAGTGAGACATACTTTAATGAAGTGTTTAGAAATCGTTGGATTACTTTTAGGGTATTATAACTATGAGAAAATTCCTGAGCTGCAGAGAATTCATGTCAATATATTTTCAAAGTGAGAGGTAAAACTCTTGTATTTTTTTTTTATTTTATTTTATTTTTGATCATGACTACTTGAGTGTAGAGGACTTAGATCTTTGTTAGAGTACTTTGAGAACTAGGCTAAACTAATGGGTGAGATGAGGATTACTGCACTTCTTTAAAATTTAGCCTAATTTTTAGCATATTGGCCAAGAATCATAAGCATATTTTTAGTTCTTCCTCAAGTATTTTTTTGTAACTATAAAGTATAGCTTCCTACTTGGATTAGTTGTACAGTTCTTATCCTTTGAACGTTAAAGGTTAGCAATATAAAATACTACTGACTTCTTTAAACAAAAGTCTGGAAAATACTTTGACTCATAGCTAATTGGTCTGTAATGGAAGAGTTTTATTAAAAATCAAGCTTTGAGACAAAGACTGTGGCCCATAGGCCCGTACAGGATAAATCAGGGGTCTCAATCTGCCAAGCTTGGTTTCTCTCTATTTTTCTTAAACCAAGCTATTTACTATGTAGCTGTATGTTTTAAAGTTTGTGTTAGAACCAGAGGGTGTGTTTTGAGTGCATTTGCCAGATTAGGTGTTGATAAGAAATCCAGTACCTGCCATTCCAAATTTGTACAACACTTTCCTTGTTCTGTCAGGAACTAAAGTACTAAGCATTTACTTCTGCTTGGTGTTCACAATTTTGAAAACAGACAAAGATTTGCTTCAGATGGTAACCTTTTAAATTCTTTCATTCCTTCCTTACAACTACCTGGGGAAAATCTTTTCTTTTGTCTTACCTCAACAATTTTCTCATCGTCACAATTAGTTCAAGTTCAGACATATAGGAAAGTCTGATCTTTATGCTTCTTTAACCGAGCAAACCTTCCTTTACTGGAAGAGCACTGGTATATTGAAATTATACCTAGATACCCGGTATAATTGTCTTTGCAGTCATAGTCTGGGGTTTTTTGTTTGTTTGGGTTTTTTTTATCAAAGTGTTATCTTAGTTTAATAGTTTTCAGTTTTTGTATTAGTGTCTCAGACTTCTGAGAGTAAATTCTAGCCAGCAAATGCAAGCAGAAGTATCAGTATGGGGAAGGCAAAGATAATCTTTCACTAAAAAAAATAATAAAATTACGTAATCTGCCACAAGTTAAGATGCTGTTATGTCATTGGCCAGTTTGGTCTTTATTCTTTCTTACCCTGTTTTTGTGTGCTGTAATTCTAGTGGTAAGAAGTCCATTAAACTAAACTCAATACTCCTAGGTTGAATGGAATGTGTAGCTTGTAACTTTGTGAGGAAGAGAGTGGTTGTCTTGGCATGTTGTTTATTGTTTGTGGTCATGGGTGTTTGGGTTTTTTTGTGAGGGGAGGTGTTTGAGTGACTTTAAATAAAGTTTTATTCTTCAGCAGTGGTTCCTTAGAGGTGCTGGACTGAGATCCCTCCTGTGCCACCCATCCATTCACCTCTGGCAGTGGGATAAAGAGTGTTGGTACTTGCCCCTAGTGATTCTAGGGAGCAAAGTTCCTTCTGGAGTACAGAGACCATTTCATTCTTTTCCAATATTGTCATTGAGACTGATGTGCTTAGTAGTGGAAGCAAAAAAAGATAAATGCTTGAAGTACATTGAAGTGCTATAATCTGAATTAAATTAAATTGAATGCTCTGTTTTCGTTTAAATTTAGAATGATGTAATTAGCCAAACCATATAATGTTTTGTTTTTTCTTGCTTTGAGATGAGGATTTTCTTGAAAAAGCCTGCCTTTTTCTTTCACTGAACCATTAGGGGGTTATAAAATCAATGAGTGATGAACTGGATGCAATTAGTCAGTCTTTGGATCTAAACTGATAGTCAATCAAACTTTAAATGTGTATTTTACATCTTGTTTGTGTTAATTCACTACTGCATTATGTATCTTTGCTAAAGACATTGTTGATTTTATACAGGAAGATGCCCAAGAGGAGTTTGGCTGGAAGCTGGTTCATGGAGATGTATTTAGACCTCCAAGGAAGGGAATGTTACTGTCTGTCTTTTTGGGCCAAGGAACGCAAATTTTCATTATGACATTTATTACTTTATGTAAGTAACTTTATTAAGGTGATGTTTGTTGTGTAATGGTGTAAGAAAGTTGTAATATTATTAAACAAATTATAGAAGCCTTCTTTTGGAAATGAAGTCCATCCTTTAGTAAAATAAAATATTAGTGCTATTAATAATACAGAATATTTAGTACTATTAATTAATCTTAATCTAGATAGCTTTAGTAACACTGTTGTAAGCGGAGTCGTTCAAAATGTTGTGGTATCTGCGCTAATTCAGATTCTTCATGATTGCAGAAATGAAGCTTCCTTGTAACAAGTTTCTTTTTTAAAAAAAAAAGCAGTTTGTCATGGTGTAAATTATCCAAGGATCCAGTAGTGCAAGTTCAAAGACACCTAATCAAAGCTTTAATGTTCTTGGAACACTTTCTGTCTAATACGTTTGACACAAAGTCTGCAGCCATGCAGAAATAAGAGCAAGAATGAATGCCAATGAAATAGTACTGACACAACATTGAGATAATAAGAGAGCCTACCATAAATAGCTATATATGCATGCAATGATGTAACCTGTCACAGGCTGATAGTTTATTATATGTTATCTATAAAGTGTATGACAACTCTTTTTCTTACTGTACAGCAGAATTGGGAAGTATACTGATATTTATTACCAAGGAAGATTTTTTTTTTTTCAATTTCTGCTCTCCAGGTTTTATTCAGACTTTCTGGTCTTTCATAGAGGAGCTGCTTTTTTTCTATTCATTACATGATGCTGTAAGAGTATTAGAATCTTCTTGATGAGCTTGTCTTTCAGTGTTGATCACAACTCTTTGTAGCTTACTTAACTGCGATAGTTTCCTGTGCAACCACCATAGTGTAAAAAGAAATTAGGGGGTGGGGGTCCTTTTTCTGTTAAAAAACAAAACTTCCCACTAGAGATGACTGATGAACTCCTTTTCTGAGAATATCTCTGGGCTGGCCTCTACAACTAGTTCAGACACAGGCAGCCTTTTATTAAAGAGGCTTATTTTCAAATTAGCTCATTCTTGAGTAAAGTGTTGTCCATCATAGTGGCTGAGAGCCTTTTGTGGAATTTCAAGCAAGTGGATCATACCTCCTAAGATCTTATATCTTCACACTTACTTCTACCTTAAAAAAGCCCAACAAACAAATATTCCCCGCTCCGCCCCCCACCCCCATAAAAAAAACCTCCCAACCCCCTAACAACTTCCCCGCACAACAAAAAAACCCTTAGTGCTGTTGAAGTTTTTGGTTTCTCCAGACCTGCTGTCCTCAGATATCCTTTATGCCACATATTAAACTTCTCTTGTTACTCAGCATGCATAAGTATTGACCATGTATGTTTACAGGAGGACTGTAAGAGTTTGGAAGCAGAGTTTTTCAAGCTGAAATTTGGTTCAGGTTCATTGTTCATCTCTGTGTGGCATTTTATTTTTCAGTCTTTTGGCCTCAAGAAACTTTCTGTTTAAAAGATGAGGTGGAAATAATACTTTACTTTGAATGAAAAAATGACATTAGGAGTATGATCACGTGATAGGGTTGTATGAGAGCTTATGCACATAGTCTTAATTTAAATATCTGGTAGTGAAAGGGATAAACCTGTTCATATATATTATTAGGGAATTTTGACATGTCCACAAATGACTAAATCTTTTTGTCTCTTTAGTCCTAGCTTGCCTTGGTTTTCTTTCTCCTGCCAACCGTGGTGCTTTGATGACCTGTGCAGTTGTATTGTGGGTCTTACTGGGAACTCCAGCAGGTTACGTGTCTGCTAGAATGTACAAGAGTAAGTACATGTGTTTGTTTAATGTGACAAAGCGGGTTAAATTCAGAATTTTTGGGCTTAATACAAACCTCAGTCTGGAGCAGGTGTCTCAGACAACAAATCTGCATCTTGCTGCTGTACTGCAAATCAGCTGGAAAAAGTCTTGAACTTGAAATTGTTTTTACTTTTTCCCTCAGCATTTAGAGGCGAGAAATGGAAGACAAACGTTTTGCTTACAGCTCTGCTTTGCCCTGGGTTAGTATTTTCTTCTCTTTCTTTCCTTTATTCTTAAGTATAAATGAATCTGAGGTGGGAAGGAGTGGGCAAAAAAGTGAATTGTTGTAATGCTTGTTTGTGTGGTTATTTTCTTTAATGTTATTAAGTTGCTGTTCCTTTTGTGTATTGCCCTTCGGTGAATATAAAGAAAAGTGAATTCTGAGGAGCTGAAGCCTAGGACTCTAGAACACAACTTCTTAGCATCTTGTTTTGTAATCAGCTGTGGGGGTAAGAGGAATGATGTGGCTCTTGCAAGGTAGTGTCACAGCCTTTGAGAATCACTGCACCAGAACATGAGGCATAGTGATGGGGTAATTCCAGTTTGGTATCACAGCACTCAGTATGTTCCAGGTAATCCTGTCTTAACTGGTAATAGATATGGTCATCTTGTTAGGAAGTACGTGGTTTTGTGGTAACCTTGTAGTGTCTGGAGTGCTCTTCTGTAAGTCGGAAGAGAGCCCTTTAGGCAGAACCTCTGTTACCTTAGTTACAGTATCAGTGTTTTCTTGTAACCATGCTTTGAAAAGGACAGAAGAAATATAATGTAGATATCTTTTTTTTCTTAAGTAAATAGCTATATACTGCTGTACTAAACAGTAGATGTTCATTATGCTTCTGGGTGAGAATGATGCAGAGATTCTCTTAAATTGATAATAATCTTCTATAAATTTAGGTAGTGTCCAGTTTTGGATATGGCTGTAGTGTATATCATGCTATGGCCAATACTGTTGTGCTTGAGAAGGATGATAGCTCTCCTGCCTTTTGTTTTCTCATAGCTCTTAGACATTTTGTGAGAATTAGGTCGGTGAAGAAAGGGAGCAGAAACTGATTTCTTCTGCAAGTCTACTGTATTTCTTGGTTGCAACTTTGGGTACATGAAGCTATCCTGTGACAAATGATCTTGACAAAAGTTGAGGAGAAGGTTATAAATATTTTTTTAAGGTGAAAAAGCCCCACAAAAGCCCAGAATGAATAAAACATGATTTGATTTCAAGTAAAGTAGAATTTTATCAAATGAAATGTAATGCATTTGATAACAACTGAGTGTAGTATTTCTATGAGGAAATCTTATTTCTAAACAAAATGTGCTTCAGTCTCCCTGCTGTCATTTAGATATTATCATGAGAGAGAAGAAAATATTTATCAGTGGAAAAAATATCATGCTGATTATTTAAACTCCCAAATAAATTAAGTTTCACAGAGGAAGTAAAATGATTGGGGGTGGTAGAATAGGAACAGATGTCTTGATTATGCTATGCTAGTTCAGTGAATTTGCATAATATCATAAACAGCCTGAGGCTGTTATAGTCTCAGTAGACTGATGGGAGTTCATATTTGCAGTACTTTTTTCTAATTTTGGAGGGGGTAAAGTGGGGTCTGTGTTATGAGCTTGGATAGATGATAAAGATTAGCAAGACTTCTAAAATGGATTTGATTTTTATTTTTTGTTCAACAAGATGCTTACAGCAGGGGTCGCTTGGGTGTGATTTTTTAATAAGTCTATTCCCCCAAACAGTTTTGGCAAGTGTAAGGCCTCTCCTAGGAAAAAAGGAGCCTATTGCTCTGATCCTCCATACTTCCTTTTTAAATTAAATACAGTGGAGGATGCATGTTCACTTCAGGGCAGTTTAAATTCTGCCTCAGGAACACTTTTTTTAACAAAACCCAGACAATAGTGCACTTCACAGGGGCCGTTCCTGAGGCTGAGTTTTCTGTGATGCATCTCTGAATCCATGAATAATGGCAATTCAAGCAGGCTTTCATGTGGTGTTTCTTTACAGTATGTTTTGCTTTGTTTTCAAAATGGATGTTTGAAATCTTCATCATATGTCTTGGAGTTGTTTTCTAGTGTTTTCCCAGGCCCATTTAGAAAATGAGGCAGATGCACTTAACTGGAGAGGGCAGACAGGTCTGGAGACATGTCATGACTGATGCTGTCTTTAAATCTTCCAAAGGTGTGGGCTACTTAACTCTGTAACTCTGTGAGGTGTTAATACAAAAATTCTTGTTGTAGGAAAGAGCCCTCTTTAACCCACACTTCTGCTACCACGTTGCTGTGACACATGCTGCAGCAGGGTATATGTTTGTTGTAAGAGCGATGTATGGCTTCCTAAATAAGAGACTTTGTTACCACTGTGATTTTTTCAGAGGGAATTTACTGATTATAGAAGAGTTCAAATGACTGGCAGTAATAGGAAAGGTGGTTCAGCTGAGAGGGTTTTTCATTTATTTTATCTTGTTGCATTCTTTGTATAGATTTTTACAATGGAATGTTTCTGTTACTTTTTGGGTTTATGTGCAGAGTCTTTATTTGAATAGCAGCTTTACCATAGAAACTTGCATTAGAAGCATTGGATGTTGCAGGCATTTTTACATTAACTGCACTATTGCTGAAGGTAACTAGCACTGTTAAGGAATGGAAGATTCCTTCCATTTTTGTTTGCTTATGTAGCAAGCATTATTAAGTTTATTATTAAGCAAGATTGCTTAATGTAGCAAGAAGCCACATTTTTCTGATGCAAACTTTTAACTGGTAATCGTTCTTAATGCTAACTGACATTTATTCTTCCCTTAATATTTAGGTATCTTCTCTGATATTTTTTTCAGGATCGTCTTTGCTGATTTCTTCATTATGAATCTCATTCTGTGGGTGAAAGGATCCTCAGCTGCCATCCCTTTTGGTACTTTAGTTGCGATCCTAGCTATGTGGTTTGGAATTTCAGTCCCACTGACCTTTGTTGGTGCATATTTTGGCTTCAAAGAGAAGGTAGGGCTCCCTGAATAAGAATTTGAAATACACCTGTCCTCTGTAGTTGAGCCTCTGAATCCCTAAGCATGCAAGAACTGGTTGGATCGAAACATCTATGGCCCTATTATTGTGAAATGATGTTTCACTTTGTCATGATTTTGAAACTGAGTATATGCTTGTAATGTCACACTAAAGTGTTTTTTTTTCTGTCCATTCACTAGAATCAGAAATTAATAGTGCTTTTGGAGCTCTTGCTTGCCTTCTGTACTTCAGCAATACCTTGGCAGTTTTGGTTTTAAAGTAGCACTTTGGAAGTACTTCAATTTGTATTTCACTAGTTTGAGATAATGCCGGATAACTAAGTACAAGGTGTGGGTGGTGGCGTTCTTTGTGTTGTGGGTTTCTTTTTTTTTTTTTTTTTTTAAATTAAGGACTGAACAGATTTCTTTCCTTCAAGTTCTAACTTGCTTACTGGCTAGTGTTTGGAATGTCTATAGCATATGTGTGTTTTTCCTAATGATGGATATTAAGTTTGTGGTTTTTTGGTTCGGTAACTTGTGCTGGCTTATGGATGAAAATAAAGTTGTGTTTACTTTTTCCCTAATATTAACATTAAAGATTTTATAATTTTATTTATGATGTAACAACTTACTTTTTAATTACATTAATTTCTTCCAAAGCCTATTGAACATCCGGTTCGTACAAACCAGATTCCTCGCCAAATTCCTGAACAGTCCTTTTTCACAAAGCCGTTGCCTGGTATCATAATGGGTGGTATCTTGCCCTTTGGCTGTATTTTTATTCAACTTTTCTTCATTCTGAACAGCATTTGGTGAGTACTGCTTTTTGGGTTTTCTTTGGTTCTAGTTATGCTGGTTTGTTAATAAACACATGGTGAGTTTGAACATCCCAAACCAATTAATATAAGGAATAAAACAAGTTTTAAAATTTTTGAGCTTTTTGCAGACTTCTGTGGCATTTCTAGAATCTGCATATATATTCCTGTGCTTAGAACTTACAAAACTACTTCTTCTTCTTGACAGCTGCAAAGTGTGAAATTAGTCCTGTTGCCTTGTTTTATCTTTCTGGCTCTGAACAGCACAAACATGGTTTCATGCTGTTGTGGTTAGGTGGAGCCTAATCTGTTGTGTAACTATGCTAAATATTATTAGTTTCCTGAATTGTAATAGTTTCAACTGATATGAGTTCAAGATCTTGGGATTCCATGTTCTGCAAAACAAAGATTCCACCCCCTGTGAAGCATCCACACCTCTCCTAAATCTTGTCAAAACCTTGCCAAAAAGCAAATGCATGGAAAATTAAACCACTGCAGTCTTTCATAACTTTTCACAATGTAAACGTGAAAAGTTTGATATATTGTTGGTCAGTGGAAAGTGTTAACCTAAGGTGCTGGGTTTTTAATGTGTCCTCTGTTTATGTTGAGATTTCTTACAGAACAATTTTCTAAATCAGTTCTTAAATGCAGATATATTAGATATGTTAGCCTTTCACATTAGTCCTCAACAAAAGTAGAAACTGTGTAATATAGATATGCTGAAAAATGTAATTAGTTGACAAAGAGGTATACTCTAGACTTTTGTATTTGAAATTACTGAATTCCAGAATTGTTTTCGCATTATTTATCCTGTAGAAGGGAAGCATGAAGGGAATGTGCAACTAATATTCCCTCTGTCAAATTTTATAATCCATCATCCTATTATCATCACTCAATAAAGTCGATTTGGTTGCTTTCCTTATTTGAAAGACCAGATTAAAAGTAAACCAATGTATTTACTTTGCATTTATTTTTGTGAGTGGTTTTGTGATTGGTTAACCCTTGGATTGGTGTCAAACTTGGTCTGGGAATAGACTGGGAGTGGAGGAGCATCTGGTTGGATCTAGTGAGGAGATGCAGAGACACCTGGAAAACTTAGGTGCAGTAGGAGGAAGGAAGTGGGAATTGTAACTAGGGAAGAGTGCAGGTGATGCAGCAGTCAGGGAAGCTCAAGGTCCTGTCAACAAATGACCTGAAATGATAAATCTCTCTGGTGGAAATTGTCTATAACTGCTCCCTGTGAAAGTTTATAGATGTTAATTTCAGGGGAAATATAACTGAAGACTTTGAGCATTGCTCTGTAAAGCAGTGGTTTTATTACTGCTAGCTTAAATGAATGCATATTTACAGAGTACATTCAGGTAAAGAAAACTTTTCAAGAATCAGCCAGTAGTGGTATAGACAAAGTTACCCTAGTGGTGTGTGGGGTTTGGGTTTGGGTTTTTTTTGTTTTATTTTTTGATTAACTTAATATCTGGCAGTGTGACACTGTAAAACTCAGAACTTCAACCAAAAATGAAACTTTGTTTTTGTTTTTTTTTTATTTTAGGTCTCATCAGATGTATTACATGTTTGGATTCCTGTTCCTAGTTTTCATAATTCTTCTAATTACGTGTTCGGAAGCTACAGTTTTGCTGTGCTACTTCCATCTGTGTGCAGAGGTATAAAATATAGTTTTGATCCAGATATCATTTTTAGCTGGAAGATGTTAGAAACAGAGTTGAGATATCCACGTATGCTGTGATGTGCTGGACACTATGAAGGGATGGTATTGTCAGCCCTTGACATGCTTATCTTAGCCACTCTTTTGAAACGTGCCTTTTTCCTTCAAAATCCACTGTTTGCAGCAGATAAGCAAAAATAAAGAGCCTTGATCTTAGAATAATTTCATGTTCATAGTGGAAACAATACAGCTGAGTTTGAGAAAGAAAAAAAGTAGCTATGTGCTATGTTTGAATTTTTATTTTTTTGAGATAAATTTTGAAGAATTAAATGTATTTCCTAAGACAATGTTATTTTTTTAACCAGCTTATTTGTATTCTGTTTTCTACATGATGTCTCTTACTGAATGGCTTATTATTTCTTTCAGGATTATCATTGGTGGTGGCGATCATTCTTGACGAGTAGCTTTACAGCAGTTTATCTCTTTATCTATGCAGTTCATTACTTCTTCTCTAAACTCCAGATAACAGGAACCGCTAGCACCATTTTATACTTTGGTTACACAATGATCATGGTCTTGATTTTTTTCCTTTTCACAGGTAAGTACAATGTGCAAACTAAAATGAATGCAGGGGTTTCTGGTTTTAAAATGAGAAACATCAGGTGAAATTTAGACTATCTGAAATGTTAAATATAATTTATTACTTTTTAGTCAGTGTTACTTTTATGGTTTGTGACACCACACATCGCATGAAGATATTCTTTAAGGTTTGTTTTTTCCTGACTTGAAATTGTATTTATTTACAGTATAACAAATTTTCCTTTATTGCATATTATATTAGCAGTGAGTTGAAACCATTATATTTTCAAAGTGTGGTTCTTGTTCACTTTGATATTGTGTGTTTAACTTGATTCTGGATTTTACAATTGGTTGTAGAAGTTCTATAGTTAGAGATAATTGCTCTCTGTATATGGAGAAGAAAAGATACTTTCTGCTTTCACTCTTAGCAAGTGAAGCAGGTTGGTGCTGGGGAAAAAAGTGAATGTTGACAATAGGGAGTTCTAGTATTGTTAGAGGTGATCTTACTTACTCATTAGTTGTTAATGACAGGCACGTACCTTAATGGACGAACCTATTTGAAAATCGGCTCTCCATTTTTAGTACTCCAGCGTTTCTGATGTTACTCATGCAGACTAAGTGTCTTCTACAGAATTAACTCTAATGTTCATAATCACTTGACTCATACTATAATTTCGAGGTTGATTTGATGAGCAATCTGTGCCAGATTTACCATGTGTTAGAAGAAATTAGAAGCTCTTTGAAGGGTACTGGCCCTTAAAAATAGCCAGGAGCATTTCATATTGGTGTTCATCATGCTGTGCTGTTGTGTATTTAGTTCTAACACATGAAGTCAGATTTTTATGTATCACTCTGCTTAGCATCATGAAGTACTGCAGTGGTAGAACTAGAGAAAATGCTAGTTCATAATGGGTTGTTCATAAAACCAACATTTACGTTCATTCCTAAGATTTGTAATAGAGGATCTCTGTGGATGGCATGATGTTTTGTATTATTACTACTTAATATCTTCTACCTGATTATTGAAACCTGCTGTAATTACTTTGTGTTGGCTTTATGAAATGCATCACTTAACTCCCTTGATGCAGTTAAAAAAGAGTTTCTAAAATAAGTAATGAAAGTAAGTCTTAGCATCAGACTTCAAGTTTGTCAGTTCAGCAGTGAGAAGGACCTCTTTCATCTTTATTGCCTCTAATACTGGTTGATACGAGGTAAAAAACACTGTTCATAATAGAACACTGAAGCAAATTACTGTGTGTGTTTGAACAAAGCAATTATTCTGTAGAAATTATATTTAATAACATTGACTGGCACTTACTGCTAGATTTTTATTGTTGTTTGTTATTTAGAACTTCTTCAAAAGAAGTCTCTTCAAAAGAAAATAAAAAGTTTTTAAAAAGTGGGGGAGGGAGGATTTAATTCTTTCAATTTTTAATTATTAGAAGGCAAACATAGAAGTTGGCATGTTGCCAGTTAAACCCCTGTTTAAATTCTGGTGAAACAGACAAGCTCCAGATGTCCTTTGTAATATATATCTATATATTTTTTAAAAAACCTCCCAGAGTATAGTCTAAAATGTTTTAATTACTTTTAAACTAAAGCAATATGTTAATATGTGTCTGGGTTTTAGCATAGGTTAGTTGCTATTCTGCCAATTTCAATTTCAGTTACAAGATGCAAATTGGTAGAATTAAAAATATCCCTTTCGTATATAAAATGATAATTGAAGTTGTCATGGCAGCTGCTGAAATGGTATTAAAAGCTTCAGATGTGCTGATCCTGGAGTTCTTGATGTGGAGGCCAGTGAGGCCCCAAAGTACTGCTATATAAACTGTGCTGCTAGTATTTTTGCAGTGTCTCTCTTTTATTTTATTTTTTTATAAATAGAACCACAATAGTGATGGCTATGCCGCATTTCTAGTTCATAAAGAAAGCTACTAATGTTCCCTTTTTTTTAATGTTTAATAGAATACCTAGTCACTAGAAAGGTAATGGGGTATAATAGCTATATGGAGTAATACATCCTTACTAATGTAAAGTGCTGTAATAAATTTCTTTTCCGTGTTTAGTTTGGTTGATTTTGGGGACTGAAATGTAAAGTATTTTAGATAGATTACTCAAGCAGAAGACCCCTAACTTTGCTTTGTTTTGTAAAATACTCCTTAATAGCACTTGCTTTGGAAAGTATAGGTTCAGTCCTTCACAAGTTTATGGAGGTGAGGGAGTCTGCTAATATAACTTTACACACTGTTCGCATTAATAGCATTCTTCCTGTATATTCCCAAAATGGGACCTTGATCTGTTCCACTTAAGTTAGCACTAGGTATTTTGGTTTTCTCTATTCTTGCCTATTAGATCTCAGCCACTGTGACAGAAATATAAAGGGCAGCGTTAATACCTCCTACATGGCAGTGTGTTGTGTTACTGTGGACATTACAAAAGAGATCATAATGAATACATAAATAGGAACTGAATGCTTGTATGGCAACAACGACAATAATATAATCTGACTGGTGAAATCTAATGATTAATGTGCACACCCAAACAAGACAATTTTATTTTAATGTACAAAGTGCGGCTAATCTTTCAAGAAATAATACATGTGGTTGAATGGGGATAGCCGCATGATTACATGCATTTTATGCTAGGAGACAAAAAAGTGCTGAATATAGTCAAAGCATGTTGCTTTACAGTGACCTCTATTTTTGAACATCATTTTCACTTGTGAGTTAATGCCATTTTCAAAATTGAGTTTTGATCTTCTGGTAGATTGTGTTTAGAATCCGAGATTCTGAAGCACCCACCACTGTGCGGTGATTGAAACCAGTATGATACAGAGAGCTTTTAAGGTACATAAGAAGTATCAGCCAAGTGCAGAGTGCTTTTCTATTTGCTTTCTTACAATCTGTTCGTGCTTTGAATTCTCTTTTCTTCATTAAACAATAAAGCTAGAAGAAACGAATAGAGCAGAACAGTCTGCTTAATGTATTTTGGCATTATTCTGTGCAATAATCCTTGGTTTTAATTTTGAGTTTAAACTAGTTTACTAATAACTTTCCCTTACCCAGTTAGATGCTAGCTTGCTGTGTAGAAGATCTTTCTGTGTATAAGAAAACTTTTGCTGGGTGGTAGGATATATATTGCAGACCAGAATATTCAATGGTGTATAAACTGGAGGACAAAAAGATTAAAAAACTGAGGTGTCACTATCTCCCTAGTAAGTATAAATGGATGTATTGGCTAGAGAAATGACTTGAGACATCTTAACAACTGGGTTTTTGAATTTTAAATAGCTCCTGCAAACATGATCTTTTAGCTGTACCGCTCTAGGACGGTCAGTGATGTACAGTGGGCTGCAGTGCCCTAGGATGGCATCACTTTCCTAGACTAGCAGAGGTTATTTAGAAAGGCAGAATCTTAAAATATGAAGGAAAAATAAAGGTCTGCTGACAAAACTTAAGTTCTTACATGCATGCTGTTCGGATGTTTTTTCATTTAATTTAAGCTGGTGAGTGGTCAGGATTGGTTAAAGTAAACATTAGCTATGACACTAGTTTGTAATAGTGGATTACAACAAACAGCTTTTACAGGCTTATGGGAGGGATTGGTGTCAGGCTTGGTATCTTTGTGCTGTGTCATTTGATAGAGATGTGCATATGAAAGCTGTAAAAACCTTACAATGGAAAGGAGTTTAAACAAATTGGAAGACAATTTTAGAGATCTCAACGCTTTCAACTAGTGGGGTTTCTTTGATTATTTGTTTGGGAGGTTGCAATTTTTTTTTGGCGGGGGTGTCGGCTTTTTTAAGTACTTACTGTTAGAATATTTGAACAGCTTTAAAAACCCCCACCTTTGGGTATCTGATCTCTTGTCATGCTGTGGTCATTGATGTCTGTCAGTGAAGCAGTAAGCTGAAGAAGTGTGCTCCTTGTCGGTAGTGCTTCAAAACTTTGGTTTCAATTTGAATGTATTTTGAAAGAAACAAATATAAACAAGATCCTAGGGTGGTATTATCTAAAGCTTACCTAAATAGTCCTACTATTCTAATGAGAGGCACATTTTTAAGTAAAGTATGATTCTAATTTTGGTGCAAGATGTGATTAGGAAAATGCTCAAGATTGAAGAGCTGAGCGTGCTTTTCAAGAAAATATATTTCAAGCCATGCTCCTTGAGATGGCAAGGTTGTGTTTTAACTACTACAACTAATAATGGCAATTCTACTGGGTAGAGGTACCAGTTGCAGGAAACTGGTTGTGCACTTACTTGTATTTTAAGATTGGCCTTAGTCAAAGTAGTTAACAGGTTCTCAGATTACCCTTATATGCTAGTCAGCACTGGCCTAAAGATCTAGTGTGTTGATGCTTTCCCATCTAAATTGCTAAAATCTGGAATAAATGGCAAATTTGTGAAACGGGCTAAAATGTAGAAAACACGTTCTAGCTAGAATTTTCAAACAAACCAAACTATTCAGACTTGTGCTTCTTCCCCAATTGTTATTCATTTGCAGATCCCTTTCTGATTGGGATATTTACTCCTGTATAGAAAGTTGGAAGCTTTTTTCTGAATCGCCTTTTGTGGACCTTTAGTGGTTCATGGAATCAGAAGCACCCCTAGGTTTGAGGTGGAAAAAAGCCACTGAATTTCAGTGAAACCAGGCACTATACTGTTTATGCTCTTTAAAAAAAAAAAAAAAAAAAAAAAAAAAAAAAAAGTTAAGCTTTTTGTTGCACTAACACAAGCAATCATGTAGGTAAAGCACCTGCACATGGAAATCTTGTAAATAATGTTCTTTTAATTTACATTTATTTCTATCCATTAATACTGATTCTGTAATAGCAATACAACTCTGCAGACCTGAGCCTTTGGAAGTTCTGGTCTGTTTGGCCCATGTAATTTTTAAAAAGAGAGTGCTAAAAATGCCCAATTAACTTGCTGTGATTAATTCTCACTTCTAAATTTGCAGTTGGATTCTTGAGGTGGATTTTCAACCTAGTTGTATTTCTGCTAGCACCTTTAAAGCATTCTGATCTTTGCGTGACATGTATACTATTTAGAAGACGTACTTTTGACAGATGATAGGGTCCTTAGGTTGATGTTCTTTTTGAAGTTTCTGGTCCGTAGAGCTATCCACATCTGCGAATTGTAGGTTACATTTGTTCATGGGAGGAAAGAAGAAATCACAATGCTGGGAAGCCCTTCTGTTGATGTGGAGGTAACAGAAGGAATCTGCTGACCAGAGAAGGTATTGACTGCATAAGGCTGTAGCTTAGTGATGAGTCTGGACTTTCTCTCCTGAGCTTGTAAGTTCCATGGTTCAAATCTGGTGTCTGACAAACATTACCACTTGTGTTAGAAAACATAGTCTTACTCTAGTTCCAGTACACTGGCAAAATCCTGATAAAGTTTAAAAAAGGAACAGGGGGTACTTGGTCTTTGATTTGCTAAACAAACTTTTTAGGAGGGAAGTTGAAAATCAATGTTACTGAAACCTGTGAAAATCTGTTCATAGATGAAATGCTTGTTCACAGTGTGAAGTCTTCACGTTCAGCTATGAATGAGGCCATGTTTTATAGAAAGCTGGTGTGTCACAAAGATTCAGAGTGACAAAGATTGGAGGAAAATAGTGTGGGTTTAGGGTGTGTTCCCACATTGAGTTATGGCATGCTCAGAAAGCTGTGGTAAATGTCATTCTTGTGTTGGTTATATGTTTTTGTTACGATATGACAGTTTTGTTCTAGAACAGCAGATACATTTTTAAGGTATCTCATCTGTTAAACATTTGGAAGAAACATTGCTTTCAAAGCTATAAAAGGCTCAAAGTAGGCTATGTTATAAAAACAACTAGAAAGCAGATGATGAGAACCATTATTAGGAAAAAATCGTGAGAGTAAGGCTTAGAGTAACAATGCTGATATTGGAGTATTGGACACAGTAGGAAGGAGTGAGAATTGACCATAAACTGCAAAGACTTAGCGATGTCAAGCCTACAAAGGAATTAAATTCCTTCTGTGGTTGGTGTCTGATATCCTATCAACAGCAGTAAATCTGCTGTCTCCTACTGTTTCAGAGGATGATAACTGCAAACTTGGAGGGAAAGGGTAATCTGTGGCATATAATAGTAGGCTGTCAAAAAGCCTTTAACTGCAAATATACATGGTAGCACGAAGAACACAAGAATTGGCATATAGATAATAAGCATCCAAAGACAGGTTCCTGACTTAGGAAATGCGTAGATGTAGTCTGAAAGAGAGAGAAGTAATGAATGTAAAAAAGACTAATGCTTAATAAAGAACCTTCTAGTTAGTATAAACCAGTCACAATGAAATAGTGAAAAAAGTTGGAGCTGATGTTAAACATGGGCTCTACAAACAGAAAAGGAGGAATGTAAAACTGGAGAAGCTGAGTGCGTGATTTTGCAAGTGCCTATAGTGTAGCTGGTAAGCGCTATCACAGGGCTGGCGTGTAGCTATGTCTCTGAGAGCGAACTCAGCTGAAACTGAGACCTTTCCATTTTTTTAGCTGGTAAGGCTTCAACATCTGTGTGGCATTTTTACCCCTAGGTAAAAGCATGAGGAACAATGCATTGCTTCCCTTAGAGGCTTAAGAGTAAATTAATTGTATGGGACTCAATGTCTCCTTGCATACTAAGTTCTTAAAGTAATTTTAAAGTAAATGTGATGGACGGTGTCTTTGCAGTTGCCTTATAATAGCGACTGTGGGGTGAAAACAACAGACTTGTTCTTCAGCTTAAAAATAGAAAATTGGTATACACTAATCTCATTCAGTGTGATCTCGTCTCTCCTTCATCTTACTCTGCACTGTGCTAACTCAAGCAACAGCACTCGACATGTGGTCCGAAGTGCTTCCAGAAGGTAGTTGTATGGGTTTGTTTCGTGTTTTTTTTTTTTTTCCTCCTGGGTTGGGTGAGTAAAAACTGGATTGGTAAGAAATGAAGGAAGGCTATACCAGACCAGACCACAGGTCTGCTACCCAAGCACCCTAACAGCAGTACACCCAGGGAGCAGTATGAGAACAGGACAAGCATGCACTGGTACTTTCTCCCAGCCTCCCACCAGCTGTGGCTCAAGGGCATTTTTAGCACTTGAAATGGTGTCACTGTAATTCATAGCCTTTGGATTTCTTTTTTCATGAAATTACTCAGTTGCCCAACTAGTGTGTGTTTTTATTATCTAGAGTGACCTGTGGCAAGAAAATCCACAGCTTGAATGTGTGTTACACAAAAGTATGTTTTGGTTTGTGGCACTGCTAGTTTCATTTGATGCTTGCTCCCAACCGCTATAGCACTTGGAGCATTGTTTTAGCAAAAGGAAGTAACAGGATATACAGAGTAAGAAGTTCCCTGTTCTTGAGTATAAATAGAGCACGATGAACAGAAAACTGGGCCAGGTGACTTTTTTCCCAAGGCTGTGTTTTGTGGTATAATTCTTAGGTGGCTGTTAACTATTGTAGACCTGAAAAACCCAGGTAGGGGTTGACTTTGTGTGCATATAAAAGTCAGTTTCTTAAATGGTGCTTGTGTGCCTGCTAGTGGTGACAGTAGCATCACGTTCAGTGCCTTAAATGTACATCAAGCAGCCTGGTCCTAAAAGTCATCTTTTATCTAAATCAATAACTTAGCCTAGGGATGAATGTGTGTTGTTGAATTTAACAAGTGCTGTTATTCTGGATAGTTAGCTGGAATACAATGTTATATTCTGTCCTGCTGGGAAGTACTTGTTAGATTTTTCTCTCAGAGCAAACTGTAAGATAAACTAACCATTTTTGCTTTCTCATTTTAGGGACTATTGGATTCTTTGCCTGCTTCTGGTTTGTAAGTAAGATTTACAGTGTTGTGAAAGTGGACTGAAAAGCTTCAAAGTGTCTTTTGAACATATCTCCCTTGCTGTTTGATAATTTTTACCATGTATTGAAAAACATCCTGTGTAATTATTCTAATTTGTAAAAGCTGAAGAGCAGACTACAGCATAAAATACAGATTTTTATGGAAGGAAATGGCACCATTGGAAAAATGTTTACATCAGTGTACTCATTGAACATGCTAATTCTAATAATTCAAAAAATTATATCCAAAATGTGATTTAGGACAAATAAAAATTGTTACCTAGTTTATTTGAAAAATGAATGCATTATACAGTCCTCCAGCTGAAATTCCTTGTGATTTGGGTTTGGATTTTTTGTTTTGTTACCTCTTTTGGTTACCATTTATATACCATGAAAGCATAGGACTGTCAAGTAAATCTATGTAAAATGTGAATTTTTTTTAACTTAACTATGATTGTACATATTATCCGGCACCTTCTTTACAACTAGATATCTTCTTAAAAATGTACATTCATTTAGTGTAACGTAGACTTTATTAAAAATATCAACACTGGTTTTTGTTCAAATAAAACTGCACAACTCTGGCTGGCTTGTTTCCTTTCTTGTTAATTAGACCTTCACTACTTGAACACAAATCACATTAGTATGACCAGTTGATAGCTTTTGAGTTTTATATTATATTTATTTATATTATATATTCAAGTGTATAAGCAGTTTGGCAGTGACTGGCTGCAAATTGTCTTTGCAAGCAGAACAACTGGTAGGTCACTTGAATCCATGGGGCTGTAGGATGGGCAGGGGCTTCTGAAGCTGCTGCTGCCATTGCCTGTGCCTCAGCTGTGCACTTTGACTTTCCCCAAAACATTTTTGCGGGGCAAACTATTACCTTCTATCAAAGAGCAAAAACCTTTTCCTTCTTCTAGCCCTCCAAAACACACATCTCGTTGTTCTTCATCCTGCAAAGATTGTATGCAGCTTGTTAGGAAGTTTAGCCATGAATCTAGTGGGCTTGGGAATGGGTGATTCGTAAGGCGAAGCCTTTCTTCCTGCTCTGCAGAGCTTGTGCTTAAATGCTGGATTACATGAGATGGAGTATCTTAATAGCCTCTTCAGTTATAAGCTTGCAGGCATTCTTCTCTCAGGAATGTCAAGGCTTTAAAGAAGCTCCCCAAAATCTTGAATTGCACTTGAAGCTGAGCAGAGTCACTGCAGACATATAATTCAAATGGCTGTGTTACTGATGCTGTTGGAGATGAATAAGGGGATGTTCTCTCGGATTAATGGACAAAATACCCAAAGCCTATTAACTGGCATATGGAAACATTCATCACTGGAAGCTGCTTTTCAGTGTCTAAGCCCGCAATTTAACAAGACCCAAAATGACTCTGTATATTTTTGTAGTCATACGAACACCAGGTAATTGTAGTTAATGTTTAATATCCTTTCCAAAACTTACTCTTTGGTATGAGGATTTCAAGTTTCACCTCTATGTGTAGTTGTTCCAGGTTAGCATGGGACAAATCACCTGGCTAAGCTGGGGATGAGTACCAGGCTACATCCTTTGAACAGTGCCTGTGGCATAAAAATGAGGCTTTAGACAACTTAGTAAAAAGAGCCAAGCATTAGTGAACCAGGAGGAGCTGGCTACAGTAAGGATTGTTTCAAATGAGGTTCAGGTATGCTCCTGATGACAACTCGACCTTCCAAATGTTTTCCCCTCCTACCACCAAAATCTCCATTTCCCTTTCCAGAGGTGGAAAACTACGGAGCTGCCGTTAGAGAAACTGACTTGCAGTTATCTGCTGGTTCAAGAGCAACATTCACTCTACTAAAGATTTCATGCTCTTGAAATTGGCATTGCTCTGTTTAAAAAGGTCCTTCCTATTAAATTGTGTGTTTAAAGTTTGGGGGGATTTTATTGGATACTTTAAAAAAATTGTTGGCTGAAGCTGGTTTTGAATTTTATGTGTTCAAAGGGAAATGAATTCGTGAGAATTTGGAGCCACAGTTGGCATAAACTCCCAGCAGAAAATCTTGCCAGGTTAGTAAATATGCATTTCAGAAGCGGAAAAGTAAAATGAGGTGTAAAATTATATTTATGGTGCTTTTACTGTGACTGCTAGCGAGCTAAAAAGTACATACTGTGTTAAGCGAGTTTTTGAAGCTTGCCAGTAGTCTAGAGCCAAAGCCATGAGAAAGTAAATCAGTCGTTCTCAAGCAGTTGTCAGAGAACTTTTTTTTTTTTAAATAGGCCCTATTCATGCAAATCTGGTATAATCATAATTCAACAGTCTTTGTGGTGGCAACAAAATGTTGCAGAGCAATAGAGTGTATCTAAAACAATCAGAAAAAGGCTTGAGTTTGAGTCTCATTTCTTCAAAATAGATGGATCCTGTCACGGCAAAGGCAGTCGCTCTACTGTTATGGTCTGTCATGGGCTTTGCGTTTGAGTATAATTGGAGTGAATTTTAAGGATGATCTTTATATGCTGCAGGGATGAGCTGGGGCAGGCACTGTCCTGACTGACAAATACCTGAATGGTGGCGTGTTTTAAAATAGTTTATCCATTGTTTTCCCATCTGTGCACACCTGTGAGATTTGTTGCTGCTACACTCCCCCTACTAGAGAGACAGCTACCCCTCTTGTCTCTTGAAGTTCACTGCATCTAAGTATTTTTGCTGGCCCCAGATCTAAGATTTGTGCTGTTTGCAGAGAATCTGAATATAAGCCCTCAGAATCTGCTGGCATCTTTTTTTGTCTGAGGAAAAGTTGCAAGCTGTCGTCTTCTTCGTACTTACAGAGAAAGCATGTATTGATTTCAAGGTGGTGTAAGCCCCAGCCAGGGAGTAGTAGACAAACTTCTTAGTTTTAATTTTACTGAGCCCAGGGATGGGCTGTAATAATGTGGTTTTCCAGTGACTCTCAGTGCTCTTCAGGAGTTTTTAAACCATGGTTAAAGATCTTGTCCACTCTGTGTTGAATCAGCCATGGGCTTTGAAGGTGAAATGGTCAGTATGGGGAAACAGGTTTTAAGTACTTGGATTGCCAGTAACTGGTGTCTGATCTCTAACTCATTTTATATTAACTTAATAATAACAGCTGTCACGTGGAAATAGCGGTTATTCATCTACTCCCATTAGAACAACGGGCTTAGTAAAGCATTCCCTATCCTGCTGCAGATACTTGAGCCTTCCTGCCCTCTTTAAAAAAGAAAAAAATCAGGCTAAGTTTTAGCTTTTCTGAAGTGGATCTGTAGGCGTCTACGTTGCATTTTTGTGATGCTCCCAGTAATGGACTCACAGCAGATGAAGTAAAGCGTCTCCCGTGTCAGACTCTTCTCATAATAACCACCCAAATCCAGCAGACTTTGTAGAATGTCATGTTTGTCATATTTTAAGTAAAACTTGACAAGTTACAACAGAACCTCAAAGGAAGAAGGGATTTCGGTGCTGATGTTTTACATTTCATTCCACTTGCCTGAACAGTGCTGAACAGATACAGCCTCATCTTCATTCCTGCATGTAAATGCCAAGAACGAGGCCGTGCTGATGTACAGCGAGGGTGGCAGTCAGGTGCAGTATGGATATGGGATTCATGCTCATACCTATGAAAACCTCCTTGAGGACTATAAATCGCGCTGCCGTGGGGGAGCTGGGGACGCGTGGCATGTTCAGAGTTAGTTGTGATGGAAGGGTGTTTGATGAACAACAATAAACTGGTCTTCAGTGACTTGCTTCATCTTCCTTACACCAGTTGGGCTTTTGTGTTTGATAACACTTGCCAAGTTAGTATTTAAAAATTGTCTCTTAATTGAGCCTGCTATGCCAATAGCTGAAATGTTTTGAGGGTTCTGTTGCAAATAACTGGGGGAGAGGAAATTTAAACCAAACTTTGCCTGCAGTTAAATGCTAGTGTAGACATGGGGTCTCTTCTGGAACCTGTGGGTGGTGAGATCTTTAACAATGATGACCACATGAAGTTCCAGCTGTGAAAATCACACATAAAAGAAAGAATATTAGGTGTTTTGCATTGTAAAATTTGGGGTGGAGGCAACTGGCTGCTGAAGCAGATGGAAAAAGGTCATGCTGGTCAGAAACTGTAAAGAAAGGATGATTCTTAGATGTGTGATTTCCTGACAGAGATCTGTCCTCCATAGTCTTACACCAAATGTTCAGATGTCCAGTTCCATTCCCATGAGCTCTAGCACTGAAGCTGATGGGGAAAAAAGTAAAGCGTGTCCCTGTTTCTCTGAGCGCTCTTGTATTACTCTGCATTTTCACTTGCAAGCAGGAATGAGATCACTGCATTTCTACAGGACAGCTGCTGGTGCTTCCAGGCTTAAGAATAGAAAGGTAAAGCTGCTGTGCTCTTCACCTGCAACTATGACTTGTTCAACTGAACTTAGATTTAAGTCTTTAAAACCGTGTCTGCTAAACTCATGTCACGGAGCTGAGTTATTTCAATATTGCTGGTTTTATTAAATACGAACTGTGTGCGCTAACCATTATTTTTAGAAAAGGCACTCAGGGTGGTGCGGGTGGCTTTAGGTTATGTGGCCTTTGCTTTCCTTTCCTTTTTCATGTCTGGGGACACCATCTTGCCCTGAGCAGAGCTCCTCCTGCCAGAGAGGTGTGAAAAAGAGGGTCTGACCCCATTTCCCAGAGCTTTCCAGTGCAGTCCTGCAGCAGTAGAGCCCAGGAGGGGTCCTGGAAGGCGCAGCCCTTGCAGCAAGTGCCTGAGGGCCCATGTACATAAGAAGTGACCAAACTGTTTTAGCCTCTCCGTTAAGGCCAAAGTCAGGAGTTGACCACAGTGTGATTTGCTTGACGGGAAGAGACTTTTTTTTTTATGGCAAAGAGCGGGTGGGAAAAGGCTTAACAACAGCCTAGGCTTTCCCCTAGGATAATAACCAGTGATGCAACTCTTCTGGAGATACGGTGCATCCTTCTTAGTCGGGTTAGTTTACACCCGGGTGGGATGTCTTTGACTTTGCTGGGATAAAAGCAGGACGGATGTCTTTCATGTTCTGTTGAGATGCTGCAAGCCTGTACCCAAAACTTCAGGTCAGGGTCACAGTCTGTTTTGGTACCCAAACTAACTACAGTTAGGGAGTTCACAGCACGGTACTTTATCTTCCTAATCTAGATGCCTCTTTGTTACAGGCTACACACACTAATTAGCTTTGCTCATACTAACTGGAAGCCCTTAGACTTTCTGTGAAGTTATTAGCGCCAGGATTTTTATAGATAACATTAGCGTCTGCGGAGTTTACCCAAGGTAATTTATGTTCTATTTGCAACTCAGGGAAAACTCTCAGATGTTTGACATCATAAAACAGTAAAACCCGGAGATTTATTACAGGGGCAGAGAGAACAGGGCCCTTGAGCTGCTTTGTTTATCATAAAAAGTCGGGTTAATCAGACGTGCACATGTGCCTTCCATATTTTCTGGTTTCGTTTCCCTCCTGTGCTGCTCCTTGACAGGCTCTGCAGCAGATGAAAAGGCGTGGGAGCCCTGGCAAGAGTCCTTTGGACTCTATGGGACAAGTATTATATTCGAACATCCAGAGGATGTTTATCTCCCTCTTGAGCTACCGTTAATAGAGAAGAGACATACGCAGCCGAGCTCTCAATGAGGCTTTAACCTCTCCTGGAGAAGGGCAATGTAGGAAATCCCAGTAGTGCAGTTGGTGGATGGATCGAGAGCTGATACTCCCAGTCTGTGCTGGAGCTACTGGTGCGATGTCAGCACCTCAAAAATGCTCATCCCAAAGGATGATGGCTGCAGGCAAAAAGAGATACAAATAAAGAAACCTCGCTTTTTAGAAAGGGACAAGAAATGGCTACGCAGAGAAAGCTGGAGCTTGGTGGCTTGTGCCAGACCCAGCGGGTGGGAGCGTTCAGGCACGGTGGCCACCACAGCATCCTCGGCAGCCTGGCTGGCCAAGCGGGGCTGTGGCCACCACAGCATTCTCGGCAGCCTGACCAGCCGAGCAGGGCTGCGGAGGGCAGCCTGCAGCTGGGTGTCCTGGCTGTCTTAGATGGCTTAATAAGACACTCCCTCTGCCTGGAGAGCTTTTCCCACCACTATCCTGAGACCACCGTGGCTGCTACAGCCCTGCCTCTTCCTTATGGGTTTTCTGCAGTACTGATGTAAGTAACATCTGGGTGTTTTGGGAGGGTTTGCAGAGAAACACAGTCACCTTGGGGGTGCTGTGACCAGCAGAGAGAAAGTGGTTTCCCCAAACTGCACAAAAGCTGTGGCTGCGTTTGGCTCGGCTCATCCGACAGATGCTGCTCCTGCCTTTACATTCGCAGGTCCTCGCTTTGTATGGCCTGGTCAGGCACTCGGGGTTAAACTTAATCTAGATTAAGAGACAATCCATCAGACTGGCAGGGGCCAATGCGTAGTTTCACCTGCAGGTTAGCATGGGGTACTTTTTCCAACAAATTTCCTACTGATGCTGGCACTGAGCATCTCAGGCTGATCCCCATCCTGCCTGCTATGGCTACTCAGCTCTCGGTCTTTCTCGGCTGGTCTTCCAGTTGCTGTGGAAATGTGGGGTGCATCAAGTAAATGTTCTCTGATGCTCCCAGGCAGCAGCAGGAGACACCCTCTGGATTTCTAAGTGGTGGTGGTCTGTGAGCAGAAAGAGGAGGGTTGCTAACGTTGCAGGGGTCCTGTAACGTTCAAGATGGGTGGAATGGCTGCATGTGGCCAGGCATCCCTCTGGGAGGGATGCGGATGGGGTGGCAGTGGGGAGCTCCCGGCCAGGCTGAGGGATGCAGGGTCATGCAGGTGACTGTTAGTCCTCAGGCTCCACACAGGCTCAGCTGGCTTCCAGCTTTCTCCTGCCTCTCCTCTCCAGGCACCTCCTTTGGAGGTTGCATCAGCAGGGAAGCTTTGGTTAAGAAGGAAGGAAGAAGAAAAAAAAAAAAAAAAAAAGGCAGATACTTTATATGAAACAACTGCCCAGCATCCTCCATGCATTGCAGGGTAAGCTCGTGCTGCAGGAGGAAATCCAATGGAAATTACGGAAGCTGAAGCAGAGGTAGAGGATAAGCAGGTAAAATGGTCTAGATGTCTCAGGGGGCTGCGTGGACAGCTTCGAGCAGGGTGAGCTGGGGGAGCTGAGCTAGTTCCAGCATCAAAGAGGGAAAGCAGTGAACTGGGTGAATTGGTATTAATTGTGCAGCTGAGGGTGGTTAAGCAGCAAAGCCCATAATAAGAACTATGTACTTTAAAAAAGAAAAAGAGGGGGGGGAAAAGTAAATATCTGTAGTGAAAAACAAGAAAGGATTTGAAAAACAGAAGATGTTCGTTAAATCCTTACAAACAGTTAACAAGACATGGCCTTGGGAGAAGGAACAGAGCCATGAATTTGTGGAGCTGGGACACAACAAGATAAGCTCAAGGAGAACCAAATGGTTAAGGAGACTAAACAAAAAATTACTGGAACTACGGGTGAACTATCCTATTTAGCATACTACAAGATCCACCCTCCAGCAAAGAGACCCCCCTACTAACAAAGCCCCCTCCCCACAAGGGGTAAAAAAAAAAGGACACTGTACCTTTAAATGGAGACAAGGCTGATAAGAACCAAGGAGACTTAAGTGTGACTAAATATAATTGTGAACAATTGTTCAAAGAGTATAAAAAGTTTTACTGTGTGTGCAGAGGTGTGCTGACTGTGTGGATTTACCACCAGCACCCATCTCTGTGCAGACATGCATGAACAGATACCCCCACTCTGTGTGGATGGGCTCTTGCCCACCCAGCGGAGAGCCCAGACTGGGATAACAAGAAGACCCTGTGACCTCGTGAAGTTGTTACGGCTTTCAGGTGTGGTGAGGAGCAGAGCTGGGGAAGGATGTGTGTGCTGGGCTGTCGGCTGGAGCTTCTGCTGGTTCTCTATCCCAAGGAGCAGGACACGACGTAAGTTCAGCAACCCACAGCTGTTGAGCTTCCCCTCTCTGAAGGGAGTGGGGGGAAAAGGGGGTGTTTGTGGTGGTAACCCCCTTGTGGCAGGGGTTTCCTGGGCAAAAACGGGCTGTGTGGTCATCTGGGAGCTGGTTTCTGAGGCTCCCTTGGAGCAGGCAGCGTCTCTGGGCAGGGCAGGGGCTGTGCTGTGGTGTGTCCTACTTAGCAGGGAGTCCCCAGGCTGCAATGCCACTGTCACAGCAAGCTTGGGGACCCCCAGACCAGGTACCTCCCCAGCAGCTGGCAAACACATGCTTTCTGGAAAAGAGCAAGACCTCAAGGTGGGGAAGTGGCTTGCCCTGGGCTTAACTGAGGCTAAATGGCTTCATGGTGAAGTGTCCAAACTGGGAAATTTAAAGCAGGGAATGAAACCCTGTGGGCTTCCCCTGTCAGCTGGGGTGTTTCTGTGCCTTGGGTATAAAACTGGGAGGATGGCGCTTGTCCTGTGGTTGCAATGGGAGAAGGTGCTTGGCCTGCAGAGATGGCAGGACAGGCATGTCCCTGCTGTGGGTGGCCAGGTGTTGCCTGTGGCACCGGCCTTTGCTTGCCCAGGAGATGCCCTCAGGGCATGTGCCACGTGTAGCTCCTGTCATGCTGTGGGCTGTGCTGTGGCCAGTGGAGATACATCTATAACGTGTTTAGGGCCTGTGCTTTGTGAAAGGGCTGACTGGGGTGGCTGTGGGCACAGAGAACTCCTGCTGACCTTGTAGGACAACGTTGCGTTGGGTGGTATAGGGAGGATGCCGCCTTTTACCTCCCAAATTTCTGACTCAACCCCAAACCGGCCTGAAAGAAGATCCCTTTGAGGCCCCTGAACAGGTCCATGGGCTGCAGATCCAACCCAGCAGGTGGCTGTTATCTCCAGCTCCCTCTTTGCAGGACAGATGGTGCAGCCTGCACTTTGTAGGACCATCCATGCTTTCCATGGCCCAATGCAGGTATCCCTCAGGAAGTGCAGAATGCCTTCCTGCACATCACATCACTAGTAACTTTAAACCACCATTCCTGCATACGATATGTAATTCTCTTTACATACTGACTAGAGGTGTCCAGGCTTCAGAAACGTGCTCGCTGTGTATGAAATCACACGCCAGCGGTGATTCAATTAGCCAGCTCCTTGGGATCTTGCCATGGGGCACGTGGGACTGGGCCTCTTTATTTCCCCCTTCTTCCAGCTCTGATTGACTCCCAAGTTTCCTCCTGCTCTTTCCCTTAATGAGTTGTGCTGCGCTGGGACAGACCTCTCAGCTGAAAGAGTCTAATTGCTGGAGTAAGGATCAAATAGCCATTAGAGTGTTTGCTACTAATTAATTATTGCTTGTCGCTGCTCGGAAATGGAAGGGCTCAATTGCAGTGTAACAGGCTTACCGGTGCTAAATAACTCCTGTTTACGGCTGTGGGGACCTGACGGCCGGTGGTTACTTGCTGCTTGTAGTGCTGGTCTTCCGGGGACATGGGGAGGGCTGAGCCTCCTGTGTCACACCTTTTTTGGTTTTCTCTTTTGTTTTTGGGTGGGGGTTTTTTGGCAGTCTTGTGGTTTCTTGCTCATCCTGAATGTTTTCAGTTGGCTTAAAATGGATGGTGTCTCCCTTACCAGTCAAACATTGCACTCTAGGAAACATCAAAGAACTAATTAACCTGCCAGACTGCTTAACAACATCATGAAAAGATTTCTTGTAACTAAATACAGGACATATCTGCCATCTCCTTTGCTCATTTTTAATTTAGAAAAGGTGGAAAGCTGGTGGGGAGACGGGGAGAAATCTGCGCATCCAACTGGAGGGCTGATGGTTGACAAGCAAGCGGCGGTGATTTATGGCTGGGTAATTTTCCAGCTGCCATAGTTTGTGTTAGTGCAAATGAGAATTGATGGCAGTTTGAGTTAATAGCTGATGCAGTAAGGAGCTGGCACATGGTAGCTTTGATCTCCTCTGCCACGGGAGCAGCCGCTTCTCAAGCCACCCAGGCTCGTCTGCCGAAACCTGGAGGAGTGGGTGGGCTCCAGCTGCGTGGAGGGGTGGGCCCCTGGGAGAAAGCGGGGAAGGTGGAAATGGATCCAGGCACGACCTGGAAAGGGCTGTGAATGGGGCAGTGCTGTGGGAGCAGAGCCCAGCGTGTGCCCGGCGTGGCTGGGAGGAAATCTGGATTTCTCACTTTGCTCGCCCTTTCCAATGCTGTGCTCTGCTGCTGTCCAGGGCACCCAAACCCTGTCTGTGCAGTGCCCTTCCTCAAGCATCGCACGCTGCTCCCCCAAGCACAGATAAAGCAGCCAAGGATGATACTCATCTACCAAGGCATGATGGGCCATGCCACCAAGCATCATCATGATGCTAAGGCTACTGGACAAGGAGCTGGGGTGTTTCAGCACCATTGAAAAAATGGGAAGGTTTTCCCCTCCTCTCCCTTGCTCATGCCCAAGGGGCTGTTTGGGAACCCTCTACCCAGCCCTACCTCCATCGTGCCCCACTCCAAAGGGATGCAGAGGCTGGGGCAGGAGCATCATGCCTGTGGAGCTGGAGCAGGTCTAGTCCCAAGGTGATGGGAGCAGGACTGGAGTAGGGTACCAGTGCTGCGCAGGGCCAGGACCGGTGCTGGCACCATGGTGGTGCCCACCCTGCACACTGGGCTCGCCTGGCCTCGGGGAAATGCCAGCGGCCATCAGACCAACGGAGAGGTGTTTAGTGGAGAAGAAACAAAGCACATGAAAGAAGCGTGCACCAAACACGGAGCCCCTCAGGGCTGCCCTGTGAGCATCCCACGGTGGCAGCCCAGCCCCAAGCTTAACATGAACACATGTTAAGCTTGGTGGTCCCCAAACCACCTGTCATATGGTCCCCAAACCAGGCGTTACACTCCCTACAAGGTCTTTTTAATTTTTCACTGAATATTTTCTCAGCCCTAGCAGTGATAGAAAGAGGTTTTTATTCCAATGTGGTTTATTTTCAATAATTAAGGAGAATAATAAGACAATTGCTGGCAAAGTACGTTCCTTATAGCATCAACAGTCTTTGTTTTAAGGTTTTCCCCAGTGTCAAAGTTCTTGAGTGGCTCTCATTAGGAAATATAACACATGCCAGTCTTTGACAAGTGGCAGTGAGAGGAGCATAGCCTAGCAGGAAGAGTCTAAAATATTTAAATATAAATTATTTACCTCAAAAGTTGACTCTGAATGTTTCTTGCCACCAGTACCTGACTAATTATCATGTTATCAAAGGAGTGTGCAAACCTGTAAGCCTCAGTGTTTGGAGTGGTTTGACAGATAAGCCTTCCTGATGGAAATAGATGTAACTTGGCTATTATCAGTCTGGTTCACTTTTGAATTTTGAATTACAATTTTTTAAAAAAAACTAATAGTCTGTTTTATGTAAACCACTCAGAGATTAGGAGTTGATTTCAAAGATCATCCTCCATAAAGTCTCTTGATCATATTTTATGGTTCCTGTGACTCATGGGTGTAATCTTGTATCCCTGGGATATTCATGACATGTTCGCCTAATTCCCCATGGTAGCTAATCTCACTTCTGTACCTTAAAAAAATATTAAAATATCTTTAAAGCAGGACTGGTAAAAAGGCAACTTTTATAGCCAATCTTCAGCTCCAATTGCTCCTGCTGGGGAAGTCATAATGATGAATTTGTGACATAATTTCTGTGGCAACATGCTGGGATTTCATAAATGGGGATGGTGATTATAGAGCAGGATCAGGTGAAGCTGGATTGTGATGGAAAAAGCCCCGATTCAAATGCAAATTGTTCAATAATGGCATAGGGGATACCAGAAATTACTGGCAATTTATTTTATTTGGGTTAAGCTCCTCATTCAGTCTTCTCCAGTTGGAAAGTCACTCTTTTAAGGACGTGAGCAAAAGAAATGGCTGGAAAACGTATCTTTCTCCTCTCAAGAGAACAAAATTGTCCTAATTTAATAATAATTAATCAGTTAGTGTAATTAACAACAATGTTCTGTATGTCTATGATTCCTCCCATTCAAGACTCTAAGTGCTTCACAAACCCTAATTGATTCCACCTTACCATTCCCTGTAGCAGGACCACGTAATTTACCCCATTTTCTGGAGACAGGGAGGCATGAGCCAGGCAAATCATTTTAACCAGGTTAAATGATTTGCCCAAGGTCAGACGAGGAGCCGAAGTCGGGACAGATTTGCATTTCAAAGATCAGCCCCTACCCAGCTGGGGTTTGGCTACGGGACTGCGCGGGTGGCTATTGCATGGCCACGCAAGTGGCGGCCACCCAGTTGCAGCCTCAGAGTAAATCTGGCAGTTTTCTGGTGTCCAGCACGTGGAGTCGGGAATAGGAACAAGTCTTTTGGGTGTCCATCAGTAGCAAAACCAGCAGAATTGGCTTTTCGCTAGTTATTCTCACTGAAATTGGAAGCAAGCTGGTTTGGTTTTTTGGGTTTTTCTTTCCCCCCCCTTTTTTTTTTCCTTCTTCTCCAAATCACTTGCAGTTTAAACTGTTTAGTTGAGGATTAAACTAATTGCTTCTGTAAAATGCTGTTCCCACACCATCTAGTGTACATCTGTTAACTGGGGAGGGATAACTGAACCAGTTGCCAGATGGTCTCTTGGATTTGGGTGGCTGGGAGCCAAGGAGCTGCCAGTTGGCGGTTTGTGGGGTTCTAGCAAAGAAGTCACGCTACGTGCTCATTCCCCTTGGTTACTCTTCTCTGCCTTAATGAAGATGCTGCCTAATGCAATAAAGCAGCTATTAGCCCCCTCCCTGCACTTCCTTCTCCCCAAAAGGAGTGAGTTTTTGCAAGTCTGATCTGTCTGCCCGAAGCAGGCTTTCCCAGGTTCTCCGCACGCTATGTGTGCAAAGGCACTTTCTCAAGTACGTGAGTTATTCGGTCCCATGCCTGACGGTTGCCTCGTTCCATGCCGCAGTGGAGAGATGCTGTCGCAACAAAACTGCTATTTGAAAGTGGGTTTTTGTAATCTTTACAGCTCAACTCAAACTTCATTGCTTAGCTTTGATTATCGAATGACACGTCCCTAATGCATATTGGCTCACATCACACTGTACCATTTTAAAAACTTCAACCTGAGGGCTAGATGCTGTGCTTTGTGTTTAAAAGGCACGCAATATTTACCTGTTCTTGGAGGAGGACACAGCCATACTTTGCTGGAAAGGAGTGTTATGTCGGATTCTGAAGAGCCGGTCCGTAGTAGGCAACACAGGTGCCCTTGACCAAAATTCAGAACATCTTTCCCAGGGCTGGGCCAGAGCTTGGGATCCTCAGAAGTGACAACTAAGCGGCGTGTTTTGCACGGGACTGCTGCTAGGGAACAGCCATGGCATCTGGAACCCAGCCTGGGCATGGACCTTGCTCCGTTTCTAGGCATGCAGTGCTAGGCAGGGATGCGACTCTTACTGGGCAGGTGGTGGAGTCACTCCCAGCTGTGGGACAGCTGCAGCAGCCCAGAGTGGTTTGGAGTGGGAAGGGGCACCCCATGCTGCCCATAGCGTACAGAGGAGGCAGAGAGCAGTACCTGAGCTGGTGGCCGGCTTGGACTGTGTTCCCACTTAGACTTTGTGCTGGTGAAATTTCTTCTTCAGGGCGCGTGTCTTTGATAGCCATGAAAAGCCAAAGCTGCCTGCTGGGGTAGGAAAGGACAGAGCTGGGAGGAAATCCCGTTTTACAGTGATGTTTTCTTTTTGGCAGAGAGTGTATGTACTCAGAAATATTAAGCTTATGTGACTTAGACTGAATGCTGCAGTGTAAATACTCATCTGGATCCCCTGCAGTGTAAGTACTTCCTAAGCCATGATGCCATTACTCTCCTACCTGGGCTGGAGCTTGCATGCAGTAATGTGCATGTGTCTGTCCAGGTGAAGCACAGCTCAGGAAAAATAATAAAAGCAAGGGATGCGTTTGGAGGTGATGATACAACTGAATCCAACTGCTCTTGACAGCCAGAGCCTCACTCAGAGCCTTCTGCAGTCTGTGGGCAGATTCCCACTCAAGCGGGTGGATTTTGCAGGTGGAAATTTCCTGCCTCTGTGGGGTTTATCTGCACGCCTTGGCATGGGCTGTGGTGCCCATAGCTGTCACGATGGGTTGTGGAGTGGAAAGCACCCACCTTGAGATGGGTTACTGAAAATGGAGCTTTATTCTAGTTGGGGAGGTCTAGGGTGGTGCAATGTGGAACCTTGGTTTTTCCCTTTTACACCAGCAAACTCTTTCCTACCCTGGTTGGTGAGCCTGCTGGTTTGAACCCTGCAGATCTTGCAGACCTCTTCTTGGAGGCAGGCCCCAGAAATGGCGTGAGGGAAATTCAAAGGAGGGGGGAATTTATGGCTGGACCATTAAAAAAGTCACTTTGGCAGCTGAAAATTCGGTGTTTGGTTTACCGTCAGAAAGGTGGTGGACATGGACAAGTTCCAATGAAAACCATTTGTGAGGGGGAAGTCAAGTCAGCAATGGTTACCTCTCCATGCTGTAAGTGAGATGGAGTGACAGCACCTCCAAACCCCTCAGTGCTGGTGTCGGACGGTGGGGCTGCTCCCCTGTCCCACCCCAGCTGGGTAGCTCCCGTGACCTGAACTGGCAGCAGACCCTTGCTCTCTCCTGGCATTGTGAGAGGAAGCTCAGCTCGACAAGGACATTGGAGTCCTAGGCTTTGGGGGATGATTTGCCACTTTGCAGGTTCTTTGGGATTTCCCTCTTGGCTGTGCATGAGCGATTCCATCCCACGATTGTGGCAGGTGGCGGGGGCTTTCTCTGATGGCAGAGCAGCATGGACTGCTGTGGTTGCATCTCTGGGTCTGCGTCACCTGGAGGGTGATCAAGCCTACTTCCACTAATTTCTGGAAATTATTTTTTTTTCTTAGTTGTTAGAGTTAAAAACTACTTCCCATAGTCAATGACTGCCAACTTAGTAAGTTTTTCTGCTGAGCAACCCAAAGCAAATAACGTAGAGGCTAATGAATCTTGCCCTCTGCCATATCCTGTGCACTTTTCTGTCCAGGATAGATTGAACCATTCAGCTCTGCTAACGATGGTGTTAAACAGACTGCTTAGCACTTGCTGTTGCTTTAAGAGATGAATTTATTTTTTCTTAAAAGAAGGAGTTTGGCAAGGACCAGAAGTGGCGTGTGCCCCCAGTGCTGGTCTTGCACAGCTTGCAAACCTCCCCGGGATGGGTTGTGCTGGTGAGTGAATCTCCTGGCACTGCAACGTGGTGGCTGTTTCCACATGTGCTCTGTGCCAATGGGGAAAGCTGAGACTGTCTGTGGGGAGCTGGGAGCTGCCCTGGGCATGGGGAGGTCACAAAGCCCGTTGTTCTGTGCCTGGAGAGATACCTGGTCAAGTTGGGCTCAACCTTAGGTGGGGCAAAGCCCATTTGGAGGCTCTCTCAGGATGTGGCATCACTTGGTGAATGTTTGCACAGCTCCTGGTGGAAGCAGTGTTGGGATCTGTGAGGCACACTGCGCAGGCATAGGAAACAGCCCTGACCCTGCGGAGCTTTCTCCTGGTTTGCCGTGGTGCCCTGCGGCATGCTCCTGGTGAGCCCCTGACCATGCCGCTCATGCTGCATGCAAGCATGGGTCAGGCAGAGGCTTTCCCGGGCAGGGACTGTGCACGGTGAGAATAGCACACAGCTATATACGGAGATGTCTGTGCCGCTTGTTCAAACCCGTGTCCTTTTGTTTCTCCTCTGGAGGAATTGGACGTTCCCTGCCAAAGAAGTGTTCTCTGGAGGAATGACACCCTGTCCTGGGGGCCCCGTGCCAGGAGCAGGCAGCTGCCTGTGCTGTTGCCCTGCCAGGCAGAGCCTCGGGAGACATGGGGCACCTGTGACTTCTCCTTGCTCTCCAGCTTTAGTGTGAGAAGTCTTCTAGAAGACAGGGACCTGGGCAGAAGCAGAGGAGGGGGGATGTCTGATAGATATTTGTTACCATCTGGGGATGTTCCTGCACCCTTCGAGCTCCTTCACCTGCCCCAGACCTGGGAGTGCCACGGAGCTGCTTTATGGTTGCAACCACCGCCGCTGTCTCGGTGTGTTGCAGGCTTCCCTCCCCAGCAGCCCTGCACGGTGCTGGATCTGCCCCCGAACCTCTTGGCAGGTCATGCTTATGCAAGCAACAATGTAGCCTGATGGCAATGAAATGCATAAAAAAAGAGGCATTTCTGTTCCTGGCAGTGGCTGCTGGGAGGCTGGGGATGCCTTGACACCCTTTTTGCAAAGCCTGTGCTTCCAGGGGTGTTTTGCTGTGCAGGGGGCAGGGGAGTCCCGCAGAAGAAGTAAGTGGTGGCGGGGACTGGATGCAGCAGAGCTGCTGGGGCTGGGCCCCCTCCTGCGGCTGCCTGGGCTGGGGACAGGCAGGACAGCACCATCTCAGCCAGACCTTTCAGACTTCCCAGCGAGCAAGGGTGCTGGGTGGGTGTGTGATGGCATGGGGGGGCAGATGATCCGAGCTGCTTTTCTTCTCTGCTGGCTGCAAGCCTCTGGCAGGGGGTTGGGGCTGGTCTGCAGCAAGAGCTGCCGGATCGTACCCATCGTCGTGCTGCAGCTCTGCTAGGACCATGCTGCATCAGCCAGCATCAGCTGCAGCAGGAGTGCTGCGCTCCATGTTGCCCGTTCATCATGTGCCTGCTCAGCTTCTCCTGCTCCTGCCTGCTGCTCATACACGTGCAACACCGATGGAGGACAAAATGTGTGTGTGGCACTGGAAGGAGGAGGACATGAGTGGAGATTTAGGCTCAGAAGGGATTGTCTGCTGTTGAGGTACAGGGATGTGGGTAAGGCCTTGACCGAAATTCCCAAGGAATATAAAGTAGAAAATAGCGTGCTTTTCTGAAAGTGGAGAAAGCAAAACAAAACATCCTGAACAGGACCCATCAAGAGTGCAGTGCTGCTGCTTGGATATTCAAAAGGCAGGGCCCAGAGGCTGCCCTTGGAACAATATTAGATATATCTAATATATATCTTGACTTGGTCAAGATACGTGGATGTACAAACTCCATCGGCGCAGTCATGCTCTGCCCTGCCCATCCCTGAGAAGGGGGTGGGGTGCGTGTCTGTCCTTGGAAGGCACTTCTGAGAAATAGCGGATGAAATGTGAAGCAAACCTTTATGGCTGTTTTTAAGGATGAGTCAAAGAGATAAAGGCAAACTGAGGTGCTGAGAAGGTGCACATATGGAAGAAGCTCCTTTATTGAAATTACAGGCACATAAATCCAGAAAAGCCTTGTGGGTTAGATCTAGGTGCTGATTTTGGTAAGCTTCTTAATCAGCATGATCCTTCCTTGCCCAGGCTATGGGGAAACTGACCTTCAGAAACCCGGGTCTGGGATGAGCATGGCAATCCCTGAGGCTGTGTGGTGGCACGCGAGGGGCCCCTGATCCATGGGGAGGTGACACGGCAGAAGAGTGAAGCAAATGGCCAAGGGCAGAGGACAAACCCCAGCTGCTCAGAGTCCCAATTTCCCAAGACAAGGCGGAGCTGTGATGCTTAGAGATCCTTTGAAAATGGCTGATGGCGAAATGTTAGCTTTGGTTGCTGTACCCATCCGTTGCGTTTTTAGGAGGGCTGCTTTTTCACCTGGTCCAGAAGCTCAGGTTTATTGCAGTCCTTGTGCAGAGAGGATCCTTGGAGGTTGCAAAAGCCATGGGCAGCTTGGAAATGCCAACCTGGCTTTAGGATGGCGTGTGGCTTTGCAGGGAGCCATCCCGCTGTGCAAAGCTGCGTCACTCCTTTGCACATCCAAGTCATTAACGTGCAAGGAAATTTGGGAGATCATCATTCGAAACTCCGTGTCTTCCATATAATGGCCATGATTTCTCCAGGCTCATTTGGGATGTGTTTGGGGGTCAGATGAGAAATGAAGCAGGATTGGAGTTAGCCCGAGGGAAGTTCCCATTTACGTGCACTTCTCCTTTTCCAAAAAAAGGTCTCCAGTGTGTGCATGTGTAGCAGAAAGGGGTCTGGGCAAAGAACGCACCCTCAAAGCAGTTCCAGTTCTGCCTTGGGGATGTGCCTTGCATTTCACAGAAACTGAACGCGGTCCAATATGCTCTCTGCATGTTAGATTATGGCTTTGTGAGCACGTTCAAATGCGGGACTAGCATTAGTAGGCACTCGCGCTTCAGTTTATGCTAAAAGCCAACAGATGGGGAAAGTAGATGCCAGGAACCCAGGCCCCGATCAGGTGGCTTCAGCTGTGCTCATACTGTATTTAGACAATAGGCTGTGTTGCATATTTGGAGGCTGATCTTGTGAAAATGAAACCCTGCTGGTGCTAACCCACAGAGGCTTTGCACACTGGGAAAATGGCCAAATTCCTCTGGAAAATGGTGAACCTCCAGCTGGGGGAATTAATGAAAATTCACTTTTGCCAAAAAGCAGAATTTCATCTTTTTGCATGACAAAGATTGGCTCTTGCTGACGGAGATTCCCTCTCTCCTGCCACCCCATCTCACACACACGCAAGAGGAAACATGTGGCAGTCAAATACCCAAAACTGCTGCAGGCAGCACAAGTAATTTGTTCCCTGTATCTGCTAGGGCTAAGGCAAGAAGTCAGGGCTTTGGGCTGCAGCAGGAATGGGTAGGCTCCGTGCTCAGAAACCCTTCCTAAATGTAAGGTGTCGCCAGGGGTGGGATTGCCCAGGGCATCTGTGGCACTGGAGGGTTTGAGAACAGCATCGTAAGTATGTTTGTAGACATGCAGGCTTACACAAACTGTCTTGAAGTGGGGGAATGGACTGAGACATCTCTTCTAGCTCAGTTTCCTATGATTTCTGACACCTGCTCCTCAAGCTAGCTATTGAGCCACTTGGGCTCAGCTGCTGGAGGAAATGGCTGGCTGCACAGCTCTCCTGATCCCAGCACTGGCCTTGTCCTGGAGTTTCCCTGCTTTCCGGAAAGCCTTGTGATGGCTTGGCTGTTCATCAGTTCAATGTGGCTTTGCTGGGATGCTTCCCTAACTCTTCCTCTCCATCCAAAGTGAGACTAGGCTTTTGCTCTTTGTATCAGCTGTGTAAGCAAGCTCCCAAAAATCTTCTGCTCCGTCATATGCCCTTGCCCAGGCTGCCTTCAAGGAGACTGAATTCACAAGGACCACGTGCATGAGGCAAGGTCTTTACAGGGCAACAGCTCCTCAATCCTCCATGGGTCAAGACTTTCAGAGAATTTTGACCCAAATAACTTTCCCAGACCAGTTTCTCATATTTTCTTTGATTTCCAACATCTGGCTCCTGAGGTTTGTGCGCAGTTCCCCTCCATTAGCTCAGCTCGTCTCCTTCCCTGGTATAGACTGCAGGATCTCTGCTGGTAGCACAGCTGAGATAACCAAGCATCTCAGATGGACACCAGTCCAGGCAATATTTTATTTTTTAAAGCGCAGTAAAGAACATTTCAAGGATTTTGCTCTTCTAGCAGCACCGTCAGACTGTTTCCGAGCAGAAACCCGATCCAAGTGCTCTTGTAAAGCTGTGTGCTATTTTCTTCAATAGCTCAGTGGTTAAGTTTCTTGACAGTATCTCTTAGCCAAACTGCCTGATAATCACAACTGGAGTAAGCGAGAAGGCCAGTTTATCTTCAAATGCAATAATTATGTGTGGAGGAAAAATAACTCGGCATGTTGCTGTGCTGTATCTGCTCTGCCTCAGGAGAACGGGCAGCAGAATGACCTGGGGATGTGATGCTGTTGCATGGGGGAGGAGGGCTGGTTTTGCTCTTGAAATCCAGTCTTTGACCTTGCCACTGGATTTTAGCTTATGATGAGGAAAAGGGGGATTTTCAGGACCTTTCATCATTTCTGTTGTGAAGCGGAACAAAATGATCTGGGATCACTAGTCCCATATCTATCTTGGAAGACCTAGAATGGATTGACTAACCTTGTAACCACCTTCAACAATATTGCTGCGCTCCCTGAAAAATAACCTGCAGAAGGGTTTCTTTTCTTTAGCGAAAAGTACATCACAGTGCTGTTGTAGCCACTGGTAAATGAGTTGATTGCTTCTTCTGCAGGTATGCAGCCATCACCCAGTCCTCGCATGGCTCCAGCAGGTGGGTTTGCCCAGCTCCGTGTTTTTTGCTCACTGTGATGTAAGTTTGCCTGTTCTTCTTAAAAGCCAAAGGCTGGGCACCTCTGGCAAGTGATGGTCAAAGAGTTTTTTTGAGCCTGGTGCTGTTGGCACACAGAGAAATGGAGGGTGGGTGTAACAATCCTAGGGGGTCGGGGTAGCTGGGTTGGATCTCCCTTCGTCGTCTCCCCCTGCATGGAAAAAGCTTCCCTGCTGTCAGCTGAGGAGATGTACAGCACCTCGCCCTGGGGCTCCCTTAGAGGTCCCTGGCCACTGAGGACTTTGATGGGGTCACGGTGGGATCCCAGCTGCAACCCTGGCTCCTGCTGCCCGCTCCCGGGGGCCCGACCCCCCGCTGACAGCTGCAGTGCTGGCCTTGGGAGCCACCTCGCTGCATTTAACAAATATGGGCTGCAGGGAGAAATGAGAACATCTTTAACCACCCCGGAGAGATTTGGGTCGTGCTTATGAGTCGAATGTTTACTTGATGAAGAGTGAATTGATGTAGTCCCCCCTGCCCCCTCGCAGCCCTTGGGAACCACTTGTGAAATGAATAGCAATTGTTCTCTGCTCAATTAGTCATATATAAGTGAATACCTCATGGTGGCCCTCCCCAGAATGGTGCGTAATTGATGCATTTCACCGATGGTTACACCAGAAGGATCTCACTTTCTTTGCGTGGCAAAGGATGGGGAAAAGATACAATGACGGCGGAGTTGTCCTCGGCTTCTCCAGAGGAAGCGTGCAGTGGCTGGATGGACGGGATGCTATTGAGCCGAGCGCGGTGCTCTCGAAACATATTGAGCTTATTAGAAGTGCATGTTGACTCTGGGACTTCAGTCTGACTGCGTGGCAAAACAGTTAGGCCAACGAATATGTGATAATGTTTTCTATAAATGTGATAATTAGATAAAAGAAGGGGGAGTTGGAGTTTAGACTTGCAGACATTAATTAAATTCACATTGACAAATCAACATATTGGTCTCATATGGATTAAAGCAGCCCTGAAATGCTTCTTTTGTTTAGATTACACTAATTAAATTCACACATTTTGCCAATCCACAACAGTTACCTTGAAAGGCAGAAGGCTGAAGCTTTGAAATACACGTCAGCGAAGGTGCTGAAGTCAGAGCACTTTTGCAGAGCAAACAGGCGGGAATTTTAAGAAATTCTGGGGCTAACGTTTGTGAAATTTTTATACCCTTGCAACAAAACGCTGTCAGAATGATGCATGCTTTTACTTAAACGCTGAGTGCTTAACTGCAGTTTTAAATTATGCTCAGTGATGAGGTAATAAAGTATTTCAGTAAATATGTCTCAGAGGAGAACTTGGGAAGGAAAAAATACATCTATTCCCAGTAGCCAGTCTGTTCAGGTCAGTATTTAAAAACCATAGGTCACACGTCAGAGAATTATGGGCTGCTGCTGGCCATATTTTTGGAAGTTAGGACTTCATAAATATATCAACTACTCGACGTAGGGCTGCCCCACAGCAGCTGCCACTGAGCAAAAGCCAGGGGATAGGATTTTTTAAAAAAGAAGCTAGTATTTGTGTTCAGCAGTGAGGTTTTATTGGGTTAAATCTTAAAAAACTAAGCTCATTGATGTATGTGTGGCCCAGAAACGGGAGAGGTGGTGTCAAACTGGGAGCACCCTGTGCTGAGCTGCTGGAAACCCTGTCCTTGCAGAGCAGGTAGGTGCCTTGGGAAGATGCTTTTTAGGGTTGCAGGCTGCCTTTCCAGCCTCCCCCGGCTGGAGGGGACACCAGCAGCATTGCAGGGTTGTGTTTTGTGCTGTACAGTCTGGACAAAGCCAGTCTTTCATCTTTAAGGACAAAAATCCCAGCGCAAGCGTTACTGCTGCATCTCCGAAGCCTTAGGTGTGAGGCCCCCACAATAATCCTGAGTCATCACCATCGAGCCATTAGTGAATATTCTATTTTCTGTCAGTAAACACAATTTAAGCACTTAGCAGTTAAGCTTCTTAAGATTCATAGCTGATGAGGGAGCAATTAGGACAGGATTTTAATGAATACACACAAACTGGGGGGTTCCCGCTGGGGGAAAGGAGAGGTTCGGGCTGGGTCTACAAAAATGTTCAGACACACGGCAGTAAAATGCACTTACACAGGAACTCTTTACTTTGGGGCTAATTATACTAATCTTTGCCATGTTATCTCTTTAAAATCTGGCTGTCAAACAGGCAGCTGGCCCTGTAGCGGTCTGAGTTGGGGGATGTCCTACTGCATCTGGTGATGCTCTATCACAATAACTTACTGTATTTCCTTGATTAGAGGAACTCTTTTTGTCCATGTTCCTCCCAGAAGGTTTGATCACCAATACAGGGAGAGATTTGGGGCTTTATTTTGATACAGGCTGCACTTTAAATTTAAGTGTTACCAGCTGCAGGTGGAAGGTGAGTCTGTGTGGGACACTGGGAAAACAAAGGGGAAGGGCTCTGTGAGGAGTGGTAGCACTTCTCACTGGTAGTTTTTCATCTCTGCTGTGGGGTGGGTTGGTTGGTTGGATTTATTTTGTTTGTTTGTGTGTTGGTTTTTTGGTGTTTTGTTGGTTGGTTTTTTTGTTTAAATCAAAGCACTGAGATGCTGGTGCATGGAGAGTGCTGTGTAAATGCTAATTTCATTCAGTCCTGTCAGCTGGGGCACAGGTGAGTCACGGCTCCCTGGCTTGGGAGTGATGTGGGCATGTGGGGATGGATGAGCATTGTGGGGGATAAAATTGGCATCTCTGGGGCTTTGCTCTCCCTGCTCTGGTTTAAACAGCCGTGGGGGCAGCTGGGCAAGGGCCCATGCCCAGGGATGGCACTGTGCCCCTGGACCCCTCCCAGCCCCAGTGTGGCCTGTATCCATGCTACCCATGGGAGGGAAAGGGGGTGGCACAGTGGCTTTCCATGCAGTGACCTTTGAAGCTCCACTGAAGTCCAACACATAGCAGCTATAAATCCTTGCCATTTTCAAACTCCTTTAGAGATGTTAATTAATTAATCCTGCCTAATTTGATTTCTGTGTCTGTGACTTGCACTTGATCATCACCAGCCGGGTTGAGGAAGGGTTGGTTGCTGCCAGGTGTGTAAGGAGAAGGCCAGCGATGGCCAGGGCTGGTTGCTGGGGTTGGCTGATAGCAGTTCTCATTTTGGGGAAAAATATTGGTTTGTGGCAATATAATGTTTCTGTCACCCATCTTCACCCAAGGTTGGATTTCTGGGTTGCTCCTGCCCTGCAGCTGGGATGCTTGTGCTGGCACTAGTGCAGAGGTTCCAGCTGGCAGGATGCCCGGCGGGGAGGTGGCACTGGGTCCCCGAGCTGGACCCAGCTGGGCACAGTCCCCGTGCGTGGCTCTCACTTCTCTGGGGTGGGTGAAAGTTTCTGTTTGAGCACTGAAAGCTCCTTAAAGCTACCGGCTTTGTCTCAGCACACCGCGGGGCTTGCTGCTGCTGGAGCTGCAGTTCTTGCTTAGCTCTGCTGGTGACAGTGTCGTCTGAGCAAAAACCCACTGCGGCTCGGGCGGGGGGTGAGATGCTGAGTGCATCTGTCCCAGCCCCGCTGGGATGGGGGGATCCAGCTGCCGGCTGTGTCCCTGGGACGTGTGTGGCTGTGGTCAGGTGGATGGCAGAGGGGTGATGCCTGGGCTGTGGGGACAGGAGAGGAGGTTGGGTTGGGATGGGATGGGACGAAGCAGGCTAGGAGGAATGATGAAGTGTAGGAGGCTCAGCTAAATTTTAGCTAACTATCCAGATGCTGGATTTGCTCAAGCTGGACAAACTTCAGCCTGATACTCCTATGACTGGTTTAAAAATGCCCATCGCCCTGCAGGATGCTCAGCTCCTTAGCCCATATCCAGTGAGGTCTCCCGGGAGCTGGGTTGATTCAGACCTCTGACCACAGGGATTTTTGTGGGGCTGTACCAAACAGCCACCCCGAGATGGTCATATGGTCATCTTGCAGAGGGACTGTCAGCGGTGGTGTCCCCAGCTCGTAGCCAGTCTATACGAGACAGTCTGCTACTGGGAAAATGAGCTGTGCTTTTAAGCCAGTGGTGACCAGTGTCCTTGAGAGGAGAAATGCCCAGCTGTGTATAAGGTGCATCAGGACATTGCACAATAAATGAAGCCAAACTTGGATGGGAAGGGATTAGTTTATGTACTAAATAATTACACACTGCCAGTCTTCCTTCATATGAGCGTAGTGAGTGTGTAATTCAGGTAATGAGCAGAAACCAAGGGCCCACCCTGTCTACTGGTGGGCTGCAAGAGCAGAGTAATCCTTGGGACTTGGTTTGACTCTGGTGTAATTCAGATCATTGATGTCACCCGGTGCTTCCAGTCCTCTGAAAAATCAGCTACTCTTCATTGTAACCTGCCCCATCCCATAGCAAGTGCCCCTTCCTGCTGATTACCCCCTCATTTTAAAAATCAAGAGCACCCTCTCTTTGACACGAGGACGATGGACCTTGTTGCTCCTCTGAGCTCTGCTGCTCTTGGTGAACAGCTCGCATCTTGTGGGCACCCTGCGGCGGCGGTGTTGCTGTCCCCAGGCTGCGTGCGTGCCAGGGATGCCACTTACTGCACAAGTCCCTGCTGGTGCACAGGGGCTGGGTGTGCTTGCATGCAAAACTGATTTTTCCTGGGGCTTTTTAACTGCAATATGGCTCTAAAGATAAGTTTTCCCACCCTAAAGGAGCCTGGCAGGTATCTCAGATGTCTTTTGGGGGGCATAGCAACTCTTTTTTTCATTTTTGTTTTTGGCTTTTTGCAGGCTTCCAATCCAAAAGCTGTCCTTTCTTTTTCAGAACAAGCTATTCTAAAAAAAAAAAAAAAAAAAGACCAACAGAATAATTTGCTTAAGACTCAGATTCACAGCAGCAAGTAAGATATAATTGCACCCTTTGATCTTCAAAGATCTCATCCAGTGTCTGCTGAAGTCAGTGAAAGCCACTCTGTTTGACTTCAATGAACATTTATAAGATACAACTCAAAAATATCCTTCCATTTTATCTATATGTCTGATGCCTCTCTGGTGAAAATAAACTTCAGTGTGTAAGTTTGGGCGTTTTAACATAATTTCATGTGGCATGAAAGTGTTTCATATTTGAACATGAAAGGAATAAAATTTGTTTGCCCAAAAAAACACAACTGCTATTAAAGAAGCGTGTGGCATCAAGCCCATATCACCTAATAGGAGTTTATGCAACACTCGTAGCTGCATCAGCATTGCCAAAAGAAGTGCTCAGCTGCTAATGAGCTGCCATCCAAGCAGTGATGCTGCCATCTGAAAACCTTTCTGGTCCTTGGCATCTGCCTGTAAAAGAGATGTGTGATATATAAGCCCTTAAAATTGTCTTCCTTATGTCAGATTAATTCTGCACATAGTCCAGTGTTTTAGCCTACTGTAAAACTGGAACTATCTCTATGTAAATGCACTAAATAATTGTCTGAGATTTGCCTCTGTGTGGGCGTTTGGCATTTTCCATCCTCTTCTCCATCCCTATATACATCCTCAGCAGCAAATGTGATGGACTAGTCCGGAGGGGAAGGTTTTAGCAGCATGAGGAATTTGTAATAGAAATCAAATATTAGTACAAGCAAGATGGTATCTTGCCCAAATGAGACTTGATTACATTATTAATCTTGATCGTTATACATGATTTTGCACGCGTGTGATATGAATACTGGATTAAAAAGCCAGGAGATGAGTCACCGAGATGATTTGATTTCTTGGGAAATCCGGGCAGAAAGGTATATTTGCCACTGAACAAAACTTCCACGTGTTCTGGGTTAAGTTTGTAGGATTTCATCCAGCTTGGATGCTGCTGGAAGCCTTTCCCTGCAGAAACCCTGGACCAGAGCTATCCATGGCACAGGCCACACACAGCAAAGCAATCCAGCACGTGCCTGAGCACCCCAGCCACCAAGGGGAGCGGAGCCCTCTCTTCCAGTTAAGCACAGGTTCCTGCTTTTGACGAACAGGGGCTTTTTTAATGATGCACTAATGATTACCAGTGTCGTGGCCTCAGAATACTTTCTTCAAATGTATTATCGCCTAATGGAATATGCCCTTCTGTGCACAGCCATCGCTCTGGTACCTTATCTCCTTTCCAGTCTAGCTTCTGTCTCATCCTTTTCTCTTCTTTGCAGACCCCTCTTCATCTCACAGTGTTTTCACTCAGGGGAGCACCAGGCTGCAGTCCCGCTCATGGGGGGGGTAGATGGGGTGGGTGTTGTGGGAACATGTTCCCACCAGCGTCAGGCTCTGCCGGGGCCATGCCGGCAGTGAACCCTGGAGCATCTCTAGCAGTGGAGAGGGCTGCAAATACATGTGTATGAAGGATCTGGCAGACTAAATCCCAAATGTTTCAAAGACCAAATATGTCACACTTGGGGTGTTTGACATCTGATTTTTTTTTTTTTTTTTTTTTTTAATAGCCTGTTTATTCCCTATTTTCTGTATGGACTAGTTGTAAGAGGGCTGGGGGGAAGTCTCAGTGTTTGGTCCTCATATTTACTTTTCAGTGGGATTGCTCTAGTTCTTTTACCTGCTTTTTGAAGGCTGCCTATACGGTGTGCGGTTCAGCAAAGCAGAACATTGTAAGAAAAGATAACTTCTGTAAAAATCACTGAAACCTCACTTCACAGGCTGATTATTTTTTAATTTTTTTTTATTATTATAGCAGGATAGTTGTTACTGCTCCTTGAGTCCCCTACAGCCTGTTAAGAATTTGTTGTGAATGGAGAAAAGGCCCCAAGAGAGTCTTTGAAAAAGTAAACACGTGCCTGTGTTGGATGGGTGTGAGTGAAGAATGATAAAGCATAATCTGCTGTTGGAATAGGAATTACTGGCGTTTCTAAAGAGCCTGAGGACCTGAGGTTTCGGACCATGCAGAGAGAATAGTGAGTCTTAACCATTATCATCACCTTTGAATTTTGCTTTTTAGGCACCTGCTAACTGTTAGTTTTGGGGTAGCAAACGTATGAACGTAACTGTGTCGCTTTATGGGATGTGATGCAGCAACGCTTCTGAGAGCTGAGCCCAAGACTTTCCACAGGATCACACTTAATAACATAACTGCAAGCAATTATTTTCATGTTGTTTTAAATCCCTAAGAGTTATTCCACTCTTTCCACACTGGTTAAAACTGAAACCCATTTCAGTGCAGCCTGCAGGGATGCTGGCCCTCTGGCAGCTCCTGCTTTGGTGACAGGTGCTGCACATGTGCATCTTTGTGGTGGGCAGATCAGGTAGAAGAGGGGATGTAGAAAAGTTCAGAAGATAAAGCTGGTGAGAAGCCACGAGCACAGGTGGTGCTACAGGTAGCGGTGGGGTATGCACAGCTGAGTGGGTTGATTTGATGCTGATGGATGGTTTTGTGACTGGTGTTTTGATCTTGCTGGTTTTGGAGGAGTTATTCTGGATGAAAGATTTTTTTATAGTCTGGGGTCAGAGCAAGGTGAGAGAAGTGGATGGAGCAGCGGGCCAGAGGGGAAAGTGCCCTCCGCAGTGTGGGAGGTGAACGGGGCAGGGAGAGGAGCCTGGGTGGATGGGGCACCTTGCAAAGTTTAGGTGGCAGCACTGGGTGACTTCTGTAAAGCTTACCGGTGCCACCACGTGCATGAGACATCCATATGTTAGGAGAAACCTTAGAGGCCAGATACAGCCATGATGAGAGCCAGACACTGCCGTGCCCGTTGGTGTCTCTGGTGTTGCATGTCAGTATCAGTTCAAGACACAGAAACCTAATCCAGCCTTGCAACCCAAGAGTGAAAATGCCACCATGTTTCCAGGAATGTGTTTGAGCTCCTGCCATTAACGATCACCTTACCTACAGCTGGGATCACTGGCCGTAGCTCAATTTTAATGGTGCAACAGTGACAACCAGTGGCCAGCTGGGCTAATCCGGGATGAGTGCCATCCCTCCAAACCAGAGCTGGGCACAGAACCACAGAATGGTCAGGGCTGGAAGGGACCTCTGGAGATCATCTAGTGCAAGCCCCTGCTAAAGCAGGTTCACCTCGGGTAGGCTGCATAGAGTCGTGTCCAAGGGTGGTTTTGGATGTCTCCAGAGAAGGAGACTGCACAGCTTCTCTGGGCAGCCTGTCCCAGGGCCCTGCCACCCTCAAGGGAAAGGGGGCACCCTGGGCTCTTGCTCCCGGAGGGGGCTGGGGTCATGCTGGCTCTGCTCTGCCCAAGCAGTGGGAGATACCCCACTGGAGAGGCTCCTGAGAGTGGCAGGCTTTGATATTTCCTTCTGGGTGTCATGATTCCACACTGCTAATAGGTGAAACATCAGCGTAACGGGTTTGAGCTGAATTTCTTGTACCTGGTACTCAGCTGTGGGAATAGAGTTTGAGGACGATGTTCAGTGTAAATGGTTGGAAAGGGCAGAGCACAGGTGGGAGAAGGGCTTGGGCTAAGCCTCTGGTGGTGCCAATGCACATTTGGAGATGTGCTTGCTTCTGAAGCCTTTATTTCTTTATTGCATCCTTGTGTGCTGCAAATGGACGTGACCTCACACGCAGCACAAACGGTACATGGTTGAACATCTCATGTAAGACTTTGCTTTGTGCATCTTGGCGGGGGGAGGAAGCAGCAAGTGCCTGTTCTCCACCAGTTTGTAACCCAGCAGCTCCGCCAGCCCCCCATGAGATTTGAATCCTGTAGATTTTCAGGGTGTGTTGGTCCAGGTGGTCTCTCCTGGGGCATCTGCCTTTTGGGGAGGTGCAGGTCCTTGGAGCCAAGAGGGATCTGCACTGGGAGGTGTAATCAGATCTTGCCCAAAGTGTGACCGGCTCTGCTGGCAAAACTCCTCCGGAGGCTGGCATGCGAAGTTGGCTCTGTGTGCCTGCTTTGTGCTGGTTCCTCCAGGGTTCATGTGCACCGGGTCATCCCAAATGACGTACCCACCAGGCCTTTGCACTGGGACATCCCACAGCAAAGCCACTGATGCAAAAAACTCAGTTTTAACTCAAACTCAGACAGTGTTGGCCCCTTTATGGTTGGTGTGAATGAGATGGTCTCAGGCAGGGGCAATGTGGTCACCCATGCTGTGGCATGCAGCAGCTTCTCCACAGCCTCAATTCGCTCTTTTTTTGCTCATTTTGTTTTTCCCTTCCTTCAACCTCAAATAAATAATTTAGACCCCAAATTATTTTTCTTGCTCTTTGTGTGCAGAGGACCCTGCCATTAGCCAAATGTTTTTATCCTGGGAAAAGCAGAAATCCCACTACCAGCCTCTGCCTGGGCACTGCTGCATCCCACTCGCAGCATCCCTGAGGACTCGGTGCCGTGTCCAGCACACCATCTTACTGCAGTCTTTCCCCTCCCACAAGAAGTTTGGGGCTGCGCAAGAACTGGAGGGGCTTGAGGTCCTCCTGCTTCATGTTTGCCATCTGTTTTGGGCAGGCCTTGGTCCCTTTCCCAGGGAGGTGGCAGCATCCCTTCCCGGGGCCACCGCAGGGCAGGCGCGTGGGGGAGGGCAGCCTTTGCTTTTCCCCGCATGTTTGGCAGTTCAAAGGCTGCTGATCTCCTCGTTGCCGCTCACAAATCAGTAGATGATACAGATGTGCATATCTTGTTATATTGCAAAGGAAACCTCAGTTTGATAAGCAAGGGTTTGAACAGCTCGAGGTATCTAGCTGAGTCCCGGGACTGCCAGTAAGTTGCTATTTGCAAGATCTGGATCGATTTTTGAGAATTTGGGACCAAGGTAAGCCCCCTGCGAGCTGGCATGTGCAGCCCAAGGGTACTGACCCCTCTTGTGGGGTGCCTGGTGCTGGTCCAAGCTGCCCTGTGGGCACGTGCGCTGCCCCTGAGACACCAGGAACCACTTTGGGCCCTCGGTGGGCAAATTTTGCTGAAATGGAAAAAACTCTGGGGAAAACTCTTTAGTCTTTCTTGGCCCAGTGCAAGTGTGTTGTGCGTCTCAGTTTGGGGTTTCTTGCGTGAGTCGCAGCTCCCAGTGAAGCAGTGCTGACTTCCAGCTGCAGCGCCGGTCAGCTTAACGAAGGCTAACTTGTTTGACGGACGTTTGTAGTTTATAAGATCTTAAATTCTAGCTATTTTGACCTCTGGGGCCATTCAAAATAATTCTGGTGTGTGTGGTTTGGGGTGGTTTTGGTTTTTTTTAAATTTAATAATTGATTTTAAAGTTTAAGGGTTTGGGTGTAAGAATACCCAAGCATGACGCTGAGCTGCTCCTCGGCCGGGAGAAGCGAGGCAGAGCCCGGCCAACATCGTGCTGCGCCCGCGGGGCTGGAGAACCGGGATGGAGCCGGTGACCCGGCAGCGCATCGCCGTCCTCTGCTCCGGGCACCCGGGTTAGGAGCCGCTCTCCTCCTGCTCCTTGTTTCCCTGACCAGATTGGGCTAAAAGTAAAAAGTAAACCAGGAGGTGAAACCCTTTACTTCTGTTTGTTAATCTTTCTTCTCCTATCTTTCTTTCTCCTTTCTTTTCCCCCCTTTCTTTCTTTCTTTTTTTTTTTTTTATTAGCAGAGCTCCTTTTTTCTCTCTCTTTTGCCTCAATAGAAAGAAAAAAAGTTTTGTCAGCACTCCTGTTTCTTTTGTTGTTTTCTTTTTCTCAGAAGTCTTTTCTGCTTTTATCCTAATCCCAGGCATGCATGAGGGAACAGTTGTGCTCTGTTGTTTGTCTGTTCTGCTAGTTTTGAACCAGTAGGGCTCCCGCTTTGTTCTCTTTATTTTCTGAACACAGAAAGGTAAAAGAGTAGGAATAGCGATTGAAACTCTTAAGAAGAGAAACCTTCGATATTTATTTAGATTTAATTCATTTTTTGCCATGTTGGTAATAATTAAGGGATGATGACAAATAAAAAAGAAAAATGGGGGGGAAAAAAGGGATAAGGGAAGAAACTTCTTTTCACCCCTCTGAGATCAGTTTTCTTATCCAAGAACATTTTTAACTTGTACCCCTCGAGACGCCGCATTTTTAACTGTGTTGTCCAGTTTATTCGCTCTCTGGAACCAGACAACGACTTAACATATGCCGGGGTTGGCGTTTGTTTTTTTTCCCCACACGCAGAATTGCTCCTTTGTAGCGATGGTGTTATGGTAGAAGTGTGTATTTGAAAACCAGCATTAGGTTGGTTTACCTGATGTGATGTCAGCCTGATTTTCAAGTCAGATCCAGGTTTTAAGCCTTGTATTTATGGCTTTAAATCCACTCTGGCGCTTCTCAGCTTTTTGGGGCACATGTTGCAGAACTGTCGGTAAAGCTTGTGCGGGTTTTATGATTTTTTTAGGTATTTCTTTAATAGTTGGACATACTGGCTGATAAATTGCCTGAAACGTTTTAACAAATTAAACTAAAACTAAGCACGGATCCATCTGTTTCTGTTTCATCCCTGCAAAACAAACCTTTTATGATTTTGGTATCCAACATGTGCTTGTTCTCTGTTGCCATGGAGATGCTGTAGGCCCGAAATTTTTTTTCACAGGCTCTTACGATGGAGTGTTTTTTGAAAACTGTTTTGATTAATTTTTCCTCCACTTCAACTTCTCTCTCACTTAAACTGTTTTCCCCTTTTGTTTCCCACTTGATTTATGGCAGGTCGCTGTCATTTAAATAGATGCGCGTTTTGAAATTCCTTCTTTCTGTTCGAATGCAAAGGAAAAAAAAAAAAAAAAGAAAAAAAAATAACCCATGCAAGTCATGCTCAAAGACTTGGTTATTGTTGCTTGTTGGATTTCTGCTCTCTGTGGTTGTCGGGCCTAATTCAAAGTAATTCAGGCTACTCAGTGGGGGCAGTGCATAGCTCCACAGGAAATTATGATAGCAAAAGTCTTCCTGTAGAGCTCTACACTTGGCACTACAAAGTGCCTCGGGCTGCAGTTACCTGAATAGGGTTGAATTAGACCAGACAACCGCATCATCCCACTTCTTAATCTATTAGAGCGATATACAAGTGGCAATTGTTGATTGCAAAAATGGGATTAAGAGGCTCTTCAAGTGAATTGATTTTCTTGTGAGAACAAAAAAAGGAAAGAGAAGGCTCGTTTGAATCACACAGCCAGAAAGTTTCGTGAATGGGTTCCACTCCAAATGTTAGAATTAAAGCAACCAGTATTTCCCCATGGAGCACGCAGGTGAGAGGAATAAACTGCTGAAAAGTAGAAAATGATGTCTAGAACTTAAAGTTTGTGGCACTCTTACCAAATCACTGCTCTCCCCACGCCACTCCTCCCTCCCTCCCTGCTCCTGGCAGCAACAACAAATCCTTGTTTCAGCCGAAGACTTTGTTGCTCTTCGTCAGCCTCTGCTTATTATTCTTTAATCTTTATTTTTACCGACACGTTTCACTTATTTATTTTGCTTTAACTCGGGGAAGAAAAGGGGAGAAAAGCTACTTCGACTCCTCCTGGTTTTCCCTGATCCTTTTCACTTATTCCTTCCCCCACCAAGATCAAAGCAGTGCCGTGCCTCTCCCAAGGGACCTCCAAAATGCAGTGCCTGTGCTGACTCCTCGAGGGTTTCACCCAGCTCCAGTGGTCCTTGCTTTTCCCCTCGCGGCTACTATTTTCACTGTGACCACAAGTTTCGTGTAGTTAAGCGTCATAAATGTCCCATTAACCTCAGCGTATCATCCCTTGGGAAGAGCAGAGCCTGGCATTCGAGCCTCGCTGGGATGGGTCCTGCTCTTTATTTTTGGATGGCTCTTGGTGGTGCTGGAAATCATTTTGCCTCAGCTGAAAGACAAGGTGCTGAGCATGCATGTGGTGGATACTGAGCTGCGCAGGGAAGGCAGTGGTGAAGGCATGTCCTGTGCTGGGCATACCAGAGGACAGCATGTGGACAGGGCTGGGTGTCAGCAGTGTGGAGAATAGAAATGACACCCAGCAAGGAAAAGGAACTACTGGAGCAGATGCAGGGAGCCTGGTGCTAGCATTGGCATTGGGACCAGCTGGGAGGAGATAGTGGGGAAGGTCCCCTCTTGGGCACAGGGATGAGAAAGCTCCCCTCCCACCATAAAAACACAAGAGTTCCCCCTGGGAGCTGGTGCCAGAGCAGGGATGCGGGGTATGAGCCACTTTCAAGTGGCTTCAAAGATTTTGGGGAGGGGAAGAAGCAGCTGCACTAGACCTTGCTCCACGGATTGGAGAGGATGTGTCCATCCTCATCACATCATTGCCAGCGTGGCTGCTCAGGGCTTGTTGTGGGGTTTGTTTGCTCTTCCTTAAATCTGTTGTAGGTTTGTTTTCTCACCTGGCCCCTGCTCAACAGTGGCTTGATGAGAAGCATCTTGGAGCAGACAGGGCTGATGGAGTCGTTGCTGTGAACTGGGGGTGGGGCCGGGGGGGGACACCA
>JAVJGI010000037.1:15727106-15740813 GCA_035590275.1 Ibycter americanus
CCCCCCCCCCCCCCCACAGCACCAGTGAGGCTCTCGCCCAGCCACACTGGGAAGGAGCAGGAGCAAATCTGGAGCGAAAGCACCATCTTGATGCTTTACTCAATGATTCTTTATTTCAGAATATAGTTACATTCTTGCAAGACCTTTCCTTTAGGGTAGTTGGTGGTAGGAGAGGGCTGAGTTTCTATGGCACCAGAGGCCCCTCTTGCAGCAAAAGCACCCTATGTGCATGTTCGTAAGTGCTGTGAATCCAAATGAAACAAGACAAAATGTGCCTCCCATCAAAGGTTGCATTCGTACTTCCCCAAAGCCTTCACTATGAGCAGCCACTTTAAGTCTTTTGCCTAGCACTTTCCAGCCCTTCCTGCCTCTTGCTCAGCTCTAACAGTTTTACAGGGTGTAATTTCCAAAGACCCACTTACACAGGTTTCCCCTTTTCATCTCTTCTTCCTTGTGGAAGAATTGTTCCCAAAATCTCAGTCACGGGATGCCAGGAGCACCCATCAGGTACCAGCATCCACAGGCAGCAAGCAGGCGTGAATTCCCCCTTTGCAACAGCATTGCTTTCTCTAACCGCAACCCATTAATCGCTCCATATTTAATTACCCAAGATTGCATCAGGTCCGCATAGCGCATTTGCGTGCACGCTATCAATTATGTCATAATAAATGAATTTCCTTTTCAGGATTCCCCGCAGCCGATGGCCAGGCTTCTGTTCCTCCTTGACTGTTCTGACTTTGAACAGGTTTATTCAGCTGTTGTCTGCTAAGCCCTACAGAAAAGAACAATAGCTTCTGATCTGCCTTTTATGGGTTATTGGGAACTGGTGGTCCGCACTACAGCTTTGGTCAGTGATTAACCAGAGTGAAAACAAACTACACAAGGCTAAGTTGATGTTGGAGGAGGAATGAACCCACTTCATTAAGGCTTTAAGAGGAAACCTTTTCTTCTTCAATGCTTGTTCACAACTTTTCAGGTCTCTATTTAATCACGTAATTCTCTCTAAGTAGGAAGAGAAGCTTGCCTCACAGCGAGAGGTCTTTTGCCGCATGACAACTTAGAAAGATAAATTATATATAAATATCTTCATGGTTTTGTGGAGAGGAAACCAAATTCAGTTTTACTGTGTGCAGCTATTTTACCGGTTTCTTAGGTGCCGTGGGCTTCCCAACGTCCCGTTGAAGGGGGGGAAATCTTTGCTGCAACTGCCTTAACTTTTGGCGTGTGTGTGTGTAGGGTGAGCAAATCATATCTGATCAGCACCAGACATGGGCGGCTGATGGGAACCAAGGGCAGACGAAGAGGCAGCAATAATAGCAACCCTCCCTTACAACACCACTGAGCCAAAATGGAAGTGCTCCTTAGGATGGGGGTTTTATTCTATCAACTGGAGAAATCGCACCTTCCTGCATCCTGGGGATCCCTTTGCAGTTGGCACCCCAGGAAGCTAAAACAAAAGACAGGAGATTTGGGGTGGATGAATTTCGTGCTGGTGAATGTGACAAGCACCTCCAGCCCGTAAGGTCCACCCCTCGGGCCACGCTGAGTGATCGCACAAAGCGCGTCGTGTCGGGGCGGCTTGTGTGCTTTTGTTTAGTGTAAATTTTTATTTTTTTTTTTTTTTTTCTTTAGCATGGCAGTTAATTATGGTTTGGGGACCATATGACTTCAACCCAAAGCCCAGCAGTAATAAATCAACCCGCCAGCTCCTCTGGGGGTATCCAGCCGCAGCAAAGCCCCTTGTTCCTGTGGCCCCTGCACTTCTGATGGTGCAGGTAGCAGCCCCTCCTGGCTATCGGTGCGTGGGCAGGGAGGGATAACACGGACACCCTGGGAAATACCAGGGAGCTGCTTGCTGGACTCCTTTGGCATCTGTACCGAGCCCCAGGCGGACAGCAGAGGTCTTTGTGGGCTAGATGCCCAAAGTGCAAAGGGGTGCATGTTAATCTGGTGCTTGTGGGATGAACATGGCTGGTCCAGGCTCCTGCTCACAAGCTGGGATAAACAGGTGTTGGCTTTGGGGCCAGGATGGAGTGGGTTGTTGCTGGGTGGGTGCAGGTCACCTGGTGCTCTCTTTTTTCCCTCTGAGGGTTCCAGTGGGGACACGTAGGAGATCCCGCTGAGCAGAGGTGACTACTACTGGGCATCTTCTGCTGGCAGAGCTGTCTCCTGACTCAGCTGAGTACAGCAGCCTGTTTTCACTGCAGTTCACTCAACACCCTGGAATTCCCCATTCAACACCCCAAATTTAGCATGAAGACTGGATTTGAGCAATTAAAATCCACAGCTGCGGTTGTAGGAAGACCAAGGGTGGCTTCCCAAGAACAGGGCACATACAGCACAGGGTGAATCCCTGCCTGCACCCCAATACCTGCAGCTTTTCCAGGGCTGTTCCCCTCTCCTGCCAGCCCTGAGGCAGTCTATTCCTAGACACCCTTCCCAGCTACCAGGAGTGGATGCAGCATTCCCTTCTCTACCTACCCCAAGTGATGTACATCACTCCTCTGCACCCATCTGTTAAACCTCATGGGGAAGCACGGACCTTGATGAAAGGACATTTGAGGAGAAGCAATTTTCAGTCCCAGCGAGGCAGGAGGGGAGCAAGAAAACGGGTCTTGCCAGCGGCACCCTTCACACTGCAGAAGCCATGGATAAGGCTTGGCTCTGCTCTTGGTGCAGTGTTGCACCAAGGAGGGATGCACCCACCTGGGGTAGGAACAGAAAACCCATCGGTCCCCTCTTGGGGGAACAGTGGATGCAGCTAAACAGGCTGGGAGATACAGGGGGCAAAGAGGGTAAAACATCCGTAACAGAGATGTCTCATTTCTCATGAAGGCAAGAAAAGTAACAGGTGATGGTTTCTTCCTTAAATTGAACAGAGAGGGCACAATTTTCCCTCCAGTGATGCACTCCGAAGCATGATTTTGCATAAAACTATCATCTTGTTTTCTCCAAGTGTTTTGTAAATTGATTAATTTTGGGTACAAAAATGTTTAAATACTTCATTAGCTGATTTCTTTGAACTCAAATTAGAGGAGCTTGTTGAAATAATTTAATGATGTGCTTTGGTAGGAGTGGAGGGTAGACAGAGAGGAAGGCTGGGGCACTGGGATGGGAGCAGCGTGGGTTTCCAGCAGGTGAGGATCTGGCCCAATGCAGGGTTTGGCTATTAAATGACAACACTAAGCTGTCTCAATTAATAATTAAAATGTATGTTTAAATAATGCATCAAAGGAAATTGCTTAAATTGCAAACTTGAGATTTTTGGGGTAAGTTCATGTTCAAACTCAGGCTTCAAATGTGGGAGGAATTCAGATATCTAATGTACCGACATGAAACGGGGATTTCAAAAGCTTTACCTTTTCTGTTAAAATGATGAAAAGAGAGGTAGGAAAAGAGACTGCCGAGCTCCTCAGAGTGTTTGTGAACAAAATAGCACCTTTTTGGGGAAACAAAGGCAACCCTTCAGAGTCTATCAAACAGTTTATGCCCCAACTGCTGCAAAAATTGGGCAGCAAAAAGTATGAGACATCCTTTAGATGATTCCTCCGGAGGGAAGGCTAAGCTACAGACTGAACAGAGAAAACGAAAGACAGATGTGCCTTGGAAAAAAAGTTTATCAGACTATTGTCCATTTAGGAGTCTGCAGCTGAATGAGAAGAAACTGAAGCAGGGTGAGACTTCCCATGATGTTTTATATCTGGTTCAGAGCTCTCCTTGGAGACAGCGGAGGGTCTCATGGCATCAGCCCCAGATGTGCCACGTACCCGGAGACACGGGGAGATCTGTGCATCCTTTCCCCAGTGAGATCCAGCACCTTCCTGCAACCGTGGCAGCTGGCACCAGTCACTGCATGGCTGTGATCAGTTGTTCTTGGCTTTTCCCATCCTCTGACTCTGCTGAGCTCCGTGTAAGACATGCAGAAACTGGCTGCTCCAGCCCATCCTGTGCCCCCTCCCTGCTGGGTGTGACCCCTGGAGAAAGGCAACTTTGCACTTGGAAATGTGGCATGTGCAGGGCAGCGCAGAGGGACAGGGAGCACAGGGAAGGAGCCCTGTTTAACACACACTGCTCCAGCGTGATGGCATCTCTTTATCTTGTGTGCACCTCTCTTGCCAGCTGGTGCCACATCATTGGCACCAGACTGTCCCTATTCCCATGCAGGGTTTCTCACAGGTGGAGAAGGGTCTGTTTGCCCATGGGAAACCTTTTCAGCAGAAAGGCTGCAGACCAGGAGAAGCCACCAGCTGCTTGCTGTCTGTGCCCCAGTGCAGGGGAGTTATCCTGCTCGCAAGCAGAAAATCTGTCTGGGCTGAGTGACAGCTCATCAAAGCCTTGCCAGTGCTCTCAGACACACAGCCAAGTAACTGCATATCTTTCTTTTTCAGCACAGTATGTGCTTTTGAGGCCGAGGGAAGCAGAGCCCTGGTCCTGAGCATTGCTTCTGTGCCACCGTCCCAGGGGAAGGATGCTGCCAGCGGGATTGTGATGGACGCAGCCACGCTCCTGTCTCAAAGACCTGGGGTGGGAAGAGTAAACTGCACTGTGGAAGGCCAGCACCACTACTTTTCCAGACCTTGCAGAGCAGAGAAAAGAGGATTATATCATCCCATAGCAAATGGGCCAGTTTGGATCTCCTTAACAAGATCTACCCTAAGAGAAGCTGGTTCTCAACCAAAGCAGCAACAGATAGACATGCTCCTGCGCTTTGTCCTGTTGGCATCAGGCTACGTCCAGGGCTGGTTTGGGGATCAGGAATTGTGCAGTGCTGGGTGTTTAATGCTCTCAGCTGTCTTGGCTGTGCCAGGGCAGCGGTAGAGCCACCTCGAGCAGGTGCAGCCTTCGCTTTGGCTGGAGAAGCAGCAAGGTTGGGCTTTTCCAGCATCTTGTCCCAACACCGGGGATGGCACAGCCTGGTTTCACCCATCCTGCATAAGCCTGGTTAGGCTTCTTCCCCTTCGGGTGCTTGCAGGGAGGCAAACCTGCCTCCCACTGCCAAACCCCAAATCCTCCTCTGCCCACGTCCCCCAGGGATGGGGACGGGTGGCGGCGGTGTGTCCTTGCTGGTTGTCACCATTGTTTCGCTCCCATGGCAGTAGGGTTTGGCCACGTTGATGTCTGCCTGGTGTGACTCCAAACATAAACCTCTCCCAGGCTGAATAGAGGGGATTCCTTGGTGCAAAAGGCCGGCTTTCCCTTCACACATGAGGGGTTTGCTCCATTATGCTTTGACGTCCTGCAAAGAAGCTGCCTCAGCATCAATGGCATCTAACACAGTAACACATGTAGGGCCCGAGGGCTCCGGGAGCAGGTTTAAATAGGACCATTGAATCTGTCCGCCTGCGTGCACGTGACTGTCGGTGGCAGGAGCCCAGCGATCAATTGAGCTGTCACTGTGTGCCCATGGACCAAATTTTGGACTTTCTGCCCTGTGCAGAATGACTGGTCTCGGTGCATCGACTCTGATCCAAGCCTTGGAACAGTATTTGGCTGCTCAGGGAGTGACCAGGGGGTACAGGACCTGTCCGGTGTGTGTGTAATTACTGCACCATGGCTTTCTCAAATGTCTTGAAAGGAAATAATTTAAGCTGCAAATTGTTTCCCTCCATAGCTGAGCGCTGCACAAAGGAAAAAGTCTCTGTTCAGGGTTATTATTAGACCCTGGGGCTTTGGAGATGTTGTACCTAATGGAGAGAGAAGTAGGTAGTGTTTAACCAACAGAGGAAATAGTGTTTAACCATAAGCATGTCTCTCTAATTTCTGCTTACAGTCCTAATCGTGAGTGGGTCTGAGCATCAAAGGCAATTTTGCTGATGCTGACACCACAGGGATTTCATCCCTTTTGCTAGGGGACAAGAAAAGGCCCTGATTTCCAAGGACAGGTTTTCCCCCAGATTGCTGCTGCTGGTCCAGATTTCTCCAGCTGGAGATGGCCTTGGAGGCTGTGGTCCAGCACTGGAGCACGAGGGCTGTGACCAGGCACCTCTCCCTCCAGCCTGCACCTGCTGCTGAGCTCTCCAGCAGCTGCCCAGTGCCACTATAGCCTTTTCATACAGCAAGTATCTGAGCAGGCCTGGCTGGTCCAAAGGTATCTCCTCCAGATGGGAACGTGAGTTTGTGTATGACAGCAACGGTGCTGATGTTTTTTCTGATGTGCCGTGTTTGCCCACCTGCAAGCTGCCCATCATCATTTTTTGAAGCACACAGATGCGATGTTTGGAAAACCGGACCTATGCATTCCACCTGTGAAATGATGCTTAGGTAGGGGCAGGCTCTATGGGCCATGCAGTTATGATCCAGGTTTATTAAGGTCATCAGATATCTATTGATTGTGGCTGCTTTTTGTGGCCCCAGGACCTCAATTTTCACCTGGGGACAGATGGGTGGGGGTATCTGAGGGAGGAGGGTGTTTTGCAGCAGGCACAGGTCTCTGTGGAAAGCATGTGCTGTGAGGGTGGTGGAGCTGCCAGCCCCGGGACATCGTGACTCTCCCTGGGATGGAGAAAAAAGAGCGTATAGCAGCTTTGAACCATGCTGGTCAGTGAGGTAACATGCAATCTCTGTTTCCTTGTGAGTAAGAGCACTTTTTATTCAAAATTTGCCTTTGCAGAACTTCTTTAGCAGATGTACACAGAGTACAATGTTTGGGGAAGGGTTCGGATGATGCTTGTCTGAGAGTTGATGGGCGATGTCGGGCTTTCCTCACCCTTGTGGGGAGCTTTGAATCTTGCTAGGATGCTGCTGAGTTGGGGTCTGGAGGGTGATGTCAGGGTCCATGGGACCCCTATAGTCCCTGACCTTGGGGACAGCATGCCAGGGAGCCTCAGGAGAGATGAGCAGGACACCTCTCCATGTGCAACCAGTTATAACCCCTGCAGCAAAGTGCATGCTCCCACAGCAGCTCCCTGCTCAGCAGGCAATGGCCTTGGGCTGATCCTGGCTCCCTGCATGGCCAAGCAGAGCTGGCCAGGGGTGTCAGCACCCAGAGGATGGCCCTGTCCATGCGGCAGATCCCCATCAAAAACTGCTGCCTGCACAGGGATTCATGGCTCCGATGGCAGGGACGCTGCGGGGAGACCCTGACCAGAGCTGGATTAACTTCAAACCCAAAAAGGAGGGGGGGGGAAATTGCTTCTCTGGCCATGCAAGGCGAGTTTCTGGCTCTGGTGACTCAGGATTAGTGCTCCACAAAGGGAGGGTAGGAGCATTATAGTGAAATGTAGACTCTCCATAGGAGGCACCCATACATCCCGGCGGTGCGGGGAGGGAAGGGCGGGGAGCGGCATCTGTGGCCTGGCCAAGTTTGCGGAGGGAGCCAGATCGCCCTCACTGCTGCCCAGATGCAGGTGTCAAACCTGAATAGAACGGGTGGAAAGCACGGCGTGGGTACCTGCAGGTAACATCCCTCCTGGCTGCATCCTGGGGATGCCCAACCCCGGTACCCCACAGCACGGATGAAAGGATTGCAAAGAGCGGTTGTGCGGGAGGTGGGAAGAGAAAATGTATTTGGGGGGGTGGGGTGGGGTGGGGTGGTGTATAGGGGTAACGTCTACTGGGAGCTGTAGTTAGCGAATGCACGGTCAAGTGTGAAACAAGAAACGAGGTTAATGCTGCATAGAAGCTGTCACTGTTTTCTCTGCACCCGTGTGTGATGTGTCCGTGCAGCGTGACGTAGGCAGCTCCCGTGTCCCATGGGCACAACGCCTGCAGGAACCCACCTGTACCCTCCGTGTGGGCTGGGGAAGGGGAGTGGGGGAAGAGTTTGCTGTGGGACCGTATTTTTCCCCTTGTTCTCAGCGTTTAATTCCATCATGAGTATGCTTTTCTTAAAAAGCAGGTGGGGAACTTCTCCTGCTGGGTCGAATGCTGTTGCTGCTCTGCCACCGTTCCTTGCAGGTTCAGTTTCCATCAGCCTCTGGCATCAACAGGCGATACATGGTGTTCCCTGAGGAGATGCTTGGTGCTGGCAGTGTCTGGCTCTGGGAGCTGGTGCCTAAATAAAACCTCCATCTTTCTGGAGGATGCTAAAAGGGTGAGGGCTTTGAGGGGGTGAGGATGGACATGGGTGCACAGCTTTGCAGCTGGGATGGGAGGAAAACGCCTGCGAGCGCTGGTGATGCCTCCTCGGGTGCCTCTCCACACCCGCTGCTTCCTCCCAGGGCTCTGGGGACACTGGGAAGCAGTGGTGGGGCTCTGGGGAATTAGTTAATCAGGTTTAACTCACTTCATCTTCCATTGGAAAAATGGCACGCACAAGCATGTATGTAATTATCTATGTAATTATATATGTATACATATATAAAGTCTGAAGTCTCTTTGTGAATAGGGATCTTGGAGGGTAAATACAGGACTGAAACCCAAGAATCTTAATTTTGCCTCAAATTTTGGCTATACTGTTTCTATAGAGACCAAAAGGAAGCTTTGGCTCCCCCACTCAGCTATTAAAGTTTAGTGCATTGAAAACTGTCTTCATGCTGTGATACCCTTTCACAGAGTAGAATAGGGTCTGAGCTAATCCATGAAAGTTGTCATGCTATGAACTAGTAGTCAAGCTTTTTCCTTTCAATTGAGTCTAAAACTATACTGTACTTCACACTTGATTGGCCCTTCAGATGGCAGGACTCAATATCCCTGCTGGAAATAAGCTCGTCTTCACACAGTGATGTTGAACGTGGAAAGATCTTGTTTCTGTGGCATAATTACTAGCACCGCAATATGAAAGTCGTCAGGATGAGGTGTCTGTTTTTTGGGTTTGGGTGGTGGTTTTTTTTTTTTGGTCTAATTAATATATATCAAACTTTTCTTTCTTCTTCTTAAAGATGGGCGAGGTTTGGGTGCGGTGCTAGCAGCACGCGGTCCGCCGAGAACCAGGACCTGAGCAGAGGCTCCCACTTGCTTGGGAGCTTTTCTCTCCTCAATGTTGCACGCACAAACGTAGCAAGGCAAAGTTATCATCCGCACACCAGCCTCAGCCTTCCCCCATTGAGTGTACTGTAGCAAAGGTAATGAATGGGTCTTTTTTTTATTATTATTATTATTTCTTCTTTTTTTATTTTTTTCCTCTCATCTATCAAGATAACCGTATAAAGCAGGATTTTGCACCGGGGCAATTTTTCTAATGGAAATCAGCCCCTTGCTTTGATCTTAGCTGCTACTTGTGTGTGTTCACAGGGGCTAAATCGATAGTGGGGACAGTGGACCGTCACTATAGGTGGAGCAGCCATGAGACTCTCAATTAAGACTTCACCAGTGAAAAGTTACTGTATTTTTATGATGAAATTTTTAAATGGGGAAAAATGCCTTGAACTGTATAGGCCAAAAGGGGGCACCAAGGTATTAAAAAAAAAAAAAAAAAAAAAAGTGATGCTGGTTTTGGTAGTTTAACTATAAAAACTGTGACCGTTTCTACCGTACCTTTCTTGCTTAGTGTAGTTACTAAAGAATAAAAAAAAAGATATCTCCTTGAAGTTTACGTGAATTTCCAGTATTTTCACTGTGCTGATGTGACACTTTGATTCAACCGGGGAGGCTGCTTTGGGGATTTCTTCTGTTGTTTGGTCTTTTTTCAATCTTCGTCAGTTAATTTTTTAAGATTTGGAGAGTTTTTTAAATGTAGAGTTGGGTTGTGTGGGCTTTCTTAATTCAGGAGTGATGCTTTAGAGAATAAGCACCAGATTAATGTAATGATATAAATCTTCAAAGCGCTCTCTGCCTTCTCTGAAGCGTTCAGCGTTGCCTCTGCCACCACTTTCAAACACAACTTTGCTGTTTCCTTTTGGCTGCATTTACCCCCTTACTGGGTGCTAGAGGATTCCTCCTTAGCTGGCTGTGGGATGAAACGGAGGGCACAGGTAGGGACAGCGTTAGCCCCGTCTCTCCGATTGGGAAAACAGCTTTAATTACAAACAGCCTCATTTATGGGTGGTTCAGCCCAGCGTCGTGGTCAGGACAAGGCGCAGACGCTGGAAGAAATTCTGCCCTGTGACTAACACAGCATCGAAGTATCTCTTCTCCCACCGCTGCGAGAAAGGGATGAAAGAGCAGAACAAACATGTATTTCATCCATTTTCCATCCCCACCCTATAGACAGATTTGGTTAAAAGCCTTCTCGGTGTGAATGGCTGCGACGTAGGAAGGGCGCGGAGCAATTGTGTTCTGGAGTCTGGGGGGGGTTTCCTTCTCTCGACTGTGCAGGGTTTTATGGTGCATGGTGCACATTTATAATCTCCATTTTTTACAAGCATCTAGCACGTAAAACGCCAGTCAGATGATTATAGCTATTTTGTAATCGCTGGGTTTTATTTGTGCCTTTGTAGCTCTGCTCATACAAAGTCCTTTCGTAAAATTGTCAGGCTCAATTATTTTTCACACCAAATCAGAACAAGTTTGTTTTCCTTATTTTATGAAACTACCTTTATTGGTTTTTAAATTATAATTTATAAATGAAAAATGGGGTGTTTTCAAGCACTGAATATAATGTTTTATAGTTTAATTTGTACTGAGACCTCAGCCTTATTTTTAGTTTTGTTATGTTACCTAATTTATTGAATCGTATATTATATAATGCAAGGCAACTGAATAGCTGAGGTTACATTAATAATTTTGATACATGCAGCTAATTAGTTTGTATTTTCTGTGGATCTCAATTTAAAAAAAAATTATCTACATATCTACTTCAGATTTCAGCAATAATGTTAAATGCAGCAGGTACCTAAATAGAACTATTCATACGAAATTGTGAAATTTACTTTTTAAATGTAAGTAAGTTGATATTTTTAAAAAGTGACTGTCCCTTTGGTGTCTCACAATTTGTTCACAAAAGGATACAGTCGTCTTATCTGTCCACCATTTATTAACAGCACCTTCGAAACTGCAGGGCACGAACCTGGTTTGTTCCGTAGTTTAAGAAACGGCATTTTGATCCCATCAGCTGCCTGACAAGAAATGAAAAGTTGTTGCTGTTTCGGTTGTGAGTGCTTTATGAGAAAGTGTGGAGAGAAGAGAGGCTTGAAATACCATGAACTAGCTTCAGTAATTTAGTTGAAAAAGTAATTTGTTTAATATCTAATTTTCCTCTTCCAGTTTTGTTGCATTTTAAATGACTCCATACTTTGAGTCTATTACAACTATATTATTCTAATTTAGCTCTTCCAGCTAACTTTTTCAAAATAGTTTCTGGATTTAAACAGTTTCCTTCTGTCTCTGCAGTTTACTTTGAAAAATGATCTCTAAACAGCGTTAGACTTCAGCTATTATTTTGATGCAATTAATAATAATAATAAAAAGAGTCCTCCTATTGAAAGCACTAAAATATTGTGCCTATACCTTCCGCTGCGCTGTTTGGCTGATCGTAAATCTATCGCGTACAGCTCCAATCGGGTTTTAAAGGTCTGTCATAATTTATTAAACCAGTTAACAAAAATGTGTAGGTAAAGAAAACTCATTCAAATGTGAGCATGAACCACTTCAATCACGTTCTGCAGAAAGCTGATTTATCAGGTTAAATTCCCTTTCTGCGATGAATAGCATTTTGCTCTGGAAGAGACATCCAAACTGAATATTTTTTTTTTTTCTGGGAAGCAGAGAAGGAAACAAAAAGAGAAATGGGTAACACATTCTTAGTTTTGCCTGCTTATAATGCTATAATTGCAAAATAAGGTTTTCTTTCTTCGTTTCAGAGGCAAGGGCGTAAACATTACCGCTTTCGCTCCCATGCGACTCAGATTAATTGAAAGTGTAGATGTATAAAATGTGCAGGCAGAATTTGAAATCCCATTTCCCCCTTTTGAATTACAATTATAACCTATGGGGAAAAAAAAGTTTGAAAATTGGCTACTAAAAATGCCTCTGGTTTTATTTTTTCCTTCTCACACATGTGTGTGTTTTTTAAGGGACGGGAGGACCTGTGCTCCTGCTTTGGGTGCTGCGCTGCGGAGTTAGTTATCACCTGAATTTCTGTTGCTTGTAGCACAGAAGAGGGGAAAAATCTGCCTTTGTGCTGCTCTGCTGGCATTGCCATTTCACTGAACCCAGCGTCGTTGCAGGCAGATATATATCAGCAGATGAATTTACTGCTTATTTCCAGCGTGCTCTGCATGAACGGGAGCAGATTTTTGCTTTGTTAAAAAGCAAACCCAGAAGCAAAATACCAAGCAAACCATTTCCAACTCCTTGTTTGGTTAAATGCTGAGGGTACGAATTCTCCTCGTCCGTGGTTGTGCGTTGGGAGGCTGTGAACCCTGTAAGAGCTGGCAAAGCACATCGTTAGAGTAGTAATCCAGCCGGATTTTAATTTTCAGGGTAACAGCAGAGCACTTATTTGCCGTGTCTCTTTCTGTCTCCCTCCCTAACGTGAGCGCAGAGAGGAAACTTAATCTCTCCAGTGACCCTGCTTCTGTTCTTCAGCTCATAAAAGCCAAAAAAAAAGTCAAGCCAGAGACTCCTAAATGTTGGCAGATCCTGTAACTCACCCTGTAGCACCGACGGGATAGCACCTTCTGGGGAGCAGATCTTTGCCTCGACTCTGAGTTTTATTCCCTTTTGTGAGTTTAAGAGACACTCTCGATACCGAATCAATGTATCCATACGTACAAGATTTGATCTATGACAAACTGCTTTATTATGCACAACAACTGGAGATAATTATGACAGAATACAAATTTTTAAATTAATTCCAGGGCATTGGATGCCTCATTACCTACGCATAGAGGAAAGCTTCTGTATTTCTGGCTGCAGAAGCAGAGACACAATTTAATCAACGCATTTAGAAATAAAATCCTAATGTCTCGTTTCAAAGTGGGCAAATTAAATGCACAACAGAGGAACAGTTTTAACGTTGCCACGTATAATTAGCGACTCAAATGTAGGCAGATATCGTTATATTGTTTCACTTACCACTGATTAACCTAAAATTGATAGGGAATAAGGGAAGAAACGGGTTCTGGTGAGGTAGTTAGGACAGAAGCCTCAAGTACGAGCTGGGTTTGGTGGTTTTATAAAAATGTGCAAAGAAAAACCCCCGCCATTCCTTTCTGCTCCTTGCTTTGACACTGCTTAAATTAAATGCAGAGTTGCGTTGGCTTTGCACGTTGTTTTTTGCTCGTTTGACATTTAATACTGTTGTATCAGGACCGCTCATCTTAGCTGAGATACTGAGGGGAAAATACCCAATTTAGACCAAATGTGAGAGGGACTTGCTGAAGCCAATATCTGTGCAAGCTGCTGAGCAGGGAGGGAGTTTGCGTGGGCTGTAAAAGGCAGATTGCCCCCAGGACGTGGCTGGGGAGAGGACGGGGAGCGTTGCTGCCAGCACAGCACTGAGACCCGAGCAGGTCTCCGGCACCGCTCGCTGCAGCCTGCAAACGCTCTTCTTTCGGTAATTGGTACTTCCTAACGCAGACGGATAAAGTGCACTTTCTCCATAAAACTCTCATTAATCTGGGGTATAAAGTATATTTTAAAAGTTGATTGTAAACAATGCAGTTCTCTGGGCTTTTTACTATCACTGCTGCTGCAGCGCTAGCACATTCAATAAATGTCATGTTATTGTATGTCTGAAGTTCAAAAAAAAAAAGGGGGGGGGGTAGTTGCAATCTGTAATTAAATCCAGCGGGAAGTATTTCCTGAATGGCAGAGACCTTTCACACTCTGTTACCTCATTCTTTACAGGTGATTTCCCGGGGCGGGGGGGGGGGGGGGGGGGGGGGG
>JAVJGI010000037.1:15746789-15758257 GCA_035590275.1 Ibycter americanus
TTTTTTTTTTTTTTTTTCCCCCCCCCCCCCCCCTTTTTTTTTTCCCCATAACATGTATTTCATTTAGAGCTGTTTTGAAGTGATAGACACCTTTCTAGGTAGCAGCTTCTTACAATGTATAAACCCGTTTATCAAAGGCAGGATTTGCTGCTGTTGTTTTTCTATTAGGGAGGAATTACACTAAGCCTGTAGCAGACATTTTGTGTTACCATGGCAGCCCATATTTCCTACAGGGTTGTGACCTCTAATGACTACAGTGGAAAGCTAGGAAAAATGGGGACTCTTTGAAGATTAGTAAATAAATGCATACTTATGCAAACTATCCAAGAGATGGCTAAACTATAGAGGGGGAATGGCACGATTCTGAATGCTGAGTAAATGGCTCTGTGTAAATACCTGTATGTTTTTTAAAAATCACCTTTCATTTCGCCATGCTTTTAAAAGGCTGTTTTGTTTCCATCAAAGTGGTACACGGAACACATTTTCTGCGTAGGGCCTGTATTATTTTTCATGTAAGGAAACAGAAATGCAGAGTTCAGAATTTCAGCAAAAGATGTTTCTTACCACCTAAATCATTCTTTTTTTATAGCCTTTTCAAATATTATTGCCGTCATGATTGAATTTTCAGTGTTCTTTTAGTTCATCACTGCTAGATAAAATAAGGCAGCAGAATGTACTGAACTTTTAAACAGACATCTCAGTGGGAGCTGTCTTTATTCTTTTAAAATAGCGTAGTAAAAAAAAAAAGTCTCTGTTTTTAAAGAACAGATTGATTTTTACGTATGGAATTTACTAAAATGGAAAAACTGCACCTACTGAGTGGTACACAGTACTTGTTTTGGACCATTAAAATACCTACAAAGGTATATTATAGGATTTGTTTGTGAGTTTTAAATGATCTTGCATTGTACTCTGCAGTGATCTCCTAAATTGTATAAAGTCTCAGTAGACATGCGGGTGCTCTGTGTATCTTCAGTTAATGACCCTTTTCATGTAAGCACAGCTGTTGCAATGTAAAAAAATAAATTAGCAAAATGTGCCGCTTCTCCCTGCACCTTCCCTTCACTTTTCTGTGGATTTCAGCATTTTTCCCTTTCACTCAGTAACTTTCCAGACTCCTGCAGCCCAGATACATGGTGCAAAACTTTCCCATCGATGCTGTCAGCAGAAAAGGAGCAGATCAAGGTCTTACAAAACAAAACCAGTGTTGGCCAGATCCTGAATATCTTCCTCTCCTGTCAGGAATACTGCGGTTGAGAAAACACTACTGCTCCTTATGATGGAGGTTGGTTTAACCCTTTTCTTTCCCTTTAAGTGACTAAACCAAGACCCTTTGCAGGTAAGGGTCCTCTGCACTGGCTCTCAGGGAGAGCACTGGAGCCCCTTGTGTTGAAGCCACATCTAATGAAGGTTGCAATGCTGCCAAACAGACACGGGTCCCCCTGCCACAGGGTGGGATGCCTTGGGGTTACATCACCCCAGGGCTGAATCTACCCGCTATGGAAGTCCTCTTTCCATGGAAATCACAGGGGCCGGAGGACACCAGGATGGGCTGGGGAGCGGTTTTGTTGCCCTGGAAGGCACAAACCCAATATCCACAGGGATATTCCCTACTCCCCACAGACTCGACTTCCTGGCACGTTGGGTGCCTACATAGGATAGGAAAGCCTGGGTGGTTTTGTGATCTGCCCTTGCGTCAGCACGTAATATTGCAGTGAAAATCAATGAAGTTTTGGGATGGCTGCTAGGTAGGGCTCTTGGGCTGGCCATTCATAGCTGTTACTATGTCCTAAAGGTCCTTCTCCTGGGTAGCCCTCAGGTAAGTCATGATTATTTCTAGCTTAAGCAGTAGTATGAGGTGCATTGCCAACCCCTGAGGCAGCATAGCTCGGGGGTTCTCAGAAACCATGCTGCAAGGTGTGCAGTGTGAGGAATTGCCATGCTCTCTGGTGCGTGATGGTGCTCTCTGGTGCATGATGGAGACTGGAGGCAGATGGAGAAATGGTATCAGTTTTGGTGTTGGCTTTGATTTCTTTGCATACGATTTCACTTCTTGCTAACTGCACTGGCAAAACAAACTAACAGGCTCTGTCTAGAGACGTGGGACACCAGATGCCTCCTGGGCTGGTCCGTATCATTGAACACTCATGTTATTAATCTTCTTGGAATTGGGAAATGTGGTTCAAAATGAGGGGCTCCTGATGTTGCTAATCTTACTTTTCTTGCACAACTTCACAACGTGCTTATGAGCCAGGGTATTTTATGTTCTTGTTTCTCCTCCTCTTGGTAGCTTTGAGTTCTCTGTTAATTGACAGCAATCCGAAAAGGGCCTCCTGGGGATGTGCCCTTGTCTCAGGCTCCCCTCCCATCTCATGTCAGTAACGAACCGCTCCCTGGAGCAGGGATGGAGGCATACAGTCCCACCTCCCGGACCCCTGCCCTCCTCGCCCAGAGGCAGTCCTGCTCCCCTCACTCTCAGCATGGCTCTTAAAGCTTTTTATAGCATCTGGAGCTCTTCCAACACAAAGGCATGCTTGCTAACCCGCCTCACCTGTGGTGTGGGGTATGCACGGATCTGCCCTTTATCTGATCCCAGGCACTCCGGAAATCCTGCTGTTGGCTTCCTGGGCTCCCACAGGACCTGTTCTACTTTTTAGGGCTCAAACAAAGCCCTGAGAGAGAGGAGCTGAGTGCGTGGCCTCCATCTGTGTGTTGTGGGTTGCTTGCCCCAACTGTGAAGCAACCCTACCCCTCTGCCCATCCTTGAACGCATAGTTTCCAGCCCAAACTATTTGACAAATCTGACCCAGACTAGCTAATAGTTTCAGGGCGACCAAAACCACGTATCTGATGAATTTCCGATTCAACTGAAAATTCTTGCCTTGCTAAAGTCCAAACATAGAGGGGAAGCTGGTGGTTAAGGCAGCAGGGAGAAAGAGAGGAAAAGCAAGCTGGTGAGGAATGCTGGGGAGGCTGAAATGGGATCCTGGCGTGAGCTGCAGGGCCAGCAGAGCTCTTTGGAAGGGGGGTCTCCCTGGTGGAGGACCTGACCTTCAGTTTGCACTTGCTGGCTGGGGGCCCCCAGGTCCTGGTTAAGGGGAGACTCCTCCACCTCTTCCAGTAGTCTCATGAAACTGCTCTGTACTTCCTTTGGTTAATATTTTTCTTTCTTTTTTGTATTGGAGGGGACTTTTCACCTTGAAAGCAAAATTTTTTCATCCCTGCTGATGTGAGGTCAGAGTGACACTTGTGTTAAGTGAAATGGAGAGCGTGCATTTCTGAGACGGAAAGTAGAACGATTTTACATCTGGTGGGGTGGAGCAGCGCTAAATCATTACTGGTTCTGTAGTGTGGCAGCTGAGCAGACCAGTCTGTGATTTCCCAGTCCTGCTCCCAAGCCACCGTCACCTAGAGCTGTTGCCACCCCCAGTCACCCTCGTGGGCTCCCTGCAGCTCCCACCCTGCTCAGAGCTCCCTGGCTTGCCTGCTGGGCAGCCGTGCTTCAGGAACGTGATGGGACCAGCAGGAGGGCAAAGCAAGGACCTTTGGGAAATGCAATGACTTCTCCGTGTCTTGTTCCTGCTTTCTGCTAGCTGAGAGCCTGCAGACTGAAGGTAAAACAGGTGGGTTTGGGCACAGCTCTAAGCTGAGCATCTGCCACTGTAGATGACTGAGTAAGTCTAAAAGACACCAACGCTGCACCTTCTGTGTGTGGCTGGGAGAGCCTTTGGGAGTCTAAATTTCTGCATCTCCCAGGGCAAGCTGGGTTGCTGCCGGCCTCCTCCAACAAAGCACCTTGGTATCACCTGTCTTTAAACCAAACTGAGTGGAAAAGCCCTGTATCCGACTGGAGTGGCATTGCCCATGCTGTGTTTCTCCTATCAAAGCTGATTGTCATGGAGTCGGTTCCAAACAGGATTAGAAGTTCAGGTGAGGAATAGACAGGCTGGTGTTTTGCAAGGCTTAAATAGAAAGGAAAATGGGAGAGGATGATAGCTCCAAACAAAGCTACCCTGAAAGAAAATACTGCTCGTGGCTTTTCCACGTGGCTCTGTGGCAGCAGAGTCAAACCCTCAGCAGCTGCTGGCGTTCCCGGTCATGATCGGAGCAGTTCTGGAAGCTGGCAAATGAACCACGTTTCTCAGCCCAAATTGAAAGAGTTTTTTTCCTGTTTTTTAAGACTGAATGTAAATGTAGTATCCTTTATCGCCCAGAGTACAGAGGAGACCACAGTGCAGCTGTGACAAAGCTTTCTGCTTTCCAAAGTACTGCAGTGATTAAGGAGACCAAGTCTCTGAACACCGATGGGAGTTAGGTACTTCATTGCCATTTCAGCCTTTGAAAATCTCTCTCTGATTTAGCCAAGTAAACTGTGCCAATTATCTCACAGAAGTTTAAAAGAGCCTGTCTGAGCCACAGAAAACTCAGCATATCCAGGGACTCGTGCTGCTGTAAGGACAATGTCTATAAATGTCTTTAAAACAAACACACAAAGGAAATGGGTAAACAATGAGCTTGGAAGCTATATATGTATATATTTATAAAATTCTATCATACATATAAAATATATAAAATACATACAAATTGTACCCAACTTGCATTCCAATTACTTTCACCTAGATCTCATAGGAAATCAGGGAGCAGGTCTGGCTGGTGATTCCCCATTCACGTCCCTCATACTGCAGTCTCCCCCGTAGTCTTGCATCTAATATTTTGTTAAGGAAGTTCTCATTTAGGGAAGAATCATGGCTTTTAACTGGGACCATGGCTTTTAACTGGAGATGGCTTGTATCTGGACAACTGAACATGCCAGAGGAGACCCATCTTTGTGGAGGGTGGACAGATGCCCCTGGGCGATGTGAAAGGTCTTTCTTGTGTTTGCTGCACTGTTTCCAGACAAAGTGCTTCCAGGAGGCTGCTGGCATTGCCATGCTCTCCAGTACTTCCAGAGGTAAGCAGAATTTAAAAACCCCAAATGAGACTGCAATAATTCTGAGACGAATGTCCCCAGCATTTTGATCCAACCATCCTCACGGCCGTGGTCACCCCATGTGCCCCTTTCCCACCCTGGGTCGCTCCAGCCTCACCCCGTGCTGGCGGGTGCTGCTGCTGGGGGTGACTCATCTGCTTTTCCTTTTATTTTTTGAGACTCATTGGTTTGTCAGGTCTCCCTAGCTGAAAATCTAATATGTATGTCCAGTGTGCTTTTTATCTAGTTAACTAAACACAAATAATGTGCTCTGCCTCTTCACTTTGAAAGCTTTCAACCCTTTCTCTTTTATCTCTGTCTGCATTGTTCTTTAGCAACCTGACAGTTGAGTATGAAATGGTTTCTCTTTTTCCTTTATCCTCTGCCCATAATTTTCACCGATTTTTCACTGGGCATCACTTCCCAAAGCACCTTTGTGTATTCAGAGCTAGGCATGTTGGACGTAGATATGATCTAGATATGATCTGAAACAACGCAGGTACTTGCAGAAGGTGTTTCTTCCTCTCTGGGGCAGTTAATTTGATCTGGTGACTTGCAATTTGTCTCCAGACCTGCTGGAGGGTAGTTTTGGAGAAATGTCATCAAGCTGAAGTGACACATGCTTACTCCCAGGCTGTTTTTCGGCATATGGTACTTTCTGCTCCTCTGACACCAAACCCCCATCGCAAGTCTGTGCTGCCTGATGAGTGGGTGAAATCCCTTTGAGATTTAAATTGCTTTAACATGGCTTATTAGCTGCTGTGGGGAGTGTGTTTGCCTGCCAGTGCCAGTGCCCATGACAGGACTGTCCCCATCCATTAAGTCACCTTGTGTACATTGATGCTCTGATCTGCTCTCCCATACACCCAGCAAGACACTGTGGAGGGTGTTTCTGGAGCTCTGCTTTCCAGCTTGGGAGTTTTGACCAAAAATGCTGATATTGTTTCTAGACCTTTGTGCCTGGTCACGCTCCAGACTGGTGCATAGCTCTTTGCTTATTTGCCTGAATTAGGATAAAGCCAAGCTTCCCGCCTGAAATAGTTGTGAATCTTGAAAAACATCTTTATTTTGGATATTTTAGTGATCTTATTTTTCTTTGTGTTATTGGTCTCCATGACTTTTTCTGCTGTGTTGGGCCCATTCATTTCTTGTCATTCATTCTCAGTGAATAGTTGTGCTATGGTTATTGGTTTGCTGGGAAAATATAAATCTGATGACTATAATAGCTATTTCCACATTAGGTCTTGAATTTGAACTGAATTAGAAGCAACAGTCAAAAGAAACAACTTTGTGATGATCATGCTTTTTTCAGCCATCTCCTAGCACAGAATTTGCTAACACAACTACTGCATAGCTGCATGTCAAACATGGACCGAAATATTTGTAGCAACAATGTGTGCTGGAATGATGTTATGGAATTCCTGCTATGCTGAGACACTAAAATATGGTCTAAATTAAAACTGAGGCCAAGCGTATTATTTACTTGATGAGGTTTGTTCCACTCCTTCTCTTGGGATACCTAAAAGCAGGCTGTTATTTCTTCTTTTTTTTAATTCCTCTGAGGTGACTGATGTCCTCTAAATCAAAATGACACTCAGTACTTGGAATTCACCCTTATTTGATTGCACTTGGTCATGTAAATCACACAGGGGTGTTGCTTCTGTTCCTTGAATGGCCATGGGTTTTTTCTTGTAAATGGGAAAGGGCAAGAAGAACCAACAGGGCAGTTCAGCCTCCCAAGGAGGTACGGTACAAGGAACAGGGTCTTTAGCAAATGTTGGTATTTTCCCCCTTGTTGGGGCAGTGCAGCATTGCTAGAGGCATCATGAGTACCAGAATGGACTGGTGGTTTGAGAGTTCCTATCCTGAAGTGGGATCTGGATTTAATTTACTCTCCTTACAAATGTATGCAGTAATTGGGTGTTTGTAAGTGCCTTAGGTAGTAAAAAGTATCATTGCATCTCTGTCTGCCTTCAAGAGGGTTTTTTAAGGCTGGGACCAGACCTCCTGACTTTCCAGCCTGGTATGTGGCACAGCAGATACGTAGGCTTCACCCAGGAGACCATCAGCTTTGGCTCCAAGAAGAGCCACTGTCTTAGAAGGGATGTGGTCCTGAGGGACATGGTCAATGTTAAAAATAATTTTGCATGGCCCTTCTAGAAGCTGATTCACTGCTCAGTTGCCCTCCCTTGCAGATGAGCAGCTTTTTTGCAGTTTACGACTGCCCTGACCTTTTGGGCTGAGCTGTCTGTGCAAGAGTTCCCAGGCAGAGATGGGTGGGCATGCAGGGTGGACCATGGGTGCAAGGAGTCAAGGCAGCTGTGTGCTGTGCTGCGCACCCATTTCATGCAGTAGGTTCAGCTCTTCCTGGGTGTTAGAGCCAAGAATCTTGCTGGGTTCACTCTGATGCGCTGTATCTGCAGGAACCACCTCCAGGACTTCCTAGTGTCTACTGCCTCCTAATGTCTACTGCCCTCATGTTGTGTCTTGAGAAAAATTTGAAGTGCATAAATAGGTTGTGTTGGCAAAGTTAAGTGCACTGTGCCCTTGCTCTGCCTAATGGAGAACTAACTCTTTGTCCTGGCTCTTGCAAATGTGTGTACGGAAACACTGCTGGTGTGAAAAGATTTTATGGGCAAAGGTGAACCAGCCTTATGTTGTATTTCACCTTTTTCTCAACCCAGAAATGGTGCAGTTTCTGCCTGCGTGAAGCCATTTTGCAGAAACATTTGTGAACTTGCTGTGCTGAACATCTCCCTGGTGCACTATTAGGCTTTGTTTTGGATGGTACGGTGTGTCCTCCTTCACTTTCTGGGCTCAGACCAGGCAAGGAAAAAAATATGGCTTTCTTCTGCATGTTGTTAGAGAAAAAAGTTCAACAAGCTTGACGTGAAATCATTGGGCTATTGAAAAACAAAGTAGGATATTTGGATCTTGCCAAATCATATGGCTTGTAAACAGAAATTATCAATGTCTTTCCTGTAGTTGTAGGACAGAGAAAGCAATCCAAGTTGTAAATAAATTATGACTAACCTGGGGTTTAAGCAGAACTTGATATGTAAAGACTCACTATTCTTGGCCAACCCCGAGCCCTGTCAGAGACTCCAAAACAAAGTCGCTGGAACAGCCTGACTGGAGATTTCAGCACGTGCCCTGCCATCGCAAACCGCCGGCTCTGCGCTCTTTATTTGAGAGCTAGAAAAAGTCACATGAGAGCATACAAAATGCCTGGCCGGTGTGTTTTTGGGCTGGGGTTTGAGGCTGAGCTCTGTTGCTGATGGCAGAGTTGGGGTTCCCTGAACCCCACCACCACCCCCAGCCCCACGGTGCTCCATTCCCAGGCAGACTGCATCACACCAGAGAGACCTCCCCGCTGGGCACTGTGCCCAAAATAGTGGTGCTAGCCCTGCCAAAGCAGGAACCCAGCAAATACCGGGGTCTCCTGCTTAGGGCGAGTGTTTGGTGTGGTTTTACCAAGGGCTGGAGCTGCAGCTGCTGGCGGTAGCAAGGTCTTTCGCACAGAAGGGGCCACGTCCGTAGTCCTTTGCTTTGGCTGCCTGTCTGCCCTCGGCAGCCATCCATCAGCAGGTAGACTGAAAACTTAGAATTGTTGTTTCAAATCAGCTGGGCTATGGTATATATATTCCTTCCACCTTCCAGTGATGTTTCTAAGCCAATGACTGTTAATTATCGGTTAATAATGAAGCTTTCAGAATTAGGTCAGAGTAGTGTTTCTCTTTTATTTCATTCCTTTCTTTTCACACACCAGTGTGCACAGCGGGGCTCCCTCCCGTCTGCACTGCTTGTAGCAAGGGTGACAAAGCCACACGTTGGACAACGTGGAACTGTTTGTTGCGGAGGTAAAACTGTACCGAGGGACAGCAGGCCTGATCGCTAGTAACTTAGTCTGGAACAAATTCAGAATTATCATCACTGAGGCCAAGGAGAAGAAAAGTAAATAGAAATCTTTTCGTGCTAAGCTAAAACTTTTTTCCAGACTTGATAATTTTGCAAGGAGATACATTTGTAATTCTACCTGGGAGCCAAAGAAGAAGTTAGTGCGTGTGCATCATCAAACCCAAAGCTGCAAAAAAAGGAATTGCCAAGATCAAGAAAAATGAATATCAAAGAAACATAAAGGTTACGCCCAGGGGTCCTGTTCTAGGTCAGAATATTTGTTCTTTGGGTGCAGGGCACAGTTGCTCTTCTCCTCTCTGCCCACAGCTGCCTGGTACGTCCCCTGCACTGGGTCCCCGTGCGGAGCAATCCCTGCTGTCGCTGGGGCAGCGAGGGGCAGGGTATCCAGCACAGAGCTGCGGCGCAGGCAGGGGCGGAATGCCTTACCCCAAATATAAAAGAGGCAAAAATTAAAACAAAGACTGCTTTTTGTAAGTTGAAAACAACTTTGTATTGATGAGTTCCAGGATGCAGGCTGGTTGTGGGAAGCAGGAAGACAGGAATATCTCTTTTCTGGAGCACTGCATTTATTTTCCATAACCCTGTACCACTCACTGTTTTCAGTGGCTGGGATTTTCAAGTCCATAGAGGTGCTATGTTAGTCAGCTCTCCTTGACTTTCCGTGTGGAAGGAAAAGCATCTGTCTCTGGGCTTGATAGAGGCTGATTCACATGATTGACTGAACACCTAGCAGTCACAGCTTAACCTGACAACTCTGGCTAATAACCATCCTGATTAGATGCCCTTCGTGTTCTCCCAAGAGCTTGTCAGCCAGAGTTTTGATGATATATCACAGACAGGTCTAAAGCAACACAGAGCTCGCACAACAGTCTGGTCCTACCAAGGGCTCCAGAGCAGAGGAACTGAATCTGAGACTTCTTCATCTCTTCCTTAATCTACGGTTGGGCATAGGCTGAGCTTTGCAGGAGATGCTTAAAGCTGGGGATCATTGCTATCAGGAGTTTCTACCAACCCCAGCAACAGCCTTCTTTCTCACCAGAGTCCTATCTTCTCTTTGTCCTTCGCTGTGCTGAGGACAGGTCTTGGTGGGTCACCTGGAATTATTTGCAAGGAAAAATCTATGAAACTTTCTTCTGGACAGCACGATGTCTCCTGTCTCTACTAGAGCTGAATGTGTCTTGTGGGAATCACATAAGGGAGTGTCAGAGCGCCTTGAATCTATTTTTGTGTTTGTATGCAACAGCAGAAGCAATGGTGTGTCGTGGGGATGCCAAACATACCTTGACCTGTCTGAGAGACCCATCTAGTTGAGGATCTTAGTTAGAAAGGGACTCTCCATGGAACCATGAAGGACAAACGTCCTTCTGTTCGCTACCAAAAGCTCTAAGGCAGCTTTTTTGCATCTACCAAACTGATTTCTTTATGTACAGAGGAACTTTGGAGTGAAAGCAGCAGCAAGACATCAAGGCCATGGAAAACAGGATGGAAATCAGGCATCCCCTGAGCTTCTGGTGCAGGACATGTCTGCATGGGTGGGCCCAGGGCTGAGGACCAGTCATCTCTGGTGGCAGACTGAGATAACAGCAGAAGTCACCATGACTTCCAGAAGTCGTAAGAACTCCACGGAGGTAACACCTTCTCCAAATTTCTTTACACCTCGGCCAAGGCAGCCTAGGGTCTGAGCCTCCCTTCATTGGGTATTTATGAGATGCTCCCTGCCGTCCCAGGTAGTCTGGCTGAGTTCAAAGGCACTGCTGCAGTTGCCTTGGTAAGGATTATTCTCAGGAGCAAATCTCCACAGGATCAGGCCCTAGGTGTGCATGATAACGTATTTACACTTTGATTTATTTCTTTTGTAAATGCCTGTGGTTGAAGCCTGTAGGTGCATTTACTCAACAAATCCTGCTTGCTAACGTTTTCTCGGCAAAAGCTACCTTGGAAGGAAAAAAAACCAGCCCCCGAAAAGCACTGAAATGGACGGCTGCTACAATTAAAAGGATCCCCTGGAAGGCAACATCTTCAGCCAGAGCTGTCCTAGGAGCCCCGTCTCTCTGTCCTAGCATGAGATAAAAGCGTTCATGGACAGACGGGCTCTGGCTGTGCCTGTGAAAAGGAAAAAAGCCTGGGTCTGCTGGATCAAAAGGGACTTGAGTCTCTGAGCAGCAGACAGCCTCTAAACCCAACCTTGCTCGTCCTCCAGTGCTGGCACCGGGCCATATGCAGCTCTCTGCAACTTATTCCCCCCTTCCCTTGCCATCCATCCAGGGATGAAGCTCCTTGCAGGGCTCCATTGCATTTGCTGTCCCCCTGCTCCCGCACAGCGGGGACCTGCTGCCCTGCGCACCCTCCACCCCACCCCAGTGGCAGTTAATCCAGTAACTGGGATTTAGGGAGGCTGCTTTTCATGCGTGGGCAAAGAAGTACAGGGCTCCCAGGGTTGAGTGGGCCCAGCAGGGCACCCCCAGACTCCCGGCATGGCAGGGCATGGTGTGGCACAGCATCGCATGGCACAGCTGAGCACAGCACCGCAGCGACACGGCCCTGCGCGGGTCGGCACGGCACGGCAGGGCAATTCGGGGCC
>JAVJGI010000037.1:15758538-15779348 GCA_035590275.1 Ibycter americanus
GGAAACAAACGATTTGCAGCGATTAGCTGACTCGCCGCTTTGCATATTAATATGGCGGGGGCGCCTTCTAACGAACGGCGCGGCGCTCCGGCTGCTGCCGGGGGCGGGGGGGCTTCAGAAACCCCGGGCGGTGGGTGCCCCCCACCCTCCCGGGGGACCGGCTGGGTGCCACGGTTGGGCACCCGCACCGGGGGATTTGTGCAGGTGTGGGTGCTCCTCCAGCGTGCCCCGGGGTGCCCACGGGGGGTGAGGGTGCTGGGTGGGCTCGCAGTTCCGTGCAGATGCTGCAGACGTCCTGGGGCTGCAACTCCCGGTTTTCCAAGGGACCTAGCTATTGCCGTAGTCAAAGGGGAGAGGGATTGATGTATGGAAGGTGCTTTGCATGGGCCATTGGGATCTAACTTAGCAACGCTGTGAGTGCTGCCCCAGTGGCTGAGGCTCTGTCCTTCAGGGGCGCAGGGAGCCCAGCACCCAAGCCAGGTGCTGGTACCATAGCCGGGAGGGGTGTTCCAGCACTTGTCCGACCGATCCGTACAGTTCTGGGTCTGTGTACAGCATCACTTTCCTGAATATCTTTAGGAAGTTTCTTTCTGAAATGCAGCTGGGATGGCCCAGCTCTCTCCACCGGTGCTGGGAATGGAGGATGAGTCCTGGGATGGCTCGGAGTTTGGCAGTCGGTGCTGCGAGGATCGCTGTAAAAGCTTTAGCCTCTGGTCCTAGGATTTTGCAATGACCAAGGGTGCAGTGGTAAGCAGAAGTGCCCCAAGTCATTTTTGTTATGAATAATAATAGATCAAAGAATACGGATAATAGTAATAATATTGAAAATAATAAATAATAGATTGAATTTCTTGTATCAAAGTGCTATTCAGAAACAATACACAGTAAATTCCAAGTCAGCTTTCAGAAATCCTCAGCTGCACTGACAGCACCCCAGGCAGCCAGGCTGGGGAGAGCTGAGGCAGCGGCATTTGGGACAGCAAACTTCAGCATTCACAGGCTCAGGAGAGGAGGCAAAGCGCCTGCAGTGCTAGTGTTTCTGAGTACTTCCCTCCCGATGATCCAGTAAAATATGGCATATCTTCCCTTTTTAATGCTGCATTGTCTTTGATGAGAAAAGAACATTTTTTTAAAGTGAAGCTGTATTTTCTGAAGGCATTTGTATGTTGGGGTGTGTTGCGTCAGCTGAGAACAAATACGCTGGATTCGAGCCTGTGATGTGGCTGGTGTGACCGATGTAACCGCATGTGCTGGCTGGGGACTGAGACGGAGGCAAAAGAGCACTCTGAAAGCTTAAGGAAGTCAAAAATCATTTTTGACACAGAAGTAAAGCTGGCATGTATCTGTCTGTCTGGTTTTAATATACTTCCCAAGATGAGACTCTGGTTTGTGATTTTGGGTTGCTTTTTTTCTGCTCAGCACATTTTATGGAGTATTAAAAAAACAGTTAGAAAGCTATCTGTTTCATCAATAGTTATCCCTTTTCTCTGTGTGTCAGTTTGCTGAGAGATTATTCTCTGCTTTTCATGGGAAAAGCAGGTTCCAAAATCAAACTTTGTTGGTTATTTGGGCACCTGATTGTCTTCCAGGCAATTCACCTGTGTATTACCTGGAATGCTTAAGGGAAACTAAATATTTTTGGGGTTAAAAAAAAAAAAAAGGTGCTTGGTAGTTCCTAAATACTTTTCTCATAAGAACATATTTTCTGTAGAAAGTATCATTGACAAGAAAACCTCCTAGAGTCCACCTGGATATATTTTTTAATGATTCACCCTTCCTATATACATGCAGCTGTCTTCTTGCGTGTCAAGTATGTATGACTATTTTGGATGCAATTGGTTTATTTAACATATGCAACAAAAAGTTTAAGGAATTTTTAAAGCTGGTACCCACGTCAGTATCTTGGCATCTAAACAAGTGGCCTTGCTGTTTGGATGTGCGCACATTTTCTCATCGTGTTTTGTCTTCTGTTAGTAGTCAGCTCCTGTTATTGATGGGAAGCAACAAGGGCAGCGCCCTGACAGTCCAGCTCTTTATTTGGATGTGTAACTCCAGGCACCACAACTCTGGCCGTAGACGCTTGGCCGCTACCCATGTTATGCAGTCAGCAGGAATCTTAAATTATGATGATGGGTATTTATTGTTTGCGTTATGACATTTTCTAGGGATCCAGCTGAGTGCCGTGCCTGCTTCTTCCAGGCATGGCTTGTATATGTGGGGAGAAATGGGGTTTGCCCTCCCGCATGCTTTGGCCAGACGAGGGGCAGGAGGGGAAGGGGAGTCGGACCAGCCCGGCACCAGCCCTCCCGCAGCAGGCTGGCCGGAGAGATGTGTACGTTTTAGGAAATGAGTCAAAAGTTACTCTTAAGGAGGTGCCCAGGCAGGGAGTTTGGAGAGTTCATTATGGCCACAGGGAGAGGAGTTTTGGAGGTCAGCAGGGGTTAGCAACAGCCCCTGCCTCCTGGGCCCCTCCCCGCAGGGTCCTCTGGGCTTGGACTGTGGGGTGAGACCCGTCTTGCTCTGTGCTGCTGTCTGATAAGCTCTGTCCCAGCTGGTTGCTTTCACAAGAGTTATTTTCAACCAAGCAAGAGTATTAGGCAGCCAGATTAGGGTCTAAGGTTTGGCTATTGTATCTAGAGCAATTAGAGCAATTTAGTTTTGCAGATGTTATGGGAGAACAGCCTGTTGGCTTCATTTGGAGCTGCGCTTGTGTAAGGAATCCCAGGCTTTTGTGGGTAAGATTCAGCTTATTGCTTCTCTGGCCCCTACTTCTTTGAGTCCTGTGTCTACAAAGCATTTACAGCTCCCATCTCTTGCCGTCGTCCTTCTCTGACCAGCACTGATGCTGGCTGTGGAGTTTCTGGGGTTTGGGAGCCACGATGAGAGTCCTGAATTGGAGTTACACTCTTCTGCCCAGCCTCTGGAGAGGACGTGTTGTCCGCCGGCCGTTTGCACGTTAATGCTAAAAAGTACAAAGCCTGGAAAAGCATGTCCTGGCATTTCTTCTTCTGACCTCCCTTTCAGTTGCAAGTCCTGCTTCTGAGGAGCCAATGGCCCTAAATCCTGGTGTAAGCAGGTGCTTTTCTGTTGGGTTGGCAGCCTTCTGAAGAGCTACCTTGGCTTGGGCTCAAGGTGAAACCCCTAGTTTTGGAAGAGTTGCCCTAAAAGTCCAGGTTATTTCTAATAGCTGGACAGCTGTCGACCAGTTAGGGTAACAGTCCTCCTCTAGAAATGTCCCACATTCATGCTTTTTTGTGCAGCGCTGTTGTAGAAAGACCTATGGCCGTTGTGAAGAAGGAGCAGGAGGAGGGATGAGACACAGGGTAAGCTGACATGCAGTTGTCTTAACCAGGCAGTATCTGGGGCAAAGCACAGCCCAGGCTTGGTCTTGTGTGTCATCCCCTGGGTCCCGTGTGCCATCCCCTGGGTCCCGCGTGCCATCCCTTGGGTCCTGTGTGCCATCCCCTGGATCCTGCGTGCTGTCCCTTGGGTCCTGGAGACCTGCTTGCTGCTGCCTGGCTGCACCAGGGCTTTTGGTGTGTGTAAGTGAACCCATAGCCATGGAAAACACCTCTCCTTAAACTTAATCTCAGCTTAGAGGTGGTCTCCCTGAACACACCCTGTAATTTGGATAAAGCCTGATTTTCCCCCTGTTCTGGGGTATTCATACTTTTCAAACTGATGCTGTTTCAACCACCTCCTGAAGCGCAGCTCTGGCTTTCAAAAGCAGGGTTCTGGGGAGGTTGTTTTGGTTTCCCCAACGTGTGGGGCTCTCCGTCTGCCTCGGCTTTGTCTGCCCCTCTGCCGCCCTCCCTGAGCCCGACCCAGCCATGTGGCCAGGGATTCATGCCTTGGTTGGAGTTCTCTCATTTAATTTTCATGCATCATTTATAGCTTGCTGTGGTGATTTCATAAAGTGAATGTATGTAGTTAACGCAGGGGGCCGGCTGGGAGCCGGTAATGCAGCTGTGACAGAATGGTTGCTCCCTGCCTTTGTCATTATTTTCTGTACTTGGAGTGTGTTGGTGAGAAACCGCTTCTGGACCAAACACTCAGACTTATTTTTCTCTGTGAAATTTGATTGCTTTCCTGAGGGGGGCAGGGGGGGAAGAAAAAATCTCCTTCCCTTTCCTGGTAATCTGGAAAATTTCCCACACACGACTTCTGCCCTTTAGTTGCACGTTGTCACAGGGTGAAACTAAGCAGGGAGACCCAGAGGTGGCTAATTTAAGAGGAGTGCGGGGCTCTGCTCCGGTGAAATGATGGTAGCTCCTGAAGCCAAGCCGAAAAACAACATCCAGCTCCAGCAGGAGTTTATGCAGGAAACCTGACTTCTGGGGTAGGCAGCTGCACTCGCAGTCCTTGTGTTGTCCTCTCCTTGGGGCACGTTGTGTGGCCTTCAGTGGGCAAAGGCAGGCTTGGAGGGGAGCTGGTGGAGACATTTGGAGGTATAGTTGAGAGCAGGTGTCCTCCCTTCCTTGCCCTTTCCATTCATTTTACTGATCTATTTGCTATATTTAATAGATGTTCTTTGGGTGAGTGAGACCATGCAGTGTTTGCATTTCTACTCTGGTTGCTTGCATTAAGTTGTTTGCTGGGCTGATGTGTATTGTGTCAAACTAGAAATGACTAATGAGGAGAAGAGAACGAGCCCATCCTTATTGATTTCCATCTGGTTTGACTGGCAGTGGTTGGAAATGGCACAGGAACTGTGTCTGGTTTGAAATGCCACATGTTCATGGACTTGTGGCACTACTGGGAAGGTGGTGGAGCAGCTGCACAAGTGGCCTTGAGCAAGGGTGGCCAGCCAACCAACTAACCACGGACCCCAAACTAGTTCTATATGTGAGTGGACAAGTTTGATTTGTTGCTTTGGGCCAGTTCAGTGCAAGTCCCACCCCTGGGGTCCACGGAGGTTGGGCACCTCTTGCAAGAAGGATCTTCATGCTTGCTGGGATGGACGTCCAGTGAGGATGTGCAGGGTGTAGCGTGGTGAAGGATGGAGACAATGAGTCCCTGTGAGCCAGGATGGAAACTGAAAGTGATATTTAGAATATGGTTTACATCCAGGACAATGCCTGACTGGAAGGTTTAAACCCAGACATGCAGTAATGGCTTTAAAGGCAATCCAGGGGCTGTGCCTCTGCCACGAGACTTGGGAATAGGAATCCTTTGAGAAGGCAAGAGGTTAGCAAGTACATCCAACCTATCTACTGGGTGACACGCAGTAAAAGCTGGACTGGGATACAGAACATAAAGCAGTGATAAGGAGACATGTTATGACCTTGTCTGCTGTTAGCGGCTTACACAGCCTGCCAAGGAAAAACCAGCCTGCATTACAAGGCCCATATGGTATTTTACTAACTCAGTGTGTAAATCCCTAATACAATTAGAAGATCCAACTTCCATGCTGAATTAAAGCTTCTGTGCTGCTTTATCTGGAGGAATTTCTGGATTGCTCAAGATTGTTCATATCAGGAAGGAACAAAATGTATGGGGATGGAAAAAGGGCAGGGATCTATCAGCCTCCTGGGTGGAGCAGCCCTTTTGCTGGCCTCTTCTGTGAGAAATCCCCTTTCTGGCTTGCACAGCCTCTTGCGGGATGCCTGGAGCTGGCCCCTGGGCACTGGCTGTCTAACCTTGCAGTAGCAGATGTCTGTTTTACCGGAGAGAGTTTGTGCAGGATTCCTGAGCAAGGGCAGGATTTCTGTAAGAGGCCAACAGGAGCTATTGCTACGAGAGTAGGGTTGGGAGAAAAGAAGAAGCCTTGTACCCTCACCTTCCTCTTCCCTGTAGGATTTTTTCTGGATCAGACATGTGAGTGCAGGAGGGAAGGGGGTGCCTGTTGTGTACAGGGATGGCTCTGAGCATGCCAGCTCCGAAGGTGCTCAGGCCCAGAGCGTGGGCTGCGAGTGGTGATGGGCATTGAAAGGAGGTAGCAGGGAAAGTGCTGGGTGGATTTGGGGGTGTCTGGCTAAGGGCAGAGGTGTGCAATGCAGTCAGTGGATGTTCAGCATGTCCAGGACTGGTGCTTCAAATGGTGCTGTCAGCCATCAGCCAGGAGAGGGGAAGAGAAAGTCAAAGCAAGGAAAAACAGGCTTGATCAGAGATTTTTCTCCAAATCTGACTTTCACTGGTAGGGAAAAACCACTGCAGAGCCAGAGACTTGTTTTATTCACAGCCTTTTTGAGTCCTCAGATCTCTATTACTCCTCCTCAAGCTGTCCTTTCCACCATTAGCTAACAAAGGGTGGCTGGGTGGTGGAGCTCCCTGGCACAGGGCTCTTGCATGCTGCCTTGGAGAAGTGCCTCCGTGTCCATCAGCAACTTGGTCCACCACCACCTCGGGATTTCTCTTTGGGCTGTAGTTTAAAATGCTAATCCCTGCTGATATCTGCAGTCACGACTTGTGGGCCCCTTCCAGAGAAGGGAAACCTGAAATCCTTGGAGTCCCATAGCAATCATCCTGCAGCGCATTGTGCTGGAAGAGATGCTGGCAGAGATCTTTGCCGCAGTAAGCTTGAACTCCAGACCTTGTGGGTGGGTTTGAGAAGCAGGGCATGGCTAGAGTCAGATCCCAGCAACTGATCTGCTTGAAGATCTCCCTCTTAAGGAAATTAAAAACGGGTGAAAATTTGCCAATTTGGACTATTTTTTTGAGAGATTTTGACACCAGAACCTGAACCAGAGAGAGATAAACACCAGAACCTGCTGCTTTGTAAAGCCCATAAGAGTTCAGCGAAAAGTCACTGAAAATGTGGGTGTTTACAGGTGTTTGCAGCTCTTGCATGGGAAAGACATGAAGCCATGGTGCTTTCTCCTGTGCTGAGCACTGCAGCTGAAGGAGGGAGTGTTGGGGTCCATGTCCTTGCCTTGACCCCCTGGGTCCCTTGGTGGGCTGTCTTGTTTTCTGGACTGTAGCAGTCTCCACATGCTAGGAACATCCCTCTGACTATAGGCCCTTCCTTTAGCCTTGTGCACCTTTTTTCTTGCCTGTCTTGGCCTGGATGGGTTTACCATGGTGTTACCTATGTCTTCTCCAGTGGTTGCTAGTAAAGCCTCCAGGAATATACAAATTTCCCTCTTTATTCCAGTATATGAACCTCTTCAAAAGATGCCGCTTTATTTGCAGATGAGAAGGGAAATCACCACCTTTTATTAATAAGCCCTGTTAAGTACTACAGAGGAACATGGCTGTGCTTGTGATACTGGTATTGAGGGACAGCCCTGAAGTGGGCTGGGACATGCTCTCCTTTTCCCTACAGCCGTTGCAATTCTTCCTGCCTCAGTTTCTTCCTTCCATAGAGCTGGCTGGGGAGTGTGTCCTGCCCTGCTTTGTGCTTCTCATGGAAAGATAGCATTGCTTTTATTTTCTTTGCTGTTAAGTGCCAGCCAGGCTTTCAGTGAAACAACCTCCCTTTTATCTGGGGTGGAGGGAACATGGCTTTTGTCTGAATGGTTATAGCTGTTTAATCTGATCAGATTAAGCACAAAGCCTGGTTTTTGGCTGTGCTGTCCCTCTTTTTCCTGCGTACCTATTTCCAAGCGAATCGCTCTGTGCTGGAGCATGTAATTGCAAAGTGTGGCCCTGGCTCTGCCCATCCGCTGGAGGAGACCATGAGATGGGAGCGATTCACCCAGGCGCTTGTCAGGTGGTGGCTACCGCCAATTTAGAGCCTGAAGGAGGCAAGTGCCATGGGGTGATGTGTGTGAATAAGAAACATGCTTCTAGCAAGAGCTGGATCCTGCAGGCAGTACAGCCCAGATCTTGACCCAGTCAGTCCTGTGCCCCCATGTCCCCATGTCCCCACTGCCAGCGGTCATGGGCTCATCTCGCTGGGATGGGAGCTGCTGTCTTCTGAGGCATCTCACGTTTTCTGGGGGCTCGTGGCAGCCTGTGTCGGGGTGGAGTGAGGGTGATGCCAGACCAGCTTCCCCAGGTCCCCACAGCTCTGTGCGCAGCAGCCCCCAGGCACAGGTGCTCGATTAGGGGCAGTGACTTCTCTCTTGCCGTGACCATCTGGCAGCAGGTTTCGATGCACAACTTGCATTTGTTTTGATGGCTGGAACTGCAGTAATGCATTGGCTGCCTGGAGTTTTAATCTAGATGAGACTTTCAGAAGCCTCATATGTTTCTTGGTCTCTCCTATAGTAACTACTGCTTGCTCAGAACTTAGCTTCTCTGAGCCCATAGTCAGGCTGCCTTGCTTTTTTATTTTTAAAAACTTGTTAAGTTCTTAGGTGCTGTTACAACCCTGGAGCGCTTTTAATATGAGTACAAGTATATATACATACCATCAGGGATGGAATTGCTGAAAGCTCCTTCAATGAAATGGCCAATACAGTGGCAATAAATTCAGAGGAAATGGACATTATCTGCTGATTGACCTTCTTGGTACGTTAAACAGCTTTTCCTTTTGCCTTGAGGCATCTGGCTGCCTGACATGGTCAATTATCCTACGATAACATCAACTTCATTGGGTCTTATTGCTTCATTATGAAACTGCTTTAGCTGATAATGCATTGCGATTAGTGGGCAAACATTCTTGGGAAGGGAGATTACTCCTTGCCCACCGTTCAGCCTCGGAGCAGTGCAGTTCGCAGTGCAGAAGGCAGCGATGTGGGGAAGGTCCTTTCCAGCTCCTGGGAGCAGCTCGCACAGCTCCGGCAGCTTCCCATCACCTCCCTTGACGCTTGGATCTTTTTCTTGCCCAAGTGAAATAATTTGTAAATATTTTTATTTCGGGCAGGAAAAGTGCCAGCCACTGGGGGAACAAAAATACCAGTGCTTAGTCCTTGTCTGGAGCACTGAATCCTTTTCTCTCCTAATCAGAGCTGTGCATAACACTTTGTGCCATGATCCAACCTGGCACGTTCCTCCCTTTCTGTCCACGTCACTAGAAGGAAAGAGATCCTCTCTGCAAAAGCTCTTTATCTTTCCACCCATGTTTCCCCCTGGCCTGTGGTGGAGCAGAGCTTATGGCCATGACTGGTGCTGGTGCAGAAGGAAATGCTACACATTAGAAGCCTGTTCCCTTTGCATGTTTCCAAGAGGATGCCAACACTTGGAGTTCTGTTGTGAACTCGCTGTGGTTTTGCTCATTGCCCCATTCCCAGAGTCCCGTGGGCGTGAGAGACTCCCTGCTTCCATGGAAAAAGGGAGAGCAGTCCTTTGGAGAGGGTGCAGCTGGGAGAGAGATGGGATTAGTAGTTGGGAGATCAGAAGCCTGGATGGACTGGGGAGGTTGGATCAGACAGGTGAGGACTGAGGAGATCATAAACCCCGCTAGCCCATGAAGGGATTCAGGTGGGTCAAGACAGCTCACAGGAGTGAGATCAGATGGGATGAGTGGTTTTCTGGTGCTGCCAGTGTCTGCATGTTGGGTTTGCATCCCCCCATGATCACACTGTGTCCCCAGCACGACGGCAGAAGGTCCTACCCTGCTGAATCCACGTGATGCAAAACGCAGCACAGGTGATAACGCAGCAGATCTTCCCAGGGCCGCCATCTGGGTGAGTGGCTGTTTGCAGCAGGGAGGCACCATGGCAATTATGCTGTATTTCAGTCGAGAGTTCCCAAGAGCTGCTAAAATGCCACAACCTCTGCTAAGACCCGGACTGCATCACTGCAAAACACTCTCTCCTGCCTGCAGGTGCCATTCCACCAAAGGCTGTGTTTGGCTAAATAGAGCCTTGACATCCTGACCATCTGAGCGTGGAAGCACACCACAGCAATCGTAAGGGAGAAGGTGCTGTGTAAGACAGATAACTGATAGAACCGTGGCTGTGCTGTTTCAGCTCATGCGTGGCTGTGGAGGTGGCACAACAGTGTCACCGTGCAGCTCCACCACCCCTGCAGCCCACCTCTGGTCTGATCTCTGCACCTTTTCTTGGAGCACCAAAAGCCTCCGTTACCTGCGCTGGCAGCTGGCCCCCTCCTGCTGCAATCTTGGGGAGCCCCAGCCTGTTGAGAGCAGCCCCTTGGGGGGGTGGGTTGGGGCATGTGGAGGTGGGATGTGGCTGGCGGAGGGGACAGCCCCTGGGGGAGGTGGGCTTCTGCCTCTGCTGCTGGCAGCTGGGCAGCACTTAGGGGGTCTGTGCTTCTCTGGCTGGTTTTCCCAAAGGAGAAATAGGAGTGAAGATAGAAGGGAAAGCTTTCTAGAGAAGAGAGCACCAACCACTCCACCGGCACATGCTGTCCTGACAGTAATTGCCTAATAATATTCCCTTTCTCGTGCTTCTTCCCCTCCTTCCCTCAAACAATGTGGCTCCCCTTCCCAGTGCTGCTTGCTGTGGTGGCAATGCCTGAACACGATGCAGAGGTGTTGGGTCACCTTCCAGAGCTGCGGGGATACCTACAGGGGGGATGACTGGGGGTCGCTCAGTGATACCCCTAAACCCACTGACCTCAGTGTTGGGATTAGGTTTAATCCAGGCTGGGGCCTTGATTAAAGGGATGGAGCTCTGGCTGCCTGGTGCTCCCATCTTCAGAGATGTCATCTTGGACCTTGGCCACGTGGACATTTGTCACTGCCGCTGGTGGGGACAGTCTATGCTGAGCTGCTGCCAGTCCAGCTTTTGGTGTCCTCCAGGTGCTGGGAAGAGCCGTGGGTGGCTGGATGGAGGCAGCTTTATAGAGCGTGGCTAATTGTTTCGTTGTGCCTTTCAGGCCCCGAAGGTGGGCTCGGGCTGTGAGGGCGCAGGGCCCAAAGGGAAGGGAGTGGAGCAGGACCATTCAGAGCAGTCTTGGGTTTGGTTTTGCAGTCACAGGCAAGACATGAATGAACCTTGTATGTAACCTTTCCTGATGCTTTCCTGTCTCCTCACCCACTTTCTTCTGTTTCCAGCTTGCATTTGTTAGTTTCTGATGTTTTGCTGACGCGCAGGTTGTGCCCAGCAGTGATGGAGGGCACTGCAGCACAAGCTGAGCATCCCCGCGCTGGCACCAGCCCTGCCGCCATGGGGTGCGTGGGGGCCAGCGGGGCTCAGTCCCCCTGGACCTGCTTCAGCGCAGCTCAGCCTGGCCATCCAGGGTGGCCTCCTCTGCAGCCCTGGTTACAACATCTCTGCCCCGTGGGATGCGTAGAAGGGAACATCGGCATATGGCAAAATACCAAGGTGATACAGGTTGCAGTTCAGATGATGTTCTCGTTGCTCAGTCAAAATGGTTTGATCGCAGAGATGGGAAAATAATTATTTATGCACAGCTGATTTCAGAGACACAAACAGAGGGAAGACAGGCATTTTGCCTGGGTGAGGATGGCAGGGGTTTGGCCATATTTGGTCCAGCATCTGAAGAGGTAAACTTAAAAAAGCCCATGGGGAAGATGCTGCCACCACCACAGCTGGCATCTCACATACCCACCATCCTGAGAGCCTCACGTTGAGGCTGCTGAGTGTCTCCCTGCCCTGGCGCCATGCAGAGCTCCAAACCACATGCACAGGGTTCCTAAAGCTGCAGCTGATTCTGCCCCACAGAAGCTCCAACTGCTGGGGCTTGGGCTGTGCCTGGAAGGTGGCTGAAGTGGAAAGCTAAGACAACCTTATACAAAAAGGTAACAGCTGAAAAAGTGGAAACCTTTAAAACCTTTGAGCCATGTTATTTGCTAAGCTGATAAAAGGTAGAGTGCATAAATTCATGAACAGGGGAAATCCCTGCTGTATTCACATGGGCTGCTCATGGTTTCATAGTTAAGTAAATATAGTTTAAAGGGAATTTGAGAACATAATGAAGCTCAGAGAATTAACTGAACAGCTTTCATTTGAGATTACAAAAACACAGGGTAATATAATGTTTAAATACCAATGTGGCTTCAATATTACATAAAATAACCAAACAGAGATAAAACCACTGTTCTGTCCTAGCATCCGCTGGTAATCTTATTACTGGATTAATATAACCATGTACATTACGATCACCGTTTTTCCCCTAACTTGACAGACTAGGTGAAGGAATAAAAAAATGTCAGAAAAGGAGCGCACATTGGTTTTGAAGCTCACCAAGCTGCAGAGCCTGAGGCAAAGCAAATCCTGGTGATCCAAGCTACATTGTGCTGCCAAAATGCTGCCACCCCAGCATGGGATGGGGCAGGAGACAGGCCTTGATTTTGGGGCAGCTGGAAGAGGCTGGAAGGATGCTTCATACTGCTGGTGTCAGCCTTCACATAGCATGGGGAAGACTTTGTATATCTGGGTAACAACGTGAGTTTAAACTATTGAATTTATTGTAGGAGGGAAGGGAGGTGAGAGCGGTGAAGGTGTGCAGTGGCTGCTGATTTCCCAAGGGAAAGCCCAGTATTTTGGGGGTGAACGTGTGCAGTGGCTGCTGGTTTCCAGAGGGAAAGCCCGGTTTTTTCAGTCTCCCATGGCGCATGTGGCTTTTGGGCTGAGGCAAGATGTCCCGCAGGCCATCGGTGCAGAGGCTGCCCATTGGGATGTGATGTGTCACACCATGGATTTATTTTGCACTCCATTGCATACTCTCACGGGTCTGAAGGGAAAAAAGCGAAGAATTTAGTACGGTTTTGTGGCTTTGCTCTATCAGTCTTATTATTGAAAACAGAAAAATCCCACTTGTTTGACTGCCAGCTTTCCCCGAGCGATGCACTGTTCTAACTCAGCCACCTTTGCTGCAGCATCCTAGTGGGGATGGGGAGGCATGTGCAGGAGGAGCAAACGCTCCCCGCCCCATCCACATCCATCCACAGCATCTCTGAGGGCAGCAGGGTCCCAGCACACAGAAGCCAGGAGGAAGCAACAAGCAGTGAGCATCAGGAGGTCAGAGGGAAATAACTTCTTAGTGAATAGCAGTGATAAAAATCAGCTGTGTACTTTTCAGTGGAGTTTTTGCCCAAAGGGTCACCGCTTGCATCTGTGATTTGGGTTAAGAACCATGGGTTGTGGTCAAACCAGGGCTGCTGGAGCTAGCTGGCGACAGGGACCAGCACTGGGGATGCTCGTTCATGGCATCTGCAGATGTGGTGCAATCAGGATACTGGCATGGCTCATTTAGCACCGGTTTTTTCCATGTTGTGCAGAAACAGTGGCCAGTATTTTCAGTGCTTTGGCATCTTCAAGGTCTTGCACTGGTGTACAGGTCTTCTGGCCGCCTTGGTGGGCGCTCAACTCTGAAGGGCAAGGGGGCCCCTGGTCATGTACCCAGATCTTGTAGCATGCTTTGCAAAAGATGCCAAGATGGCTTAGCCCAGTGAAAACAAATACCTTCACATCCATGTTCATAGCCAAAATTATTTGCTCAGCTTTGAATTATAGAAATGTTTCCCCAAATGTTTTGAACCCTGGAATAATGCTGCTCACCAAACCTAACACCTAAAAGGCCTCTTCTATGTGACTATTACTTTGGTGACCAAAGTGCCAGGGTTTTAAAAGAGCTGCTTATCCTTTGATAAAACAAAATCAGTGAATTTATGCTGACAGCTTCAGATGCTGCAGAAACCTGAGCAACCTTTCACCAGCATATGTTGCTTGCTGGATCCTTCCTTAAGAGCAAACCGCAGAAGCATCTTTAGTAATTTAATGAGCAATAAAGACGACTATAAAAAAACAAGGATAATTAAATGCAATGATAGATTTTAGCACCCTAAATGGTTACCAGAAGTGCTTAATCAAAACTAAGGTTTGTGCTAGGCAGAATGAATAGCTCTTTGTTGCCCCATAACAGAAAACATTTAAAAATAGAAAGCAAAGGAAGATTTGGGATAGCATTGGAATGACAGAATCATTAAAAATCATCACAGCCTGCCTCCTGATGCCCCTCTGATGCTTGAATAAAACAAATAAATCAAAATTAGGGAGCTGTTTTGTGTACTGCTTTGATCTTTGTTTCACCTTTTGAAAATATTTAAGAAGGGTACTTTAATACAATTTGGCTTGTAATTTTTTGATTTGGAAATGGAACAAATAGATTGACAGTGTTAAAGGTTAGTCAGTGATGTGATTTTGGTTTGGTTTTTTTTTTCCTTCAGCCCACTGTTCTGGGAGGTAAATCCTAGAGCATGAAACATTGGCCACCTAGGCAGAACGAAGGGCGATGTGTGTGTGTGCTGTCAGGATGGAGTGTACATGTACTCCAGCTTCACCACCACTCTTATTTCAACAGCACAAATAGGCAGCTAAGGCAGGCACCAGCATTGCCACAGATTCTTTCTTAATACAATAGTCTTTAGGAAAATCTGTGGATTAATTACACATTTTCATGCAATAACATGATGCTAATTGTTTACACTAAGCCACATTTGCTTATGGAAATTATCTTAATTGGAAAATTCTTTAGTGTATAATTGTGATAGAGAATTACAGAAATGAGGAAATCCAGCGGATGGCAAGGCAATCCTGTGCAGATGATACTCTGGTGTGATTCAGGGTGACCTAATCAGTTAACTCAGGCACTAATTTCTCAGATAGGTACAAAAGTGCTTGATACACCTGGGCTGTAATTATAACAGTTCATGGCCTGATCCTGCCCCCTTTCCCTCCCAAGCCCCCCCCATGACCCAGGAGGGAAGGGATGATGAGGGCTGCAGAGGAGGCCTGACCCTGGCTCTCTGCTGGTGGGATTGCAGCAGCTCAGCTCGGTGGGACCTGAGTGCAGCATTTTTTATGAAAGCATCTTGTTTGCAAAGATATCAAGAGGGATCTTTGCACTGGGTTTGGGTTACTGGGCTGTACACCACTGGCCAGAGTTACTTGCCTGTTGTTGATTGTTAGAAATTTGTAATGCCCAGTGAAAAACTGGAAATTTGCAATTCCCAGTGAAAAACTGAAAATAACCAGGGCAGAGCTTAGGTCTGTAAAGAAGGAGCGAACAGCCTTGCCTGCAGGTACTGATGCACTCAGCACCGTGGCTGGTGTGAATGGGATGGTGTTCCTCAATCGGATGCCATCACTTTCTCATCTTGGTTGTTTTGGTGAACAAAAAAACCCAGCAACAAGGAAACAGCAGCCAATTTCTGTGTTTGCCACAGGTGAGGTGTTTGTGCTCAGTTCTCCTGATTACTCCTTTACTACTCACTTTGTACCCAGGCTAATTACCGTAGAGGTACTTTCCTGAAGTTGTAGGTTGTCCCATCTGTTTCAGGATAAGCTGGAATATGGTCAGGAGCCTTCTTGGAGTAAGGTGGTGTAGTACTGCTGAAGATATCAGTGGGGCCTGTTAAATTAAGAGCAACCTAGGGAAATGTGGAGAAAAAATGCAGAGCAGCCTGTTTGGGCTCAGAAAGAGCAGGTGTCAATGGGGGAGGTAGTTTCTCCACAGGGAACATCCCTGTGCAGCCATCACCATGGGAGCCCAGGACCACCCTTCTCACCGCTCCAGGGCACGGCCACCTCACCCATGGGTGAGGCTGTTTGTCCTCCTTGCCATGCTGCAGGCTTGCCTTGGCTCTTGCCCTCAGGACGCTGCCACAGAGCTTGCTCTCACCAAATCTTTTTTTGGTGAGAGTAGGGTTCCCAAATCTGGTCCCCGTCACCTCGATGGGGCAGGATCCCTGGCTGTGGGACCCTTCTCCTTCCCTAGAGATGCGAACCTGCAGAAGGTGCATCTCTCCATCCTGGTGCAACATGCAGAAGAGCTCAGCAGCCCTGCCTTGGCAGCTGGTTTCCCCTGCCAGTGCATGGCATCACCAGGCTGGGGAGAGGCTTGGGGAGGTGGGGACTGTCGTGGCCCCGTAAAGGGCTCTCCCGCTACAGTCCTGGCTGCTGCGGGTGTATGCGTCGGTGCTGAGGTGGGTGCAGCATGGTGCTGGCACAGGGGTATATGCATTGGTGCTGAGGTGGATGCCTGCATTGCTGCCGTGGTGCGGTGCAGGCAGAGCGTGCTGTGGGGCTGCAGCTGCCCACTTTGTCAGAGGTGCAGGGTGGAACCAGTGCAGAGGACTTCAAAGCTCCCGTGTGATCCAGCCTGGAGCTGCCTTGCTGCAGGCTTTTTCACCAACGATTAGACACGTATGTAGGTAGATGAGGGGAAATGCTGGGCTGTGCCCCCCTCAGCCCCCGCCAGCCCCTTTGTGCTCCCTGCCACAGCCCCGACCAGGAGCAGCCCAGCCTTTTTGCCCTTATTATTATCACCATCTCCCTGACAGGTGTAGTAATATACCTCAAGCTGGGACTATTCAAATGAGGAGAGATTTAAAAAAAAAGATTAAAAGTGAGATTTCAAGCGTCTCACCAGAGCTTGGCACTACAAACTGCTTCGTCAGGAGGTTGCAGGGATGGGGGAGCCAAAATTACAGCCAGGGAGAGGGGAGGCTGAGCTGCATCACTGCATCTGTGTTATCACTTAATACACGTTATTGAGGAGAGCAGAGTGTGTTTGTGACCGAATGGGGCTCTCCTACTGCTGTACTTAAAATGTTTTTTGATTCAGCAGCTCTTCTTATAGGAGGATGAGCATCAGTCTTTAAAGGTGAAGTTCTAGTTAAGTCTTTTTCAGATGTCTTCATAGTCCGCTGCAATATTTCACTGTATCATATGCCTAGAAGAGTTGTGTCCTGGATCACTGTTACTGACCAGAATCTAGCCATATTTAAAGCCTCCCCCCCCAGTTTCCTTATTTTTTTTATCAGACTTATCTTTTTCTTGATTTTGCTTATTGGGATTCACATCATATTTTCTTAAGAGAATCTACTCTTGATGCTATATAAAGATTGGCAATCTGGAGCATCATAAAGAAAATATATCTGAAATAATTGCTCGGTCAAGTCTCAGAGGCTCTAGGCTGTCCGAAAGTGTTAACGCAGGCAGGCTGCAACTAAAGGAGCTTTTGCAGCTCCAGCAGACATATTAATTTTGAAGGCTGTTTCTTTGAGCATTAAGCCTTTCTCATGCTACATGCTGTTTGCACTCTTTTGTCTTACAAACCTTTTAAAAGTTATCCCAGGATGCTTCGAGTGGAGGCTTTTGCTTTTTTGGGGTGTTTTTTGGTTTGGGTTTTGTTATTATTTTTTTGTCACTGCCTGCTTTGTCTTAACTCAGTAAACTAAGAGCCAATGAAGGACTGGGTGAGAATTTCAAACTTCCTGCAGGATGGTTGTGGAAAAGATAATATGGAAAGAAGAAAAACAAAAGCACATGTTGCCAAATGTATGCATATTTTACATTGGTGTTTTGTATCATAAAAGTGTGCATTTTCAAGATGTAGACGGAATACGCTAAACAAAATATTCAAAGACTTTGCAACTCCTGCACACTCTTTTTTTTAATCATAAAGCACTTGTTCTGTGACTGGGTATGACATTTATTCAAGAGCAGTGGTTTGCCAGTTCTCATAAACAATTTCCATGGTTACCAAGACGGTGTGGCTAGAGAAATCAAAGTACGTATTAAGACATTAAAAAGTAGGTTTCTTTTAAATGAAAGCAGAGGTGTGCTGGATAACTTCTATTGAAGTATGTTGTTTTAGGAAGCTTGGGACTTGATCTGGTGCTGGCGCAAGCAGGTCCAACAGCCCTGCAGTCGGGGATGCCCGTGGTATCACACCGGCTTGTGGCAGGGGGGTATCGTGTCCCTTGGTTCAAACGCGATGTCTGTTCACAACCCAGGTCTCAAGCACATCCCTCTGAGGATGCGAACATCGTGCAAACCCTGCCGGCTTGCTTGCCTTTGTGAATGGCTGTAAGTGCCCAGTGCAGGCCACTGGAGTCAGCTGCTGGTTTTATGGGGCTTTAGATCCAACCCCTAAACCAATGCAAATATTTCTGGTTTGCACCACCATGAATCCCAAATGTATTTTCTGTGTCTGCCACCAGCAACAGCAAATGTCACAAATATATTCAACAAAAGAAAGAAACTTGGTTTCTTACGATGATACTTGAGAAATGAGTTATGATATTGCCAGTCTTTGAGGTTTGTTGGGGCTACCATAAAATTCTGGGCCGTGTGTTAGAATCTCCACTTTTAGGGTGAGAAGCATGATTTGGAGAACCAAAAAGCCAGAACCTCTTAAAAGGACTAAATACATTCTTCAGAAAGAGCTGTGTGATTTCTAAGCTTAACTTAAGAATCAGGAGACATGAATTTACATTCCCAGGACATGAACCCCTCCAGCATCCCTGGTCTCTCCTGCTCATCAGGCAGTGGCTGCTGTGGACAGGCAAAGAGGCGGTCTGCTTCCATGGGATGTTCTCCTAGAGGGAAGATCTCAGCCTCCAGTATGGCAGCTCATGTCTGAGAGGACCTGGAGGAGCTGACACGGAAAGACTGCCTGCTCTATAAATAGTGCTATTAAATCTGACTTTTAAAAGCACTGAAAAGTCCTGTGAGGAGAGACACGCAGCCAGGAAGCACTTGTGGCTGGGGTGTATCTGCCTACCAAGGTGAAATGCTGAACCATCTGCTGCTCAGCTGCTCCATGGCTACTACCGCAAAGCCCAGAGAAATTGCAACCCCCCCACCTCTGTAACAGGACTTCTCCTGCTGCTGCCAGGGTGGTGGGACAGCGTGGGGAGGGCTGGCAGGCACCCGCTCCACATCTGGGCTCTATCTGCAGCATCCAGGTTCTGGCCTCCCAGGAACTGGCGTATCCATGCTAATCAGCAACACCTTGGTTTAATATATACTGAAACAGGGTTTTCATACTTTACATATAAAATGCTGTATCAAGAACGTATTGATGTTCTTGAGCCAAGGCTATTTGGACGGGAAAATGCCAACAAAGTGGACCAAATCCATGTGAAAAGGAGGTGTTTGCTTGAAGGAATTAAAGCAAATTTAAAATATTCAGGTTCACTGATTAGAAACGTTATTACATCTGGTGGTGAAATAGTGAGTGACAATTTCTGCTTCTTTCTTCACAGGCCCCGTGTTACCTTGAGGGAATTGACAGGATTCGTGGACTAGAAGGTTACAGATGGGGAGTGCAGAGAACTTCAGCTGCAATAAAGGTACCTCTGTGTGACTGAGTTATTTAAATACATATAAAAACATCAGTAGTGCATATATGTCATAACTTCGAGCAGAGGCAGCACCACCTGTTTGGAGTTGGCAGTTTGCTTTCCAACTTCTCTACACCTTGCTTTTCTCAGACTCGTGTTCTGAGGACTTAGAGCTGCAGTACCGAGTCCTCTGTTTCTTTTCTAGCAAACACCCAGGTATTAGACAGAGAGATGGCCTCGTTAATCCTCATACCTTCCCTTTTATTTAAAACAGGAAACTCTGGGAGTTTCTCCCTAAGGGAAGATGCTAATAGACTGGGAAGGACTGTTAATATACCTCTTTCTGAGGGTAAACCTTTTCTTGATATTCACCTGGAATTCTCCTTTATCTCACTCTTTTGCACTGCTTTTCTCTCCCCCCTGGGGAGCATACATGGGGTTTGGTGTTTATCCTCTCTGAGCTGAACTCATGAGGGGATTTTTTAGGCTGCTGCTGCTGCAAGGGGCCCGAGGGGGATGAGCGTGGGGGCTGTGGGTGCTAAAGCAGCCCTGTCCCCAACAGCTGAGCTTTGCAGGAGCACCGGCCAGAGGTGCTGAGCCTGTGGGTTTGGGTGTCCGTGTAGGCGGACGGAGCTGGAGCGGGAAGAACTACGTTCTCAGGGAGCACTGGGGTGTGGGAAGAGCTGGAAGCTTCCTTCAGGCCCCTTCACCAGCCCATGCTGGGTGACACAGTGCCTTACGATGTCCCACTGTGGCTCTGGGGAGCGGCATATGTGGGGACAAGGCCTCTCAGGGTGACATCTCAGCAGAGCTGTCCAAGCACGATGAGGAGCGTTGCTGCTGGTATCCCACTGCTCTGCCAGGGGAGCAGGCACGTGTTGTGTAGCGCAGACACAGCCTGTGGTGGCTTTGGTTGCCACCACACGGTGTTGTCATCCCTTGCCCCATCTCTGGTGCAACTCAGCAGCCCGGAGGGATGAGCCCGGGCTGGTCCCAGCCCTATTGCCGGCTCCCACCTGGGAGGTGGTTGGTTCTGTGCTTGCAGGGCCTCGTAAACACAGGGGGCAAAGCTATTTCTTTCCTTTCTGTTCCTGTGCTGCTTCCTGAGGCCCGTTTCTCTGGCAGGCGGCTCCTCCTGACCCCCTCTTTCCCTGCGCTCTGGTACTGTGTGGCTTTACGATGGGAAAAAAAAAAGAAAAAAAAAAAAAATCGGTCCCCAGATAACTGTTTGGTATAAGCAAACCATGAGGCTTTAATGGAATTACCTCAGCCCTGCTAGTAAATAATTTATAGGAGGCAGTAAATAAAATATGTTTCTGTGTTCTTCCAAAAAAAGTTGTCAGCTGGCGAATGCCCGCTGCGGGGGTTAACCCAGAACTTGCCCCACCACAGAGATCCTGGCCGGGAATGGGACCTGGTGGGGAAAGCATCCAAGGCCAGAAGAGGCGTGGGGAGGGGGGGTCGGAAAAGCTGTGCTGCGGGGCAGGGCCCGGGGGTGCCCGGCGGCCGCTGGCGGGGTGGCTGTGAGCATCTGCCCGTCCGTCGGGCCACTTCCGAGGTTGCCTCCCGGTAGCCTTGACCGTGAAACCCGAGTCCGCGCCGCTTGACCTGAATTTCCGAGGCACCCGCTGCAGCCCCGCAGTGTCACCGAGCCCCGATTGAAACCCGACCTCTGTCACTAATGGCATTAACGGGAGCTGCGGGGCCAGGGCAGGCGGCAGCCTGGGGGTGCCCGGAGGGGCTGGCGAGGGATGCTCGGAGGGGCGCACCGGGGGCGGGATGCCTGGACGGGAGGCTGGAGGGTACCCAGAGGGGGATGGATGGAGGGGTGCCCGGGGAGGAGTCGGGGTGCAGGGCCGGCTGCCGTGCCCCTCCCCGCGGCTGCCCCCCCTCCTCCCCTGTGCGGGGGCAGACCCTGCTC
>JAVJGI010000037.1:15779409-15808203 GCA_035590275.1 Ibycter americanus
TGGCGTGGGGGAGCCCGGCCCGGGGAAGGCGGCGGCGGCGATTTACGATGCGGGAGGACAGAGCGTGAAAGCAGTATATCATCATCAGGTTGGGCTGAAAGAAAGAAAACATATCTTCAACAAAAAGCGGGGCTTCGCAATTCAGCTGCGTTGTTAGGACAACGCAAACTATCCTTGAAATGATTAGTTCCACTTCAAAGGCATTTACATTCAACAGGGGCAGACGCAGCCTCTTTTTATGTCGCCAGAGAAGGAAAAAAAATAATAATAATAAAAAAAAAAAAAGGCGGGGAGGAGGTGGGGAGGTTTTGTGCTAAGGAGAGTCATATGTTTGCTTCTTCTATTTATTTTTCTTCATTCAGGGGACACCCGTGTAAGATAAACAGAGACCTCGCAGACGCGGGGCTCCGGGGCCACTGGCCGGGGAGGTGGGCGAGGGGTGGCCGGGCAGACGGCTCCGGGGGCTGTGCTCGGCCTCCCCCTCCCCTTCCAAATGGGAAGCGCAAAGACAACAGTAAAAAAAAAAGAAAAAAAAGAAAGAAAAAAAAAAAGAAAAAAAGAGAAAAAAAAAGGCAACCCCCCCTCCACCCCTGACCTCAAGAGCTGTCTTTCCCGGGACATCTATTATTAACTTGAGGAAGCGTGACATATGTTTGGTGAGATCACAAAGGCTCAGGGTATCCTGACAGAGTTTGGGAAAGATTTGAAGACTGAGGTGTCCCCACGCTGCTCAGGAATTGGCTCCCATGCGATGGCCTGGGCTGGGAAGAAGTTTTTGCATCTGAAATCACGCACCTAAACTGCTTCCCGGAGGCCTCTGCGTGGGGAAAACCCATTTGGTGTCTTCCAGGTTATGCACAGGATTGAATGTGAAGGAGGAAAAAGATGCTGGGATTAGCCCAGAGGCAACACTTACCATACCCCTACCCCTTTCCCACAACCCAACCCATCTCCCCTTGCCTTGATCAATTCTTACATCCAAATTAACCTAGTCTACTCTCCTATTTCAAAGCATGTCACTTATTGTAGCTCCCAAATTACCTGATGGTAGTATTCCCATCATGCTTAGTTTGGAAGTAAAAAAGTAAGCATAAAAAAACTAAAATGCAAACTGTGGAGCCTATGTGGATAGTTATCTGCTAATGGAGCAATTCCCCATCACCTGAAACACATTGCACCAGCACACGTGTATTTATGTTTATGACTGGGGGTCTTTGCTTTCTCTCCCTGTTCCCGTTGCTGGTTTCTGCCTGATGTTTTGCAGCTCATCCTTGGGTTAGACCTCATTATTCTGTAGAAGAAGAAAACTGAAATTGTAAAAGAACCTGAGCAACAGTTTTCTAAAATATTTTGTCTCCCACAGCTATCTCAACGCATATGAACTGAATTATTCTCAATACTGGTGCTGATCAAAAATCTTTCTTTCAAGTCACTTTTGTGGGGAGGTTAACACTTTGCACATTTGAAACCTAAAAACTATATCGGGGAGGGGTGGTGGGGGTTAAACATTTTTAAAGGTGTTGTGAACATTTTAATGCCTGCACCCACAAGCTCTCTGCTTTAACCATGTTGGAAAGCCAGAGATGATGATGGCCCCAGCTTTATGAAATAAATAACAGTATGCAAGTTACTATTTGGAAATGAAAACCTTATTCCAGCTAAGCTGTAGCTGAAGTCAAGGTTTAACTGTTCCATGATCCTTATTTTCGGCTATGAACATGCATATGAGTCATTCCTGATCAATCAAAGTTCCCTTCTCTTTTTTTACCCCTTTCTCTTTCTTTTATATCAGCCTTTTTCTCACTGGCATGGGAAGGCTTGAATGAGGAGAGTGGCACAGGCACAAGTCAGCACTCCCTTTTGGTTACTTTCATCCAGGTTTTGGTCATCTCAGATACTTTCTTTGCTCTGGAGAGCTGTGGCCCAAGGAGGACCAGCCCAGTGCTGGGTCTTGTTTGGATGATGTGGGCTGAGAAATCATGTGCTGCAGCAACCAGTGTATAGAGATTAGAAATGGGGTTTTCTGTGAAATTAGCTCTCATGGTGTTATTGGTAACCCAGAGAAATGCAGCTGAACATGTGGCAGTGGCGTTAGAAAGAAAAGTGTTAACATTTTTTTATTTTAGAGGGCAAATGCCAGGGAGCTGATGCTCTGGAAAAAGAAAGAAATAAAACTAGAAAAATCCTAATAAAGATAAGATCGTCTTGAAAATTAATTAATAAGAGATAGTCCTGAAAATAGTTTGGAATCAGAGAGTCAGATGGGAGAAGAAGGGAAACAGGGTGAGCGCTGGCTGCTGTGCTGTGCAAGCGGCACCGGACCTCAAAGATGAAACTGAGAGCGCTGCCAGCCTGAGACATGTTAGCCAGTGGTGTTATTTTTCATTCCTAAAGATAAAGAAATGTTTTCAGTCAGAAAAATGCATTTTTATTGAATTCCCTGCAAGTTCATACTTTAAAAATGTGGTTTTCATTTCTGACTTTCTTGTTTTATGAAACACTAGAAACACGAGAGCTTTTCAAATATCCTCGAGAACGATGGGAGTTTTACATTTGTTCTGTCATTTACTCTGTCATTTATAGAGGTGTTATCAGGAAACTACAGCTGATGTGTGTTTTAGCTCTACAGCATCTTCTGATGCGGACCTTTCCCTTCTTCTGTGTTTTATTGTTATTCTGCCACCCTGTTCCTAGGATATGGGTGAGGCTGCTGGGCTGCTTGGCTGCAGGAGGGAGAGGAGTGTCTCCCCTGGGAGTCCCCGGTTTGGTGGGGTGCTTGTAAAGGAGAAACACGACAAGCAGAGAGGGACTTTTAGACTGCTTTGGTAGGCTGGGGGCTCTGGCGGGTTAGGCTGAGTGAGGGGGCAGCATCTTGCGTTCCCTGGGCTCCAGAGTAGTTTGGCTTGTAATTTTGGCTTGTTTGCCCTGGCTGATCCACGCCTGTCTGTAAGGCAGTGTTAACTAGGGCCAGCTTTTGGTTTTCCAGGTCAGTGCTGGTGACTGTGGCATCATCCACGTGTACTTTTGGGAACAGGATCGAGGAATGTGGCTGTTGATGAGAAATGCACCGTTACTTCAGGTCTCTTTGCAGATCTGCCAGTGGCAGCCTCACCAGTAGCGGTGCAAAATGTGGGTGAGCTGGAAAATCCTCTTGGATTTGGGGGTTCAACCCAAAGGCCTGATGCTCCACTCTGCTGTCCTTGCATGGGGCGAGCAAAGAGCGAGAGGACCAACGCGGGGCATGGAGTGGGAGCAGGCCAGGTGAGGAACGCCCTTCCCCATGTGGTCTCTTCCCCCCTTGTTATCCCCTTGTCTTTCCCTTTCTCTGATTTTTGTGTGCATGTGTGCCTCCCTCCCCTCCTTGTCCGCGTGGCTCCTCTCCCATTCTTGTCTCGCTCCACCCTCCGTCTCTCTTGTCTGGCTGCCCCCCACCCCTTTTGTCCTGCTCGGCTGCTCGGCATCGCTTTTGTGTGCTAATAGCAGCCGACTGCCACTGACTCAAAGGATCCCAATGCCGCTGCCATTGCTCCCCGGCTTTTAATTCAGCTGCTGAGGACCAAGGAGGCTCCTCTGTCCCGGCTCCCTCGCTGTGAGGTGTAGCTGGTGCCCACTCCTGAATGTGTCTGTGGGTCCCTTCTCGCTGGGTACAACATGTTGGCTGTCATTGCCATGGCCTTGAGGGGACAGTCCCAGTGGCCAGTGCACTGTGCCCCCCAGTCAGCTTGGAGAGCCCATGGAGAGGGTGCTGGCAAGGCAAACTGGAGCTGCAGTAAGTGAGGTCTTCCAGGCTGTTTTGGGGGACACTGGAGCTTCCTGGAGGTGCTGGCACCCACGTGGCAGGAGCCAGGGGAAAGGACTTCCACCTCCATGGAGATGTAGGTGCCCCTCGCTCCTGAGACCCTCCAACCCTTGCAGCTCCATCCCCAACTGAAGTGTTTCTCATTTGGTGTTACATTCAACTTCAAATATTCAGGGAAATAGTTTCCTCCAGGAGCTTTTCCTTTGAGTATATGGAATTTGCTGTTTATTGTATGGCAGGAGCTGGTCGCTCGGAGCAGGTTCTGGGAATTGGCCTTTCCTGCCCCCGAGTGCATCCCCGTGAGGTGTGCAGGGGGTCGTCCCTGGGCTCCCCGGGGCAGGAGCACTCCCCTCCATTCGGGGATCGGGTGCTGGTGGGGCAGCAGGTGACAATGTGCATCAGTGGCTCATCCTCACTCCCCACTTCGCCCCTCACATCCCCGGGTCTAGCCCAGCCACAGCTTTGCCGAGCACTCCTCCCTGAATCCCACAAGCTGCAATTCTCGCAGGAGGCATCGTTGCCCCTTTTCCCCCACGGTGACAGCATGCCTCATGCTTTATTGCTCCTCTGCCTCCTGGGAAGCCTCTGATTGCTCTCAGGAGCCGCCACGCTCAGCCGAGCACACCCCGCAGCTATCCTGGTGTGTGGGTGGGTTTCCCCCTCTTGGAGTGAGGAGGGGGCAGCAGGGCTCCGGTTTGCACGGCAGCATTTTTGTGGCTGAATAATGTTTGTTGCAACCCGGTGTCACATTTGTTTTTCTAAAAGCCGCACTCCCTGCCCTGGTTTTGTCCTGGGGAGCTCCAGGCTGTGGCTGTGTGTCTGTACCAAGGTTAGCAGAAGCCTGCCTTGTCCTCCAAGCCCCGGGATTGCTGGGATGCTGCATGGGGATGCTACATGTCAGCCAGGTAATGCTGAGACCTTTAGCACTGGCTGGGAGGGGAGCAGCAAGGGGTGATGGAACCCGCCTCTGGTAAATGCAAAAGAGTTGCAGAAAATGCTAAGGAGGCTGAAAAAAAGCAGCCAGTTATCAGAACAATTCTTTCTAATGAGGTAAACCGGTGTCTCTTCTAAAAGGAAAATCTGGAAAGTCAAGTGGTATTTCTCTGCAGTCACATATTTCCTCTGAAACTGGGTAGGGTCATTTGTAAGTAGCCCATGCACTGCAACTACACTTAGATGTAAAGGGGACAAGAATAAGAGTGAGCGAACACATTTGGCCTAATTACTCATCCTTTACAAGACTTATTTGAAATATTTTTCCCTGACACTGTGTTTTCTTTCCTCTGAAGAGAACAAGTAAAAAACCCTAAAATAGCAGAGATAGAGGGAATAAATGCTAATGAGATGTTAAATGAAGTATTTATATTACTTGCTGGTGGGTCTTATTTGTGCACCTGGAGTAAAAATACCCGGAGTAAAAATAAAAGTAAATATATAAACGTATATAAATATATGTACACATATACAGACTGAGATGTAGATCGCTTGAGAGCTTGTGGATGTGTGTTTGCATGTGCAGGTAGGTGGAGAGAGAGAGACAGAAATCCACCTGTGTGCGGCTGTAGCTCTGCTTTGCCGACGGGTTGGCTGGAATGAGCAAGTCCCTCTGTCCCTGATACACCCCACGGGTTGCTCTTTATTTAAAAAATAAACAAGCTCCCTTAAACCCCACTATAGGCTGAGATAAAACAAGGCAGATGCTAATGAACACCAAGAGGTTTGCAGCCCCCCGAGGAGGAGCTGTGTGCGGGTTTCCACGGCACGCTGACCTTTTGTGTGAGTCCTTCCCCCTGCCACAGAGTCAGCCTGCGTGACCTTCTGGAGCGTGCAGGAGTTGCAATGTCCTGGAGAGAAATCCTGACCCTGTCGAATCCACCACAGCATCCCGATGCCAACCAGAGCCAGAGACAACATCGGAAGCGCTCGCTTTTCTGGAGATCACACACCATCACTGCTGTCAGATAAGACTATAAAAGCCTGGTTTTATTAATCTAGTACAGCCTTCTACGTATTAAAAAATAGTTGTGCCATTAATAATGAATTTGTCACATTTCTCTGGCAGTTCTAATTTGTGTTACTTCCCAGCCGGCAGCAGGCTTTGTCAGCCAGCGTGGTGTGAGCTGGCAGAGCTCTTACCTGGCATCTTGGCATCTCCACTCTGCCCTGCACCCTGCATGCAGCCCCATGGAAAACTGGGTGCTGCTTGCGAGGGGCTCCATCCTTACCGCCTGCCAGAAAAGCAGCCTGCTCCTTAGTGCCATAAAGAAAGTGAGGCTGGCTTAGCTGGCAAAAGTGGTCTGAAAGATGTTTTCTGTTCCTTGGGATACTAGAAGAAATCAGAATGGCAAATACACAGGTTTTTAAATGAAAAGACCTAGTAAAGTGTTTTTCACTCTGAGCAGTTAAGTAGTTGAGCATGGTTGTCGCTGGGTAACTGGTAAACTGCCTTACTCAAACATCCCCAGATAAATCTGCCTTACCTCCGCTGAGACCAGATTTGAATTTGAAATCATGGAGGACAGGGAATCGCATTAAATACCTGTTATGGCCATCAGCACCTCCTGGCAGCAGCTGTTCCGGCAGTGGGAATGGCGAGCTCCAGCTTATGATTGAAACTTCCCATCGCATCGCCCTTCTTGGAGCAGGTCTGATGGACCTGATGTGTTGTGGGGCACTGACCAGACAGGGTCCCGGGCAGCCCAGGGTGTGTGTGGCTGCTGCTTGTCTCCTTTTGTTTCAGTATTTGCCCTAGGAAATGTCATGTACCTCTGACTTTGCCACCTCCTCCAGTTTATTTTAAAAAATGAACAGTCCATGAAGTCTGGAGGTCTGTAGACCATGGGTTGTTTCTTGCCATGGGATATTTTAGTCTGATTTCAGAAGGAGATGGGGCGCTCTCTTCTGAGCTGCTTGTCTGTCCCCCTGCTTTGCTAACTCTGAACCCATAAATCGGAGGCATTGGGCTTCATCAGCTGTGCTGATCCCAGCACTAATTGGTATTGCCTTTGAAATCACAAGTCAGGCTGTGCAACATTGTGGGAATAACTTAAAAAGCTTGAAACAAAGGAAAAAAGAAAAAAAAAGTTGGACTAGGGTTTGATTTTCTCCAGTTTCTTTGAATCCCTGGGGATGCAATGCAAGGGGATATTCTAAAGGGTTGGTGAGATGGTGTGTTCCCCGGTAACTGCCACGATATGCCCCAGGAAGGTGCCTTTAGCTGCGGAGCCGGTGGGAGCCTCGGTGGCCGGCGCGGACGTGCTCCACTGGTGATGCTGAGGGCACCTGCCCGGCGCATCAATTAGTGCGCTCCGGCATTAGTCACTTGGCACAGCGAGGCTACGGCAGCGTACAAAGTGCCATTAAGCAGATATTATAGACCCCAGTTCAGTACAAGATGGAGAAAACACTTGAAAGTGACAGTGTAAATGTATACTGCGGGTGTTCAGCATGATGTAGCAGACAAGGGTTTTGAAGGAAACTTCTGTTACTGGGAGTGTCTGGGTTTTTTTCTCAACTGTCATTGCTTGCTTTCTTTTCAAAGTCCCTAATCAAAACATTTGCTTATCCAGAGAACAGGCTCATGAATGCCTCAATGGGGAGTGCAGCAGCGGGCGATGCTGGCAGGGTCCCGTGCCCCTCGGTGCGGGCAGCTCGCGGGGCACTGGTGGGTGCAGCTGGAGCAGCCATCTCCGTGTCCATCCCTGTGCCCTGGAGTGGTGAACCCTGATGGGTTACAGCCTTATCTGGGCAGCTTCAGCCCTTCTCCACTGTTCTTTGCGGCTCTGCTCAGTGGACAGGCCACAGGCTGTACAGCAAGGGGGGGCAGGGAGGTGGCATGGGGGCTCCATGTGAACCCATGGGTAGGGGGAATCTTTCCCTTCCCAGGGCCTCTCTGGGGCTGGCAGCACCTGGCACACTTGTGGTGTGATGCTGCTGTCTCCCTCCCTGGTGGGGTAGGGATGGGGGACCTCCCCTCCGGCAGAAAGGGGAGAGATAAAGTCCTCGGAGCTGTCATTACTGTGTTTTTCAAAGCACTAAATTCTTCTTGTAATGCCGTTCTGTAGATGAGGTTTCTTTCACCATCTTAGCTGTGAGCTTTTTGAGCTTTGCTGTTATTGCCTGTGCCATGTGCTTTTAAATTATTGCTGATGCCACGGCGTTTATAGCTTTTGCTCTCACATTGTGCTCCTGTAAAATCATTTTGTTTAAGATCCCAAAGTCTACTTGATGGCAAGTGCGGGTGCCAAGCCATCGGCTGTGCCCCCAAGCATCCACCCCACGAATTCAGCCCTCACAGGCACAATGGCAAAATTTCCCCTTGTTTTTAGAGAAAAGCTACAGAAAAAGGAAGAGGAGACCACCAAACTGTAATTATAAAGTGGTGTTTCATGTACCTGTGCCTCTGTGTTAAACCATGGATGCCAGCCAAATTGCTCTCAGAAAGTTCAGCCCAAGGCAGGCCAATTCAGAGTGACTTGAAACTGGCATCATCAGGGAGCTGTGGGACTGAATATAAGCATTTGTTAGGAAAATATTATTCTGAATTGTTAACCTGAGACCGAGATGGATGTGCGGGAGGGGTATCTCCAGGCTGTACCACACACCATGTACTCACAGTATCTTTGCTTAACCCTTGTTAATAGCACGGGAGTTATGGCCACACTGAGAAGGGACCCTGGAAGCGATGCAGCTGCACCGCTGTGCTCAAAGCATATAAAAAAGAAAAAGTTGGAGAATGATTTTTAAATTCACTGTTAAGTGAGACCCGGGTGCTTTTAGCAAGCCATCAGTGACAAACCTATTTGCAAAGATCGAGATGATAACAAAAGGTTCTTCTTGACTGATGGTTTCAAAGTTACCTTTGTAGGGAAAAAAATCTATAAAATACGTGTGTGCTTGTGTACACATATTCATTCACAAAAAGCCCAAACCCTGTCTATAATTTGCTGAACAAATATAAATGCGATGGTTGATCTTTCTTTTAAACTGAATTGAATATTAGCATTCTAAGCTGACTTCTCCATCTGTGTCCTGCAAAAGATTATACAGGAACCTTCCCTGACTGCAGTGTGCGTGAGCCTAATGAATGTGTGTGTTCAGCCTGATAAATGAATGACATTCTATTTTTAAAAATATGTGTTTTTCAAGAGCATGTACTGAAGCACTCAGAAATTCTTATTAATCTATCAGAGTTAGCTTTCTAATTAGTGTGTGATTGCTGTTTTATAGGAAATGCCGGTTGAATATTACAGGGTTTTTTCCCACAGAATGACTCCTGGGTACCCACAGAATTTTAATGAGAATGTATGGGACTACACAGGGGCAGAATTTGCCCCCCAACCACCGGTTTTCTGAAGGAAAAGGCAAAGAAGGTTCTGAGAAGCACTGCAAGATGCTGCTTTAAAATTCAGTTATTGTCCTAGTGATTGACTGCACTAACTGTATCCTGCCAGTAACGGCTGGCTTTTAAAATATATATTTGTGATTAGTTTAATTCATGGAGCCTTTTTCCTCTGAACTGATTTGATGAAATGAGCTAGGCAAATAATAAATTTTTCACTGGAATGAATCTGCTTAATCAATTTAGACAATCAGTTTGTTCTTTGCTTAATAACATTTGCAAAAAGAAAACAAAGTCTTTCATTAACAAGAATGGCCAGACATTCATAATGAGAGGTGGCATCTAACATCAGGTTATGTCTTCTGTATGAGCAGAAAACAGGATTAAACATCTGGTGCAAGTACCTGGCTCCAAAATGCCTCTCCCGCTACTCAGTGTGGGTTTCAACATTTGTTTTTTCCCCTGGCACGAGTCCCATTTACATCCCTGGACATTTTGCCAGGGCAAGAGTTAATGACAGGTACACGGGTGCAGATCTGAAACTGCCTAAAAAAACACAGAGGTTTCCAGTCTGCTTTTGGTGGGAACTTAAGAAATAATGCAGAGACCAAACGTGGTGTCAAGACCCTGCGTGCAGTGAAGTTCTCTCATTTGCTTTTTAGAGAAGGAGTTTAATACGGAGTGTTATTAACTAACTGCTTCTTACAATGGGCTGCAAAGTAACAGCTTGCCTGAGAAGCCTGGGACTTCAAAGCATCTCTGTACAGGGAAAACAAACACTACTAGCCAGAGAGTGATTACGCTTGTACTGCAGTGCAGAGGACTGTTTGGTCTAGTAATTTTAAAGACATTATCTCCTAATGTTTTATTTTCACTGTGTTCTGGATTTTATGTTGATTTTAATTATACCTCTTAGGAATAATATCTGGTAAACTAATTTTGGTGAATGGCAGTGAAAAAGCATTACCCACCTACGGTAATTACACATATTTCTTAGTCCCTAGATAAAATAGTTTTACTTAAACCCCACTACAGAATTTATAAACTCCTTTTTACAGAGTCTGCCAGCAGAGTTTCAGATAATAGAAATCTAAAATACTAATCTCAGCATCCCAGATGGCCGCCTCCAGGAGCAGCATAAACTGTTTCCCCCAACAAATTTCCTTTTGCAGCCTTCTCAGAAAAACACAGTGAGCCAAAGCAAAGACATTCAAGATTTTCCCTCATGGTTCCTATTAATTTAATAACTTAGGGATTAATCCTTCTGCCTTCGAAATCAGAGGGGGTTTTTTTTGCTGCTGAGTTTTGCCCTTCCAATTGCTCTCCCAGGCTGCAGTGTAAATGCCCAGCTGCCCCGCAATGGGCATTTTCTGGTGCCACTAGATATACAGGAGAATTTTAATCACCCCTCCTTACTTCCAGCATAATAATACACTGACATCTTGGCCTCACTTTATTAAGCCAAGTGTCCTATTTAGTAAATTGAATGCTCCAAGACATTATTTCTAATATTCCACTGTGAAAAATGTTAACACAATAGCATCTTTTGCCCCATGTCTTCATCGTGTTTGGAAACAGAAGCTCAGGATGAGCAGTTGCTTTCACCTGTGAGTGATGCCTAATGACTAACGACCTCCTCCTGGGACACCCCCATCTCCACCATTGCCTTCTCCTTCAAGCACGTCTTTCCCCCAGCACTTTGCAGGCAGATGCGTATGGAAGTGCTAGGCTAAAGTGAATAATAAAATGGAATCAAGCTCTGGTACCTGCAGATTGGGACAGCCCTTCCTGCTCCTGGATGACTGCTGTGCCTCCTGCCTTCGCCTCTCTCAGCTTTCACTTGCTCCCAAAAGCGTTGTGTGGGTCTCTGGGGTGAGAGGTAAGGAGTCTGGGACCATAACTCAACTGTGTGATGTTTTCTGCAGAAGGGCGGCTTGGTGCCAGGATTTCCTTTTGTCTGATTTTTTTTTTTTTTTTCTTTTTTTCTGCCCCTGAAATCCTTGAGGAAAGCCTGGTCAGGAAGCCTGAGCTAACGTTGAGCCTCTGGCAGACTCGTTTAGGGACGTTATGGAAATTATGTAAAAGATGTGTAGCAAAAATTAGGGGGAGTCAAAGGCAAGCAGCATGTAGAAGGAACTCAGGGCTTTTCTGCTAGCATGGACATCCTGACCAGCGTGGCTGCGTCAAGCCCAGCTTTGGGGAGATCCTGCTGGTTCTTTAGCTGGATCCGGATCTCAGCAGCCCCTGCTGCTGGTTAAGGTACAGATACATGTTGTCCATCCTGGCCTCCTGTAGCTGATCACCTCTACTGAGGGTTTTTTGCCTTAGCATTGATTAATACTAAAGACAAAATTCCATTAGTGTCTTTAAATTGTTTCATGGAAATTCACTTTAGAGTTGGATTTTACCCCACTCTTGATAATTGTGGTAACTACCTGCAAACCAGTCTTCTGCGTGGGCACAAGCTGTTCAAATCTGCTGTGTTATTTGGCATTTCTGCTGTATTTCAAAAAAGCGAAAAGCAGTGACACAATACATCAGAACCAGCTTCCCTATTTAACACCGTATAGGCACCATTTATGTTTTAGGCTAAACTTGGACTATTATACAGTGGCAACGCCTGCCCTTTTGCAAGACTGGGCTTTTGTAGTCTGCGAGATCAAGCAATGAAAAAGCCCCGCTCCTAATTCTTGCCTGTGAAAAGTCCCCGTCAGCTCACATTGTACCTTCTCCAGCAGAGATAATGCTGTGAAATGATCCAACTTGAACTTTTTCCCCCGTCTTTAAGCTTTAAGCTTGTGTTTAAGGAAGCTCATCCTTACCCTAAAAGTAGCAATGCTGGCAATGGAAACTCCCCTTCTTTGCTCTTTCTGATGGTGTCAGGGCTGGGCACACGTGGGGGTTGTGAGGAAGGGGGGAAGGTTTCTCTGTACCTGTTTCTGGGACATCCAAAGAGCTTCTCTGAAGCCTGGTTTTGACCTTACTGAACCCAGCAAAAGACTGCTCTTGATTAAAATGGGAAAAATACCAAGTCTGTTGCTTTTACTGAGCATTTTATATAGTGCTTTCTACTAGATGGGAAGCTGAAAAAATGTAAGATCTACTTACTGGTCACCAGTGATCTGCAGTACCTGATAGTGTGAAATAAAATACTGGACTGAGTACAGTGACTCCTTGCATGGCTGGTGCTTCGTCTGGTCAGTCAAGGATTTCCAGTAAAAAAAAGTATGGTGGGATTATTTTTTTTTTTTCCTACCCATTCAGTCAGTATTTTCTTCAGCTGTTTCTGCAGTCTTTGGGTATTATTTTTTTTTTTTTATAATGGTTTAACAATCAGATGTAAAAATATATATGAGATAAAGAAAGAACAAGAAATCTCTAACTGCTACCAACAGATGTCTTACAAATGAGTCAAATTCCTTTTTTAAAAAATATAAATCACTTCAGTGATTCATTTTGCAACATTTGATTATTAGGGTATTTAGAAATAAAGGTGAAAAGTAAATGTTAAACAGAATCAAACAGAAAGTATGCTCCACTACTGAATTATGCTTTGTTAGAAGAGCAGAATGCAGCAAACCTACAGCCTATGCAAATCAAACTGGTTAAGAAGTGTAAGCCAAGAAATATTCCATTCCAGTCACTTGACTGTGAAATAAATAAATAAGGAATTTTAAGTGTGCTCCATGTTCTAAACAGATGATATATACTTTAATTTTGAAGGTAATTTATGCTGTGGGGAAGAGCTGCTCTTAGATGTTACACTGCTTCACTTTGGTTGGAAAAATAACTTGTTTGGAATAATCCATTTCTTGTATAGTATATTGTAATTATTATTTAAACTCAAAGGTGAATACAGAGCAGGGTTCTCCACAGATAGAAATTAATTTCATTTTGTTGCTGGTCTCTCGTTAAGGTGAGGAACATGTGTCTGTCCAGGGACTTGGTACTTGTTCTAGTGTGTGTGAGCGGCAGAAACATGCAAATTGCAAAGAAAAAAATGCAAACTCTCTCCTGCCTGATCTGTATTAACTGTCCTCCCTGGAAAGGCCGCCCCTGCCTACTTCCCCACATTCCTCCAGGAATGCCTTTCGAAAGGTTCATGTGTTTAAACAGTGATCGGGTGTAACATGGGGAAGGGGCTGTTTAAGAGCAATGAAGTGAACACTTTTGTCTTTCTCAGCCAGTGTAACGCTTCTTCAAAGATACTAGAAAAGAAATTGAGCCCTTTGTATGTTAAACATGTGTACAGTTAGTTGCTCTTGGTGGCTTTGGGTGAGCCAGTCCCCTGTGCTAATAAACACCAGAGCTGCAGGCTTGCCGTTTTGTGGGAGAAATGTAGATTCTAACATCGGTGGTTTGCATCTCGGTACTTTGTGGCTGTAATGTTAATTATCTGGTTTAGTATTATTTTTTTGTTGCTGTTGTGAGTTTTTCTGTGGTGGGTGGGTTTTTTTTGTTGTTGTTGTTTGTTTAAGCACCCAGAAATCAAATATTAACCTGATTAAGAATTCAGTGTTACATGTAAGGCGGAGAAGAGCTGCAGGTGGTGACAGGCAACTGGATTGTGTTTGATCTGGCAGTTTTCATCTATGCCACCATTTTATTCCTGCTGTGGGACTGCAGCAAAATGGTGGTTCGCTTGTTGTGTACCTCGGTGATGAATAGGGTGTGTGAAATCCCAGCTCCTGCGTGCCAGGGACTGCATTTGCTCTGGAAAATAACTCGCTGAAAGATGTACCCTTGCTAGTGTGTGATGTACAATAGGATCTCCTACTGGGGAGCTCCTGGTATTGGTGCAGGGGAAAAGCTACATTAATTCTTCTCATGGGATGAGGATTTAGGAATTGCATCGTCCAGTGACTTTCATTCCCACCCTCCCCCACCCCCCTCCATGTTTTCTTTGGCTAGGACAGGGAGATAATCTCCCTGGAACATATGTACAGGGATGCCTTATTGTGGGATGGCTCCACATCTTCAAGCAGCCCCAATCCTTCCTCCTGTGGACTCTGGGATGGGTTTTACTTGACGATTTTGCTTGGAAGAGACTGGGTGCTGGGGGAGGCAGCAGGTCATACAGAGACTGACTCACCCAGGGGGTACCACTGGGACAGCCCTGGTCCTGGTAGGCTGTGAGAGCAGGGATGCCCTGGAGCTGACTGGGACCCCAGTATGGGAAACCCTTTCCTAGCAGAGAGTGCTGCAGCTGTGTGTTCCTTCCCTGGCCGTTCCTGATGTCCCCTGAGAAGGTGGCAGCAAGGTTTTGTGTTCTCCTACACTGAAGAGCTGTGCTCAGTGCTGGTTCCTTTGGCTGACCACAGCAATGTCCATCTGCCAGGGATCTCCCAGAGCTGTCTCAAAATCATCAGCCAGGGCTCTCTCAGATGACCTCCAGGACAGGCGTGGGGTGCTCAGTTCCCTGTAGGAGTCCTGTCACCTGAAGGGATGATGCTTGGCCAATGCCTGAACCAGCAGTTGGCCTCTGAAGACCATGGGAAACATCTGCATTACTTCTAAGAGAAATGATGTGTGACTTGGTTTCCCCACCCTCTCTTGAGCTGTGACCAAGGCTATAGGAGCTTATTTCTGCCCTGTGGTGGGGCAAGAGGTGCTGCACCAAGCCCTGCCTCAGCCAGCCTCCAACATGGAGCGTGTCTGGGTCCACCCAGTTAATCTATCGAGAATGGGCAGCACCTTGGTAGGGTTGCTTTGGGTAGACACTGGAAACCAACAGCTGATGCTGGCTTTGAGCTATGGGGAACCAAGAGAGGCAAGAAACATGGAAGTGGCATCAGCAGAGCTCAAAACAGCGACCAGATGCAGTGTCGGAGTCATGTTAGACTGTCTCTGTGTTGTGCCCTGTGGGAGAGGAATGCAGGACATGTGGGTTTTTTCTTTCCGCTTTAACTGGGGAAACTGGACAGCCCCCCTGTTTCAGCTGGCTATGTCCCAGCCCTGCTACGAAAGCAGAGGGTTGGCTGGGAGGAGTTCACGTTGCTTTGGGCTTGTTGGGAAGCTGGCCAGGCTGTGGTGACACAGCCTGAAGGACCGTGCTATTCCTGTGGCCAAAAGCTCAAGCTGGTCTTGGTGTTTGCCCCTCTTTGCCAGAAGAGAAACCTTTCTCATGAGTGGTTGGGTGACTGCATGGGGTAACCCCCATATTGAGCGGGGACCAACTAGGTGGTCTCACAACCATCACTGGACAAAAAAGGACCTTCTGGTCCAACTGAAGTGTCTCCTGAGGGAATTCTGATGCTTCTTGTGACCTGAGACAAATAAAACCATATGGGCCAATAGTGCTCAGATCCCACTGTGTCCTCCCCAAGCACTTCTGCAGCAGTTGCTGAGGATGTGTCGTGTGTGTTCATTTATGCAGTGAGCTGGATGGATTGGGGCATGGATTTGCTGTCTTCCAAGCTTAAAAAGCACCTTGCACAACTCTGGGTTAAAAATAATCCGTTGGGATTTCTTGTTCACTAGTAACTTTAAAAGGGATTTTTTGTGCTGGGATGAACTTCAGAAGAGAAGTTATTTCAGCAAGGAATTTTTTTTGGCCTCAAGTTTTCTGCATGCTTCAGCCTCACAGTTGTGCTTAAAACTGTTGTGTATCGATAAGAGTTTCCTTCCACCCATAATCTCTTCTCTCCTTCTGTTCCCTGCTGTAAACAAGCCATTAAAAATGTGTTTATGACATCACAGTTGGTGACCATGGAAATGACTTTGATGTTAGAAAGACAAATATAGCATCGTGATTTCACGGCAGGATCAAGGCAGGAGAAGACCCTTGTTCAAATGGCGGGTAATTAACAAAGGTGGTGGAGGGGAAGCTTGAAAAAAAAGATGTGAAGAGCCAATTGACTGAATATGATACATTTTAAAGTTTTCCCCAGTGTAAAAAATAAAATAAATTTTATAAACCCTCTTTCCGATGAGAAATCACAGTGTTCTAGCTGTACTATTTTAAATAAAAGCCTATAGGGTAAAGAGAGAACTGGGAGGGGGAAGTTTGGCATAAGAATTATACACATGCAAAAAATCCAGCAGACTTCTTTCAAGCCAGAGTGGTCTGTGCTTAAATCGGGCTTGGAGCATCAGGGCCAAACTAGACCATGGGGCCAGCCTTCCTCCAGATTACACCAGTAACAAAGTCCTTCAGGTTTCAAGTGCAAATGAATGGAGCTGGGATCTTTGTCTTGTAAAATCCCCATCCCTTGCTACATTACCCTCGTGGTCATACCTGCCTGCAGCCAGACTCTTCAAAGAAGTCAGGGGAGCCAAGTCTGGCAGCGAAACAAAAGTCTTTGGCTCCTGGTTTCGCTGCCACTCCAACTCCTCCTCAATCCATTAGGCCAACGCTCATGGCACGGCTGCATCTGTCATTTACACAGACTGTTGAAAATAAGCCCTTGTTTTCACATACATTTTATTAAATTGTTAGTATTACATGCTTCAGAGGCAGCAGGACCAAGCCTGCTAGGAAAGTATTGTCAGAATCCTTTCTGGGCTCACTTTTTGAGCAGTTGTTCCAACATATGTAATTATGAATAAAATAGCCTCTGAAAAGACCTCCTTGGATTCAGGGAGAGATGAGAACAATAGGGTAGAGATTAAAAAAGATGGTTCTTCTCAGCTAATTGTTTTTAATAAAATGGTAAAAGTGAAGAAAACACCAGGAAACTACAATTAGGATGATAATGCTTCGTTCTGCAGAAATATGTGCCCTGGTGCCTCTCCTATTACAGAGCAACAAAGGGAACGAAGTGGAAGGGAAGAGAAAAGTGGGGATGAATGGGGGTTGTTAAATACTGGACTGGAAAGGTCAATAATCTTGTCTTGAAGGTATAGCTGATATAACAAAGCCCTGCAGAAAGGCTGCCCCGAGTGCTGCCCAGCCCGCTCCAAGGGTTACCCAGGCGTTGGGGCTGGCGTGTCTCCCTGGCTGCCCTACGTCCCGGCCAGGAGCACAGATCACAAATGCTGCCCAGGATTTCCAGGTGCTGTTGCCAAAGTCCACACTTCCTCCTGTGAAAGGAAACCCCCAGGGTTTGGGGGATTTGTATGTTTCTCACGTCCAAATTCTCTTGCAGCTGAAGGCTCAGCCCAGCAGGTAGGGAGGAGGATGCTGCCCCTCCATCGCGTGTCCCGGCGCTGCCGCCTCTCTCGGCTCTGCCTGACTGTATGTGCCCTCTCCAACCCCCGAAACATTTCTGATCCCATTACCATAGAGCTGCCATAACTGTTTATAGCAAATAGCACATATGACCAAATTAGCCCCTTTCTTGGCTTTGAGCGATGTGCGGGCAGACTTGGCTAGCTGAAGGCTTGTGCAGTGACACTGTGTGACAGTCCTGGGCTACTGTCAGTCTCCCCAAATCATGAGGGGTTCAGCATGTTGTTTGTGAGTGGGTTTGGCGTGTGATTCACTCTGCAAGCCACCAGCAAATGAGTTTGCTTATGAAAAGGGTAATGGTGGTTTGTCTTTTCTCTAATTGTGGAGATTTTCAGGCTGGCCAGCGCAGGGCGCGTGTTTGCGCTGGTGATCTGGTGGCTGCTCTTCACTTTCGGTGAATTTGCTTGTCAATGAAAACTGACCCAGGTGCAGCTATCAGAAAGGCTTTTTTGGACTAGTATTTTGCAGTATTACCCCTTCTTTTAGCCCTGTGCGGTGCTGAAACCTGTAGTTTGGGACAGGAAAGGATGCCTCCGTTGTTTTAGCATGAACTGGGAGCATTGTGGCTCCTGGTGGTGCCGCAGCCTTTCCCTGGGCTGGTGCCTCTTTGGTGACACGTTTCCCTTTCCTCTGCTCTGGGATGGTAGCAAACTGCTGCAGAGACTAGCGATTCAGATAGCCCACCTGTGTGTTTGTGATCCTCACCTGCTGGATGAAAGCTGGGACTGTGGTCTTTAACTGGGCTTCCTAGGGGAGGCTTTTATGCCCCCAATTAACCCCTTGCATAATTACCCATAGAAATAAGCAGCCTGGCCGTGGGATGGAGCAAAAGGCACTGCTGGCCAGTAGCTGCCCTTTGCTTTAGGTGGACAGGTTGTGTCTCCCTTTGGGGACAGCCACTGTGGTTGGGGTGGCGTGGGAACAGGGACACCTCCACCTCTGCTGCCAGGCGGCAAGGGGGGGACAAGGGCAGGGGGTCCCCAGAGGGCTTTATATGCAAGTATGGAGAAATTTAGCTTTCCTTGAGCTAGGGGACTCTGTTGTACCGGTACAGCGTAAAATTCATAAGGGAGCAAAAGCTGAGTTACTGAAGAGGAAAGGAAAGCTTTAAAAATATCTGGGGTTTCTTTTTGTTACGCTTATGTCCAGTGCCTAATTACCACTTTGGAGAAGGAAAACATTTCCTATCCAACAGCCCTCCTGCTTCATTTCCTCTAGCGAGGCAGGAATGACCAAATTTTACATCTGTGAAATCAGTAAAGTAAACCAGAAAACAGTATCTTCCCCAAAAGAAGAAAGAATGAATCCTTTCAGCTTGATACCAAGAAGCAAGAAAGATCATAAAATCGAAATATTTTCAAATACTCCTGGGTCACATCTAGCAGCTGGCACAGAGCAGCAGGGAATTGCGAAGTGTAGTTATTGCTTTTTTTAGGTACTTTGTTTTTGTTTGGGTTGGGGGGGGTTTCTTCCAGATTCTGGATAGAAAACGATGCAAGATTGCCTTGTGAGAAAGGAAGAAAATTTATATTGACAAGTTGCCGAGGTGCACCTGAGAAGTCAAGCTGATCAGGAGAGCTAAAGTTTCTTCCCTTGCCGGCAGACTTTCTCAACTGAGTCATGTAAGAGTATGAAACCCCTCGGTCCTCTGCCAGCAAAGTGTTGGTGATTTCAGTTATATTGTTTGAACACATTCGTCAGAGGATGGGCAGAGACCACCAACGCTCTCACCCCAAACAGCCTTTTTCAAAGGGAAAAATGTTGGTGGATTCTCACCACGGTGATTATAGGGGATTATTCTAGGATTCTCAGAAGTATCTGAAAACCAATCTTTCTAAGTTATTTCTGAATAGCTATTGAATGGATAATTTCCATACTCATTATCAAAATGATGTGCTGGCAGTGAAATTTAGCTGTATTGTATCTGATCAGTAATTGGTGAAATGTTTTCCTAAGGTTAAAAGTAGCGTCGGCAACAGCTCTGTGTAGGGATTTACAAGGTGTTTAGATACATTTTTATGTATTCAGTTGCTTTATGCTGTCCAAATGCTTTCATGGTGTGGAGAAAGCTAACGGGATTTATCTGAGTGTTTAAAGACAAACTGAAAAGACTTTTACCTTCTGAGACCCAAGTTCAGAGTTGCATTGCTTCTGTTCGCTGTTGATGACACAACATTTAAAACAACATGCAGCGTTAAAGTCTTGATCATTAATGACTTGCAGGTCTGGAGAATAGAACAGGTTCAAACGCAAGCAGTGCAAATGCATTAGACCAATTAGTAAAGAAAACATCGATGATAAAAGAGTGAAAACTTTCCTTAGCTTATATCGTGTCTTTCAGTCCATGGCAGTAATGGTTAAGATTGTGCCATATATTTGATTTTATTTGGAACGTGTGAAATAAGAATTTGGTAAAATGTCCCCCACTTTTTCAGCTGGAATAAAGAGAAGAGATGAAGACTGGGAGAGAATAAAAAAAGAAATACTGAAGGGAGGTAAAAACTCCCTAATTTCCAGTTAAAGGTGAACTGAAAAGGAGAGCTGCCATTGAACCCTTGTTTTCCATCTCAGTAGCATCACAAGCACACAGTGCACATGAGTGCATCGAGGCAGGGACAGGCAGGAGACAGGCAGCACATCAGCCTGAGCTTTAAAAATGTTTCTGCATTGTAGTAGGTAGCTGGGGTCGAAAGTAATTTTCTGGAAATTACCATGAGGTCCTGGCAAAGGGACAGAGCTGAGCTGCTTCAGGACTGAGGAGGGCAATAAAAAAAATCAACACATCCATCACAGCACAAAGATACCTACGTGTTCTCAGTAGAAGCGAAACACCTTTGCTTTAGGCCCTGCGTGGCTGGTGTATGTTAGTACACTGCTTTTCTCACCTGTGTTTTGCATCCAAAGCTGCTGGTTCGTGCTGGTGTCTAAAGCCGTATCATGTCACTGTGTGGGTGGAAGGTCAGGGTGGCCAGGAACATCAGGGCACCCCACGGTTCCCACCTGAGACATCTCTATGGCTGTAGAAATGTAGAAGGAAAGAACTGATTCTTAGACCAATATTTAAATATTCCAAATTGCCATGACCTGCTGACAAAAAAAAAACCCGAAAAAAACCCCAACAACAACAAAACCCACCCTGATTGTTAAATCTGACACATTCTAGACAAACGTTTATTTTTGCCTTAGGGAAATCTATCTGTCCTAGTGTCCCATGGCTCTCTGCAAGCTCTTGGTGGCTGAGTCCTTTTGCAGCTGCAGGGGATGATGCCCAAAGAGACTAACTGACTGGCCTGAAAGTCAGTAGGTGAGGAAGGATATGGAGCCTGGTTGCTCAGTTCTTGGTCTGGCAAGCTGGGTCCAGGACTGTCCTTTCTTTTTAAGCAATGAGACAATTTAATCTTTAGAAATAACCAAATAAAAAGGAAAAAAAGTTTTAATATTCTTTGATATATGATATACAGCACCTGGAACAGATGTAAGCAATGAGGTCAAATATTATGGATAAATGAAATCTTAATTTACCACCAGACTAGATAATATAAAACAAAGCTTTGCATTAACTATATAGTGTGTTAAAAAAACATTTTGGACAGATATCAACACTTCATTGTTGCATATTTGAGGTGAACTCCCTTAGATTCAACACACTGTATCTGCAGAGTATTTGTCCTCTTATTTTAAGGTGTGTTTAGTGATGACATTTCCTGTAACAAGCCTCACTGGACTGATCTTTAGCAGTGCTCTCTCATACTGCCCTGCTTGCTTTCACCCAGCAGCTGGTGATCCTTGTAGACATCCTCACACCAGGGCTGCAGAGAGCTGGCCCTAGCAGAAAAAATGTTGGAAAGGAGAGGGGAGGGGGGAAAAATAATTCAATCCATCCATCTTGGATGCCTTGAAACACGTATAACTGAGGGAGCTGCCAAGGGGAAGCCATTTCCATACGCTCTCCTTGTCAGGAGAGTAAGCAGGCTGAAAAAGTTGGATGTGCACAGTAAGCGGAAGCTGACCCGGGCAGCCTTGATTTACATAGTGCACACTTGGGACCTGCTCATTACCACAACATCCCCCTAATCATCACCTCCGCATGACGGGCACATGGATGTGAATATGCCCCGGGATCCCCAGCACTTCATTTTCCTAGCAGCATCCAGCCTTTTGCAGTTATTGTGATATGACAGATGCACATATCATTGAAAGCAGGTCTTGCATGGCATTACACAATGTAAATCAATAATGTGAAAATACAGCCGTTAACACAATGTGCAGTTTTGCCTATTACTACAATGCCCTGCTTGTTCCAAAGGAAAAGCAATTTTATGCTCCACTGAAGCATGGTTTGCTTAGCCTTCAACTAGCGGCAAATGCCAGATACTGCAAAATGTTACTGTTACGCAAGCAGTGTCCTGGATTTATTTATACGTATCCATGCAAAGACTAATTTCAACAAGGACTAGGACTGGAGTCCCTCTGAATACGGATGGGGCTGAACTGCTCTGACCCTGCGTTTCCAGCTCTGCTGCGTCTTCCCAGCACCCAGATCCTGATCCAGCAAAGCTGCACGGTCCCATGCAACTCACCGTGGCTGCCCTTGTTTTGAGTGAGGATGAAATCCCCCCAGGTTTTAGGGTACCCTAGCACCTAGTGGCATCTCTCACTCCAAAAATCAGACCAGGATAACTGCCTGCTCTATACATGCCCCATATACACAGGTCCTAGGTGCCTGGCTCACACACTGCTCTGGTTGCTTTCCCCTAACTTCCACCGGTCTCCATCATAGTCCTTTCCTTGGATATGAGGCTTGATTGTCTCCCTGCGTGGCAAGAAATTCAGCACTTCTTGGGCATTTCTTATCCTTGTTGGCTGAGGTGTATGTAAACCATAGCATGGAGCCTCTGAACCCATAATTATCACTATGGGTCTCATCAGCTGCTCCTGACATTTCCAAGCCTGGTAGAAGTTAATTCCTTTTAGCCAAGGACACAAAAGGAAGAGCTGTAACAACAGAGAGAGCTGCCTGGATTGCTGGGATAGCAGGGAAGAGAAGTGATGCCGCTGTGTAAAGGTAACTCCTCCTGACCCTTTCTGAAGGCAGAAGTCGTTCAACATTCACTTCTGAGCAAGGAAGCCTTGGTGCATTTAACCTGGGGTAGAAACTGGGTAGAAACAAACCAGAAAAACATGTTGTTGAGGTGGAAAAGCCGTAATTCCAGAGTTTATCAGCTCAGCATAAGGGGGCATGAAAGGGCACTACCACTTATTGTCTGTCTACGCAGCCGTCCTCAGGTATGAAAAAGGTGGTGGCAGGAGCAGGCGAGTGGGGACATGGCTGCAGCTTGCAGCTCACCTTCCGTGTTTTCTGGCAAAATTGTTTTTCATTGAAAAAAGGCAGATTTCTCAAAGACAGGCTGTTTAGCAGAAACAGGTTAATTACCCTGACAGCGTGGACGGGAAAATGTGGAAAATGAAAACGGGTGGGAATCCCCACGGGCTCGTGTTTTACCAGCTCTCTGCACTCTAGATCTCCTGTGTGGAAGCAGTTGAGTAGCCCTGAGAGAAATGTTCCTGTTCGTGCTTATTTTGGGGTGATTTCTGGATCTTGACTTGTCCCTGAGTTGGATGGAGAGCACATTTCAAAATGTGGAATTATGCACAAAATAGAAATTCTGGCATTACTCATTTCTGTCTTCTGCCTATAAGATGAAGCAGCAAAGGATTAAAAGTTCCTGCCAGTTGCAGTGTGCAGCATCCAGACACTGCAGGTATGCTTATTCATGAGAGCTTCATCAGGAATCGAGGGGTTCGCTGGTGACTGAAAGACCGACGTGCCAACTTCTCGCAATCAAGCAGTGGCTGAGACTCCGCATGCTGTGGATGGAGGGGCTGGGACATGGCACTGCCACGCTGTGTATGGAATGGGGACAAAGGCACAGCCTCTTTCCTCCTGCCAGCAGCATCATGCGGGAATAGCTCAAAAATTAGGGTTTCTTTCATCTGGGACCTGCTTGGAGCCCAGCATGCTGATAGGCAGCCTGGCCTGACCTGCTCGAAGGGCGTGTGGTACACACAAGAGGGTTTAATCCAGGAGAAACCAAGTGTTGGGGTTCATCCCTGGATTCTTCTAAACCTTCTTTTTTTTCTCATTTGGGCTGATGTCAATTTGAAATGCAAATGCAACCTTGAACAGGGAAGCAGGAGGGTTTTGTCTTTGAAATGTTCATACAAAATATCTGTTTTAACAAAATACACTCTTCTTTTTTTTTTTTTTTCCCCCTCTGGAAACATCTGCCATGTTTGGCCCAAATTCAGGAGTGTTTTGGTGCCTGTCCCCTCCCTTTGCCATTGCACTTATTGTTTGCTAGGGGGAAAAAAAATGCCCTTTTTGTTGTGCCTCCTCAGTCATCCCTTGCACTGTGCCCTGAGTGTGGGTCAGTCAGCAGCCGCTGCCTCTTGCCTTCCCCCTGCCTGCGCCTCTGCCGGCTCCAGCACCCTCCCCGATGCCTCTGGGTGGGCTTTGCCCCACCACAAAATGAAGGTGTAGACCACTGAGATGGCTCTTGAGATCTGGTCCAGGCTGTGGTGCAGCACATCGATGCTTCTCGCAAGCCACAGCTTTGCTTACAGAGGGGAGAGGGAAACCTTCTTCCCCTGAGGCTGAAGCTGCTCCTCCATGCCTGGGGGCTCTCAGTCGTGGAGAAGAAGGGAACCAATCCCCTTAGCTTTAGTATTTCTATTATACAGCCTAGATTAATTTTGATTTTCTCTTTTGACTCCTTTGTTGTGTTTATTTCAAGGGATTTCTGTCACCTCCCTTCTATACTTCAGCGTGCCTGAAAAATTTCTGTCAGGAGTGATTGTGTATGACTTGAAGAAAGTGCAATTTTTAAGACTGGAATTCACTTTAAAATCCCCACTGCTTTCTATTCTTTTTTTTTTTTTTTTCCTCCTCCAAATTAGCACATCTCCGTGCCAAAGCTTCCCCATCTGACTACGCTGTATGTGTTATTACTGCCACAAGACCTTTCCAACACCAGGTTTCTCTCTCTTCCATTTCTTGCTAGGAATATGAGACTTGCAGGGAATTGCCATGTGCTGAATATTTGCATCATGGCCCGGGATGCTTCAAGTAAGATTTCAGGGAGCTGAAAGAGGCTTGAGATCAATCCAAAATACTCTGGAGAAAATTCCCCAAAGTCATAGACAAATATTTCCAAACATTAATATTTCCACCCTGGCAATTCTCTTTAAATATATTACTGTGACAGACAGCTAGACAGACAGGCAGACGCTTACGGACGGCTGACATTAGCATGTAGCTTCTGCTGTCACCCATAGACGGGCTGCGTGGCTGGAATTATGATGTTTCTGTCCTGACTTTGGGGAGCTTCACATATTAGACAGTACTAAAAGAATTTTTAATTGGACTCATTTTACTTTTTTTTTTATCAGAAATGAGACAATGCGCGCAAACCCCTGTGGTTACTGTAGTCTCAATCAGCTGCCAAATAATATTATAGGAGTTGTGATTGAATTAATGAAAAGCTTGTAACAAAATTATGGTTGTGAGAAAATTATCCTGTTGGGGTCTTTAATTTAAACTGGTGGGACAAAATTAGTCCTAAATTAAGGAAAACAACTAATTGTCTAGATATCATTCGGTTGATAAATGCACCAGTAGGATCCCACTCCCAAGGTGTCACTTTGCTGTTCATAGGGGGTTTGGGAGAAAATGTACTTGGCAGCCTTATTGCACTCCCTTTTTGCTTTTTCCATGGGTGTCCTGGCCTGCTGTGGGCTGTGAGCTTCCCCTTGGCCCCGCTTCTGACGGCCCCTAGCCCTGGAGGTCCCGGAGAAAAGGGATGGTTTGGGCCAGCCCAGGGCTACCCTGTGCTTCCTTAGGAATCCCAACCTCTCAGCTGGGGTAATCGAGCATCCATGAGCTTCCACTGATGGGACATACAGATAAGATGAGGACTCATTCCTCATGTTCCATCCAGTGCTCCTCTTCGGTGCTTGCGATGGAGCTGTCTAAGCCATGTTCTCCTAACGGATGTTCTGCTAATGCTGCCCCATGCCATGGCTTTGGGAACTGGCCAGTTGCCTGCAGGGTGCTGACCCCTTCCCTCGGTGCTGTCCTCTCCCAGCTGCTCTGGCAAAGCAGGACCCCCAGCTCATGGCCACTCCTCATTTCAGGGCAGAAAAGGGTATTCAAAGCCCTGTGGGTCCCCAGGGTGTGGAAGAGGACAGCTGGGGACACTGTTCTACAGAAAGAGCTTTTTTTCTTCTGCTGAGTCAAAAAACAGCCAGAGATCTGTAAACACAGAGCCACGGTTGTGCCTTGTGCTGGGGAAGGGGTATATTTTTGGGTAACAGAGTTTTGTCTGTATTTCGTTCAGGAGCAAAGCTCAGTTTTCCCCATAGCTGGGAAACCCTGAGTTTGCCTTTTAACAGCCACTGAGGTGCTGGCGGCAGCGGAGCCCATGGGACACCGCACACGGGGACCTGGGATGGTGTTCATCACGCTTCATCCTGCTCTGGACGAGGTAAGAAGGTTTTGTGGGCCACGGCATTAACCTGCTCTGTGTAGCTCCCATGGTGCAAGGGTGTTGGGAAGTGATAAGTGGGATGTGGCAGGCGTTCTGGGCGCCAGTTTCGTCCTATCAGAAAAATCCTGGAAAGGAGGATGTCAGGGCTGGCGGGAGACCCCCTCTCCAGTGCAGATGACCTGCAAAGCTGAGCCACTTTAGGACAGGACTCCTGGTGCCAGTAAAGGGTGTCAGTAAGCAAATGTTAATCCCCCCATACCTGGGGGCCGGTTAGATTGAGTTTTCCCTCTGTTTCTAAGGCCCCATTAGATCCCAGCATTTTGCTGGTGGCTTAGGCTGTGTTGCTGGTTCAGTTGTCTAAGAAAAGAGCTGCATTTCCTTCAGAAATTTTTCCTTTCCTTTAGGAAAACGTTTCTGTTGCTTGCCTCTGTCATTGGCCCTCAAGTGGTAAATCCCAGGCAAATAAATCTGTATTTAAAGCAATAAATTCAGTGCCTTTCCTCTGAGGCTTTATTTTCTCATTTAGTGACCTCTTGTTCCCCATGTCTTTGACACTTCTCCGATGTGCATTAAGCAAATATGCAATCATCCTTTCATTCTCTATCTTTGCTTTCATTATGATTTTTTACACTTCATTACATTTCCCTCTATAATTGCAACTCTTTGTTGTCCCAAAGTTTTATGGCTCTTTCCTCTCTTCTCTCACTTCTTGTGTTTCTTTGTTATTCACGTTAGCTTTTCTTGACACTGTGTTCCTAGTACATTTTCTAGATGTCAAGCAAACTCTTAGGCCTAAACTCATTTATCTTTGAACACTTTCCATTTCCACTTCAGTGCTCTACCCCAATGAATTCCATCCAGAACTTCCTTTTCTTCTAAAATTGGCTGTGCTGCTTTTATTCAGCGTTCTTTCCTTTTTAGGCCTAATTATAAATCCAATTGTTCAGTCCTGAATGCTTCCACGAGCTCCATTCATTTCCGAGCACGGTTCTGCCATAACTGCCGGGGAAAGTTGCGTGACTGCCCTTTCAAAATCCTAATATGATCTAGATGAGAAAGAGTGATGTTATTTCTAACTTAAATTAAACCCTAGTACAAGATCAGGCTGTTAAGTCCCTCCGCTCTGCTCTCCCATCGCTGCATTTACCCGCCCTAGAAAGTTTGGAGAGCGAGGAGGATGCTCTGCACTGGGTTCATGGGTTTATGGGCTTTTCCCAGCCCCTCACAGGGAGCGGCAGAGCTGCCGGGAGAGCCGATGGGCACCACCGTGCCTCCCGCCGGCACCAAGTGCAGAGGTCTGTTGAAATCCTACTGTTCTGGCAAAAGCAGTTCAAAGCAGCAAATGGCTGATTCCCACGAACGTACACCATCGCTTTCCTTGGGAATTTTTACTGGCTGCTTGAATAATTGGATGTGGATTTGTAAGCAGAAAGTGGCGCCCTTACTGACTTAATGTTGAGCATATTTGGCATAAGTGGCCAAGGGGAAACACCTGGGGGTTTGCCGCAGCTCTCCACCTGCGGGTTGCTGAGCTGTTTTGGTGGAATTTCAGCTCTGCAGGTGGGCAGGGGCTGGCACCGGGTAGCCAGGGGCTGTGTGGGGAAAATCCACCTGTGGTTTGTGAGGCTCACCCTGCTCCCAGGCTCTACATGGAGCTCAGCTGTCTGATCTCAAGGCAAACCATGACCACTGCTCTACAACCAAATGCCTAACTCCAATCCGGAGTCTCCCAGAGACAGACTTCAGTAGCAGCTAAAGAACATGATGGGTTTGATGTGTCTCCAGATACATGTGGCGCTGTTCGCCCTTTAGGTACATTCAGGTGTTTAGGCTGCTTAGGTAGCTTTGTCTGAGTTGAATGTTCTCAAGAGGGGAACACACAGGGCTGGGAGCACAGTCTGAAATAGAGAACAAATAGGAATGTGATGCTTTTCCTGTGGAAATGTTGGCAGGATTTGCTAAGCTTTCAAATGGGCAAGGCAGCACTATTCTTTCTCCTCCAACATTGCCCTTGGAGGGAGGTGATGACAAAGAGAATTGCTTTTGTCTGCTTACTTACTGATTTAACCTGATTTCTTCCCGATCTTTGAGCATCTGGAAAAAGCATGAGTAATGTGTTAACAAAGTTCATCCTTTGCTCTGAGTCGAAGAGGAGAATGTCAGTGACTTTGCAGACCTGGGGCAGTCTGTCATCCCCAGGTAGTGTGGGGGCAGCTCTGCTCTGCTCTCTAGGCATCGCTTTCTCTCAAAAGCCTGAGAAAAAGCAACCACTGCTTCCTGGGCTGTCTTCTCGTGACCTTTCAGACTGGTGCTCAAGCAGTGTCAGCAAGCTCAGATGCTGTACGGTCATGGTCCTGTAGGAACGTGAGCAATAGCAGTGCACCCTGAAGCATGTATATAGGTGTGGTTGTGCATGGTACACCAAGCCCATCATTTGAGCATTGGTGATCTTGAGTCCTATTCATGGTGCGGGACCACTGGTGTGGCTGCAGGCAGATAAACTTGGCTCTTGTGAGACCCCACCAGGAGCACTGCTTTCAGCTGTGGGGCCCCCAGTGTAAGAAGGACATGGACTTGTTGGAGCGAGTCCAGAGGAGGCCACGAAGATGACCAGGGGGCTGAAGCACCGCCCACATGAGGACAGGCTGGGAGAGCTGAGGTTGTTCAGCCTAGAGAAGAGGAGGCTCCGGGGAGACCTTATCACAGCCTTCCAGTACATAAAGGGGCCTGCAGGAAAGCTGGAGGGGGACTTTTTACAAGGGCGTGTAGGGACAGAACAAGGGGTAATGGTTTTAAGCTGAAAGAGAGTAGATTTAGGTTAGATATTAGGAAGAAATTCTTCACTGTGAGGGTGGCGAGGCGCTGGCACAGGTTGCCCAGAGCAGCTGTGGATGCCCCATCCCTGGCAGTGCTCAAGGCCAGGTTGGACGGGGCTTGG
>JAVJGI010000037.1:15831923-16025694 GCA_035590275.1 Ibycter americanus
CCAGGCTGGGAAACGTGCCGGTAGGCTCGGTTTCGTTACTGCTTTGCTCGGAACCGGGGAGGCGCGGGGCGCGCAGGGCTCCGCCGGTGCGCAGGGCTGGGCGGTGGGGTGCCCCGGGTGGGTGCTACTGGGGTGTCTGCTGCTGTCGGTCCCCAAAACGCCATCCCAGAGCGGGAGGCTCGGCTATGGCCAGGGTTGTCCGGCTTGGGGAGCCCCGTCTGGGTGCAGCTGGGAGGCTGCAGCATCTCTGGGCCCCAGAGGAGCAGCCCCACTGGGGGCTGGATGTGGGGGGCCTTCCGCGCCCCGCAGAAGACTCTGGCTGGTCCCCGGGGCCCTCAGGCCCTGCTGGCGTACCTGCCCTCCTGCCTGCCCCTGCAGTGCTTCTTTGGGCCGGCAGCACAGCCCCTGCTGATTTTATAGCTAGGACATAAAACCAGCATCTTGGATCATTTGGCTTCCCCTGGGTAGCCGGCTGGCCCCCCACCCTGGGGCCTCCCCATCCAGCCAGGGCTTGCACCCAGTATGGGGAAAGGGGGAGCAAACTGTTGCCCACACTGCACTGAGGTCAGGGCCCCCCCTCGGCCACTTTGCAGTCCCGTGTCCCCCAATTTCCCCTCCCCAAACGGGCATGGACGAGGCAGGGGCAGCTGGTGTGTGTGTGCATGGTTTGGGATGGAGGAATGGGTTTGGGCTGGGTGCAAAAAGGGCTGGGGACCTGTTTGGCTGTGAAATGCTTGCAAAGCACACAGGGTTCAGCACCAGCACTGTGAGGTGGGGCAGGAGGGCCGTGTCCCGCGAGCATGGCACGCTGTGCTGGTGGGTGCTGCTGTCGGTGCAGTGCCTCTGCCCCCCTGGCTGCTGCTGGCCCCGAGACCTTGGGGGTGAAGGCCAGGGAAGAGCTGTCTCACCCTGCAGCCGAGTCCTCAGCTCTCACGGACAGATATGAAGGATTTTTCTGTAGAAAGAATCAAAAAGGTTCTCTTCCTTGCCCTTGCCTATTTGCAGAGAGAGTCCTAGAGCAGGAAAGATCCTTTTTCCCACATTTCTTAGGCTGGTTTTGTGAGTCGGGGTGAGACAGCTCATGATTTTCAATGCCAGGGCCTGGCAGCGGGGACCTGCAGGCATTCCCTGCGCTCACAGCTCGGGTGGAAGCGTTACAGAGCCGGCTGGGCAGGACAGCGCTGGCAGAGCAGGTGCCGTGTTAGCTCAGCTTTTAGTGGGTCATTAATTATGGGTCTTGTCTTGCACCCCAGAAGGGTCCCAGGACTGTTCACAAAAAGGGGCCGTATTCTGCTGCCCTCTCCCAGCCTAGCAGCTCCCTCGAAGTTGCTGTGCTTGCTTGTATGAGTAGGATTGGGTGGACTTGTCCCCAGATAAACAGAACTCGGGATGGTTTTCTAAAAGGGGTAATGTTGATTTATAGTGCTACAAGGAATCTGAGCAGAGGCAGACGATGAGCTGGAGCCACTCCTTTGCTACCACACTCTATGAGCCATGAATATTTTGATTCCTTTGGTGTCATTGTTTTTGCGTATCTGTCTGGTGTAATCCTCTGAAAACAATATTTATTTTTTTCAAGCTTTGTGCGTGCCGTTAGCAGCTAGTGGTTGCACACAGTGTGAAGGCAGAGTCCTGAAGGCATTTGATCAGGTTGTGTTCAAGTGTCTCGGCGCTACAGCACCAGGAATTAAGTTCCTATAGTAACTCTGGCGGCTGTAAAGCTCAGAAGCAATGGATAGGGTGTAGTATTGTGTGTTTGCATTTTATTATTTGTTAATATGATGTTCCCAGATTTAAAAGCACCACACACTAACACCAGCTCTTTTAGCTGAGCTTAAGTTTCATGACTGTTGGATAAACCATCCCTGTTATTTATGCTGTTAGTTTGATCAAACTATATGGGCAATATCTCTGCAGAGATGCACTCATGTTTTGGAGAGATAAAACTCTAGAGAAAGCCTTAAATTATTTGCAGAAATCTGATTTTATTATGGAGTGTGCGGAAGGAAATAATTTGTATCGTGCTGACTAATCTGTACATCCCCTGAACTAAGGCATTTGGTTAACCTTGCTATGCCGTTTGTATGGGTTAAAAATATAATCTATATCTTGCAAGTGCCTGCTCACCTGAACATAACTGCAGGCAGTAAAAATGCTTGGTAAGAGTTTACGCTGGTGAGTGAGAATGGCAAAGCAAGGACCTGCCCTGCAGACTTGATAGGAGAAGGTTTAGGGTGGCTTTATGGACACATGTTCTGTACTAGCCGTGGAAAAACCCTCTGCAGAAACCAGGGGAGGCAGTTGTCTAAGGGGGCGCAGATATATTTTAATATTAAGACGCTAATTTTTATTCTCAGTAAAGAAGGTTGTGTGCCGCTTAGTTTTCCTTTTAGCCGACACTTCGGCAATGTTTCTCCGTTTCAAATGTTTGAGTGAAAAGAAACTTTCATAAAAAGGGCTGGGTAAAAAAAAAAAAAAGAGTTTAGCTGAATGATTTTGTTTTGGCAACTTGTTCAATAGTGGCAGCTTTGAAATTGCCAAAGCTCGACTTTGAAATGGTTGAATGGGCAATACGTGAAGCTCCTTTCGAGGGGGACTCAGCCTGCATGTTGGGGATTTGTTCCTGTGTACGCTGGGCAAGGTAGCCTGACCTGGGACAGCCGGGAAACTCGGAGAGGGGAAAAGTCACCGGCAGTCCTGCCGCTTGGAAAGAGGCTGGGGAAGCTGAGAGGCTTAATGGCCGAGGAGCATAAAGGGTACGTGCAGAATAGGGCTATTCCCGTGGTTTTGTCCTTTTTCAGAGCGTTGTATAATCCCGGTTTGGGCCTGTGGTAGTCCCGCAGATACAAAATGGCTCTTAGGCAGGGATTTTGGGGCACTTGGCACGGCAGAGCAAGGGGCTGGGCAGAGATCCCGAAGCTTTTGAGGAGGCTGTGCACTACCTGGCTTCCAGCGTCTCGGGTGTTTGGGTAGAAACTAGGCTGTGGGCTGGAAAAAAGTGGAACATTGGCAGGGTTTGGTATGGGAGGAAAAAGTGTTTTGCTGTGCAGCCGGTGCGGAGCGCTGTGCCCGGGCAGGTGCAGGGTCGCCACTGCTCCCTGTGCTTCAGAGGGAGCGCGGTGGGCTTTTGGAGCAGGAATGAGTGGTGGGCTTTATTCACAGGCTGGGACGTGGCCTTTAGCTGGCAGGGTCACAGCAGGGTAGAAAATGTCAGGATTTTGGTTTCTGCTAGCCAGGGGCTTGCTGCATTTGCATGCCACAGAGAACAACCACCTCGGAAAATATAGCTACAGCCAGAAAGGCTAGAGAGGCAGTGAATCAGCGTATAGTAGTTGCTTTCAATAAAATTACCTACTTATTTATCTCTTCTTGAAATTCCTCCCATTTTCACTAAGATATTATTCCAGTGCAAAATCTTGTGTGTGGTGGTTGTGGTTTTTTTAAAGTATTTTTGCCGCTTTCTCTAGTTTCTATAGCATAATCCTTTTACTGTTTTGGGCAAGAAGATGATGGTGTTCTATTTGCCTTTTTTTTTTTTAATTAATTTGTTTTGTGTTTGGTTTTTTACCTGTGTTAGTAGAATGCAGTTGAATTTAGGGTCTCCACCACTTCACTGTGTTCTTACTGAAAATAAACATTTTTTTTGTTTGCATTTAGCATCCTATTAAATCCATGGACCTGAGCTTCTCAGTAATTATTGATAACCTAAAGAAAAAAGTAAAACTTGTGTTGAGCTTGGTGAGAGAAACTCAGTCTTAACTATAGGAAAAATCTGTATTTGGACTCAAATACTATCTTTAATTAAGAGAAAAATCTCTGTGCAGCAGATTATGTGACTAAAGTTCCTCCGATGCATGCAGAGTTTGCAAGGACTGGACTGTGGTTGCTCACTGGTACAAGGGCTCCTGGTGCTGAGGAAGGCAGATGTTCCCCAGAATACTCATTTTTCTCATAGTATTTATTTTTACTAGAAAGGTGCTGCAGGAACTTGCTGAAACTGTCAAGCATAACTATTTAAAAATCACATTTCAGGCACCCCTGAAATGATCTTGCTTAATTTGACAAGATTCAGAAAGAAAAAGGAAGTGGATAGTTTTATTTTCTTTTTCCTTTTTCTGCCTTTTGGTGATTTTTTTCAGTGCTGTGAGCCTCACTGGCCAGATTTATTTTGCGCTCCCCCCCCCCCCCCCCCTTTTTTTTTTTTAGTGACAGCTGTAAGACCAAAGGGTCATATACCTGTGTTTTAAAGTGAAGCTTGAGTTTTCGTGTAATTGCCTGATTCTGGAGCTTGACTTACATTTTTAAAATGAGGCTATTGGTAATATTGTAAGAATTGGCAACGCTGCAGCAGTGAAATATTTATTCAGTTTTTAATCTTGGCCTGCAGAAGTATTTTAAAATAATGCAGTAAGCGAACTGATTTACTTTAATGGCTTTGCACCACTCATTTTGTTTTTAAAATGAGATACCAATGTGACATTGCAATCTGCTACTTTTTTTTCTGTTTCCTTTGCGTTCTTTGCTGATGTGGAAGGAGAAGGCAGGCAAAGGACCAAAGGGGTTGAAACTGCACCTTGAAGATACTCCCTGTATGTCTGGGAGGACGCTGGGCTGAGATTAAAAAAAAAAATGCTCTGTTGATGCTCGCTTTATGTTGCTGAGGACTTGATTTCAGAGGAGTTACCTGACCCTTTCAAAAATCTCAGGTTGGAGATGTTTAAATAAAACAAAGGAAAAGAGAATTTAAAAAACTGCTGCGTACCCATTAGTTCCTTTTTGAAATTACAAGCTGACATGGGGCATTTTGAGAATTATAATTTGATAAAGAACTTACTGGGTCCCTAGTTGTGCGGCTGAGCTCTGCAAGCCTTGCCTTGCAGCCGTGGTTTCTCTACACGTTTAATACACCAGAACAGACCATGTAAGCTACACCATGATGTCTGTAATCAGAGGACAGTGAAGAATACAGCAGGCTCACATCTGAGTCTGCTAAGTCTAATAGTCCCAATTTCAGGCTGTGGCCACTTGATCAGCTTTTTAGAAATTTATAACACAAACTCGAGCAACCGCAGTACTAAAGCAAAATTTCTTGTTGTCATTTAATTTTCATCCAAGCTAGGGGGAAAAAAAAAAGTCTTCTCGAGGTAACAGTAGTTTATATCAGCATCTTATTTTTATCACACTTGTATTTCTAGATTTCATTGTTTTGCTGTCAGTTAAGAAATAGTTTCCTTCCAGATTGACAATAAATTGCAGTGAAAGAATTAAGCCAGTATACATGCCCCCTACAAAGTTTAAAATCACATATGCATCAGTGAAACATTAATGTTCTGAAAATATGTTTTCTTCTTTTCAGTAATTTTCTGTTCTTAATCTCGGACAGTCTTTTACATAAAGGCTAGTCGTCAGTGCCGCAGCGCAAGTAAATCGTGCCCGGCAGAGAAGCTGACGCAAGGAAGGGGCATCGGAGAAATACTGCATTTCATAAACACAATCACTAGAGCATTAGGAGAGCAAACATGTGGTTTTATGAACATAGTCATAAATATTTAAACATGCAAAATGAAAATGTTACTAAATGTCTGGTTTTCATTATCTTTCGATGAACATTTTCATTCTTGGAAGCATTGCTAGCTGTCTGCAGAAAATGATCACCACCCCCTCCCCAGAATGAATGATGCGTAATGCGAAAACGTGTTAAAATGCACAGTTGTTTGTAATATCTTCTACCAAAGTGGAAGACATTCTACCAAATTTGGTATTCTACTGAATCGCGAAGTATTCTTGCCCAACAAACAGGCAACCATCCTGCTTCTGTCAGCAACTTGCTTGCTAGATGTTATGAAAAATCTAAGGGCGGTTTGGAAAATATAAGATGTCACTCAGCGTGCTTGGAGTCGTGTCCTGCCATCCTTTCTCCGGCAAAATTCCTACAGAAGTCAACGAAAGATGTGGCTGCTGATTTTATCATTATTAACGTATTATTTTGAAGTGTCAACAAGTTTTTAAGCGTTCTGTGTGCCTCTGTGGAAGGGCTGGGAGACTGCAGTAGGAAGCTGGGTGCGGGAAGCCTGGGGTCTGCCCCTTGGCCGGGCTCTCGCAGTGGGCGTGAGGCTGCACCTTTAAACAGGACGGTGGCAGGCAGCGGTGGATACAGGTTGTGCAATTTAGCTTGGATACAGGTTGTGCAATTTAGCTTGCGTGAGGGGAGGCCTGTGAGAAAGCAGAGGCCACGCTGTGCATCACTGTTCGTAATAAGGCAGGTGTCTGATTCCTCGGATCCAGCCGTAGTCAGCTGTCTCTCTTGGCTTCAGTTCTCCCCCATCAGTGCATCCCCACAACGCTCTGACGGTGCTGCGTATGTCAGGAAAGAAGATGCCAAATGATTTATTTATTTATTTTTTTTAAGGCACTGGGAAACCCGTTTTCTATTAGTCACATATTTAACCCTGGCTGCCGCGAGCTTCTGCCGCGCTCGGTAGAGGCATGGTATCCCGTGCGCTGGCACACAGGCACGCACGCGCGTGCTGTTTACTATTCCTCCCGCAGTTGCTCCCACCAATAAATCTGCACTTGCTGTAGCCAGGATGGAAATCTTTAAGACAAAGGACTTGAATGGGCAGTTTTTTATTGCTGTGATAGAGTAGAAGGCCCCAAGCTGGGGACTAGTGCATGCATGAATGCTGCCCCCCTTGGCTTGGTACTGTCTCCTACTAGCGCTGTACCAGTACCAGAGACTGTGAAAGAGAGAGGGCCCCAAGGCTGGTATTTCCCCATTTCGATTCTTGCTCTTGTGACTGCGGCAAATCCCAAAGAAATGATGGCTGAGAAGTAAACTTGGAGAAGAGTGTGGAAGGGCAGGCTGACGGGTAAAGCAAGGGATGCCTGGGAAGGCAGCACAAAAACGTGGGAATGAGGAAAGGAGGAACAAAAGAGATGTGGGTTGGCGAAGGAGGAATAGGGGAGTGAAAGGCAGCCAGGCTGGTGCAGCAGTGAGGAGCTGCTCCTTGTCCCTCTGTGTGAATACATCCAGCTGAGCCTTTTGCATTTGCAGGCTGTTCAGGCAGAGCCCCCACAAAAGTGTGTGAGTCTCTGGAGACGTGCACAGGATTTGCCCTGTGGGAAAGAGTGTGCGATGCTTGGGGTGAGGTACCCTCCGCGCTACGCAAGCTTTGGCTCCCGCGATAGAGCTGTACGTGGCTGTCGGCGGGGTGCGGGGCGCGGGCATCGGTGGCGCCGTTCCCGTGCCAGGGCTTTGGGATGTGGCCAGTGACGGAGCCTGTTGGCAATCCAGACCTGAGCTGCCAGGGGGAAGGAGCAGGCTGGCTTCCTGCAGGCAGCTTCATGCCCACCAGGCTCAGGACCAGAGGGACCCTCAGGGAGCTGCTGTTGCCCTCCTGCTCCCCCACGGCTCCCGCTCCCCTCCCTTCTTGGAGGCCACAGCCCGGGTCCTGCCGCGGCGAAGGGACTGGGGCTGGGTTCTCAGCAGCAGGCGCGATGGTGCTGCTCTCTATCCACTTACGTCAATGCAGACCTTTCCACGGACTCCAGTCTGGGTTGGATCAAGCTTTGCATGATTGTGGCCCTTGTGCATTTCCAAACTGTGTTAATCTATATCTGGATCCCAATGGGGGCACTCGGGATGAGCCGAGCTCAAACAAACAATCCTTGGCAGGAGGGACGGACTGGAGTTGGCAAGGATTTTTGTCCCATTATTGGTTACTTGGAGGAAGGAATGTACGCACCATTTTAATATATGACAACTTGAGGTCTGTCATCTTCAGCATATTAGAAAAGCCTCATTTTTTAACAAATCCCAGAGCATTTACTAGGCATCGCGCTGCAGCTGGATTGAGGCTGCATGCTGGCTGTGGGCAGAGGCATGGGGCCTCTCTCGCTCCTTAGGCACTGAGTGACTTCTCCTGCTGTCAGGCCGGCCCCGTGGGCACCAACGGGAGACCCCTGGGCGGCTCACCTCTGGCTCCCGTCTGCCTCCATCAGCAGGGGAGATGGAAATACCAGGGCAGAATAAAGCAGTAGCACTGCAGCCTGTAGAGCAAACCATGCTGAAAGCTTTTCCCAACTAGTTACATCTGCCTGCATGTTCTCAGCAAGTTTAGCCAGGGGGTTATTTACCAAGCTCAGGGGAGACTTGCCTCTCTGCGGTAAGATCTTCAAAATATGTTCCAAAGGCACTGAGAGAGGACTCGCTCTCTTGGTCAGTTTGCTGTTTCCTCTAGTGAAAAATCCAGATGGGTGCTTCTGTTGAAAATTGGCTCAGATAAAGTCACCCTTTCTGCTTTCTCACTCTGGGCTTCCAAAGTACGAAAATTGAACCTTGTAAAGATTTTTTCAAGATTATTTAGGCTTGTTGTATCAAGGCCAAGAAATTCTGTCCAGGTAGCCTAGAAATGGTTAGAAGGGATGGGGGAAATATGTTTGAGGGTTTTGTTTTGGTTTTTTTTTTTTGCCTTGTTTTGTTTTTGTTTTGGAGAAGGAAAGAATTTTAAAAATAGCTTTGCCTATATTTACCAGGCATTATTTGTATTTTTATCAATCAACAAACCACCTGAGTACTTAGCAAACTGTTCCCTTCAACAAAATCCCCGTAAAGAGAAATCTGAAACAATCAGCACAAGGAATAGGTGTCAGCCTTAGACAGACGACTGTGTTTCTGGGTAATCTAATGCCATTTAATATCTTGCTTTTCATACAGCTCAGAGAATGTTTGATGGACAAGGCACTGATGCTCACCAGCCTGAGTTCAGTTGTTAGAAGTATGTCAGAAATTATTTTTCACAGACAACTGTAGTTGGAGCGTCAGCTCCCATTAAGTATATTAGGGCCTCTGAGGTTCAGTGCTAGCACACCGTATTTTGTAGCCTTTGGTTTGCTTCTGTGGTGACAAAAACAGAAGGTCTTTGGTTAACTTCTGACCATTGACATATTAAATGAAGATGAGTATTTGAGCAACATCAGTGATTTCAATTGACTCATCAATTGCCATTGCATAGCAGTCCTCATGTATCACTTTGGTAACAAGCTGATCTGCCACATCTGATGCCAGCAATTCAGTCCTTCAAACAAATGACATGTTTGATAAAGAAATCTTTTAAAATTCATTATGCACTTTGGCTTTTGTCTTTCCTTTTAATACAGCATCTGTTGCAGCCGGGATACATTCCTTGATCGTTTCTGAGTCTGCAATTATTTTTATGCCTGCCCAGTGTCCCGGAGATGTGAAACGAAGCTGCCATGCTATGCTGCTGAGCCCTGAAACTCTACACAGACATTCAATTTAATCTCTTGGAACAGACTGCATTAAAGTAGTTTCATCAGTGCACACTTGTGATAAAAAGGCGACATGAAGAAAGACAGTGAACTAAAAGGCCCTGCTTTTTTCTGGGAAGAAAATAGGATATCTGTCCCTTCATTTGTTTCATGGATTCCTCGCACAGCCATTTAAATTCAGCAGAAGGCTCCAAATGTCTAAACTTTATCCTGAGCATTTTTTCAGTGCTGGAAAGGAATACAGTTAAGTGTCCCAGGGGGAGTTTTATAGAAAATGCTATGTGCAATGTTAATGAGTTGGGATGGGGTCATACATTTTTCCATATAGAGCCAGTACAGAAACAAATACAGGACTCGAGGAGAAATGATCTGCAGGGATCCACTGATCTGTGGCACGGGGTGATCCTGTACATCTGTAGCCCCTCCAAAGACTGGCAGAAGGATCATGGGGGCTTTAACCCAAAGCGCCTGCTCCATGCCAGGCCTTCGTGAATAGTTGACACTGGAAGAAATGACAAACTTCTTGGGTGCCACAAGAGATTGCGTCAGCGTTACTGATCCTTACTCGGCTTGTTACTGAAAATGCATCAAGGAGCTATATGGGTCAGACTGCTAAATTTGTAGACACGGAGTGTCAGGAAGCCTTTTTGTCAACTTGGTACCGTTTAGTATATTTGTCCTCAAGTTCAAAGCAATCCCAGCCTCAGACTTGTGATATTTTTTGCCCTTTCCCCTTTCTGTTGGCTCAGACCTCTTCCCTTTGAGGTCAACATCAAAATAAAGATGTATGTTTCCTTAGCCTGACCATGGCTCTGACTCTTTAGATCAGCAATCCTATAGTCCATATGTCTTCCCATCTGTCAACTGACATTTGAAGCCAGCTTGCTCCTCTATTCTTTCAGACAAGTGTGAGAATCAGGAGTTTCTTTAATGACGGTTTCAGGCCTTAAAGCGTTTGCTAAGATACTACCTATTAAGATCCCTTGATGGCACCTTGAATAGAGATCAAAAGCAACTGAGTTCACTCCACAAATCTAATTCCGTCAGTCAGTTTAGGGCATTGAGAGAGGGGTGGGGAGGGCTCGGGAGGGCACTGCGCTCCCGCAGTTAGGAGACAGGCCTGGGAAGTCCGAGCCCTGGCTTCGGGAGTGACGTGAAACGGCGAGCGAGCACTGCTCAATCCCGCCAGCGGTGGCTGTGCTCGAACTGCCGGGGCTCCTCCAGTCTGCAAAGCAGATCTGTACAAAGTGGGCTGGTGGCTTTGCTTGCACCATGCTGTGGTGACAGCCTTTAGGATCCACGCTGTGCTTGGTTCAAACGAGCGCTTTTTGGTGCCGCATTAGTACCTGTGTCGCTGCTCCTTTGGCTGGGAGGTGATTCATAATCTTTATGCAATGCAAGATTGTAAACAAAAATCTTAAGAGTACAAAATACTCTTCTCGTTAATAGTTATTACCAGGCGATAATTTGTCTCTTGTACTTTGGAGAGCTGCTAATAATGGGAATCTGTGTCCTGCTTCACCACTGGGACTGCATGAAAGGCGGTGTGGGGAGATGCTGCCTGCACGGCATTATCACAGCGAAATGGCTGCTCTTTCTGAGGGCACAATTTGACTTTCAAACTTCCCTATTCTTTAACGCTTGTCAGGAGATGCTGCAAAGCCCTTGGAATATATGGGGAAGTGTTTGCTCCAGTGGCGCATTTCCCCAGGTGACTGTCAGAAGAGAATTAGCGGGAAGTCGTGGCCATTAATCCAAGCCCAAAGCCTGAAACTCAAGGCCTGTTGGCTGTGGGAGCTGGGAAGTGCAGGCTGCCCGCCGTGGGAAGGGTGGTGGAGGGCATTCCCCAGGGAGCCTCCACAGCCAGCGCTAACAAACGTTCCCATTTGTTTATGGGACCCAAAAGTCTGAGAAGAGCTGAAAAAGCCCAGGATGCGGCTGAGTGCTGGGGGATGGTGTCACACTGCTGTCTAGTAAAACTTGACTTGCTGGAGTCAAGGACACCATATGTCCTTAGTTTTACATTGAAACCTGTTAAAGTGTGAGCATGAACCTCAAGTCCAGATGCCTCAGACTTTCTTTGGCCTCAGTGTCTTTAACTTCAGTCATAATGTGACTCCTGCTCCCTAAGGCAAGACAGCTGCTCTGGCTGCTGGCTCTGGACCCTCACTGCTTTTGAATCAGGTGGCTGGTCAAAATTTGAGGCATGCAGATTTTTCGCTTGTAAGAGGGGAAACAGAAATTGTTTTGATGCAATTCTACGTCTTCACCAAGAAGATGCACCAGATCCTGGACACTGCAGTGAGCAGAACATCAAGAGTCTGGTTTTGTTCCCACTCCAAGCCTCTTTCAGCTGGCCCCCACCCAAAAGCAATCTCTATCTGAGATTGTCATTGGGCTTATTTAAATGGGTTTGGCTTTCTGCTCTTCTTCTTTGCCTGTGCTCTCGGTCACTCACCATTTTGCTTTTACAACCCCCACTCAGTCTATTCTGTCCTTCTTTTACATGATGATACTCAGCCAAGTTTGTCTTCATCATAGTAATTTTTAGTGTGAATCCATATCTGCCTTTTTAGGGGGTAGTGGCAATGGTGACGTGTACTTGTGGTTGAAGCAGAAGCTGCTATTGAGTTGGACAAAACAGGATGAATGCTGTATAAAAGCCTTCAGAGAGCTGTGAAATCTCCATCCTCTCTTCCTTTTTCTCCTGGGAACACTTGCACAAAGAGTATTTTTAATGTGAAGCAAAAAGGATTCTGACGAATACTCATTAACATTTTGTTTCTGCAAAGATACATACATGATTATCACAAGGCTGCAAGGGACATGTATTCAGTAAAGCTCTTAGATGTATGCTTAGTTTTATGTATATGCTTAAATCTTCCTGATGGCTGCTGCTTTGCTGAATAGACATATTAACCAAGAGAAAACCAGGTATTTGATGGAGCTTATTTGTACTGCTCAGGTATGATGCAGTGTGCTGTGATACAGGTCTCCAAACTCACTGCATAATAGTGCTCTGTGAACAGTGAATCCTCTCATAATTGTTGCAATGGATTGGCTGAAATACACACCCACAAATCGTTTGTATCGTAATTGTGAACAACAAACCATAAGAGCGGGTTTTAACCAGAGAGGTTGCAAAGGGAAACAACGTCAGAACCATCCTATACTGGAGCTTGTTTCCACCATGTGACTTTTTTTAGTGTGAGCCCAGGTGGGAATCATCAGGTGAAGGTATCTCTTCTCCATTGCCATTTTGGAAGCTCCAGTCCCTGGAATGCAGATCTGATGTGGAGTGCAGGCTTTGTCAGATACTGGCTGTATCCCCTCAGGGCGCGTGCAGGCAGCCCCATTTCCTCTGCCTGTTCTGAGCTGGTTAAACCCAGGACAGCCTTGGTCAGGAGGAGTTAATGCAGCATGGTGCTGAGTCTCAGCTAGTAATCTGGTCTGAGGGGCAGAAGAAAGGTGTCTGTCTGTGCCTCTTCCTGCAGACATACTACTGGTGTGTTCACCTGTTGCTCTGAATGGCCTGTGGAAGGTGGCGTGCTGGCCTTGCTTGACTGCATCGTTAGATACTGCCCTAAATTAATTTAGGAGTAAAGATTTCCCATTTGCGCAAAAGAGGAAGAAATTCTGGGGGACATGTTACGCAGCAGAGGTAACCAGACATGACAGAAGGGTTTCCAGGCTTTGCTGGAGTTCTCAAATCTTGTCACAGGGGGAACCATACACTCATTTTTCATGAGGTCCCCATTCTTCCAATGATTGCAATCCACTTTCTGTGCTGCTCTTTCCATATGAAACCTTGGGTTCCTTTTAGCAGCTGTTTGGGTGGAATAATGAAGTCTAACGGTTGGAAAGAAAAAAAAGCTTGTATGATCCTGGCTATTTCTTTTGTGTCTACCCAGAAATGTTCTGAAGATGGCTGTGTTTTGCATGGTTGAGTGTCATTTTGACTCACTTGAAGCATACTGAAGCTTGTGACTGGCGTTTCTGTCACTGTGCAGTGGATGGTTTGCTGAGGTGTTCATTAATGTAATACCTCTAAATATTGCTGGAGCCTCGGGGTGTGGTCCAGCGTGGACTCAGAAGTCCAGGTGTCTCTCCTGGGAAGGGGAGACTCCACGTTCCAGTGCTTAATTGCAGGTTTTTTTGTTTTATATACAAAGAGAGTTGAGAAGCAGAGGCCTGGCTCAAGGACATCCATGACTACAATGTCTAGGTGCTACAACCAAACAAGCTCATCGGGGTGGTGATTCGACACTGGTTCTGTATCCCAGGGCGGGAGGGCAACAGAGTCTGGTTCCCACTGCTTGGGCACAAATACTAATTCAAGCGGGCCTCTTGTCCCTGGAGGGCAGGGTGAGCAACTTCAGAATATGACAACTACTTAGGAATTGTCACTAAAAATCAGTCACCCAAGAAGAGCGCTGGCTGACTTAGGCAAATGGGCCAAAAGCACCGTGGCACCGTGGTTTAACTTCAGGAGAGCCAGGGGAGTTAACTTCAGGAGACCCAGGGGAGTTACATCACTGTTTTTTGCATCACCATTCATTTTGGCCATACTAGAACAACAGGTTACTTAGTATGTGTATGTAATTGGGGGTATTTTTTTTTCTAGCTGATGCAAAGATAGCTGTGTAATTAATGGACTGGGTAATTTCTTCTAACAATAGGCCATACTGTAACATTGATTGTTAATCAGAATTCTCCCTTAGCAGAAAAAACATTTGCATTTAAGTCTGTTAGCATAATAGAGCTCAGTATTTCTAAGAAAGCTGCATTAGACCTTTGGTGAAGACTAGAGGTGGTAGCACCTGTTACCAGTGAAGCAAGTGAAGATGGTATATCACTTCTATTTATATGACAGATGCCAAGCATTGTAAACATGCTGCTTCTTGCATTAGCGTATCCTTGAAGTACACAGAGCTAGTCTAAAAAAAATGGAAATGCAAATGGTTAAAATCCTACTCATCATTTGACATGAGTACTATTCTTCAGCATGTAAGTAATGTGAATGTTATGTTGCACAAATATTTAGAGCTTCATTTACCTTCACCTTCTTTTTGTTATTTGCAGGACGTCTTGTTCTTTGATGGTGTCCTGAAAAATACAAACTGGATATTGTTCTTATCTCTGCTACTGATATTTACTGTTGATAAATAGACTCAGTGAAGTGGGAACAAATGTTTGTTCATAATCCTGCAACTGCAGGCTTAATTATAAATGAAGAATACAGAGGTTAATTCTGCCATTTGTCAATAGCATGTTTCCAGTTTCCCAGTATACAGTACTCACATGTTAACCTGTACCTGATCTGAAATTCCCACCCCACCCCACCCCCCTTCCTGGGTAAGATATAAGGATTAATTATTGATGTACTCACTCTAGTCTTTCAACCTGGCTGGGATTGCCAATTTTTTCCCCATGCTGTAGTGTCTAAAGTATTTCTTTTTGTCAGTGGAGGTGAGATTTTGTATTGCAGTGAATTGGTCTTTGCCTGCTTAGAAGTTTTGTTTTTTTAAAACATTTTCTGAGCACATGGCTAAAGTTCCTTTTCCAAAAATGGATTTCTTTTTATCACAAAATGTTATTATACCACATCTCAAGAGTTAAAGATTTATCATAGGCAGATTCTATTTTCAGATAGCATCGTGTGGAGACTGTGTTTTCAAAAGCATTAACTCAAACCACACGGATGCACAACTGTTTTAAAATATGAGAATTCACACATGCTTTTTATTATAATGCACATAAAACTGAAGTATAATACAGTAGGCTTTGGCAATAAAACAGAGTAGTCAATATATAAATTTTATGCCTAGTTCTTTAGATTAATGAACCACTTTTCTTGATGAATTGAGCATGAATGAGTAAAAACACAATGATCTGATTAGATACTAAATCAATGGTTTTCTGGCAATTCAAAAATTGCATGTCTAGTTAAGAGTTCACTTTTTTTTTCTCCCCTGGGACAACTTGATAACCTTCCTCTACTAGCCAAACCGCTAAAGAGGCATTGTCAGTCTCTTCAAGTTCACTATTGTTCTCAGAAAATCACTTCCTTAAGAAATATCCATATGTTGAGGGTCTTAGTTTTATTTTGTGGGAAACAAAATTACGGGTCAAATTCATGTACTCAGTAACTCCATTGAAGCTGGATTCAGCTGGCACAAATGTCTCCTAATGGCATTATAGCAGGGGTGCGCCTGGCTTCACCTCCTCCCTGCTGGCAGGAGAAAGGGGGAGAGGTCTGTCCTCAGTAAGGACAGCTGCAGGTGGGGGAGATTCCTCAGGGCTGAGATTTCAAGCTGAACCACTTCATACGTTTGGAAGCTCAGATTTGTATTTAGGAATATAAATGAGGGCAGTGATTTTCCAAATGAAGTGAACAGCCAGATGACCACCTTCTCTAGAAAGGGCTCCATGTGTGTTTATGGCAGGGAGAGACCTTTTCCATCTTGGAGGCATTGGGAAGAGGAAATACAGGTGGGAAGCTATCGTAAGCTAGACAGACCTCCGTTGGCTGGCAGGGAAGGAGTTAATCAGCCCCTTGGTACCAACTAGAGAAAGGCCTGTGCAGCAGGTAGTGATTTGTAGGGGAGTAGAGATGGGTCAGCTGGGAGAAATGAACTGATTGCTTCGAGGAGGGGCTGTACAAAAGCCTGCCTTAGCAGCAGGGCCCACGGGAGAGGCAGCTTTGCTGCCTGGGGGCTTTGATTGCAGAGTTGTGTCTCTGGCTGTTGTTAGAGACTTGGGTGAGGCGAACTATGCTTTGCACTTTTCTTTAGAGTCCTGGTGTGCTTCTCAAAAAGCTGAGATGCTGCTTTGAAATGAAAGGCTCCCCTTTTTAAGGTGAGAGTGAAGTGGTTGTGGTCCTCAGGCTCTGTGGCAGCCCATTTTGGTGCTGCAGTTCCCCACTGAGAAGGCTGACTGATAAGCTCTGGTGATGGAGCCATGTAAATGGAGTTGTGCCAGAAGCTGGATGAGATAAGCTGTCTCATGGGAGAAGATGCTGGGCCTGATTCTCTGTTCTCTCACAACCTTCTGTAGTTGCTGTTCCAGTGCAAAAGTGATGTGAAACACTGAGCAAATGAATGATTCCCAGAGGGGCAGAAGAACATCAGCATCCTGTGTCCAGAGGGAAGGTCTGGAGGGAGGTACAGCCCCTCCGTAGAAAAGGTGAGTGCAGTGGAGAATGGGAATACCAGCATTTAAGGCTGCAAGTAGTAAATCTGACAAAGATGGCAAACCCTCCAAGGTGGGAAGAGCAGCTGCTGTAGAGGTGGTTGGAAAATGCGAAGAGTACTCTGTGAGTCTTTTGCCTGGGCTGTGGGTGAGTCATGTTCTTGTTGTGGCTGGCAGAAAGGACAGGATAAATGGAGCAGTCCAGGGTGTTTTAGTGTGCGCAGCTGTGTTCTGGCTGTACATGAGAGAGGTCTGAAATGGAGGGCGAAAGAGGGAAAATAAGTGGTGGAGTAGAAGAAGGTGGCAGCACTAACACAGTGGCAAGCTGGCGTGTGCAAGCTGCAGGCGTGTCTCAGATGGACTGGAAGAAAGGAAAGGAGACATGTGATGTGCAGAAAAAAAATAATTAAAAAAATTTTAAAAACCCCCACAAACCTCAGTCGAGAGGTCAGCTCTTGAAATGAGCCTGCCAGGGGTGGGGTCCTGTTTCAGGGATCCTTTACATCCAGAATACACCATGGCATTCACAGACCTCTGTCTGGTCCCTTTTCTTCCTCACTAGTGTCTTCCCCCTCCTCTCCCCCTCCTCCTTTGTCAGGCAACTCGTTAACACTTATTAGCAAGCATCTTCAAAAGGCCAGGAGGGGGGAAAGGATGGGAGGGGAGCTGAGATGGCTAAAGGAAATGATTAGGAGATTCCTTTTCCTTTCTGCCTATTCAAGCTTTAATGACCAGCCCTTGCTCTGTCTGTGCCCTGCATTGTTATCCAGCCCTACCCCAGGATCGCAGCACCCCTGCTACCCCGGCGCTGATCTGCTCTGACATCTGGGGCACTGCAAGTGCCCACAGCATCTAACCTTTCTCATGCTGGGGGAGCTCGCTGGGTCTTAGTCTTCCTGCTGCACTTGGCGTTGGTGCCAGTGTTGTGGCAGCACTGACTGCTTCGCTCCTCCAAGTATACCTTCTTAGTCGGTGTCATCAGCACTTGGTCTGCCCTTGAATGATCCTGCCTAGAGACTGATCTCTATTTATGTCTAAACATGGCTTGTAAATCCTGGGTATCCAGCATCAAGGACTAAGAATCTGCTAGGCAGCAAATGGGCTGGTTTAGTGGCCAGGATTGTGCTTGCTTGAGGTGGAGGAAGGAGGGTTGAATAAAGGTGACAGAATTTGGCCCATAGCTTTCTATTTCTGCCTTGTAGTTCCAGTTGCAGTGCATGTTCTGTGGTTTCCACTTGAGATAGTTATCTAGAGCTGAGCCCTAATCCCATCCAAGTGGATGGCAGAGCTCCTGTTGGCAGTGGGAGAAACAGGCTGAATTCGTGGAGGCTGTTCTGGGCAGTTCTGTTGTGGAATGTGGGTTATATTTGTTTTGTTTTGTTCTGTCCGTCAGAATCATCAGACTGGTGTTTCTTCACCCTTTGCAAGCTACGGTACCAGAATTACAGATCCTGGGCTGTTTTCTATGTGTTAGCGAACTCCACAAAGAAGGATTTTTCTCTCAAGACTCCTATGACTTGGTCATGACAGCCCACTCCTCCTCCCCTCCTGCCTGGCAGACAAAGAATTGAGAAGTTTTCAGAAGCTGCTGAAGTTCTGCATGTGCCGAGGTCTCTGCAGGCATAAAAGACTGGCAAGTGTATTCCTGCAGGAGCAGCAGCTTGGCAGCAGGAGAGCTGCGTGCCAGCCCTCCCAGCAGCACATGCCAGAGCAGGCAGGTGACCTTCAGTGCTAAATTCCTGCCTTGCAGAGGGGAGAAGCCTTCATAGATTTCCTGCCCCTGCTCAACGCTATTTAACCTGGCAGTATATGTGTAACTGCATGTACAAGGCAAAGCCTTGATTCCAGGAATGGGTGCTTAGAGACTGAGCCTTGAAATGAAAATAACTTTATATGAGTATCTGTGGGGGTCATGGGCTAGAGCTAATAGGCCTAGGACACCTCCTGAAATCAGGTCTGGCTCTGAAAGGCAGCACTGCATCTGCTTCTTGCTACAAACCTGGTATCTCTGGTCGGCTTCTTCAGGATCTCTTCTCCTGAATTATTAGTGCAGACATGTATTTACAATTAACTCTGTGGCCACCTACTAGTAACCTGGAAAGAGGTTTTGACAGGGTTTGGTTGTACAGACAATAGATGTGATTCTTATTAATACGATGTAATTTGCTCCAGAAGTTGGTGCTTTGAGGGCTCTGGCTTGTTCCCTTAGGATGTGAATTCTCTGGAGCAGCAACTCTGTGCGGAGAGAAAATGAGGCTTGCTGAAATCAGGGGATGTTTTACTACAGAACGCAAGCTGTGGTGCTTTGGGGCAGCAGCACACACAATTTGCCCAGGTAGTTCCATGAGTTTTGTGTCAGTATTAGACAAGTACAAATCTGAAATGAAAGCGGGGACAGACGAAGTAAGCAATTTAGCTTGTTCTGTCTTTTAGCTTGTAGAACAAACCTTGGATCATGTAGAGGAAAATCAGATTGAAGAGGCGCTGGTGGCTGGCTGGAGTATTCCTGCTCATACGCAGCCTGTGCAGTGCCTGCTCCCAGAGCTGGGCGCCTTCGCTTGCATAAGGTCCCTGCTTTCAACAGCTTGTTATTACAGTCTGCTGAGTGTGAGAGAATCTCCTCTTGTCTCGCTAGCTGAGGTTTTAATTTTAAAAAAGAAGGGGGAAAAGTAGATTTTGAGATGAATACTGGAAAATTGGAACTATGCATGGAAAGAAACACAGAGAATTGGTAAGCTGGAAAAAAAAAGACAAATATTATTTTTTTTTAGTGTTTTTCAGTTTGTTTTTTATCTATTACTTATTCCATGCAGCATTTTGGAAAGTATTTGGCAAATGTATAAAAGCAATCTGTAGGATACTTTGTAGTCAGATGCCATAACCTAGATTAAGTTGACTGCCTTTACAGCAATAGCCACTGAAGAAATATGCTGATTTATGTGTCAGTTTAAAACTTGTTTGGAGAAACAGTTATAGCTGTAGGATACAAAAAATATTTAGGACCAACAGTGCAAAAGTTTTTATAGCTTCTTAGTGTGAAAGGAGGGGTAAATTTCAATTATGCATTTTATTAACACAGCCTTTTTAGCTCTATAAAATGGTAACAATGTTAAAATCCCCTCCTGGGAAATAATGTCACATATCTTTCCACTGAGAGATGGAACTGGAGGATGTTATGAAATGCCAGTGGAGTTAACCAGTTGTTAATCAGTTGTTCATTTGCAGCTGAGTCCTGCTCCAGCTGCAACTGAAGATAATTGCATGATAATTTTGACTTGCAGGCGGTTTTGTTGTGAACTTGGTGTCTAACAAGATCTGTAAGGAATTATTTTATTGCTCTGATAAAATCAGGTCAACTCGTATTCAACTTTCATCTACCAGCAGGTCACCAGACGGTCGGTGCCGAGGTGCTTGCGTGGGGCCTGAGCAGGCAGCCCCGGTCAGCGCTGGGCACTGGTGGCTCCCGGCTGGCTCCCTCACAGCTGCTGGCATTGCTGGGGGGCTCTCTTCCAAGCCGAGGCCTCTGGGGAGCGTCTGATGGATTTTGAGGATTTGGTGCCCCAGTACAGGCTCCTGTGGGGCTGGTGGGAGCGAAGCGCTTCTGTAGCTCGTGGGGTTGGGCCTGGCCTGGCCCTGTGGGACTGGGAGTGTGATGCTGGCAATGGGGCCTGCCCGGGCCTGGGGGTCACTGCTGCTCCCACGTGCCCGTGGGCACTCGTACGGGACAAGCCCCCCTGCAGAGGGGGTACAGGAGAGCTGCTGTGCTCAGAGCCAGCGAGGCTGCGCGCCTGGGCCCTGGCACATGGCGTCCCAAAGGCTCTGAGCCCTGCAGAGGGGCTCTGGTGCGCCCGGCCAATCCCGTGCTGACATCTGTCCTGGCCAGCCAATCCCCACCTGCCAGCGGTGCCCCCCTGACCAATAGGACTGTGCCACCTGGTCCCAGGGGGCACCGTGGTGCCTCTGCCCAGTGGTGCTGAGGCGGGAAGGCAGTGAGGGCAGCCGTGCTTGGGGGCAGCTCCCTCTCCTCATGGTGTCCTGCCCAGCCCTGCCTGAGGAGAGCCTGGCCCTGAGCACAGGGACAGTAGCCTGGCTGTGGGATGCCTGAGTTCTAGGTAGCCCTAGCAGCCATAGGGCACCCGGGAAATACCAGGAACCCCAGGGCCTGGCATAATGATGCTGTAGGCCCTCTCCTGACAGGGTGTTCCTTCAGAATTGGGTGAGTCCCACAGGACTCGCCGTGAGACTTCTCAGGGACTGACTGCAGGTTGTATAACCAAGAACTGTCCTGTCCTGGTTCATCGCAGCCCTGTTTTCTGCCGTTTGTGGTGGAGGCATCTGATGCTGGTTCCGAGTCTTTTTCTCCTTGAAGCATGAACTCCCATGTAGCAACTGGCAGCTGTACTGACTAGCTCCTTGTCTTCCTGTAAGTGCTAGTTTTCCCCCAGTGGAAAAGAAAGTGTTTCAGTAATATAATCCCAATGAATGAAGGGGTTTTCTTAATTAAAGTAATAATCTGAAAGTTGTCATTGATAAGTGTGTAAACAAGCTGATTGCAGTAGGCGCATGAATAGCTCTAATGAGCACGTGTGGGTATTAAATTAACCATGGTTCACAAGCCATGCATGGCTATATGGTTATTTAGAAATAACACTTTCCCCTTGTGCTCGACTTTGCCCTCCACCCCAAAAATCTTGTCTTTTCAGTGTTACACAATAAAAAGGAACTTGCTTCTCTCACAAGAGGAAGGCTTTAAAGGAAATCACTGCTCTTAAGGTGGCTGGGAATGCAGCCTGTGCTTTTGGCATCTTTTCCCCCCGCTAAGTGAAGTGCAGCCTAGTGGGTAGAGTGTGGGCATTCAGCATCGGCCTCTCCTTGTTGATGGGTTGTACCAGGGCCCTTGGAGAAGTCATTCCACTGCTGGATACGGTGGAGAGCCCTATCTGTGAAATAGGAGAACAATGGCTCTCACAAGGCTGTTGTGCTGTTAACGAGCTCCTTGGAGGAAGGGCCCTACAGAAGTGCAAATCATCTTCTGACTTGCTGTTAATTATTGATATATTTATTCATTGCAATAAGCAGGATGGAAATAGTAGGGTGATGGTAGTCTGAGCTGATCTGTAAGTGGGTAGAAGTACAGTGGCTTCTTGTGATTGTCCCAAGGAGGTTGCCACTGGACCTGCAGCTCTGCTCTGTTGATGCTGGTGGAACTCTGGAGGAGCGTCACCTTTCCAGGCCCAGGAACATCTCTGTGATTTGATTAAAAAAGGCTTGTGTGTGTACCTTCCATCTGTTAAAAGGGAAACAAAATCTGAGTGTTAAATGCATTCTGGCTGGCTTTCCTGGGTGATTCTGTCTGCAACCTAAGATGGCAAAGAAGGACACAACTTCAGGGTGTAGTTTAGCTTCCAGAGAATTAAGTACAGCTTCTTTCCTGATCCAGAGCTCAGAGTTCATGTGTTCTTGTGTACTGGAGGCAATTGGACCTCATCTCCCATTTTAGTAGCCATACATTCTCCTTTGCTGTCATTTCAGGATATCATATTATGAAGTGGAAATTCAGCCTCCTGTTAACCCCTGTGTCACTGCAAGTAGCCTCCTTCCTTTTGAGTGCCCAGATCTAGCAGAGAATTAAGGTGGAGAGGTGGTCAATCAGTGACACTACCAAAGACAACTGTTGTTCTTTGTTTAAACAAATTATGACTTGCATTATGAAACAAACAAAAAGGATATTTATTGTGTGCCTGCCTCCACCCTCAAAATGTGACTTAATGTTTCTCTGCTGGGATAACAATAAGTGGCCTAAGGGGCTGGTTCTAAGAGATCACTTTTGAGGGAACTGCTACAGTATCCTGTGTATCTATCCCTCTGCATATTCATATGTGCTGTCCTACTGTCATGGGATTTATACTCTTCTGGGCCTGCATGATCATTAAACAGACAAATGAACACCCAGGCTAATCTTGTCTCAGAAGATATTTGTGTTCACCAAGGTGTCTGCTTTTATCTGCAAAAACTCAGGGAGGAGATTTCTGCAGGGCTAAATGTTTCCTTTCTTTCCGCAACTAGCACTGCCTGCTGTGGGGTGCCTGTGCATGTCCCGTGTGCATCCCCTTTCACGTGTCAGTTGGGATCATATATCCATCCCCTCGTGAGTGGGTTTTATGATGGCAGTAGTCATGCTGTAGGATGGCATGTCCTGCTTCCTGCCCAAGCATCTTGGAAACACAGACTTGCAGCGCCTTGCTCTGCTGGTCCTTCTCCTGTTTGGTAGGTCTTTGGAAGCACAGCAACTGTGTCTTCAGGATGGCATAGGGTATATACAGGGTCAGATGGGGTTTGCTTGCAAGGGTAGCAATGGGTGGATAGGAAACTCTCCACCTTGCCTATCTTCTTTGACAAAGCCAGTTCCATGCAAAAGGTTGGGTGTCTGTACTGCCCAGAAGTAGAAAACCTGGAGAATGGGAGAAGGGAAGAAATATGTCCTATTTCATCCAGCAGGTCATTGGAGGAGGTGGGTAACAGTCTTCATCCCTAAGCCCTTGTATCTCTTGTTCCTGTTGAATACTGTTAAGTAGCTGGAATGTGTAGAGAGGAGCTTGATCCCAAGTTAGAGCTGATATAGGCCATAAGTACCCCCTGCTTTTTCTATGACATAGTTAATGGTTCCTGATCCCCTGGGCTGGCTTCTTGCTTAATGTGGCACTCTGTGGTGTTGCTGGAGGTCTTGTTACAGTGTGGGTGGGTCCTGCCCTTCCTGAGAGGCTTGGTACTAAACAACTCTCTCTTGAAACTAAAAATCCCAAAACAACAACAAAACCCAAACTCAGGTAGGGTTGTTTTAGCAGACAGGGTGTGCTGTGCATGCACAGTCACTTCCTTGCTCATTTGAGTTAAAGCAGGAATTTCCAGGTGGGATTTCTACACTGGTGTGTGATCTGTCTGGATTGCTTCCCTTCCCTTACAAAGGAAAGGCAATGCTGCCCTGGTCTTTGTGAAACTCTTTCCTGACAGCATCATGCCTGTTCAACTTACACAAGTCCAAACTAGCCATAGGAAGTAAGATGTGTACTAAGCTTGTTGTCTACTGCCCTGCAACTGAGGGCAGGATTTGGACTTAAGGAACTACGGGCAGTTACAGCCTTCAGGTGTATGTCTTCTGTCAAGCAGACCAAGGGTTGCTGGAGATTCCTAGTTTCAAGGTTTGGCAGGAATTGCCATTTCACATTGCTAGCAAACAGTCTGCATATATGCCATATAATTAACACCAGGAAATTCTGACTCCTGAGGCTACAGGGTTAAACAAATATATGTCCCCATTAAACTTGAATAATAAGAGGTTAACTCATTAGGAAAAGAACACTCTTGATGTGCTTATTGGAGGGAGAGAGCATTAACTCTTACAGTTCCTTACAAACCCTTGTGTTAGCTTAACTTTCCTTTTTGAGTGTTAATTTTTCTTCCATAGAATACCTGACACTCCCACCCCTCAAAGCTGATCTCCTGTGTATTTCGTATGAGTCGTCTTTTGATTCCTGGATTATTAACATGCTTGACTCCTTTGGAGTCTTTAAAAATTGTGTCCTGCTGTGTTGATGGTTAGTTGCATATTTAAAAATAACGTGCAGTGCAGAACTTCTGCAGAAAAAAGCCAATCTTGAAAACTGCTCATTTGAATGTCCAGTAGCAACAATTCACATGCTTGCGTCTTTCCTATTTAGTCCTTACCTTCCCTGAAAAAAGTACACTGTAGTAGCAGGAAAGACCCAGAGATATTAAGTCACAAGCAAGTGGCCTGCAAACGTAACGTGTTTCATCGAAGTGATTTAATTGTAAAAGCACACAAAAAATAATTTTAAAGACCTTGTATTTGCAGTTCCAAAACCCAGTTAATTTCCAACAGATGTACCTAGCTTGTAAACCTCTGCTTTGAGTTGTTCTGGACCAGGGGCTTGCTGGATGTGCTCATACCTGGCTGGTCACAGAGTTCAGGGTTCACTGACACTTATTACTGTAGAATGGGCGTCTTGGGTCAGGCAAAAGATGACAAATTTCAGGGGAAAACAGGGGAAGTATACATAAATGAATATAGCCAAACCAAAAGCTTGCAAGCTTAGTAGTTCATTGATTGTGGTATAGGCAAACCTTATTCCAGTGGCTATGGCTTTTGAATGCCTTTGGTGTTCTCCAAATGCTGTTGTCCTTTGAGGAGAGCATGTATTCTTGCCTGAAATTAGAATTCTGGCAGAATTGATTACTCCTCTCACTCTGGACAGTGATGGAAATAAGTCAGATCCAGCACCTTCAGCTATTTCCTCCAGTTCTTCTTCCTGGCTGAGCACTGACCATGCACTCTAGGGTGCTGTCGCTGGGTGGAAGTGTCTCTGGGAAGCAGGAGATACATCACTTCCATGTTTAGGAGATTCTCCTGGAGAATTTTTCCTGTCTACAGGTATCCTTAAATGTTGCTCTTTTGAATGGGGTGAGTCTGGGTCCTTGGGAACATCTGTCACTATGAAGGCAATAATCCTGTTGCTGGTCGAGCTTCTGTCAGAGTAATTAATCCAAGCATTGGCTCCATATGATATAATTAAACTATTGATTTGTACAGTTTGGTCCAAACGAGAGAGGCAGTCCTTTTGCACAGATTTTCTAGAATTGAGAGACTAATTTTTCTTTCTGAGATTACTAAACAACAGGAACAAATTTAACTAAATAATTGACTTCTGGTAAATTGAGTGCAGAGATCATCTGATTCTGCTGTAAGCAAATAGGAAAATTTTCCTGCATTGTTACTTGTATTCTGGATCTTTCATAACAAACATCTGGATGTCTCTGGCCATGGATCCCTTAGACTTGGCAGTTAAAAAAATTGTAGAGAGGATTTGAAGTTAGAGGCCCATGGGGTGAGAAGGGGAACTCAGAGTATTCCTGACCTTTGATGACCCACTTAAGAAAGGAGATTTGCTCATGGAACAGCTACATGTTTGAAGCAGCTCTGGCTGGGAACAGTTCTAGCCTTAGAGAAGACGAAGTATAGCTTCAGACTATGTAATAATGCTTTTCAAGGCAGAAATAGTAATAATTTATAATGCATGCAGCTGTATAAGCTCTCAGCAGAATCAATTATGGAACATTTTATTTTGTGGATCACCTGAGAATAGCCTATCTTCCCGAAGCTTGCAGAGAAGAGATGCAAGAAGTCTGGGAAACGCTTCCAAGCAAGGAGGTTTCCAATAGCAAATAGTAAACCAATGATGTCAGCCAAAGACAGGAAATCAACATTTTGGCTCCTGCACCCTCCATGGCTCTGCCTCTTTCCTGTATGTGGGAGCGTGCATGTATGCAAAACCATATAAATAATCACATGCCAACATGTTTCATGTGGTGTAGAAGCTGCTGTAGAGCGACTAGCTTCTGGGATGTGTAGGTAGTTCGCATAAACACTTGCATGTTCTTAGAAAAGCTGAAGAACTTGTTTGCAGTGGTGTCCTGTGAAATGATCCTGAGATCCAAGCTGTTCCATATGCTGCAGCAGGGTAGCGGAAATAGCACCTTTTTTTTTTTTTTTTGAACTAACATTTTCGTTGAATTTACTGTCTGTTATATGGGCGAATTAATCTCTATATGTTTTTGTCAGGTGTTTCATACAAGACTTCTGTTGCAGCAGCCCAAGCATTTAGATTTTTGTCTTTATTTTTACTGGCCTGGTTTCCACTTTAACAAATTCACAGCTTGCGAGCTATTGCTGGAAGATTCAAATGTGCAAAACATTAAGGAAGCACTAAGCACAGCCATCCTCTTAATTTGTGCCCTGTCTTTGCTACTAATAGTGTGTAACATCTGACTACAGTAATGCCTAGAGCACCAGCTCCCGTCGAGCCCCTTTGTGGTGGGTGCCACGTGGGCGGGAGGGGGAATTCCTGCCTTCTGGGGTCTTGTGTGGGAACTAAATGAGACAGGGGCTGGGGGAAATTGCCGTAGTGGAGAAAGAGAGGAAGTGACTTGGTCACACAGCAGACTGGTGGCAAAACAGGGAATAGAATTAGGTCTCTGCTAGGATATTTAGTCACATCTAAACTCATTTTTCACGGTGCCTCGAGGCAGACTAGGTGACTTCTTACAGTACTCTTTTGCCCCATTTTATTACAAGCCCATGGATGAATTAGCTGGTACCTGCTAATTAGTGAATGCAGACAAGGACAAATCCTGCTCAGGCTCACCTCAACTTGCCTGGGGTAAACTTATTGCTGACCATGAATTTCCTTGTTTCCACTGACCAGTTAAATGCTATGCCAATCTTGATTAACTTGGTAGTTTTAAAAACTGAATTCAATTAATTTCATCATAGAGACAAGCCCTCTGGCCATGCGAGTTTGCAGGGAGAGGCACAGAAAATAGGCTTGGATCACTACCTGCATATCTCTGGAGTCGTTGAAATCATACCTATTAATTCATAACCTGAAAGTACAAATATAAAGCTGATAGATATGGCAAAAGAAATCATGCTGCTGTGTTTCATAGAATGCCATGATGGAGAAGCCATGCTTTAAGCGGAAATGCTGAGTTCTTTGTATGAAAGAGAAAGCGTCTTCTACGGATCCAACACATTAGTAATGATAAACAGATTTTTCCAATGGATATTGATTTAGGAAAAATAAGATGGATTAATACAAGCATTCATCTTCACTGTCAGTTTAATATCAAGATAATTTTATTTGATAGTTCAATGTAATAAACTCCCCTTTTCCTTAATACATATTTGGGAAAAGTAGGCAATATTGTAATACAGTAATTAGCCATATTTGCCTTTACTATGTGTGAATAAGATTAATATACTAGAGTGTTCAACCTAATTGATCTATTATGTGATAGGGACTCACAACCAGACTGCAAATTACAGTTTAACCCCCCAAAGGGCTAGACTTGTTTAGAAAATGTGCGAGTCTTTAAGAGATAAAATTAATAGAACTGACGTTGACCTAAATATTCAGTGTTATTAATTGTATCAGTGGATTGTGCTGCTTTTATGTGCAACTAGGAAGGCAATGTGTTTAGAAAGGAACGGGCTTATGGTAACAGAGGGAAGGGTGGCTAACAGAAAACATGACAATTATTGCAAACCAGGTTTCCTAGTTAAAAAAGTGATTGTCACAGGCCCTTAAAATTGCTATTCCATGTGGTTGTGATTAAACAAATCATCCGTGTAGCGCGTTTGGAACATAATGGCTCTGTGGGAAAAAAAATGTAAATCAGGTTTTTGTATTAATGAAAACAGTTTAATATGGTTTTAATGACCCATTTTTCAGTCTTCACCAGAAAGTAATTACCAGTTAGATAGTTAGTGCTCTGGGCTTTGTTCTGGCTCTCAGAACTCCTTCAGCCAGTCACCCCGGGGAGTCCTGCCGTGCTTCGCGGGCAGCCGTGGGCTAGTGACCCAGCAGCAATGGCGTGTTCTCTGCTGTAGCTCCCTGCCCTCTGCTTCATGGTGCATGAGGGACAAGTGGGTCTGTGCCTCTAAGTTTCCCGTTTATTGCTGATAAGGCCAAGGGTAAACCCATAATGAGAGACAGCAGCTGCCCCTGAACACAAAACTGGGGAGAGCTGGCTGTGCCTGATTAATAACTTGTCTCTGGGAGTAGGCCAGGGACTGGCAGCCGCAAGAGAGAACATCTGGGCATGGTGGCAGGATGGGGAGCAGTGCACAGACCTGAATGTGGGCAGCTTGGCTCCCGAGGGAGGCTGCTGCCCGAGGGTGTATGGTTAATGTGGACAGCCAGCAGGTTAGATGGCCATGACTTGCTCATCTCCAGCAGAAGTGAGAGGAGTAGAGATGCCAGTCACTGGGGAAACTGAGACTGGGACCCAGGATTTGTGCATTCCTGCCAACCCAGTAAAACCAACTGACTCTCTCCTCTTGTGTATGGAAGTGAAGGTCTGACTAAATGACTGAGGTCTTTGCACATTTTTGGTGCTTGGAAAGGGCTACCAGCCAGTGGCTGTTTATTCAGAATGGGATTACTGGATTAGTTTCTGCTGCAATGCTGCCCAGTGCTGCTCTTCACCCTCTAAGATGGGTACTGCAGTGGATTCAGAGCAGCCATCAGAGCGGGTGAGGCACTGACAGACATCTTTGAATCAAGCAAATTAAGATTTGCGCTGTTAAATGTTCATGGTTTGTACCTACATACATGGGAGCAGATATTTCATATTGGAGGGCTTTCAGTCTTGTGAAGAAAAGCATAATACCAGCCCAGTTCCTCAAGGTAGGAATATGTAGGGTCAAAAAGGTACATATTTCACTTTAGGAGTGCATAACATTGGAACACCTTGCTGAGGAGCACGGTGAAGTAATTGTCACCAGAAAACGTAACATCAAGGCAGGATGTTTTCCTCTAGAAACCTGCTGCAGAGGCTCAGAATATGCTCATCCTGTTGCTATTTGATTTGGAGCAGGATGGGATTTGGAGAAGTCCTGTGCGCTGCACTAGAGTGAAGGGCAGGTGGTTGTGATGGTCTGTGGTTTGGTCTGTGCATTCAGAGCTTGCCTTCCTGAGCCTTCTGATGAAGAGAAGGCCAGTGCTACCTCATACTCATATGGGCACAAAAATAATGAAGTTTAAGGTCCAAGTGAAATCTAGAAGTTGCAGCATTTCTGATTTCTGGATGTTGGGCTTGCTGCCCTAGGTTTGTGAATATGTGTGTGCTTGCTGAAGCTTAAACACATCTGAAATGTCTCTTGCTGGGAAGCAAAAGCAGGAATCTTCGAGATACGGCCTCTGCCACTCCCAATGAAAACTGGTAGGTTTGTCGTGTAGTGTACCCTACCTGAGGTAGTTCAGGCTGTTGAAAAGCTGAATATGTGGGCTTATGCAAAGCTCTGTGCAACAGTAGCTGCTTTGCCTGCAGGTCAGTGCGTTGAGATACTACAGCAAGTGGTGGGGTAGCACCTGCAGAAGCTGTGTGAGTTGTTACTGCCGGTGGCTGGGCAGGAGACATCAGAACTGGCCTTTTAGCTCGTAAGTCAGGCATAATACTGGGCTCTCCTAAATGCTTGGAGGAAAGATACGTTTTGTCTTGATGTTCCTAGCACTTATTTCAACTGGGAAACATAATGATATGTGTGTGAGACCAGTCAATATAGAGGAATGAGACTGTATTGAGTGTTCCTGATACTATTGAGAAATAGTTTGGAGGAAGTGAATGAGAACAGAAGGAGATTTTGAGGGAGGGAAGGATCCTTCAGACTTTATTTATCCATTGTAAAGAAACCTATGAAAGTAAACAGAAATCAATTTTCTAAAAACCCATCCCAGGTCACCTGTAAGGGAAATAATGTGACACAGCTCAATGCTGTGCACTGCAGATTTTGTCAAGAACATAAAGAAATCTAACGCTTTATTTTTATTTTTGAAGTGGAAGTGGTTCACAAGGTATACCAGGGAGATAATTCAGTGCTTACAGTTGTGACATGTCAGAGTCTCATAAGCTCAAAGACGACTGTCTTTATTGTGTTTTCCTTTTCATCTTCCAAACTTTGAGCCCCTGTGTTCCTATCATTTTCCCTTTCCAATGTGAAATAAGGAGCATATTCTAAACAATGGTGCTCTTTTGATACATGCCATAATAAAGAAACACTGACTTGAAGAACAGCAGATCATAGCTGTCCACAAAGAAGTACAGAGAGGTGCTAATCCTTTTGGCATGGCACTGCAGCAGTTGCTCCTGCTGGCTGATGGAAAGCCAACAATTATTTTTCTCTTCTAACGTAACAGGGACAAAGGAGCTTCCCTTAGCAGCCCATCTCTGCCCTAATTTATGTTGCAGCTTTTTAGGGAAGGGAGCAAAAGTCATTTTAGGAGCTATTGAAGGATATCTTCCTCTTTTATAGCTCCTGTATGTTTTTGGCAAGTGAAGTAGAATACATTTGTGGGACACATCAATGGCAGCAGCCTGCAAAGGGTTCAGAAAGGGCCTAATCACCTCCTCAGTGGTGGCACAGCTGCTCTGAGATCCTGTCAAACAGGGAAGGTAGAAGGCACCTCAGGAGCCCAAGGGAGGGCTGCTTTTTGGATGGGACTACAGGGCTGGCAGAGCTGTCCTCTGCAGAAAGGGAGGTGACAGGGCACACTTAGGAAGCCAGAGTCCAGGGCTTGTGGGGGTGTGTGTTGGACTGTGTGTGCTTTGTGGCAGGCCCTTCCTGAGACAACTCTGTTCTCTGCTGCTGCAGTGACCTGGGGGATAACACCATGGGGAACTGGTTATGGTGTTGCTGAGGAAAGGCTCTGGGGACTGCCACCTTTGCTCCTGCAGACAGGTAGTTGTGACTCATAAAGGGCTCCGGTGCCCCATCTCACCCCTGGGACCTGCTGTATGGTCTGTCTTTGGAAGTGCTTTGTAATTCAGATGTTTTTTCTGCCTCAAACAGAATGACTTTTGCTGTCCTGTTTTGTGAGTGTGATGGCAACTCCCCACTGAATGCTGTGCTGTGAGGGGGGCCTTAAGATGTGTAACACCTGTGAAGCAGAAGCTATTAAAAGAACTTTTGTGAGGATCTTTCACATGGTTAGTAAAAGTACCTTGGTCAGACCCAAGCTGACTGACCCTGTCTGGACATCAGTACTGTCAGTTGGAATTCCTTGTGGAATCCCACAAGGGACAGAAAATTCACCAAGAGTGGAAAATCCGCTTACTTCTCCTGTGTATGGCTGAGGATGAAGCAAGGACATGCCAACAAATGGCCTTTGATGTCATGTAGGGGGAGTGAGGGGCTAGAGTCCGGAGGTGACGCAGTGTTGTCCTGAACAGTTACAGGGAGAAATCCTGCTAGCGGCCGACTGGAGTACATCGCTTAACACTGGATTGACTTGGGAGGTCTATTCTGATCAGGATGAAATAGTTCAGTTGGCTCCTGTGTACTACAACTTGTGCTGCATGTGTATTTTAATCTGTGAAATCATCACATCTCCTCTTGTTCTCCCTGAGGAGTCTCTGGGCTTCGAGAAAGATTATTTTGTAAAATTTTTTTTATTTATTTGTGATTCTCCCTGTGACTATGTCTCATATTAGGGAGACAAGTGCTCAGGTCAAGGGCCGTCTTTTTCCTATGTGAGTTTAACAGTATTTAACGCATAAAGGCACCAGTGTCTGACTGAAATCTCTCTAGGCTTTACTGCACCATGAGTAAAAAGTAATGAGATTGGCCAGAAATGAAAAAAACCCAGGAATTTTGATTTTTCTACCAGACTGAGCTGCATAGAGCCCCCCATCCCTTGAAGACTGGCATGGGTGGGAGTATTTCCATAGCCAGTGGGGTGGCTGAGCGTGACGCACATGGTGAGCCTTTGCAGAATGAGGCTTTAATTCCTCCATGACCTGGCCTGCCAGCTAGTGCTGTGTTTGGTGCGTGAACAAACTGACCACTGCTGTAACCAGAGCAATGTTTCAGTGATGTTAAACCAAATGTGACACCACTTTCTCAGACTTAGTTGCTCCTGCCTGATGTTGCTGTGCCCGTGACCCCCTAATATGCCAGTCATTCACACTGCTGGAACTACCATTTTTTGCCAAAGGCACCTAAAATAAATATGCCAAAGCCTGTGGGTGGTTGATGGATATTGGTATTTGTAAGCTCCTAGTCTGAAAACCTCCCTTGACTTTTTCATTCCTTTCTCCTTCCAATTGCAGTGACGTTTTCTTCTCAGGAGGCTGCATTCATCCTTTTATTTGTCCCATTAAATACTGCTTTGTCGCTCTCTGAAATCTATCATCTTTCTGTTAGGCTGTTTCTGTCTTGTCTCTGCATTTGATGGCCAGATGGTTGGGATAAGCTCTGTATCTGGAAGATGCTTCGGGACACCAAAATGCAGCGTTCTTAATTTTTGGCTGGACAATACTTGATTTATCTTGTTCCTGTCACTGCAATTTTTTTAATGTGTTTTTAATGTCTGCTTTCTTTAAAAACAAATTTCGGGGCAGGGGCAGGCTCTGAGTTAATCCCAGTGCTGTGACTTCATGGGACTGTTGCAGATTCCTGAGCCCAGCACTGGGTCCTCTGCCTCCTGGAGTCCTTTGCTGTGCCACAGGCTCTGGGCCATGCTTATGTAGCTCGGTAGGGCTGCCTGTGCCAGGTCTGTGCTCCCCTGACTGTGGTGTGGGAAAAGCGAGGAGGAGCAAGCTGCTGTGGGCAGCGATGTGCAGAGCATGGAGGGGAAGGGGTAAGCTCACAGGGGGTGTCTGTTCTTAATCAATTTGAAGATTTTTACAAATTGGCTTTCTGGAGCTGGGAGATGGTCTGGGGAGGTAGGGATCTCTTGCAAGCAAAGCCCTGTGTCTTCCCAAGGAGGCCTGCTTGGCTGCTGTCTTAGAAGAGCTCGGGGAGTTTCAGAGCAGCTGTGTGGGAGGAGAAGAGGGATTTGTGGTTGAGCTTCTGGGAATTGAAAAGGGTTGAAATCTTGCCAGCCAAAAATGAGATCCCTTTAAAAGTAGTGTGAAATTAAGGCACCACTGAAGTCAGTGGCAATTTTGTTCTGGACTTCAGTAGTATCAAGATTTTATCCTAGCTGTGTGGGGAAAGAGTTGGAGTTACATCCACTGCAGTGTTTGCTACTGAAGCTCTATAGTTTGAACACCTGTATAGAAAATAAGTGTCACAGCTGCAGTGCCAGAGCACTCAAACTTCTATGTGTATGTTCAGACAACAGAGGAAAAACCTGCGGGTGTGTTTGTAGGGTTAAATTCCTTATGGTCCTTTTTATAGTCAGGAGAGAGTGTGCTCCAGTATGGACCATTCCCTGACTTTAAATGTGGCTTTTCCTCTGGAGGGAAGAATCTGTTTCATCTCCCCAGGATCGTGTGACCTGCCTGATCTGTTGGTGCAGTGAACAGTATTATAAATACCTCTCACCCATACAGGGAAATCAAATAACAATTAAAAGGAACCAACTAAAAAGGCATTAATTAATTCTATTAGAATAACAGGCACTTACAGAAATCTCTGTATGGGGTTGATATGTGAGAACACACCAAAAAAAAAAAAGGTAAATTGATTTAATTGCCATTTTTTTTTGCTGTAATCTATGATTTTTAATTGAGTACTTTGGTCAGGAGATGGTGCTGTAAATATGTCCAGTTGTCTTTTACACTTCTCTAAGCATCCCTAGTGCTATGTGATATTGAACTCTGAAAGCAGATTGCCCTAAAAATCTGTTCTGCTGTGAGATCTGCCCTGTGTAGCTCTGAGAAGAGGAATGAATTACATGGCTGAGGGGCTGTCAAGCAGTTTTTGTACCTCAGATGTGGTCTCCTGGCAATTCGTTATCACCTGATTTTCCACAGCAATGAGGGTTTGTCCTATTCTTTGCCCTTAGCCCCCACAAAGGATGCGCTATTTGGGCAAAACCCGGGCAACTGGTATCAAGCCTCGAGCACCAAGTTGTTGTACCATCTGAAACAGAGCTATAGTGAGATTCCTTTTAGTAATGTGAATTCCTGCTGACCTTAGCAGTAATATCTTGTGCCTTGCATGCTTGAGGTGGCTTGGATAAGTACCCAGTAGGGAAAGCTGTCTGTAGACATGTCTTCACAAAGCTTTTTTGTCTCGAATCTGAGACCCAAATACAGAATCTAATAGGATCTGGTATGTCCACTAATGATTTCTGGAGGATTGCTAGAAAGATTAAAAACCATTAATGGGTTGCTCTTAATTGTCTCTATTTTGTATAGCCTTCATTTAGTAGATGCCTTTTTGTATATGCTTAAAATAAAAAAATATTATGCAATTTAAATGTCTGGAGAGAAAAATAAGCCCCAAAAGAAACTGCAGCTAAATGGCAATGCATATGTCACAGTAGATAAAATACATATGCTAATAGACCACTGCCAGGCCATGTAGTATTTCTGTCTTGTAATGCCAAGAAATAGATAATGGCTTTGAGGTGAAGTGTTCTGTCTTTGATTTTTCAGGTTGCTAAAGCCAAGCATAGTCAGGCTTTGACTCTTGCTGTTTCACCATACAATCCTAACTGCATTGGCTAAATTGGCATAGTGTTACATCTGGTAGCCTAATGACTGGAAAACCTGCCCTGGCTTAGCTGCCTGACTGGCTTACAGTGCCAGAATGCAACTTGTGTGGTGTGGTGTATGGACTGAACATGGGCTGTGGAGCATGATCGCTCTGGATGTGAAAACCTGCTTCTTGTTGGCTTGGGACAACAAGCTAATAGTGAACTGCCCTCTGACAGCAGCGCCGGAGCTCAGATTTTGGCGGCGTGTTTAAAAGCATTGCTGTTTGGGCTTGTGCCTCCTGTAGAAGGGAGCATTTTGCTTAACAGTTCTGGTGGCGCCTTGTTGCAAATAAGGAGTTAATGACTAGAGTGGAAAATACTTTAAATTCTTTTTGATAACTTCAAAAATGTTTTCAGTAGCAGCTGAGTTGTCAGAAAATATTTACATAAGTGCATCTGTGAACCTCGCTACAATATCTTAAGATCTGCAGCAGCTTTGTCACTTCCTTACAAATAGCTGTGAGCGATCTATTATGTAAAAAGGTTCAGTTTAATTTACAGGAAACCTTACATTTTTCTCCAAGTACTATGTTTAGTTTATCTTTTTTTTAATACTACTGTGGCTTTTTTTAATGCTTCTCTACAGAAGTCTGAATGATTTGTAGGGAAATGTAATACCTTCTTATTAGGCTGGATGACTTGCAGAGGGAGAAGTGAACAGTCCTTGTGTAGGTGAGCTGTTCTCAAAGCCTCCCTTGGCACCCCTGGTCCAACACCGCGGTGATGCTGACAGTTGGTTAACTCAAAGTTAAAACTTATGTTGATGAGCTCTGAGGTGATACAAGCATCAGTAATGCCCAGAGGAGTGCATGTTTCACCCTGCTGGGTAGCTTGGTGTAAAGCCTTTGGGGCTGACAGTGACTGCTCCTGCTCAACACCTGGTACAGGCACTTCTGACTGCTCTGCTGGAAAGAGCAACAACCTGGCAAATTCCTGCTAACTTCAGTGAAGCTTTTGGTGGTTTATTTTATCCCAAAAGCTTAAAGTCTTTGTGCAGTGACTTTGGAAAAAAGTAATAGGCAGTATCTTTGTTCAAAGGCCTGATGTTCATGCCAGCTTAATGCTATTTTCTAAAACTGCTGTTACTACTTGAAGTCTCTGCGTGTTTTGATTCCGAAACAAATGGCTGACATTAATGTAAATTAGCTATTTACATTAGCTAAGCTGACTTTTAATCTCTCCCCTGTTCTTTTAACTTGAAAGATAAAGCTGTCCCTTAGTTGAACTGGTCCGAAACAACAAAATTGTCTTAAACTTGCACCTTACATTGTTCTGAATACGAGTTTTATGTAGACCCAAACCATTCTATCTTTAATTGTGTTATGTAAATTTGACCTACCCAAGTTGCAAAGCTTTCCTGAACAACTAGAGGCTTGTTGGCATATGTCCTTAATCAGCCGAAAACAATCAGGGACACTTCCTGAGGTTGCTTTGTTCTTCTCCACAGTAATGTGTATTGTGTGTGGTCACGTTCTCTAAGTGTGTGAAGACTTACTAACACTGTGGGAATTTCTTCTCTATCTGCATTGCTGATGTAACTAGCTATTCAGACATATTTCTCCCTTAAGTGTAAAGCTAGAGACAATGATAATAATGGGACCAATTATTTTTTCCTAGTGTAGTGTCCCAGATCTGACTTTTCCTGAGAGAATACGATGTTTCCCTCATTTTATTTTTTCCTCCCAAACACTAGGTATATATTACCAAGTAGAAGATTGAGAGAGATGAGTGAGCTTTCTCTCAAACATAGTAATGAAAGAATTACATGTTGCTATCCAGATAATAACTGATGTAACACAGCAATGAAGGCAGACTTTGAGCTGGTGCAACATTCCCTAGAGAAAGGGAACATATTGGCAGAAATTTCTATTAATTTTCATGTGTATTTTCATTCAGTGGAGGATTAATCTCACTATACGGGAATGCTGATACTGAATACAAGTTTGCATAGGAAGGGTGAGGTTTCCAGAATTACTCTATAGACTTGAAATTTCTCAGAAAAATGTTTGCTAGTCTTTGAAGCCATTTAGCAAGAAAACATTCTATCCTTAGAGGAGGAGAAAACAAGCCTATATTAGAGTTTGAGGTTTTTTTTCCTAATTTACAAAAAAAAAAAAAAAAGGTCAGTCCAAAGAAAAACTCTGCAAACTTAATTTTCTTGAGGTAGTGTTTGAAAATATTTGTTTTAGGGTTTCTTGCTGAAAAGCCAGAAAGCTGTCAGAACTGACCATGTTGAAATGTCAGACATTAACAGGTAAAACTTCCTGTACAGCTTCAGTAATCCAACATGGGTTTACTCTTCCCAATTTGCTAAATACCGTGTCTAGCACCATTATGTAGCCCTATATATTTTGTTCCTTCTAAAAATGAGGAAATAAATGCACTCTCTCAAGACAGAAAAGACCATAGGAGTAAGTAGAGCTCAATGATCACAACTGGGCTAGGAGAATGGCTTAATGCCACCAGTGAAAAAAGCAGTCTACTTAGATGCACTTTCAAAACGTTCACTGTAATCTCAATTGCTGGTGTCAGGTTGTTTTGACTCTTATTCCACTAGACCCCAAAAGTTGCAGCGGGAGACGCTTTCCAGTCTCTGTTCCAGAGGGATGAATAAAAATCAGTTCTCTAAAGAGTTGAATCTAATGTTTTCTCAAACACGGTTAACTTTTTGCTCTGATCACTATAGTGACTTCCAGCTTAATGCAGTAGTGGTCCAGTCTGCTGGGAGAACCCTTCCCCCTCTTCCTATACTTTTGACATTTTATGACTAGTTGTCTTAAAACACAGCCAGAACTGAATCTCTGATTGCATATTGAGAACAAATCAAATTTGATTGCTGTCTTATGAAGGTATGCAAAGTCCATTGGAAAGAAGTAGAATTCAGTGTGCAAGTATTTTCTTTAAAATCGTTGGAAGAACTTGCTGTGATTCAGGCAACTCTTGGATTGTGAGAGAGGCTGTTTTCCAGCCTAGTAAAGCCATCCAGTTTGGCGAGACTGTATCACTCTCCTCCTGTCCCAAAATGTTTGAACTTCATTATGAGTTTTCATTTTCTTTGTCCTGCACGAACTTCATGGTTCCCCAGGGTGCAGCTTCCTGTCTAGCCTTGTTGCTGTGCAAATGTCTTCTTCCACCTCAGCTTTTCTATTAGGCCCAAGGTTGACTTTTCTAAAGGTTGCAGTTAAACAGTGTACATCTCTTCAGCTGCTCTACATTAGTGAGTTTGCTTTCACATTATTTTTAGGTTTAGAAATCCTAATAACATTCTGTGTACCTCCAAAGAACTGGTATCCCTCCTCAATCTGTTTTAAGTCTTAGGATACTTTTGCTCTTAATTTCCCAAGAGAGGAAAACATTCTCAGGACTCTTGAGATATTGATTTGGGTTCAGATATTAAATGGACAAATGTTTAGGTAGCTTAAGTGTGTGATTTCACACCTTATTTCATACTGTGAAATGATGCAGGAATTTGAAGCTACTGGCTGGGATAACTGTTAAGTTTTGTTGGTTCGGGGTTTTTTTAGGCACTCAGCTTGCACTGCTTTGATTTTTCAGAAAATTTTAAGCAACTCAGTTCGTAATGTCATGCTTCTGGGCAAAATAATAATTGCCCCTATTTTACTCCCAGCGGTTGTAATATTTTTTCCTAAGTTGTGACCGCCTGTGAAGCATAGTACTGCTACTGCATGCACTTGCATGTCATGTGTAGGTTTTTTTTAAAGTGCCTGTTTAAAAATAGATGTCAGTGCTTTCTGAATTTGAATATGTAAGTAATTTGCTTTTAGTAGGCCAGTTCTTTGACTTGTCTGTCTTTTTAGCAAAGCCTCCTACTTTGGGCACTGTCATTATTTGGTGCAGTAAGTGCTGTGTAGTCTTGGTCCAGTTCTGTGTGCACTACTAGCATTTGTGCTTGTACTCCGTAGCCAGATTGCTTTTGAGCTCTCTTAAGTAACTTTTCAAATAGTAACATAGAAGCAGAAACCTTTGTATTCCCTCATTGGGCTGTCTGGAGACACCCGGCCCCGTTGTAGTTCGTTATTCCTTACAATTTAGTCTTTCGTTTGGACTTTTTTGGAGAGGAATTCTTTCCCCATTTGGCAATAATTACATGGTAATACACAATTAAACTTGGACTTACGGAATGTAAATTATCAACAAGGACTTTCAAGTACTTGTATCCTTGCTTTCTGTGCCCTACACAGCTCAGACCAGGCCTGCTCTGCTCTCTTCTTCCTCCTGAAGTTGCTATTGACTGCCCTTTGGGTCTTCTTCCCATCTTCTTTCTCCTTAGCCTCCATACCTCCTGCAGCAATTTCCTTCACCTATCAAACATCTTCAGACTGCTGTTTTGCATTATTGTTTAATCTATTTTTGAGCCTTCTCTCTTCTGTGTTCTATCAGCTAGAAGCTCTTGCAGTATCTTATAACCATGTCCCGTGTTTAGAAACAGGATAAATATTTTCAAATTAATCCTTTGCACTGGCCTACAAAATTAAATACAAAGGTAGGACTAAAGTATTCCTCTCACAAATGGACTCAGTGTGTCATAGGAGTTGACTATGAAGGGAATACAAATGATTTCCTTGTGGGTCTGGAATCTTTTGGATGTATACTTAAATATGAATCTTACAGGAATCTAAAGTGAATGGAGAGATGAACAATAGATCAAGTATTTTGCTTTGCCATTAAATAAGTAGAAATAATAGTGAGTACCAATTTGAAGCTTAGATGTTGCTGCTTAACTAAAAGTGATTTTGAGCGATGCATAGGATGGAGACTCAAATCTGGGTTCAATTCCCAGATCTGCCTTTTCATTGAATAACTTGTTCAAGTCACTGAATCTTCTGGTGTCCCACTTCCCCTTTATAAAAAGGGGACAACAATACTGCTTTTATCTTACGTTATGAGGCCTCTGGGACAGGAACTGCCTGTTATTTAAAGTGTGTGTAGTATTTAGCACAGTGGGGTCCTCCTCGTGGAGATAATAACAACAACATGTGTAACATTCACATAATACGATTTATCTTTCATCTTCCAATGCACTGGAGTTCCCAGATTGCCATAGCATTTTCTTTTTTAGATGTGAGAGATGATTTTTTTTTGTCTTGTAAGAATGCAGACATGCTTTTTGTCTTTCTGTCCTCTTGCCATCTGAGAGGAGGGAGGTGCGTGGGATAAACATGGTGGTATAGTGCACATTTTTCTGAAAGGTCTTCTTGAGTAGGTTGTCAAGATGACTTACCAGTTTCAAAAAATCCATCCCTGTAAGGGAAGGCAATCGTGATATACAGGGAGAAATGCTTCTGGATTTCATGCCTTATGATGTACTCCATGCTGAAGAGCAAGCCAGAAAGAATATCTTGAGCATTACTGTACTCCAAGGTGAACCACTCAGGTTAGATACAACTTTTTTTTCCTCCAGTGTTAGGGACAGCCTCAGAAAATAAAAGGCTTTACAACAGGGGGAAGGAAGTGATTGTCAAAAATCAGTCAAACCCATGAGACTAGTATCTACAGAGTAAAATGGCTGTGCAGAGATGCAATAGAGGAAACACCTATTTATTATAAATAGCATTGGGTGGACTATTAGGAAGAAAAAAATTGTATTAAATGGCAAAAAGCTGTTCTGGCTATCTGTTACATTCACAACAATTAAGAAGCCTCTTGTGGAATAGTTGGCTTCAAAAAATTACTTGGGTTTGTAAGTATCTCAAAGTAGCTAGCAGAACTGAGCTAGAGGCATCACATCATTAAAGACTGGGAAATTCAGCTGGTCTGTAGATGTACAGCTTCCTTTCACAGCCAAATCATGGACCAGCATGGCTAAAGGGTGTACATGGGCAAAACTCCCCTTTAGCAGATCTATTCCTTGTGCTACACAGACTTGTGTTTTGAAACTACACTCAGCAGGCTATGAAAACATCAGTGATTTTATTCTGCATCTCTGCAGGACAATGTAAAATTGTTAGCTTCTTGAAGCTGAAAAGCTTCTCTGAGCATAAGCAAGTGAAGCTTTTGTAAACTCCATGTTTTGAACCTTTTTAGCAACTTATTCCAACTAGTGTTAACAAAAGACACTTGAGGCCTTCTGAATCAGAGAGGTTTATCAAGAATCATAGGATGACTTCAAATAAGGAAAATGCCAATTGTGTCAAGGAAAGATTCTTCTTAAAGATCTTTCATAGAAGATCAAATAGGAAATGTTTAATTGCTGTACTACACCAGGCCTAAAATACCACTAGCCAAATGCCTTGTTTCTAGCACTGTCCATTGCAAAAGGCTTCTGAAGCAGATGTGAGTGCCCTCCAAAAGACGTGGAGTTACTGTCCCTACTTGAATGTCTTCTGTGTTTCAAGTAATGACAAGACAATGTGAACGTAGAAACATGAGACTTGCTAGTTTTTTGGAATACTTGGTTATATATAGGTAGAACTGCTTAACACATACATGTTGATCTGTCCTGGAAAACTAGAAGTCACCATTGTGTAGAATGAGACTATTAAATTATACTCCATAGAGGAATGTCTCCAATATACTGCACAAATAAGCAAATTTACTTTCTCTAACTTCTCTGACTGTTCTCAGAAATTTCTTTGACTAAACTTACTAACTATTCTTAAGCTATTCTCTAGATTTGTACCCTGACTGCTCACAAACAAAGCTGCTGGAATCCTAACTTCCAGAGCAGTGTGTGCAAATGGAGAGGCTGCGTGTGCATCCTCCTTGAAAATGTAGCTGGCAGCTGTATGATTTCGGCACGTGATGAGCAGTGTGCCACAGCTAAGGTGCAACTGCCCTGAGAGGTGTGCCATTACGCAATATTACTGGAAATGGCTGCAGCAAATACAGGCTATGATAAAGCACCATGGCAAAGCAGAGTGGTGTTTTCATGCAGAAAGACAAATTCCATCACAGTCCCAGACCACAGTCAGCAAGCGTTAGTGTTTTGCTATCAAGTAGAGTCGTTCTAGCCAAGATGCAAGATTTAGCAGATGTTTAGCAAAAGGTTCCATTCTTCTTGCCACAGACACATGTGGAGCTGTCAAGAGTCTAGTAAGGATTTTATAAGTTTTATAAGTCATAGTTTATTGAGCTTGGGAAAGAATTTAATATGGCATTGTGATCTTGGAAGCTGTTTCTTTTTCTGAAATATTATTTTTTAATTTGTTTTTTTAAAGGTAAGCTCTGCTTTTGTGATAACTAGTAAAAGAGAAGTGAAGCAGATTTTTATTTAAATGTTGCTTCTCTTCCTCCCTGGAGCGTCCTCCTGTAATATCATCTTAGGTTACACAATTGTGTTTTCCTCTGAGCGATGAACTATCAGCAAGCTGAATCAGCACTTTGAAGCAGCTTAGCTCTGGCTTACCTTTGCTCTGGAGAAAGTTCTTTACCAAGTCTCATAATGACTATGGAATGGTACAAATAAAGGGAACAAAATTTGTCAACCATTGTTGGCCATGGAAAGTGATACGTTTATGTTAGCATTTTATGTAAGTGAAGGATTTCTTAGGACACAAAATAGTGTTGCATATCACAGGAGGCATTTGTAAGGAGAGATCCAGTTTGGGCAGGGAGACATAGCCGTGGAAGTCATTGCTGTTTCTATCTATTGAGCACAGAGCCTACTAATAAAAGTGAAAAATTAAGTGTGATAATTTTATAATAGCTTGTGGCGTTCAGGCTAACTTATGCTACTATTTAAAGCATAGTAACTCTGAAGTGTTTCACTTCCCATTGAAATTCTGTTGATTTGGTTAAGTCCTATGAAGTTTACTACCAGACTTGCTTGCTGGGGAGAAAGTGCCCTCCATCAGACTCACTGATGTGAACTGGAGCCACAGGGATTTGGGTGTGAAATAAAAGCAAGAGACTGCAGAGGCATTGTAAGAGATATGAAAAAAAGCTTAGTGTAGACACACAAGGATAACAAACACTTCTGTTTTTTAAATGCCCTTCGCAAAGACTAGCTACCTTCTCAGCACTCCTCCAAGGAACTGAGAAGTAGTGCAGTCACTGGTTTGGAGGTTGAGATCTCAATTAAAAAGGTTTCCTCCCCAACAGGAAAACTGGGTATAGAGATCAAGGCCCTTGGTGCCCACTCCTCTGCTCCAACAGTGACATTACTGTCTTCGTTCTCTTGGAGCTCCTGCTGAATTATGAGCAGGAATGAGGCTTGTACAGCACATGCAAATGCATTTTCCCCACCAGCATAGCTGAGAACAGCAGTTTGTTCAGTACTCTATGGTTGTGACAGGGCTGAAGAGATGGAAAAGGAGGGGTTAAGATACCTGCTAGTACTGTCTCAGTGTGAAATGGTTGCCACACTCATATGGAAAAGCATTAGCCCTTCTGCTCTCATTTGCATGTGTCGTTTCTGAAGGCGCTAACACTGCAGAGGAATGACGGTGCTGATTGACATAACCCTAACAGAAACTGCTGGCAAAACCAGCTAGCTGCAGTGCTGTATTTCTCAGTGGGCACAAAATGTGGAAAGGTCCATAGTAAAAACTACAAACTGAAAATCTGGATGTCATCCACCCATTTGAATTTGAGAAACAAGATCCCCAGTAAGTGATTCTGACTCACTCCCAACTTGGAGGAAATGTGTGTTTGCCTGGAGTGACAGAGCAAGACCTGTTCCAGAGGGAGTTGGAGACAGAGGTGTGCTGTTCAGGAGCATGATGAGTAGTACCACAGCAATGTTCCATAAGGAGCTGGGGGAGCAGTAAGTGATATGAAATGCTGAGTCAGGCATGGCAGTTCAGTGACTGAATACTTCTGGATTTAGTGTCTGCCTTTGTTACATTTCCATTGTTTTCCCCAGACAAGGTACAATGAATGCAGAGATTCTCAGGAGATGCACTGTCCATCCTATATATGTGAGCAGCTCTCATTAATGTTAATGGGAGTTGCATGTGCTCCAAAAATGAAGACTCCCTTGTGATGCCTTGAGAAGGAAGGCAAATATCTAAATGATGTGTTATTATTTGTGCAAATGGTGTAATATGTGATGTCTTTGTTAGGTCATAGTTGCTCAGAGAGTTGTCCCGATAACATTGTTTAGAAAAATGACCACACACAAAAAGTAACAGACAGTATTAATTTCTGCTTTGTTTTACTTAAACTCTGTGTGCTCCTTTCTTGTTTTCTAAACAAAAATTAGTGTTCCTGTAGTTCCCCTCCCCCAGCAAAGTATCTTTGAAAATTAGTGTTTGTTGGGGAAGAGTGAAGTGTCTATGTCCTGAACTGCTGGTTTTCAGGGGATGATTAAGGAAACTGGGAACTGTAGTGTGTACTTGAGCATAGACTTTAAAGGACAAGATTAATACTTTTTCTGAGTTGAGCACTGCAAACAACAACTGAAGTTAGTGGGAGATTGGGAGTTTCAGGATCATGATTATACTTCTTCCACTGGATACCTGATGGAAGAAGCACCTTTTTTGTAACCCATTGTGTTACTGGGAAGAGGACCTGGAGGAAGAGGGAAGGATCTCTTCTTTGAGTTTGTTTTGTGCTCAAAACAGTGGTGCTCTGCATGTAGCCTGTGGCACTTTGAGCTTTGCGAGAGCATGAATGATAAGTAATTGTGGTTACCATCTGTGTAAATTGGAAAAACAGCCTTTGGAAGTTGTATCTTCTGAAAATACCAATCAAAGACATTGAGAACTTTCCATGGAAGAGGCAATTTGGGTTTTGAGTATGTAAAATCTGAAAATACCTGAAGCGAAGGCATGAACTGAAGTTACTGTGCACGTGTGGTTTGCTGGGGTTTGGATCAAAGGCTACTCTTACAAAGTGCATCCTCTGGAAGATGCTCTTGAAGTGGGGTATCTCACTGAAGTTTGGGTATTAGCTGGTATTGATGGTAGTGGGGTTGGTTCTGGTTAAAACTTTATTATAACTTCTGAGACCCATGAGAGAGGGGAGTCTGGCCCTTGAAGAAATAACACGGTAACACACTGGTGATCAGAATTAGATTCTGGTATATAACTGAGGAAAATAGTGCTGTTCTGCATAGTTGAACACACAGGGAAAGATCTCAACTCTTTGAACTTGAGGAAGCTCAGTGGCTTGGCAGCTCTCAGAGCATTTGCTCACCCTGTTGGGGCAGTAGCAAAGTCAGTCCCAAACATTAATCAAGTCTTAAGGTTGTATCAAGTCCACTACTGAAGTTTGCTTATGCAACTATCAGTGAGTCCTCTTGTGTGTATGAGCAAGGCTTGTGTGCCAAGTTTCTTTAGCTGATGTGCAGGAATGGCATACATGGACTGTGTAAACACAGCATGTCACACAAACTCTGGGCTGTGGACAGTGTTACTGATTTTTTCTTTTTCAATGCTTCTGGCTTGTAAACACTTTGCAAATATAAATCTTCATGATAACACTGAGCTGAGGGGGTGACACAAACACCATGGAGAAACTGAGGAGTGGAGATGGCGTTAACTGATGCAGATGTCCAATTTATAGAATGTGTATGACTGCAGTCATACCAATTTATACTCTCGGTATGTTCAGAGCGGAGTCCTTGCTGGTCTCATTTGCTTCTCAGAGTACTCAGCACTGCTGCAGATCATGTCTCAGATGGGGTACACATTCTGGTAGCCTTCAAACAATTTTTTTTTCCTCCCAGTCTTCTCCCAGATGTTCTGTGGTCAGAAGCCTATTCTGCTGGCATTGTACAAGTCTGTACGGTCATTCTGTTAAAATTTTTAGGCTGTTGGTGTTAGACCTTCTAAAGCCCAGAAAAGCACCTTCACACTCTTCATTTCCACCTCTGTCTGTTGCTTCAGCTTTGTTAAAATAAGGTGAAGCCCTGCTGGAGGCAAGGGAACTGCCTGGGCTCAAACTGCTGCAGCAGAGGGAGTTGCTCCAAGATTTTTTATTTTTTTTTTTCATTTTTAATTTTTAAAATTTAGTTAACAAAACCTTATATTAAAAGCAAACTGTGTTGTAGGCAAAGTAGCTCTTTTGGCTGGAGAGAGGATTTGCATAGCAGTGTAAGGCTAGACTGGAGACAGCTATGTGTCTGAATGGTCTTCCATGAAAATTGTTATATAGCCAAAAAATATATTGATTGGGTGTTTTGAAGAGAGGTGCTCTGCCTTGCCTTCTGGTTGTTGCAAGATGGGTGCTTATGCACTAGGCTACTGAAAATTTCTGATGTCTCATAAAAACACTCAGCACTGACTCTGTTTCTTGGCCTGTACTTGAATGGAGTTGGATTAGTGAACAATCTCCACATGGCTAATAACTCTGGAGAGCCCTTCATCATGCAACCAGGTTAAACAGCAACGTTAAAGTATCACAGGTCCTATATTCCTAATGAGAAACCAAGCCTCTTAAAAGAATAAAATTGCATCCATTTGTCTATGGCACTTCTGACTCAGCATGAAGCCAATCTTTGCTGATCTTTAACTCGGTGTGCGCTCTGACTGTGCTCAGGGTGGCATTAGGCATGTGTCAGTTAGTTGAAGCACAAGATGAATGTAACCAGAAGGTACAACACACTTTATAAGGAAGAAACTTCTTGGTTGTAGTGCAGCTGTCTGAGGATAGGACGGGAGGCATGCAGAGAGTGGAAGGGCTACTGACCATCATCCTTGAGGATATAAGCAAAAGTGTCATTAAGGATTGTAGGGTGGAAACTTATTTGGCGGTGGGGATCTTGGCACCTGCACATTCAATCCTGATTTTTCAGAGGTGGGATGCTAAGTAAACCTAATATGGGGGATGGCAAATTGTATACCCTTTGCCAAAACAGACAAGTCAAATGATGCTTTGCCTTTTCCTCCTTCTCCTCACCAAGCAGATAGGAAAGACGGCTCTCCTAAAGACCTTTCCGCAGTGGTTTCGGTTGGCTCGTGTTGTTAGACTTACAGCTGATGCCCCTTGGCCAATCATGCATTGCTGATCACCATTCAAGGTAAGAGACAAAAGAGAGAGCTTAGCAGTCAAGAGGATACTGATGAGAGGGGAAATTGCTTATTTGAAAGGCTTTTTAAGCACTCTTCTCTTTCTTGATAACAACAGAGTTTATCGCTCTCCTTTTATCCCTCTGTATAGAGTCAGACACTGTCCATTATGAAGAGCTCTTAAGAAACCCTACTCCTCTTTGTTAATCTCTCTCCTCTGGCTTGTGTATGCCAACGAGAGGGGACTGGGGCACCTGCGTGGTCGGGTGCTGTATTTGGCAGCGTGAGCGGTGGCCAGACAGACCTTGTCCCTGGAAATGATGTCAACGGTGTGGGTTTTAAATGTTAATAAAATGGAGATGAGGGTGAAGGAAGGAGAAGAAATACCGAAGAAAGTACACCAGTGTGTTTTGAAATATCTTGACTGCCTGTAATATTGGCTTTCTCTTATTACATAAACCAGCCTGGACTCTTCAGTTTTACAGCTGCACGGTTAGCTGGAAAATCACAGAATTTCTTGGAAAGTAGCTCAATTGTTCTCTCTCTCCACTTTTGGCTGCCTATTGGTGAAGTTTACTGCTGGCAGTTAACATTGCTTGCATGCCATTTGTCTGATACCAATGGCAAAGTTTAGACTTAAGGTAATGCAGCTGCTTTCGTACTTATGCTCCTTTCCAAGGGTTGCTCCACAGTCTTTCACTACTTCCTACATACACAATTTTTGCTTGTATTTGTTACTCCTAAAGGCCAAAACCCCAGTGTGAGGCCTTATTTGCAGTTCTTTTACCCCAAGGAGCTTGCAGTTGCGTAGACAGGCGGGCAATGTGTAGGACAGGGATGAAGTTGCTTTTGTTTTACAGGTGGGGGTTTGAGGCACAGGGAAACTAGATCTTGAAGAAACTGAGAAAGAATGCTGGGACCAGCTCTTTAGAAATAGGGCTTTGTGGAAGACTTGCAGCTGAACATAATCAATAGTGTAATCTTCTGGCTTCTTTCTGCAGGGATGAAGGTGCTTGTTTCGAAGTTTCAGATGCTGTCATTTCCACCTGACTGCTTTGTGACCAGCCTGTCCTGATGCATACCTGTGCTAATTTGTAGTCTTTTATAGATACCCATGAGTTACCGATAAAATTTTTGGCTATTATGGAATCAGATCCTAAAAGGTTTAAGTTAGGGTAACTGTCAGTTCTTGGATTTGAATACTTTTGTGTTTACTGTCAACAGTGCCAGCAACTGTTATTCTGAAAAGCCATGACCCAGTGGAGTCACAGTACTTAATTTTGAAGTCTAAAATGTTTCATTACACTTTTCTAGGTCTACCTAAAGTGTTTTCTTTCTGGACAGCCCAACCGTTAAGTGCCGTTTCTTGTGTCCACAGGGACTCAAGTTGGGAGACAAGGAGTCCTTGCTTGTTCTTCATGGATGGTGTGGCCCTGGGCCAGACTGTCTCCCGTGAGGCACCACAGATCAGTTGGTGGGTGTGTGATTACCCAAAGTCTTGCCACAGGCAAGAACAGGGCCTGGATTTGCCTACATTTCTTGAATTACAGTACTGAGACTGCTAGGAGAAAAGCAGTTGAACATAGGGACTGTGCCTGAGCAAGTATCTTGCATTTTTCAACTGTAGTCTTTTTTTAGTGATCTTCTACAGAAACTGGATTTTTTTTATTGAAAAATGTTATCTGTACTTCTACATAGTTGCTACAGGGTTATGGGGGTTTGGCCCTGGTAGAAGTAAAGGTTCTTCCCATTTTGAAAGGAGAATATCAAATGTCATAATTGAAATTCTGGTATTGATGTGTTAAGTACAAAAATGTCTTAGGTCAGTAAATGTGGGTTTAGAACTGTAACGCTCTCAAACTGCTCCTTGCTGTGCACAGACAGGATGCGAAATGGCATTTTTATCACTCAGTGAAAGCTTAGTTTAATTGGCTCCAGTCAAGTTTTTGTATTGTTCTGCGTAATCTGAATTAAACATTGGTTTGACTACATATGTGGCTTTATCTTCCTTGAAGACATGGGGTGCTCAGTCAGACAGTAGCATCCGCTTTGAAGTTAAGTTATTCATAGCTCAAGGATTGATTCTGACATTAACACTGTTTCCCTACACTCCTTGAAAATGCATACCACCACCACATTCTTCCAGTTCCCACTTTAATATTAATTTTAAATATCTGCAATTTCATAGTTTTAAAAAAATGCTCCTCTTCCACTCTACAAATAAAAGATTGAAAAAGCAAAATTAGAGGGATTAACAGGGAATATTACTTTTTACAGAATAACTTCTTGCTTATGTTTATAAACTACCAGCTGTCATATGCCTTAATGTAGAGTTGTTTTACCATTTCTCTCTGTGAACAGGTTCTGTCACTTAACTACAGAGCTGGGACAGAAATGCATGCAGTAGGTATACTGAAGGCTTGACCATACTGAAACTAATGTTTTGCTTGGACCTTGCAAACCCATTCTTGTTAATGACATACTTGCCTAATAGCTTAGAGTCACTCACTTAAGTAGCCTGTGCTTTTAGTTGGCAGGTACAATTGAGTTAAGTGAAATTTCCTTCTCTCTCTCTCTCTCTCTCCTTTTTCTTTTAACTTTTTTTTTCTCTCTTTCTCTTTTTTAAAGGAACATGTGGGGGAGGAAGCATGACTTTATTCTGAACTTTCTTCTTGTTTCTTTAAGGAACTTTTTGTGTGAGAAAGACTTGATGTCAGCGCACAAAAAAATGACTTAAGATTTGCATTCTTTTGCCACAGGAATAAATGAACAAAGTTTGCAACTGAAAAGGCATTTTACACCTTTTGTTGTTTAGGAACATAGAAATCCCATTATGCTTCATGCATAGCCCTAAGGAATGTGCAAACAAGTATTAGATCAATGGCACGTCTCTGCAGCTTCTTTTATCATGAGTATTTAAAACTGAATATTCAAACATTCATTCATATTTCAAACATCTGTCTCAAATAGTGCATTTGTGTTGGAGTATGTTTTATTGCCAATAGATAGGTTAAATGTAAAGCTTTTAAATGTTTTATAACTTGCAGATGCTTAGCTATGGTCTGTAACAATGTTTGCAGGGTTTTTTTGATGCAACAGAGTGGAAAATCAGCAATAAGCTTTAAAAGGTAGCCAGGCTAAAAAAAAAAAAAAACCAAACCAAAACAAAAAAGTACCCACCTGAAAGAAGGTATGTGAAAAAGTTGATGTGTAATTCAGAGAACCCAGCTCAGCTTTAATCAGTAATAGTGGAGTCTGCATCATTTATGGACACTGTTCAACCATCTTGTATCTTCAGGTAATCCACACAAGGATTATGCTCCCAGTTAGAGTGATCACCCCACACAGCTTGACAATAGATTTATCAGTGCTAAGGTTGGTGGCAGTCCAAGATGGGATAACCAAGGTCTGATACCATATGGGCTCATCCTTCCCATCACATCCTTTCTCATTGTTCTGGGGGGAGAATTTATGGAGGGGCTTGGTGTCCCAGCAGTGCAGTGGTGTGCTGTTCGTGTGCTCATACATGTGCCCCCTGTCATTGCTGTGCCTGCCCACAGCAGCAGTGCCTGTAGACCTTGTACAAAGACGTCTTTCCCACTTCAGTACTTTGCTTGCTTTTGGCTTTGTGCTTAAAAAGTCCTTTGGAAAGGACACGGAAGGCAAATGTGTTTCACCCAGTCTTGTGCAGAACAGAGTCATAAATGTCATCTTAGGGGAGGGTAGGGCAAAAAGGTTGCTTCCCTGTCCAAATGAATAGAATTCAACATTTTTTTTTTTTGCGTGTGTGTACAAAGACCGCGTTTGAGTTTTGAGTTCTACTACCTGCTTTACTTAGACTGATAAAATCACAGTCATGACAGCCCCTGGTGCAAATATGCTGCCCTGCTGTAAGATGAAGATCACTTTGGTGGTATTTCCCCAGTGCTTGAGTGGATGGGGTCACTGTGTGAGTAGTGCATCTGACCAAAGGGTTCACTGAGGCAAACATCCCCATGTTGAAGAGATGTTCAGCATTATAATTAAAAATACATTACTTTTTGTGGTGAAAATATTTTTCAGTCACAGGAAAGCTTTTATTTATTATTAAAGCATTCCTGGTTTTGGTGAGATTTTTGCTGTTTCTCTGGTGTATAGGCTGTAGCAGGGAAATACAGGAAGCTTCCAGTCCTTTAAAGACTTTTTCATATGTTCATGCTGTGAATTCTGACTTTCAGACATAAAAAACTTTTGTAGAGTTACAGCTTTAAAAACAAATCAGTATTCAAACAAACCCAATAAAAATCAAAGATAATGCATCCCTTTAAAGAAAGGAACCTTTTCTTTTCTCTTTTCTGTTGAGCACAGTACATGTGGAATTATTATACTGAATACTTTATAGTTCATTTTGCAAAATTATCAAGGTCTTAACAAGGCCTCTCCTCTGGCAGTGATCTCCTGGGAACTAGATTATTGGTGGTGTTTGGTTGGGGTTTTTCGGGTTTGTTTTTGGGGTTTTTTTGTTGGTTTTTTTTTTTTGTTTTTTTTTTTTTGGTCAGGACACTAATAACTGGTTTTGCACCTTCTTATGTTGTCCACATCTTGTTTGCTGTTAAACTTTAGGAGCTGACTTCCATTTTTGTGGTTGCAAGTACTTCAGCATCTGAGCATCTGGCCTTCTTTTCTTTACTGAAGTATGCTGGCAAAAACATCTTGCTTGTGGATTGCCTACATGTGTATTTTCACTTTTAAACCAAAAGACAGTGTGGAGTGGTCCAGCAGAGATCTTAAATTTAACCTGTTCCTAATCTGTTTAAGATAGGCCTGAATAAGACTTACTTTAAACAAAATAATTGTTTGTTTAGCTTTCTGCTTTTGTTGGCTGAACTGATTTAAGATTGCATATTGTGTTAAGCCAGTAAAACTGTGTGTATAAACAAGCCACACGTGAAATGTGGTCCTCACTGCCCTGTCCTCTTGTCTGACCAATTGTTCCATCTAGCAGTGGATGCAGTGTGGGCTGGTGTGTAAAGTGTTAATCTGTGGAGCTAATGGCCACCAGAGCTGGATGGAAGTTAACCCTGCTAAGATCTTGTTATTGCATGAAATACCTAGATGAATTTAAAAGAAAAAAAAAAAAGAAGAGTCAGAAAAGTAAAAAGAAAGTCCATTGTTATTTGTATGGAAGTGAAGAAATGATGAAATGTTGGTGTTGGAGCTGTCTGTGTAATGCTGACATGACCTCTGCACAAGGCACTGCAGTAGTTCTTAGATGATCAGGCTTTTTTCCCAGGGGTCCACTCTTTGATACATTTGCATCTAAGCATTGCAACTTTGTAGTAATCAAGACTTAAGTGTCCTGACAGATTTTATACGTGTTTCCTGTAATTGAAGCAGAAAAACACGCAAATGCCTTCATGTGTGAACTGGTCTAGGAGAACTGAAACCTTTTAGGAATAGGTACATTTTATTGATGGAGGAACCTCTGGTTCCATTTCAGTCCCTGCAGTAGAGCGAACTCATTGCACTCCCTGTCACTTCGAGTATGGCATCTTCTTCCTGGGTTTCTTCCATTTCTTCTCTGTGATACTCCTGTCCCATGCTTTCTCCTATGCTCCTTATATCAGCACCAAGCCCTGCACTTGCTGCTTCTGTCCCTGACCTCAGCCACCTTTAGGGACTTCACCATGTCACGGTGTCTCTTCCAGCCGTTGCCTCTCTGCTTCTTTCTCACAAGTGCCATGCCCGAGTTCTCCTTGGGTTATGCTCCCATGTCCTAGCCTCAACAGTGGTCCCTCATCTGCAGTTATCAGCCTCCAGCTTCTTCCACTCAGTGTTTCTCCCTCATTTGTTCTCTCCCAGATGTGGTTCTTGCTGCCCATATTTTCTGCAGCCTGTTCATGTTGTGCTGGTACCAGAAGCAGCGGGATCTTGGGAGTGGCGACATCCCAAGCCTTGGCTCTTCTGCCTGCTGCTTTGGGGAACAGGGGAAGAGAAAATCCAGCTCAGACCCTGTCAAGCCAGACTGGAGGCTGCTCTGTGCATATGGTGTTTTAAGAGAACTATGCTGAGTCTCTCTTCCCCAAAGATTTACAACCCGGCCAAATGTGATTTTTTTTTTTTTCTTTTTCTTTCTTTTAGATTAGCAAAAGGCACAGCAAAATCCCTGTCACCAGCAAAATTCCTTTGCTGATGTATTAAGGGACTACTCTGTTGGGAAGCTATCTTTGCCTTGAGGTGGTCAGCAAGAATTTGTTATAATGTTTATGAAACAATGTATATTCCTTAAACTATTTTCTAAAAAGTACATTAATACCTCTTGCAGAAACTATGAAAAGATAATGTAAAAATTTAGTCCAAGAAAGGTACCTGGCGTGAAATTTTGAGTCCAAAGATTTGCAAAGTTACAAGAAACTGAAAACAAGGCTTGTAAATTGCTAGCTTTGTCTTTAGTAATAGTTAATGCAAACAGAAACTGCTGCGATGTTTTTGGAAGGATACTCAACCTTCTGCTTCAGGTTTTAAGAGATTAGGATAACACCCATGGTGCGAGGCAGATCATCTCACATCTGTCTACTTCAAGGCTTCTTGTGTCTTGCTCTGAAACATCTGGTACACGCTGCTGTCAGAAGAAGAACATAAACTAATTTATATGTGCATGTGTTTTTTATAGCTCGTTAGCATGGGCTGGTACTTTTTTCGGTGAATTTTTGGTAAGTTGGTAGATTTTTTTTTTTAGGTGAATTAAAACCAATGACTTGTTGCAGCCCAGAACATTCCAAGTATGTTCCTAACTTTAAAAAGATCTGTCCAAGTAACCAATTTTATTTTTTCCTTTGGTAGTTATTTGGCATCTGAAACAAGTAATATTTTTTTAAGATGACATAAACCAAGAAAAATTTGTCACAGCAAGGAGTTGCAAGTCATATAATTTTGAAAGAAATTTTTTTTACTGAGACAACAGGGTTTCATTTAGCTCTTGAACATTTTAAGCGTGAAAATTATAATAGAAGGAAACTTTAAGAAATGTAATATATTGATGTGTGACTAAGATCCTGAACTTTGTTGTTGTTGCTGGAAAAGCTAATAGTGGGATAAAGTTGGCTGTGCTAGCATTTTGATTTTTCTGGAAACCTCTTGACTCTAATTTTGAATGTTCCATGGCCTTAAGCAGTGACCATTAGAGATGCACCTCTGCTGGGTAGCGATAAACCCTTTGTTACGCTGAAGTGGAACCTGGAACCCAGCCACCCTCTTCTAAATAAAGGGTCTAATCAGGTAAGGCACAAGGGGCAGCTTCGAGGCAGAGGTGGCGCAGCACTCGGCAGGGCAGGATGCAGTTGTGTGGTTCAGTGCTAGAAACACCTGGAATTAAAAATACCATTAACAGACAGGACTCACTGGAGCCAGTGATGGAGCTGTCCGTTGAGGTTCAGAGTCTGCTGCTCCTGAGCCCAGTGGAACTACATGGCAGTTCTGCAGAAGTGGAGGAAAACAAGCCAGTGTCTCCAGTGAAGATAGAGTTTTCACCTGGAGAGTTTTGTTGCAGGTAATAGTGGAAGCACAATGAAGGCGGTACTGGGTAGTTTTGAAAACTTAGCCTTTGATGCAGACTGTATCTTAGTGCTAGGTCCTGCTGGCCCAGAGGCTTTGAACACTGGTGCTCTCTTTCTCCAGTAGGGGAAAAAAAGACACCCAAAGCCTCAAACTTCTGAATATCTTTAAATATCTTTACTGATAGGCATCCCTGCTATGACTAAATGTACAAATTAAATGTAACAAATAGTGAAGTTAATTAGTCAGCTACTTTTCCACTCTTGCTTTGTGCGGAGAAGTGATAAAGCCAAGTATGAAAGTACAATCTAAGGTCCAAGAACTTAATAGTAAAAGGTAATTTTTAAAAACAAAGATCTGCTCATAGTGGTTTTCTGTCTTCAAGCTTTAGTCTCCTATCTGAAAGGCTGACCTCTATGTGGATGAGGGAATCAAACTCTTTAGTTAATGTAAAGGGATGAGCTGAATTTGAAAGTGAGTGAGGGAAGGGATGGAACATCTAAAGGCTACATCGTCATTAGTTTTATTTTAGTTAAAATAATTGTACATGTTTAGTTTAAAATGGAGGGGAAAAAGTACTTTGAAATATAATTACATTTAACAATCTTGTAGCTTTGTACTTTGTGCTATAAATTGTGTTCCCAGCTGTTTTTCATCTCCTGTAATTTAAATAAGTAAACCTTTTGTTCTTAAACTCACTTAGTTCCTTCTAATTCTGTTGATGGACATCCATTTCTACTGCTTTATTTTATGTTAATATTTAACAATGGCATGCAGTTACCCCCCTGCCAGCCGCAGCTCCACCTCCTTTGTTTCTGGAAGGCCTCTTTTTGCCTTGGTCTTTAGTTTTATAGAAGAACCCAAACTTCCTGTCCCTGCATCTAGCAGGAGTGAGGTTTGTGCATAAACTGACACAAAATCCCTCGGAAAGGGTGCTAGCCCCAAGCAGGGAAGGTGGTGCTGGGCTGTCAGCCTCTTTTGTTCCTTGCTGAGATGGAAGTATGAAGTGGATGATGCTTTGTGGGCCAGACCAAAGCTGTGCCAAGGGAATGCAAATCCGCTAGGTGTGCCCAGGTAATTTAAAATGCTCATGCTGGCAGCTTTTCTGCATGAGTAAAGCTGTTTAATTAGTGCATTTTCTCCACTTTCTTTTCTTTGCAAGTTGATTCGAATTGAAATGGTCTGTAATAAGCTTGTCATGGGTCTTGGGGACAAATAAAACCTCTCATGGAGGTGGAAAATAGTCCGTGCATTTTGCATTTCTCTCTGACCAGAACGTGGTTGCAGGTATAGCAGACAGAATGATGGTGGTCAGACTGCAGCACCCACTTACAGGCCACACCACAGCTTGGCTTCACACTGGTGCCTAGAAAGTCAGGTGCAGGACTTCAGGCAGGAGAACTGACATCGGTTGTGGCTTTTCTGTTTCCCCTACTTTTACACAAGGAACTCAAGCGTAGTGTGAATGTAGTGGGCACTGTGTGTAGGCTCAGGCAGTACTCCTCCTGTCTCCCCCCTCCTCCACCCCTCCAGAGAAAGCTTATTTTTAATTTGCTCAGCCTTGTGGTTTGACAGAAGTGCAACATGGAAGAGACCTGAGTCCAGGATCAACAAAGGCAGCACTGGGCATTTCAGCCACTGCCTTTGAAATAGGCCTTGACAATAATGGAGTTGGGAAGCCCCACTGTTCAGCCTTCTTTATAGTGTTAATAACTGTCCAGAAAGAAGAGAAGCAAGAAATTGCTCAGATTTCATCTCTCAGATTTCATCTTGCATCTAGAGTGCCGCAACAAATCAAACTGAAATGGGCCCCTTCGTGGCTTCGGCACTGCCATGCCGAGCTGCCCTGGGCCCCTTCTCCCCCCGATTTGCTGAAGGTTATAATGCTGAGTGAGTGCTTGAAGCAGGCTGGTTGGGGTCAAACACATGTGCTTCTGAATTGCACAAGTGTCCTGTTAAGGATGGACTGCTTCGAAATGAATTAGTTTATAGTGTTTCAAGTTGGAGGCTGAGGCAAGCAGCAGGTGCCTGCTGATACAGGGTATGGCCAGAAGAGATGTCTGCTCTGCCTGGTCACTCATCCTGGCTGTCCCCAAGACCCATCTTGCTTCTCTTGAACATGCAGGGGCGATTTTAAAGGTTCAAGATGAAAATGAGAGGTGGGCTTGGGGGAGGCTGAGTTCGTGGCTGGCCATGTCTTCCAGCCCAGGCTCTGGGGGAAGAGGGCCCTGCCAGTGACAGCAATATTTGGCCAGTGTTGCTAGCAAGAAAATATTATTATTTAACATGTGCAAACTCTTCAACACCATTAACAAGTAATGCTATTTTTTTATGCTTTATAATATTAGTAGAGTTTGCAGTTGTATGGCTTGTCCTCAGGGATACACTGGGAAGAGTACTGAAAATCCAGGAGGGCAAACACAGATATCATGTATTGAGTTACACTTTATTAACTGATAAGAGTTGCAAAAATATTTAACTTCAGGAAAAAACACCCAACAGTAAAATGCACAAAGGAGCTCATGGATTTAAAGTGGAACAATGATAATAAAAAAAAAGTTGCAGCTTTTTATGTTCATTCATCTCAGGTCTACATCGTAGAAAAATTCTGGCACCTGCATTAATTTAAAGGCTGCTTGCATTAATAATCTCCACTCTCTCAATAGATTGAAGCAGCTGGAATGCATTCTCATATTACAATAAAGACAGCGCATGGTCTTCAACAATTTCCTTATTATCTTTCATAATTAGCAAATCAAATTTTTGTCTTTAATCCTTTTGCATCCAGGGATATTTCATACTCAAAAGGCTGGGAAGTATGTGCTAGCAGATTGTCATGCCAGTTGGAATTCCCCAGGGCACTAGGGGAAATGCTGAGGAACAGGGGCTTCTGGCTCCAGGTCTGCCACTAGTTTTGCTGATTGAGTATTTAGAGCTGCAGCGTTACAGCATCCTTTCCCAAGAAGTGCAGCACGGCAGAGAGAGAACACGTGCTAGTGTGTTCACATCTGGCATCAACGTATAAAATTTGAGGCATATAAAGTTTTTTCTCGTACAACTAAATTAAAAACCTGTGGCATAAGGTAAACTGACAAGTGCAAAACTTCTTGGGTGGGAAATTTTAAACGGTTACAAATGTCTCCTGAAAGCTGCTTCTGGAAGAATGTTACTGAACACGGCTGTCTTCAGGCACACTGCCTACCGGTGTCAGGGAGAGCTGTCCTATTGCCATGATTATTAACATTTTTTGGAGGAAATGTTCTGTTCTGGTCATGAAAAGAGCACTGCTGCATAGAGCGTGGGGCAGAGTTGAGGCTGTAGGGCTGAGTTATGCCATGTAAAATAACTGTATCTCAGGTCTCATTGGAGGAGAGGACAGCCACAGTTCACTGCTGCTTTGCTGGATAAAGTGGTGCATGCTGATAGCTATTGACTTGCAGACACATTATCTCTGCATTGAGCAACATGTTTCTAATTTGAATTTGTAGCTCATGGGATGTCTCGGCTGAGGTAATGTGCTGGACTCTCGTCTCTGGAAACCTTGTTTCTGACTTATTTTGATGTACTTACTCCTATTTCTACTGGAACAGGACCCATAGGCTCTTTCTGTGTGATTCTGAGGCAGGCCCGCAGTAATGTTGCTGGTCTATGTGAGCTACTGTGATGTCTGGCCTTAGATTAGCTAGGACTAGGAGCTCTTGGTTTTGGTCATATCGACTGTGGAGGAGAGTGGGGAAAAAAAAAGCAGTGAGGAGCTTGACTTCGAAGGTGCTACTTGCTAAAAATATCACTTCAAAGCAATAGGAGCTGGAGTGCACATCACTTCTGCAGTAGCAGATCTCCTGTGAAGTGTAAACACCTTACTTGCTCCAGATCCTCTGAGGGACACCAACCCTGATTGCTAATGTAGAAAAGCAAAAGTGTATGCATGATACTGTGAACTACAGATGAACTTGAAGTGAAGTAGAACTGCTGTAGTAGAATGAGACCATTTTGGTCTCTCCAGCACTGATACTTCTCTGCTCGGGTTGGGGAAAGTTTGACCCACCTGTGTCCAGGCTTGGGTTCCTGTTTAGACTGAAATTCGGTTGCAACCTGTCTTGTGTTCAGAGAGAAATGCAACTTCTGTCATAATGACCATACTTGTTCCCTCTTGATGCTGGCCTCTATTGGCCCTTGTCCATGCTGCATTACTACACAAGTGTTAAATCTCTATTAATATCTTTGCTGATTGCATTAGCAACCTTGCTGTTTGTAGTACTTATGTTGCAAATGTAGTCCTACATGAAGGCACTTAGAAAGATATGTTATGGCTGTAGAGACCCAAGTGATCAATAGCTTTTAGATTACTGTGTCACTAAACAGCAGGCTGAGACATGGAAAGGCACTGTTACTTTAGGGATGAGAGATTTTTAGAAAATAAATCAATAGTGAATACAGGCTGATTGGTTTCCAGTTCAAATAATTCCAAGAAACATGGAGCCCAGGGGAAACCATGCCATTCATACTTGAAAATAAACAACACGTGCTTGCTTTCATTTATGTATTTGGGTCAGTACTCTTGAAAATGGAGAGGGAGCCATTGGGCAGCGTATTAGACTAGAAATGGGGAACCAGGGTTCTGCTATGAGTGTTCCCAGGGACCCCTTCTCTATACCTTTCCCAGGTTCCCTTTGGTGCTAACAGCCTTTGCTCTGGCTCTGCGCACACAAAACCTTTAGCACGCGGGGACTGTCTGGTGTGATTCTCAGTTGGAGCCCTTTCGGGGCTAACAGAAATGTAAGCAAGAATAAACATGCAGGAAGGTGATTTTGCTTTCAAAATGCCTTCCTTTTTAATGCTCAAGTGGCCGTGGGCTAAATGATGATTAGTAGTTGTCACGTGTAGCAGTATACTGGATAGCTTATAGACAGGTATGACATGAAGCTGCCAGGGAAATGTATGCTGTTGCTGCCTCTCCAGGAGGCTGCCGTGACTCCTTGCATGTGCAGATGTGTTTACATGGCATGGGCTAGCTATGCTGGTATGTAAAAGTCCCTGGAGCAAACTGCTTCCTGTGGTACTAATGCTCCTCCCCGCTGCTTGGCCCTGTCCTGGCACACTTCCCTGGAGTTGTGAGGTGAGATAGTCAGTGAGTGGTGACTAGAGGAACATGCCTGTTCCTTGGGAGTAGGGACTATGCAAAGGGAGTTTTGTGGAGGTCTTCCAGTACTTCAGGGATTTTGCAGTCTTCACTCACAGGGGACATTCCTGTGTGAGCTTGAGGTGCCTTTGTTTGCTTTTTGTTTTAGTCCAGGACCTGCCCCCTACTCTGCACTGGATCCTCCAAAAATGTCTTTTGTGACTGTGCTTCAAGGACAATTTGGTGACAACACACTGTTACCTGCTACTTCTGGGACACTGCACAGTGAAAGAAGGTCTCTGGCATTTTGCTAGAGTGCTGATTCTATATCTACTGGTCTACTAGACCACTGCTTTTATCCTGGGATGGGCTGCCAAGCTGGGAAGTCCTGGAAAGCTGCCACTGGAGACGTAAAAGTTGTGCAGGTTGTTTCCTAGAACTGTAGCACAGGTCAGCGGCTGAGGGCTGACTCCTGTTTGTGCAGTAGTGGCTGAGGAAGGCCAGCAACGTGCTGCCTTAAGGGGACCAGCTGGAAAATCTTACTTGAAGGAAAAAGTGAGATATACTTGAATGTTGTCTTCTCATGTGGTTTTGTTCTTCCTTGTCCAAACAGAAGAAGGAAGCTGGCTCCTCTAATTTGACTTTTGCATCTCCATATAGGAAAGGTGGTTTCATGATGGTGACAAAGTGAGGGATAGTACTTTGGATTAAGGTTTGGGAGACCTGGAATTATGTCCCTTTCCTGGCCTGGATCTGCATACGACATACAACTATATCACCTGGCCTGGCTGCACTCTGTGTGCAAAGTGGACAAAATAGTATACCCCTGCCTCAAAAGAATGAAGGACAATTATTTTGAGACACAGAGATAAGGGAAGCTGTATAAGCATCTAAGACAAATAGATCTGCTCCCACTGAATTCAGTGGCAGAACTTTTAATAGGAGCAAGATCCGGGGCCTCATCTGATAAAGAATTTCATCTGGATTGCATATGGGGGCAGGCATTAAAGGACCCATCTAAGGATCTCCCCTCTGGAGTACATCTATAAAAGACCCTCTGTAGTTGTGTTCAAAGCTCACAGTAATGCCAGTCTCCTCAGGACAATTCACTTAGATCATTCAGAAACTCTTTCTTGTCTAAGCCCTGATGCTCTCCCTCAGTGGAAGAATGTGGTTGAAACTCCCATGCAGGGAAGAGTGGAGATTTGTTTTTTATTTGAACCCAAAACATTAACAAATTGGACACACGTGCTTTGAGACTAGAGCCCGTTCTTATTTAAGCCAATGCAAAACTCTCCTTGATCCCAGCAGGATCAAGCTCTTAAATATTGCTTGTACCTTTTTAGAATATGTGCCTCTAAACGAAACAGACAGTGACAAACTCATTCTGGATTTATCCTCCTTGACTGATTTGCAGCCAGAGAGGTTTGCAGACCCTCCCTCTTGGGACAGGGGAGCTCATAGTCTAATTGCTGAATGAAAGACCAAGGGCAGGTATCAGTGTGCCTTCTTTTGCAGCACACTCTTTAGCATGTGAAAGTCAATGCTATGACTTAGCATTTTTTGGTATTTAAACATCTTTAATGTTCTTGTGAGACTGTTGCTCCAGCCAGCACAGTGCTTCTGCTCACATATGCGTGATTTTCTTCCTCTTCACGCTAACGTACTGACAGGTGAGTATTATATGGGTCGGAAGCTATTCAGCAGAAACATATGCCTTGATTATGTTAAAATTCCTTGTAAGTCACTTCATCAATGTGCAGTATTTGTGTCCCCTCTGTAACTTTGCCCTAAATTCATATTCATCAACAGAGGTTGCTCAGTACTTAATGGGACACTCGGGCACTGAGTGAAGGGAAGGGACAATACGCAAACAGGGTGAAGAATGAGGACAAATGTAGATGAACTTCCTCAAACAGGCACAAAATGCTCATTCCTGAATAAAAAATGTGAAAAGGTCAAGTGCCCCCAGAGGTTTCTATTGTGACAGGCACTTAACCCCTTCACTCCTGGTTATCTGCTTCAGCTGCTGGGCCACTCAGTGCACAAGTGCCATTAGCATCAGTGGAATGTGGGGCCGGGCAGTGGTGCAGGATACGGCTGGGCGAGACCCACCTCCCTTCCAGACAGCGGGCACTGGGTTAGCAGGAAATAATCCTTGTGGACACTGACCCTGTCAGTAGCTGTGTCTAGAGATAATTATTTCCTAACGTGTAACCTTTTCATTGTCAATTGCTCCTTATATTAGACAGAAATGTGATTTCCTTCTGTCTTCAGACACGCACAAGTTCTTGTCCTTCCCGCTTTAAGGGCATAACTTAACAAGTGCACAGACAACCCTGTGCTCTTGGACAAATATTGTTTCTGTTTTGCTTAAATGAAAAAAAGGTTTGCTGCTCTCCCTTGCCTTTGAGCGGAAGGGATGTGAGGTATATGCCCACTCCCATGTTTTTTGGCAGACAGGCATTTATTTCCCTTTAAGAATCTAATACTAATCAGGAAACTGTCAATGTTTAGCAATCTTCTGCTCCACCAGATTTCTTGCTTGTTGACTGATTTTGGTTTACCTTTTCCTAGCTTGTGACGCTTCAGTGTTTGCCCCTTGACACATCACCAAGGCATCTGAAGAGGCAAGATCAGCAGAGTATGTCAGTACAGACTCTCAGAAGGCATCAGGTTTGATATCGTCAGGAACATCAAAATGAGCAGCCAAGGGTGAAGACAGTTTTCTTGCATGACCCCTTGAGCCCTGCCTGCTCCTGCCTGAAGTACACCCCACAAAGGCAGCTTTAGTGGTTGGGACTGGTGTGAAGAGTGTGATGGGGGATACTGCTCTTCCTCCACCCCAAATACTCCTGCTTGCTTCTCTGTTGCAACCTGTGCAGCAGAGACTTGGGCACGCCACCCAGAATCCTTGTGTTTGAGACAGTACCTTCTGGGAATGATGTAAGCAAACTTACTCATCTAACCCCTTGGAGACAGCTTGTGTGGAACTGTGATGAGCAAAACAATGACACAAACCCAGTGAGTGTTGCTGAGCATGATTCATAGCCAATATTTTTGCAGCCTGCTTCTTGTTTTGTAACAGTGTCTAATTGGTTTTAAAAAATATGTAGAACTAGGTCAGTTTGCTATTGGGCCTTGTAAGACTCTTTAGCTAAAATCTCCAGATTTTACTAGAAGTTAATTTGAGCCAGACTTAGGAAAAATATATATTAATATACCTGCAGTCTCACGTGAGAAACTTGTAGGCAATGATTAGGGATTCAGAGTCATACTTGTATTCCTAAGACTAAATTCAAAGTCATCGTTTAAAAGCAAGCTTGCACACGCGTATGTCCTGATCTTTAATTAGGCAAAACTCCCACTGACATCAATAGGAGTTTGACTTGAATAAGAACTGCAGGATCAGGTCCATAATTTGGTACCTGGGATTTGATTAAGCAGCTAAATTACTAGAGCAGTTTCCCCATGAGTATAATTGCCTAATTAATTTTTAAAATAGCTAACTTCAGCACCAAATATGGTGTACCTCTTGCCACATGAAACGTATGCTATTTAATCCAAGTTGATGGAGCTATTTGCAAGAGTTTATTTTACAGTTAAGTAGCACTGTTTATTTAAAGTTCAAAAATAGCCACTATTGTGTCAAAATACCATGTTTCAGAAAATATGCTCTTGTAATAGACTTCACTTTCAGTCCAGTTTGGCTATTAGCATTTCAAATATATTTTGAAGAGTACTGCTTTACTGCATCCTAATTTTCGAGTTCTGGCTACTGTGATTCGTTTTGCAGGTGGGAAGGCACTCTAGAGGCTGGGGAAGAACGTATTCTTTAACAGGATTTTTAAATTCAATGCTTTTGAAATGGTTTTTGCCTTATCAATGATCTTTTTTTGTTGTTGTTTCTGGTGCCCCAGCACAATGCCTGTGGTAGATTTTATATATATGTATATATATAAATAAAAATAAGGGTACATTGTATGCTTTTTGCTGAAATTCCAGTCTAACACTGTGGGCTGTAGTTTATATGTTTGCTGCAGAAGGACTTGCTTTCACAACGGAAAGACTTTTTTTGGGTTTTTTTGTTTGTGGTTTATTTTTGAACAGAGATCTTGTTATGTAAAAGGAATAGAGATCATACATGGGTTTCTGAAGTGGAAAAAAAATTGCAGAAGGAATTGCAGTGCCAAGAAGTAGAAGCTGTTCTCCCTAAATGTGTACATGTATGCCTGTGTGTGTTTATATGTGTGTGTGTCTGTGTATATAGACATAAATAATTAGACTTGTAGTTGGCATAATGCCTACTCATGCTGTTGACAATTACTTAATAATGCACGTTCTCCCATTCTCTCCAGCTGAATTCTTAAAGCATTACCATGGGAATTTTCCCTTTCCTGGGGATTGTAACAGGGCTGTAGGACTAGCTGTTTTTGTGATGTGCTTCTTGACTGGCTGGAGTGGCCCTTATTCAGGAACTCCATCCAAGCATCTCCTACAGAGAATGAAACCATCAGCTGTCCTCAAAGAAGTGCTCCACGCTGCAGCAACACATAACGGTGAGTCTTGCATCTGTGGTAAGTCTTTCAGGGTGGTGGGATCTTGTATTTTAACATGCTTAAAGCATGGCTAGGAGTTTAAATTCCAGCATATCACCATATAAAGTGGGATACAGTCAAAAGTACTCTTTGGAGAGGTAGGCTTGAAGCCTTTAGCAGCCATTCTGTTCATCTGTAACGCTCTAAGAAGACTTGATAGGTAAACAAGATGCGACTCTGAAACTGCAGCCACAGTCTGAAATTGGCTGAGGTCTGCAGTCTTGCTATCTTTCAAAATGATAGCTTTTTTCTGTTCTGCCAATGTCAGAGCCTTGCCCACAAAATAAGCAGTCCTGTGCCCTTGAAAATTAGCAATTGGGCCCATCCAAAATGATGAGATGGTTTTAAAAATGGGAAGATTATCTTTTATGTTTAAATTGGAGTCCTTTTGAAGGCTGTCCTGCTGTCTTGGTTTGCCAACTTTTATTTTTGCATTCAGCTCATGTTTTGCAGATTTTCTGTGAGGGTTATAAAAAGGAGTAGAAGCAACAGAAACTTTCAGCTTTTGTTTAAAAAGAAAATAGGTAACTGTCTTGCAGTCTCTTGATTTCTGCAACTGAAATTCTCTGAAACATCATAATTTAGTATCATTAGTGATGACTATTGTCTAGAAGTGATGACTACTGCTTTGGGATCCACTGGGTTTTAAGTAAAATTCAGACATGTCTTGGGTTCCCCCCTCCCTTAACTAGTACTGAATCTCAGTAAAATTGAGGAGACTTCTCAGTTATGAAAACGTAAAAGGTAAGAAGGGGGTGCCAAATCTATTTGTGATAATTTAGGCTGTAGTTTGTCTCCCAAAGCTTTGGGAAGCATCGCACCCCTTCTCTCTGTGGCACTCTGACCTCCTCTAGCGGTGGCTGGGCCACAGAGAGCCTCTCATAGCTCCTGGCAGGGGTGAGTCTGGCCAGGGTTGACGTGACTGTGGCTCTGGGATCTGGTGATCTGAAGTGGGATCTCTGCTGTCAGGGATCGCTGGTGTGAGAGGTTTCCAATTCCCTCAGATTCAGTTGAGTTTTCTCCTTCTGCCTTGATTTTTCCTTTGGACAATGCCAGAAGCTCCTTGTCAGTGTGTGTCACTCAGGGAAATCAGAGAGACGTGATGCTGTAAGTCTGACAGCTCCTATTAGCCATGCTTATTTTCAGTCTGGGTTTCTAAAATATGAAACCAGCCAAGAACAAATACCGAAAGGGTTTTTTTTTCCTCTCTCTCTTCTCTTTTTTTTAAATGCAAACACGGGGAAAAGAACCAAGTTTCAATTTCTCCTCAGATTTACAGTCTTCTTTCTGTAACTGTGGATGCTTGAAAAATCAAGAGTAACACCACAAAGGGGAGACCTCTGTGTATCTCGTTCTCCTTATTGTCTTGGTTCACTCGACCCTGTTGGGGATGTGCCCTTTCATTGTATGCTGCTGTTGGGCCTGTGAGGGCAAACAAAGGGAAATGAGCTCTGTATAAGCCCATGACTTGATCAGGTACCAGCTGAATTAGCTGGACCAGCCCTTGACTCAGTGTGGCTGAGTAAGGATGCAGCTCTAATGTGCCAGGGTACTGCGTTTGCCTTTAGCTAGGAGCACTGCTTGCTTTCAGTCTGAGCGTTGTGTGGAGGGTGCAGTCAGTGGTGGTGATACTTTCCTCTGAGTGACTGAGGAATGGGCACAGCCTCGCTGGTCTTGAAGGGTGACAAACACTGAACTAAAACTTCTAAGAGCTACTGAATCGCATCCCACTACAACAGGAGGGCAAGAGATGGCTTCCCCTGTGATCCCTTTCACTGAGCAGAAAGCAAAAAGGTGCAGTCCAGAAGTCCTCACCACAGGCTCTGGTGTGCCGTGTTGTTATCCCTGTTTTACATTCAAGGAAGTAGAGATGGATTTAATCAAAATCGTTCAAAGCAGAAATGGCAAGACTGGATCCGGGGGTGCTCTGCCTCCCAGTGCACTGGACTCTTACTTTCAACATGAATAGTCAAGGACCAGCTCCAAGAGGGTGGTACATAGTATCTTTCTCTCTTAAACTCCTAATGCCCTTCCAATTGCTGCCCTGGAGTAGTTTGTTTGTCAAAGATCTCGGTTTTAGTTGGCAGTCCTTTCTCCTGCCTCTTTGTAAAAACCCAATGCTTCCCCTAGTCAGTGAAGGCATTGTTGTTTTAACAGTATAAATGTCTCCTGAGGCTTAACCAACTGTGTATTTCTTTTTTTTTTTGGCTGAACTTTTTTGGCTAAGCCTAGGTGAAATATTAGACTTTTTATGTTTTAAAAAGTAAGAGTAGCTGCTGGATTTTGCTACCGTGTTTTCTTCTACCTCAGATGATTTTTACACTGCAGAAATGCTGGCAATAACAATGCAACAGATTTCAGCTGTATATATGACTGTGGGGAAAACAGTTTAGTATGGTGCATGAAAACAGGGGCCTCGTTCTGCTTTTGTTTCTTTAGCATTGCAACTCCGGAAAAGATTTAGTACAAGAACAGAAATAAGGTAAAGACTATGAAAGACCTATGGTGTGTTTGAGGCCTGCTCTAAAACTGATCAGTCATAATTTGGTGAGCATGGTGGAGGTACTTGGATAAAGTCCTGTGCCACCATCTGAACTCACCCCAGCCAGCTTGGCAGACCCAGGTGGGGGAGGTTACTTGTTTTGGGGTTGTAATTTTTGTAACGCACTATTTTGGTTTGGGTTTTTTACCCCACAAATTCAATTTTTTGGGGAGGATTTCAAGAGCTTTAGTGGTGTTACAAAATTAACAATAAAAAAGCCAAACAACCCCCTCCCAAAACCCAACACAACCCACCCAAAAGAAAAACAACCAAAAAACCCAAACCAACCGAAAAAACCCCCACAAAAACCAAGCCCCCAAGACATACAGAGTGAAGGTTTGGAGCCAGAATACAGATAGTTGTGTTTTTCAGAAAATTCATGGTGGATTTTGGGTCTGTGAGATTTGGTCATACTGTCAAATGACTTCATATCTTAAAATACACTCTTTCTAAGCTTGCATGGTAATCGTAGTTTTGGTAGCTTTTGGATAGAACTGATAGCTGATATCTTTGTGTCCCTGCAGCCAGCATCAAGCAGGCCAAAATTGTGTTACCTGGTTCCTAAATTACCCCATGATCTTGTACAGATGTGTGGAGATTTTGGCTTTGCTGCATCAGTTTCTTTGAGAAGAGCAAAAATGAAGATTATTTCTCCTAGAAAAAACTGCTTCTGCTTTGCATCTGTATCAATTTCAGTGAATTCAGATCTCTTTCCTTTTCTTTTCTTGGGAGAGTGGAGGGAGTAGTAAAACTGAAGACTTATAGAGCATGGCAATAAGTTTTCTAAGCCCCAGGCAAAAACTAAATATCAGTATATTTCAGTAGGTTTGCCTGGAATATTTGAGTAACTTCATTTTTATCTTAAAGCAGTTAAAGACTCTGGAAAGAAATACCGATCTCATCCTTCTCTCTATGAAACCAACAGGAGCAAGTATGTATTGTTACTGCATTCCAGTACTTTTTTTGCCATCCTCTACCCCATTATTACATACTTTTCAGTTTGATTAATCCTTGGAGTGCAGAGGAAGTTGTGTTTAATTCTATTGTGATTACCCTGTCTGATCACCCCTCCAAAACAGGCAATAAGATTTTCCTGAAATGAATGAATTTGTTTAAACGAGGGTGCTTTTCTACACAATTTGCTTTGTCTTCATTGAAAAATGTAGTGATGGATCTGCATTGCTGTCACCTGTGGTGAATGAATGACTTCCAGCCTAGCCAGACTGTGTTTAACTTTAGTTTCTGTTAGGCCTTTGCTAGAGTGGGAAACTCTGTTATCACAGTTTGGTTCCCACGTAGGTGTGTATGAACCTATGCTTTGATAAGCTAATTAGACAGATTTCTCACTAAAACGCATCTCCACATCCTTTAATCAGCTGTGTGACTCTGCTTTTAGCTGGTATAAATTTAGAGGTATTTTCTGTTACTACGCCTCTGCCAGTTCCCTCTCCCTTGCTATGCTCTGTGGTTTGCCTTTAAGTATCTTTTGGGGTGGGACAATCTACATGGTACGTTATTGAGGACCTGGGAGGGCCTCTGGGTGCTGCCTTAATAAATATGTTAAATAATAAAGCCCAGAAGAGTTGCTGCTTTAACAGTATCTGGGTGTATCAGTGAAGAAATTGAGAGCAGATCCTGTTTGTCTCTCCCCTTGCTTAGCCAGCTGGGGGCATGGGAGATGCTCTAAAGACCCACTGTGGCAAAATCATCATCATAATCATATTTCCTTTAGAAATACATTGATGGTTGGAATCTGTGGCCCTTCGATGTTACGTTTTTTTTTCCCCTGAAAAATGCTGCTGCGTTCTTGAAAGCTATGAGAGATCCCCAAAGCTTGCCAGGCAGAAAAGCCTGGGGAGCTCTCAAAGGATGTTGCTGCTTTTCCCTCTAACCTCTTACAGTTTCTACCTTTTCTCTGTTCTTCTTTCTTTCTTTGCCAGTAAGGCGCTGTGTGCAGTCTTCTGTGAACCTTTGTGGACCAGATTTCTCCCAGGTGCCTTTTTTCCTCCTCAGTAGCTGCAGAAGAGGCAGTGGATCTGAGGGGGAGATGTGTTTTATGATTTATGACACTTTATAAAGTGCATTTCGCAGCAGGATTGACAGAGCTGGAGACTGAAGTCCACCCAAGACCGGGGGTACAGAGGCAGGTGGGGGATGGATCTGCCCCCAGTGACTATTCCTGTGCCTTGGAGCCATCCATGGACTGACTGGGGACACCTCTGCTTGCTCAGTCCTCGCTTCCCTACTCAAACTGTCTACAGCAAGATGCGGGAGGGCTAATGCTAGGTGAGCCCAGGACCTGTCTCTGCTGAGAGCTGTTTTCAGTGCAGCAGTTCATTTTACATCACTGGTATCTCTCCAGGAGCCATGGGAGGGCTTATGCATGTGACTGGGCTCCATTATCCAGCTGTTGATCTAAAGCCAGGCTTATTTTGACAGCTCCACCTCTTCCTCCATGGGCTGCCTCCTGATGGTGGGGGCGTCAGCACAGTTTCCCAGTGTGAGGGAGCTGAGCTTTATTCCGCGTTCCCTTGGCACCCGCATACCCTGTTAGATACTTCAAACAGGGTTCTTTCCCACGGTTCTCCCATGCTAGTCTCTGCCTCTGCCCCTTTCTTGCCTGTAGCCTCAGGGCTGCAGCTCTCCAGCCATCTATTTATATGGCCCTCATTTGTCTTAGTCTTTTTGGCACTTATATGGCTCCCATTGGCCCAGGACCTGAATGCTTCCCAATCTTTAATATATTTATCTTCACACATGCAGACACACATGCATACCTGTGAGGTCAGGAAGTACCATTGCTCCTATTGTACAGATGGAGAACATTAAGAGGTAATTGGCTAAACTGGGAGCAGGTGGTGGTGGTGGTGATGGAGGAGCGCTGCTTACGCATGGTACAGAAAATGGCATCACAAGGAATGGTTCATCAGCCATAGTGCAGCGCTGGTAATGCAGGTCTCCCAACTCATATGTGAGTTTTGTAGCCAGTGGAATATGAGGAGTCATCCCAGTCATGCCCTATCCCTGTTCCGGCCTCTTCAATCTCAAATCTTGCTTTAAAGGATTTTTGTCCCGGTTATACAATTTCAGAGATAAAAGCTTCTGTCAAATTGCCCAGAAAGGATGGAAATGGAGGTTGGTGTCCTCTTAGTCTGACAGTGAAAGCAAAGAATCTTTTAACGGTGGGATCCTACCCTGTTGCTCAGTGGGTTTAATATGTTGGAAAGGGGATTGACCCCTTCTTTTCAGTAGCTCCAAGGTGGGGATGGGCCCAAGTCTAAAACACAGCCATCAGCTCAGGGTTTGCTTTGTTTTGCTAGAGCACTCTGAACAGACTGTCTGCTGGGGTAGGAACTTTTGGCAGCCCATACACAGTGACACTATTCCTTGGCAGTAGCTTTCTGTTAGCATTTCCCAAAGATGGCAATGCTGCCAAGCATATCTCCAAATGCTTTGCAAACTTGAACAATTAACAGTGTCTTCAGTATAGAGACAATGCTTGTTGCATTTAAGGAGCTAAATCAAAACTCATTGGGGGTCAGTGGTAATTCCATTCTTTTGAAGTTAACTGTGTCTTCTCCGTTGTTGCTTAAAGTTGAGCGAGTGCAAAGTGTCTGGCTGAGCATGAGCTGAAGCCACATGCCTGGAGCCACTGTGTGTGAATTGCAAGAGGAGAAGTCAGGTGGCTGGTTCCTGGGCCCATGCCTGGCCAATAGACCACGGTGCTTAATTAGTGTGGCAGCTGTTCTCCGTTAGCAATGCTTTCCTTAGGCGCCTGCACTAATGTTCTTGATAGCAGCTAAGGAGAAAGAGGAGGAGGAAATTGCATCTATATTTAATTAATACTGCATTCATATTTTATTGCAGATAGCCCTTAGGTGCAGGAAGATTCTCAGTGAGAACAATTGCGTTTGTGTGCTGGAGGCATTGTATATTGCCTAGGAGGTGAACTTTGGTTTTAAAAACAAAACAAAGTTGTTTTCAGGGTAACCTGGGAAAGCCCAGAAACCCTCTGCCACACATGTCCCAGCCTCAGGCTATAAAGCAAGTGGCAAATTTGCTGATAATTCATATTTGATTAGCTTTAATATCTTCTAATATTGTGAGTGAGAGAGGGTTGATGGGCTGCAGACAAACATCGCACCGATTATTTTTTCCTTTTGATAAGCTGCCAGGCTTGGAGAGGTTTCCTTTTTGATTCTCTGAGCTTACTCCCCTCTTCCAGCTGCATGCTGTGTTCCTTCTCTTCTGGCTCTGAATCCCAGCAAGGAGACGCAACGTGTCATTAAAATGGCCATCACATTCCCATCCTGCATGGCTGGATTGCTGTGGCTGATGGCGGGTCTGAGGCAGCCTGTGAGTCTGGCAGGATTGGCCTTGGCAGCTGATAGAGCTGAAAGCGTGTGAGCAATAGCTGTTTGCTGGAGTGGCCTTGGCCACTTTTGAAGCCACCTTGAGGCATTACTTGCTGGGCATCTGGGTGCGATGCTGTACTGAGTAAAACTGAGGAAGCTGGCGGTGTTTTGAGGGTAGCCGGAGCGCAGCCGAGCAGGAGGTGCAGCAGCAAAGCTAGTATGTGCCCTTCTTGCTGGAGGCCCCGATCCTGCATGTGGATGGGTTGCTGCTGCTGTCTCCTGCTGCAGCATTAAGGCAAAGGCAGAGCGTGCTTACTGACCTGCTGTCAGCACTCACCCCGCTGTCCTCATTAGGAGCAGACTTAGGCCAGGAAGGAGACATTTTATAGTCCAGTCAGAGAAACATAAAAAATAGCCTTTGAAAGACTGTGTGTCGTAATAGACCAAGCCTCTTAAAAATTATGTACACACCCTTCATGCACCATTAAGTATCATTGTTTCATTTAGTTGGCATGCGGTATAGTTTGCTTGTGCTTTGCAAAACACATTACATCTCATTCTCCAATATGTTGTTATACTCTGTGGTTTGTGTTACAATAAAAATATGCAAACAATTATTATCCAAACAAAACTAAATATGATTTAATTTTAAAATCCTCCTCATTCTCCTTTCACTGATTCTACAGTTTTTCCTTAGTAGTGTCCAAAATTCAGAGAAAGGAAATTTGAATTCAGAAGTGTTTACAGAAAGGAATATTTCTGGCTTCCTACAACTACAAAAGAAACATTTGTTGCCTCAGATAACTCCTAAGCAAACTGCCGTCAAAACAATTAGTGTTATTTTTCTATTATCCTTCTATTTGAGAGTAAATAGCCATTTCATGAATATGTTAATTATCTGGTAGGTGCAGAAGATAAGTGGATGGTATATCTCCACGAATGATGGAATGATGATAAAGCTTCTATTGTATACGAAAATGTCCAACCACGATTTTTTTCCAAGTACTTGGGGTCAGGCAATTGCAGTTCAACTGCTCACAACTGGACCCATTCTGCTTTGGTAACTGAAAGTTTTAACAAAAGTAACACAGTTGTGCAAATGAAGATTTTTTTTTTTTTTTTTTTTTTTTTCTTTTTAAGAAAAAGCAGTCGGGTGAGCAGTCAGAACTGAGACCCTACAATAGCTGAGCATTTAAATCCTGTTGTATTTCTCTGTGAAGTTTTAAAGGCTAACAGAAAGATTTGGGGGGGAAAAAATCCCATATGTAAGTACTGCAGGGTGATATGTCTGTGTACGATTAAATCCATGGTAGTTTTAGATGTAAAGTAATACTGGGTTATTCCATTTAAATTGGGCTGTCTGCAGGACAGGAATTGTGAATTTATCTGTCAGGAGGAACTGCAGGTTACTAGATAGATATGTTTGTTTATTTTTTAAATCATCCAAATATTTATTTTAGTGAGAGTGTGCTTATTTAGGCTTTGGAGAAGCAGAAAAGTGCTGGTTTTCCTTTTGGAGATGTGTACATTTAGGAAAAAAATTCAATATTCTGCAAAGTTGAATGCACCATTGTGCCAGATAATTAAAATGTAAATTTAAGTATCTATGCCTGCTTTGTGATTTTTTTAATACTTTTAAGTTAGTTGTCTTTTAAAACATGTGGTCAGCTGTTGTATTCACATATGGTCAAATGATCAAAGTCTGAACTCCTCTCTAATTGTCCCCTGCTGCTTGTCTGCTCTGTCCATGATCAAGGCCTCAGCAGGTGATAAGAAAGGCATGAGAACAGGCTGGAAGGAGAATGAACTACTGAGGGGCCCAAGCTGAAAGAAATAAAGACTTCCAGTACATCACCCTGACAGTATAGAACCAAGAAAAAGTGAAGTCTGGTTAGTTCTTATTTTTTCTTTCTTTCTCGCCTTTTTTCCCCCTTGCTCACCAATCTGCATATATTTTTTTAAAGGCAAAATGCAAATGGGGTGGTCTCTGTGTATTCTCAGCTCATATAAAAGACAGAACCAAACAGCCTACTGCAGACATGTTTATTTACTTGCGAGGAGGAGGAAGCTGCTAAGTCACACAGTTTATAGTATTTCACATGTTTGTGGAAATCATTGCAATTCTTTTCACTTGTGCTTGTCATTGTTTGCCTGGAGTTCACTTTGCCAGATGGTTCTTTATTGTCACTGGTGTCCACACCTCGCTCTTGCATCACTTCAAGACCAAATGGTGTGAAGAGCTTTAATACTTAGAGGATTTAGTAAAAGTAAATCCACACTTTGTGGAAGGTTCATTCTCAGCTATTCAAGCAGGTCTAGCACTGATTCAGAGAGGGAGTAGCTGACCCAAGGAATGAAGAAAGGGTGAAATAAATGGATTGTCTTTGCCATTCCTGTTTGTCCCCTGCTCTCTTGCAGTCAAAATGGCAATGGAAAATTAAGGATCAATATTAGATTTAGAATGAGGAGTTAACAGTTAAAGAAAGGAAGGAGCTTTGTCAGATTCCCCCTCCCCCTTGCCTCACCCCCCAGCCCCCGCGTAGAAAACAGTTGGCTGCATTTCTTAAGCTAAATTTCTTAGACTTGCAGTAATGTATTTGTATGCATCATGTTTCTGGAACCACGTGAGGATTAATTTTTTACATGAATTTGCATGCAAATAGAGTACTCCCTTTTGGCTTCTGTAGAGTCGTTTCTTGATGTTTGCAAACACTGTCACTCAGATGTAAGAAGTGTGATTGCCCCATTTTACAGATGAGGAGGCAGTTGCTGGCTGAGAAAGGAGAGAGTAATGTGCAGACTGTCATTCAAATATGTAGGGTTGTGGGACAATTTATATTCCATTATTAAAAATAGGTTTGAGTACCTATTTCTCTAATTTTGCAGGTAGATGAAGACTATTTGCCCAAATGACTACAGCAATAAGTGGACAGAGACAGTGTGTGTCTCTGCATGGATAAGGAGTACTTTAGCAGGAGGCAGGTGTGAGAGGATTTAGAGGGTATTATAGAAAAATCCTTGTGGTGATCAGACTATTACATGGCTGCCGTAAAATAGGCAAACAGGTTAATGGGGTATATCCGCAGAGGAAAGAGCACACATCGCAACTCTGCTGCAGTCCCTACAAGGAAGCAGAGCTGTGTTTGGTGTCAGAAGTTTTTTCTGGGGATGGTATGGCCAGCTCCAAAGGGTTCTTCTTGTGGGCTGTGTGGATTTTAGGTAGGACATCTCTCAGAGTGGGTTCGTGGTAGAAAGGGAGATGTCTCGTAACTTCAATGTGCAAGGAGGGTGGTGGAGAAAGAGGAATATGATCATGTCTCTGCACAGGGCAAAGGGTGAAAGAGACTTGAAACAAAGGGTTTGGAGCATTTTGACCGTGAAGATTTGTGGAGGGCAGGGCCCCAGTCCTGCCGGGAGCTCTGCTGGAGTGTGTCTGCCTCAGCAGTGACCCACAGAAGTGAAGTGTCCCATGGAAATCTCAGTGCTTTCCTTCCCTGCCTCCTGGGTTCCCTTCTGGGGTGTGAGCTGGTTCCACTTGGTCATGCTCAAGTGACTTCCTGAGCTGGGGTCGGTGGAAGTGCACCGCTGAGGAGGTGCAGTGCCCACCACGAGCTACGTTTAACGTGAAAATTGGCAGAGCTGTTTGCTCCAGAGTGCAGTAAACAGAGAGGCTGCCAAGTGAGGGCAGTGAAGCAGGGTGTATAGATGAGCTTAAAAGACAGCTAGAGGTTTTAAGAGGGGTTGAGTGGGGAGGTGGAGGGATGTGGTGACAGAAGAGAGAGGAGGGGATAAACAGAGCAGGCAGGCTTGTTAGGCAGAGTGGGCTGTTTCTGCTGTTAATTCTTCATAGGAAAGCTGTGGCATAGCAAATGCAGGGAGGTATATTCCTTATACTTCATTTGCACATTCAGGCTCTGCTTTTCATAAAATGGGCTGATAGCCCAGCATCGTCTATCCAAGTTACTCTCGTTCATCCAACTCATGCCCAGTGTAAATGGAACCTGAAAGGATAATGCTGCATTTCTTGCTATTTGCTTTACAGCCCACAGTGACTGGGGTGGGCTGTGGAAGGAGCCCAGACCTGGCTGCTGCACTTTTCCCACTCCACCTTGATGACTGCTGAGTAATTGCAACTTCTTATCTGTGGTGCAAATGATGAAAGATTTTGTTTTTAAGGGGAATTGTTGTATTTGCCCTGCTTCTCTGCAGCAATCCTACCACATATGTTCAGCTCCTTGTTAAATACCTCTGTTCAGTGAAGGCTGCATGGTACTGTTTGGTCTGTGAGCTGTTTGTAGGGATCTGAGGTGAGGCAGGGTTTTGCAGATGGAATGGGTTTTTCTGTCAAGCTGAGTTTGACTCCAGCTGCTTCTGCCTGATGCCTTTTGAGCACAACTTCAGAAAAGGTGGTGTGGGCACACAGCTGCCTTGTCCTTGTGCCAGTATCTAAGTCTGTATAGTAGGTGTGACTTAACAGACCTGAGTACTGGGAATTTGCCCTTGCCTGCTTAGGGTATCTCGCATGTCCTGTGTCCTACTCAGTCCATCCCTCTGTGGGGTGCTGCTGGCTGAGGGATGATATATAACCCTTCTGTCAGGATTTGCCATGCCTTAATGACCTTCCTGTAAATATTTATTGTCCAGAACATCTAGAAGGAGGAAAGAAGATCTGCCATAGTGATAGACACACAATGGGAACAGAGGCAGCCAAATTTAACCAGCTTACAAATTTTATCTTCTGCCATTTGGTCCTCGGTTTCCCTGGGAATAAAACTGACAGTGTCCAAAGAGAGCTGGTGAGAGTCACCTTTGCATCTGGAGCTTTCGGAGCTGGTGTGACTTCTCTACCTTCAACATGGCTGAGAGGTTTGTTTTTCATAGAGAAAACACGGCCTTGGTCATAGACACTCATGGGAATGTGGAAGTGATTTCTGCTTCTCTAATGGTAGTTATTGTAGAACACATGTATTTGTTACATATACAACAACAGCATACAGCAGTACATTGAAAATCCCAAAATTGTGGTGGGAATTACCTCGTATGCAATACTGCATTAGCCTTGCAGACTTAAATGGTTCCATGAGAAGTTACTGGTCACAGTAACTGTGAATAAGCTCGCGTATTCTTATTTTTATATTGGTTCAGGTTCCTTTACTGGCAGAAGCTTGTCTTTCTGCTAGCCCATGGAAAGTTCCTGAGGAAAGAGCTCTCTACACCTGCTGCTGATGGTAGTTAGGGTCATGCTGTTTTCTTGGAAAATGTGTTTGGATGCTATTTTCTAGAATAAACAAGTTAAAGTGGTCAGCAAATAAAATAGATTCCTCCCACTTCTCTCCTTCCCCCATGTGCTCATAATAAGTGGCTGAGGGTGGGGGGGCAAGATAAGTGGTTGGGTCCCACTCCTGAAAATGGTCAAGAAAATTACAGAGCCAACAAAATCAATTTCTAGCTTTAATAGTCCACAAGCCTAAGGAGTTCTGCACAGTACTCCCTGGGGGCAAAGTAGGCTTTTAATCTCTGAAGTTCTATACAGAGGGGAGGTGTGTTGAAAACAAGTTTTTGGCAGAGTCACATGCTTCAGGAGGTTTGAGATCAACAGGAGGTGCATGGTTTGTTTTCTCTCGTAGCGGTTTCGGACAGGATCTGTGAGCAGTGGGTTTGGTGGGAGGAGGCGAGATGCCAGGCTGTCCTTCACACCTCTTGCTGTGCTGTACCTCCTGTGATGTGGGTGACTGACGCAGCCATCCCACTGCTGGGTCCCAGTCCCAGCATCAGCTGGAGGGCAGTTTTTCCTGTGACTGATTTTATGCTGCTTTATGGGTAACTGAAGGAGGAAGGTCCCAGCCTCGCTTCCTTGACAGTGTAGGAAGCGGAGTTTAGTTGATTCCTTTGCCAACCTTCCAAGGACTGTCGTGAGAGAGAGCTCTTTGTAATAACAGGTTACTGAGGGAGCATCCTTGGGCTAAGCAGGCTGGGCCCTGCGTGCTGTGGGACTTATTTCTTATTGAAGCTGATCCTGTAAGATGCTCCTCCTGGCTGGGCTTCTGTGGGAGACTGTCTGAGCCCACCCTGTCCATGCATGGGGCCTCCAGCCAACCAAAGAGAAAGGGGTGAACAGGGTGGTCACTGCTTTGGATTGAGTTGTGAGGCTGAAGGGAAGCAGGAGGCTTCAGCAGGGGCTCCCCAGGAGGATTTTGGCTGGTGGAGGGAGGAAGGTACTTTCCTCTGTGCTGTAGGTCAAGTGGTAGTGTAATAAAGAGAATGGCCCTCATGTGCATAAATGCTGCCTATCAGAATGACTCTTTCTCCTCTACAAATCTGCTTAAAAATAATTGCCCATGTGCCGCCCTGAAACATATCCAGCAATTAAATGATAAGGTTAATATGTTACATGCATGGACGCCAGGAAATTTGGAGGGAATGTTGCCATAGCAACTGTAACTGTGCCCTCCTGGGCATAGGCATTCCTGTGGGGTCGGTCAGGGCACAGTTGTGGGGGTGGGAAATGCCGCCAGCGTGGTAGCAAAGGGGTGGGAAAAGTCATAAAAATGTAAAAATAAACCCAACTCTTTCATCTCATTTTGTGGTGTCAGTGGAAGAGCAGTAAAAGGTGAAGCTCCTCTCCATTATGCATGTTAGGGGGAGCACTGTGGTGCTCGCTGTCAGGACGTGCCAGAGGCCCTGCGCCTTTGGAGGGGCAGAGTTAACTTTGCTGGTTTTGGCCTCAGCAGATTTCAGTTCATCTCTCAGCATGCTGGGGACACTATTAAGTGGGGAAGGGATGTCTTCAAAATCATACTGGTATCCTCCTTGTGTTCCTGCGCTAAAATCCTAGTCTATAAAGGAGATGTCTGCTCCTAAGAACTGTGCTTCTGAAAATGCTGCTCAGGCTCGGCCCACTGAGAGAACATATATTCAAATATGCTCAAAATAATACTGTACCATTAAGAGCAAGACTTTTGACTCCAAAAGGGTTCTCCTGCTCTTCCACCAACTTTGAAGCTATCTAATTTTGGTTTAAGAATTACAGAATGTTTGCTTTTGTGCACATGCGTGTTTGTGAGCCCTTGTATTGGTGCCAAGTGGCTGCTTGTTCCTTCCTTCAGGAGCTGCCAGCTGAAGCTCTGCCCTCGCCTCTGGGCACGTTCAGCCTGTGACTAGAAGTGATAGGGTGCCATCACCCTTTGTGATGATGAGTCCCTGTTTCTCACATCTGCAGTGTCACTGCCTGTGACTCTACTACTAACAGGTTTTTGTTAGTACAGGTGATTTTAGGCGAACAGAAACTCCAGTGGTGAATGACGTGGCTTCTTCTGCCTACAAAATATAAAAGGAATTTGGTGAAGAAATCAGAAATGATGGCTGGGCTTTCTCTGCTTTAATGAACTACTTAAACCTCAGTAGTTTTGCAGAGATGATGATTCTTGTTTCAGTATGCAGGCCTCACTCCTCAATAATCTCTGAATCTATTGTTTTGCCTTTGTGAAATGGTTTGGTTTTCTGTTGCTATCTTCTCAGAATAGATCTGTGCTTACATATTACCACAAAACCCAGGTAATTTTTTAAAATTAAAAAAATGCCAGCTTGTTGCTGGCAGATACCTCTCATCTGGAAAAGACTCTTGGCTCATATGCTGGTTATCCCTGCTGAGATAAAGCGAGCAACTGGAGCAAATGAAGCACTTGTGAAGTGTGCTGCAGCTTCTTCCTGTAGTATGCAAACGAACTGCAAATCATCTGTGTTCCTGCAGGAAGTCCTTTATGAAAAGCAATGGGATGGAGAAGAAAATGGAGGGCTTGGGCACTGGAGAGATTATTTTCAGTGGAGGGCAATGTGCATTTGCTGTATGGTTGGAGTAGGATAATAGAAATCTGCTTTCTGTGGAATGCTTGTGGCTCTAGGAGGCAGGAGATGAAAGACATAGAACGATAAAGTGGTACATCTCAGGGCATTTTATTTTATATTAAAACATCATTTTTTTTATAGCAAATGCATACCAAATGTGTGAGAAAAAGCCTATTGTGTACTAGACTTTAAAATTAAAATATGCACAGAGATCATGCAATTGTTTTTATTGTACTGAGACATCATCCTAATATCACTTTGGTTTATTTGAATAAATTACATGTCTTTGGCAATCATGTAGTAGGAATTTGACACGAAAAAGTCAGCAAAGGTACATGATGACAATACCATGAAAGGCAATGTTTATGGAGAAGATACTTTCTATATACCATTGTTCAATGTTGAAACATGTTTCTTCAATTTACATTCCTTTTTTTTTTTTTTTAAGGGTGCATAATAACTTAGTGTAGTGTTGGGAGCTTGGGACGGATATAACTTAAGCAGATTTATCTAACTACACACAGTACTTTGTTGTTCGACACACAAGCAGCTGCCATAGCAACTGCAAGATCACAAACTGTTATGATACCTTCGAGAAATGGGTTGTCTTTTAAAAGAAGCGCAAGTGTGTGAATTTGCATGTCAACTTTATTCAACAGTAGCCATGACTTTGGGGCAGAAATGATATCTCCAAATGCATGCTTCTGTCCCTGTGGGATCTTTGTGGTTTATTTCGATGATGATATTTTTTCACTTTGCTGTAATTTTTTTCATCATCATATATTTTTTTGCTGAGCTGAAGGAATAGAATGTATTTTAAACTACTCATTATTATTTTTATATACCATGATAGTGTCTAATAACCCTTTTAAATGTTAAGACCTTCTTCCTGCCTCCAGTTAACAAGAGAGAAACAAGTCCTGTTCCAAATAACTTAGGACTGAAAAAGATGGAAATGGAACTGGTGGCACAGAGAAGGAAAATTATTTGTCCCAGCCATACAGCGGGTTGGTGGCAGAGCTGGCAGAGGGCCTTCTGGGAACAGGGACAACTGTTCTGTCCTATACATAGTGGGGCTGCTAAATGGCCATTATGGAGACAGTGTTGTGGGCTTGTTTCAGATGTCCAGTGTGTCACTTCCTGAATGCAGCTAAGTATGTTATGTTAGCTAAGATGAAAACAGGACAAAAAAACAGGGAGGGGGCCAGTGGCAGGTTTTTTTCTCTCCTGTTGTTTTGTCATTAAATAATATATCCCAAATGGAGGTGAACTTTCCTTCCTAACAGCTATGAGCGAGGTATTGTCCCTGCTTCACAGGTAGGTGAACTGCTCCACTGAGGAGTTAACAGACTTCTATGAGACCTAAGATGAATCAGTTGGGAGGTGGGCATAGGTCTCACGAGTGATTAGGAAAATAGTGATGCAAGTCTCTGCAAGCAAAATTTTCCATGGTAGGTAACAAAATAAAACATGGAGTATTTTGCAGCCATGTCCCAGTCCTGCAGACAAACTGGTATCAAAGAAGAGCTGTATCAGTGGTAGTTCACTTGTGTATAGCACTTGGCCCGTTAGACACCCAAGCGGCTCAATTTTATGACTCCAGATTTATTGTTTTCTGTTTGTTTTGAAAAGGTCATGGTGATGTGTCTCGTCATGTTATAGATCAGTTGGGGAACTACCATGTGTCTGAAAATAAGAGCAAATCAAGAGAGTTTCCCAGTTTTTATTAATAACACATGCAGAGAGTCTACAGACATTAATAGATCACTCTTAATGGGTGCATTTTCTTAGAATTTGTTACTTGCTTTGTGAGGCCAATGAGTCTTAGTCATGGTCCAGGATGTCAGGGAATGCATTGAAACAAAACAAAATGGTCCTGTCCTCACAGCACTTCCAAAGCAAGCCCAAGACAAGAGGTAACAGAAATAGTCAGATGGGTGTGTGTAAGGAGTTGATGAGAACATTGGTCTATGGACCTCTCTCAGGAAAACAGCTATTTAAGTGATGACAAGCTGTTTGTTTGCGTGACAGTTCAGGAGACTTTGAAGGCTGGTTTGAAGGCAAACAATGAAGTCACTTTGTAGATGGTTGTTGGGAGCTCTTCCTAGCAGGAGGGGCAGCAGGGGGAAAAGCACAAAAGGGATTTTGTTTGAAAATGTAAGATATAGGCTAGGGACCTGTTGGGGAGCAGGAGCCAATGTTGCAGATTCATCACACCATGTGTAAAACAAACCTTTATCAACTGTTCCTCTTATTTGTCAAACTTGCTGTGAGGAGGAATCGGTGGATCTCTCCCAAAAGTGACTGCATTTTGAAATAGTCAGAAATATGGTATTGCTGACTTCAGATGGGTTTTCCTTGTCTTGCTTTCTGGTAAATCCCTGTCATCTTACATGAATGGCCAGCTCCTTTCCTTTTCCAGGAAAAGGGCTGTGATGCACGTTATGGAGAACTGCCATACCCTGCTGGGGATGTATCAGCCAGAGACCTGTATCAGAGCCTACACCATCAACAAGCAGCACTTGGCAGAAATGGGAATGAGTGGTGGATAGAAGCATGCAGAAAAGCAGTCATTTTCTGGTTGTTAGAGCCCAAGTAGTATCTGTGACTTGGGAATTCTGAGGCCTGCTTGCTGGGAATCTTTACAAGGAGTCTGTACATCTTTGCCAGCATTAAGTGCTCAAAATTCATGAGTTATACCTCATAAAGTTCATGAAGATGTTTTCTTTTTGCTTGTTTTTTTTTTAGTTGTTGGTTGTGTTGTCATGTTTATGAGCTTTTAGGTCCATCTGTGTTGCCTATTTCAAGGTTTTCTTTGCAACTGAGAATTAAAAACTTATTTTTATGGTGCATGTTCTTTTTTTATACAGAACCTAGGTTTGGGTGAGTCACGTGCCTGCAGGTTCTGAGGCTTCCTGAAAATCACCAGCTGTTGCAGGTCTTGGGATGAAACTGCAAGAGTGTGCAGTGCTGCTGGTATAATGAGGCCTTTTTATACAACATCCTTTTTGGATTGCTTGGATATAAAATGTGGCTGTAGTATTCTTTCCGCCCCAACCCCCTCTCCCCCCCATGCTTGCGCTGGGTAGGAGGCCGGTTTCTGAAAGGTTTTAGTATGGTGTTCGATAACATGACTTTCTCTGAGATTTTACATGTAATCTGCCCATATTATTGCTAGGTTTTTATTCCCCTTGTGGCTGTAGTAGATACAGTGCAGAAGTCTTCAGGATACGCTTAATATTTATGGTGAGAAATGGGGTGTTTGCAAACTAGTATCAAACTATAATAATTACTTTGCTTTCCACTTGAAACGCTGATCTGAAGCTCTGACTGCCACAAAGTTCCCATGTAAAGCCACATAGATCTTCAGCTGCATTTGTTGGATCTATTTAGATCCCTGCTTCGTTTCTAAAAGTGGCAATAATGGCTGTGAATATCTCTAGCCACTTCCTCCCACACATTGCCTTGTGTGAGCTACTGTCTGCTTGGGTATCTATATACAGCATAACTGTAGGTGTGACTTTCTGTGGTTTGACCAATTTCCATAAGTTAAAGTTGCTAAAGATGACCGCAGTGATAATTTAATATGAAATGCTGTAAGGAAATGCAGAGTTAGTGGTGAATTTTCTAGAAAGATCTGCAAATAAAATGTCAAGCATTTGAAAATTCATAGGGAAAAATATACATTTTGAGGATGTATTCAAAGTCATGAAAAGAAAACCAGTTTGTAAATTGGTGCTGACCTGGTCAGTGTCATAGAAATATAAGTTTCAGCATGACCAAAAAGTTTATGTGAAAGTGTAATGTGAAAACTCTTGATGGACAAATTTTGAAGTGATCTGGAATCAAACTGGGGACCTTCATTCTAACTCTCTTGGTTTTGCTTCAATTCTTCTACGAAAATTGTACCTTTATTTCTTTATATTGGATAATATTTTAACACAGTCAAAACCCCCCAAGTTTAATTAGGTGGTTTTGAAATGCACTCTTGATCTTTGAGACTTTCAGAAAGACTTATGGACAAGGAAGTGTAATTAACTTTGTGTAAACAGAAGCAACATGGTAGAAGTATTTGATTGGATAGCAGAAGGCAGTGGCTGGGGCAGGGACTTGGATCAGATCTAAAGCAGCTCAGACAGACTTAATTCTTTTCCTCTGTGCAGCACTAGCAACTGAATCAGTAGCAAGACTTTGTCAAAATGTCTTCAGACAATCAGGAGCCTACAGCCATGTTTCCTTCCTGTTTCATCCTATCCACTGTAAGTCCAAACCTCTGACTCTTCTTCCTCATAGACAGCTCCTGGTGTCCTTCTAGAAAGCAACTGGAAGATCTCAGGTCCAACTGTCTCACAGCATTTCCAAAGATTTTCTCATCCTCTGATCTCAAAGCACAATACCAATACAGACTAAGCCTAAGGCATACTTTTCAACAGTCATGAGCTCTTTTCTATGAGGTGGAGGAAATGCAGGTGAAATATAATGAGCTGACTTCTTCAGGAGCCTGTAAGGCATGCTGGTTATATGATTGTCGTCATCTGACCCTGACTTTTGCGGTCGGTGACTGGATTGTCTTTGCTTTCCCCAAATCCCTTTGAAAAATTTCAGTAGATTTTCTTTTGACAGCTGCTGCTGCTTTTTCTCTAACAGAAAGCCATTTAAATATCCCTTTCATTGTTTTCTGGGCTCTGGCAACTACATGGAACTGGTGGAAAAAGCATAACTGGGATCTCTGCTGGGAGGAATGAGGTAGCAGCAAGGGAGCAAAAGGAGAATGCTGATGAGGAAAGCCATGTCATTCTGCAAGCTCCTTCATCCCTGGTATGCCTTGGCTGAGGTTAAGCAAGTTGCAAGAACCACATGGGAGAGGGCAGTTGTTCACACAAACATTACTGTGCCAGGGGTTTTCACCCCTCCTTCTGTATTTAGCATCTGCTAGCAGGAGAAACAGTTGAGAGGATGGAGATCCTGATCTCCTGTGAGCCAGTACAAAGGAGCCATGGGGGTGGGGATGCTCTGGTATCGGTTACGGCTGGAGTCAACCTTGGAGGAAAGCAAACAGTGGGAATAAAGGTCACAGAGGAAAGCAAGGATATCATCTTAAAGAAAGCCTCTGCTGCACAGGATTGCCATGTGCAGTGCTGCTGAGCATCTTGAAAAGCAAACCAATAGCATTAGGGTGGGAATTCCCTCTGCATTCCCCTCCTCTAGCCCCCTCACCTCTGTCTCAAGATCAAAAAGGCAGCAGCAGTGCAGCCTTCTGTCTGCGTGAGAACAGACCCTGCAGAAGGGAGCTGCCGCATGGGAAAGCTGCTCTGTGAAGATGCTTGAAAAATAAACAATGGAACATCAGCACAGAGAATGAGGAAAGGAGAAACCATTTATGCTTTGGATAGGCAAGACCCTCCTTTCCCCTCTCTTTTGAATGGCACAGTCTTCATTTCCATGTACTTATCAGACCCAGTGTAGTGTTTACAGTGAAGGCAGTTTGGTGAGGTAGACGCTGCAGGCAATATAGCGCTTGGGGGAATACATTTTGTCAGATTGTGCTTTCTGCTTATTGAAGGCTAAAATGCCCTAGCACAAACCATCTTGCAGTTTGCACTGGGGAGCAGGACGTTAATGGGTTGTGCCAGCAGTGTTTCCTCATCTTGAACAAATGACAGAAAAGACTGGGAGAACTTGAGGCTTTTTTGTCCCAAAATTCTTGCCATTAGCCTGATCTCTTGATGCACCTGACAAAATCTTTCCTTCTTTGGAGAAGACCAAATTGGTGAACTGTTCCTGAAAGGCACACTGATCTTGGGTGCCTGTTAAGGATGTGCGCAGGGCTGTTTTTTCCTCTTTCTCCATCTAGGTTTCCAGTGCGCAATACCAGCTTCCCATCTGGTATTCCTGACCCACCGCATGGGAAGCCTTGAGTAATCCCACACTGCACTGAGCATGTTTGAGTTTTGTATGACAAGATCGCTAAGTATCCTGCCCTTTGCTCTGCCCCCTCTCGTGTTTGTCACATCTAATAATGGGCAGAAATGTGGTGTGTGCCACTGAACACGGGGAATTTGTTTGTATTCTGTGTTTGCCACAGCCTTTTAATTTGAGGAGGGAGCGTGGGAGCAGGGAATGGCTAAAAACACTTCCCTTTGGTACCTCTCTACCACAGGACACATACAGCTCCTAGGGAATGATGTGAACTTCAGCTGAAGCTTTGGGTTTTAGAGTGGCAGTCATGTCTCAAGGGGCAGCCTTAAGTGCTATAAAATGCTGTATCTATTTCAGTGGATGGTGAAGGATGTATAAGATACGCTGCTATCTGTGCTCTGTTATCTGCGGTAGGGATATTGGGCACTGTAATTTCCAGAGATGATGATGTCACATTTTATGTTGTACAAAGATCAGGCAGGCTGTCTTCAGCTCTTAGCCTATGTCGGGTGCTCATACACTTTTTGTGATTTGTGCTTGTGTTACTGCCAGGTACAGGACTGTGCTGCTGCAGTCGAAGTGGTCTTTTGTCTTTAATCTCAGTGTGGGTACATTTGGAGCCTGTTCCTTGGAGAGACCCCATCTATTCAGGTAATAATAATAATGTGTGAAAGTGCAGGAGATTTCTGACTTGTGAATTCCTGATGATTTTTCCATGCTTACATATTTTATCGGTTGTGTATCTGACAAGACAGCCAGCCTGAGGGCTTTCCTAGTCTCTGATACACTTGCTCACTCTTCCTAGATGTAGCAGGTTCACTTGTTGCCACAGCTGCCTCCCATCTTTTCTCCCTTCTTTTTTATTTCTTCCTTGCATTTTTAAAACATGGTGAGTGAATAAGTGCAACACAGCAAGTCTGGGAATGTGACTATTTGAGGGCTCTTTTCGTCAATGTATCTGAAACAAAAGAATGAAAGAGGCCTTTAAACTAGTTCTGAACTCACAGAGGAAAGTTGCTAAAAATATTGACATTTTTATGAGGAGGAGGGGAGAAATTAAGACCTACTTGGAAAGGGTGGAAAAGATATGGTGGGACATAATTTGTGGCCAGCTTCAATATTAGCCATTTTGGGAGGATGAGATCAAGATTAGGTTGCAAGCTTCAATTGTCTTTATTGCCTAGTCCAAAGGAAAATGGGTCTGGTTTAGCTGGGATGTTGGCAGGAAAGGAAGACATACATAAGAAATTATTCCTCATGTGAGGCCTTCATTCCCTCCTTAGTCAGTGTAAATGGGGACAAGGTCTACTTTTGGATACATATGAGTATTCAGCAGTCAGCAGGGAAGATTCCACAAGGCAAATAAAGTCCCTGACAAATCAGAAAGGCATCTGCCTTGTTCTATAGACTATGTAAGAAGCGTGGGATCTTAAATGAGACATGAAAATTAGGTGGATTGTGCCAGTAGGATAACATTTTTGAGAAGCATCTGGTTCCGGATTGTACAATGTCTAGCATGGGTGCTGTCTGGGACAATTCCCCATCCGGGGGCTTGGTTCCATTTGCTTTATGTCTAGCCCCTTCCAGGAGCATATTGCGGAGATTTGTCTGATTGTCATCATTTCAGAAGAGAGGGATTCTGGAGCACGAGTACTTTGCCAGCATGATATTGCACCCAAGTGGGGAAGCCCCGCTGACAAGATAATTTCACTGCTTCTGGGACCTGGCTAGCATTTCCAAAGGAAGTTTTGTATATGTGCTGGCTCTGTGCACAGGAGGAATGTCCTCTGAGAAGGCTGAAGGCAGGAGATGTGCCAGGATTATTGCTGCTCTTGGGTAAAACTTCATGGTTGCCTGTTATCCAGAATATTTTAATAATGTCTTCAGGGTATTTCCTCTGAGACACTGATTTTTGGATGACTGTTCTTATCTTTATGATTTCCTAAGCTTTCTCAATATCTTTTCCACTTCCAGCTATGAAATCAAAATACAATGTTCTTTTTTATTTTATTTTATTTTGCCTTAAACAGTTGTTGTGGGCCAGCTTTATCTCTGCTGCATTTTGTGTGGCAATGACTTTTGATATCAAGCAATTTAATTGCAAAAATGCAGAAACTGAGTAACACCAGACAAAACCACCAAAAACACATGACAAAACCACTGTGCCTATAAATACATGATAATGCAGCAAGAACAGTGATTGCCAAATGCATGTGAAAATTGGTGGGGCAAGGAATGTCATTTCATGGTCCAAGCTAGGTATTGCAAATAGCTTCCCTTTCAGCTTTATACCTTTCATCATCAGAGCTGTTAGGCTTCACTTATTATGAGCTTCTGCAGCAGGCCAGCCTCACTCATTGATAAACTGGCTTCATATCAAACTGAGATTCTCTTTTTTTCTGGATGATGCGGATTCTTTTTTTTTCTTTCACTAATTGGATCATTATTTTGGAATTTAAGGCTTTTCAATAAAGGGAGAGGGGAGGGAAAGTTTAAAAGCCGTGAAATGCTTCATAAACTTAAGCAACTCAACTTTGGCACATGGGCAGAAAGTATCAGTACCCTCTGTTAGAGCCTGGGAAGAGGTTTCATTCTGAACTGGCACTACTCTGCATCATGGCCCAAATCCCCAAAGCTGGCTGTGTCCCTGTATTAGCAGAGTTCTGCTGGCACCCACCAGCTGAGAGTCTGGCACACTGAGCACTTGTTCTAGGAGAGTGAAGACAAGGTGAGTAGCCACCAGAAAGGCTGCATCAGTGTGTTTAGATCAAAGAAAAAACCTGCTTTTAAACGAAAATGCATTTTACTCAGGTATTTAGAAGATTTCAACAGCAGCTTTCTGCTGGAGGGCTTGTGTGCTGTGACTCAAAGGTGAATATATGCCACAGCCTCTACAGAACTAGCCCTGTGTAATGCAAATCAGTTTGGAGGGGAAGAGAAAGCCGGTGCCAAATCTGCTGTCTGGTTTGAGTTGCATGTTGTCCAGTTCTTATAGTAATACCTGATAAAACTTTTTTCTTGGTTTTGGTATTATCAGCAAAATGTGTTAGGCATTTTGTGGTAAGATGATGTTGCTGTGACAAAATCTGTGGGGATTTTTTTCAAACTGTGCTCTTTCTGCTGAATGTTTTTTTATCCTGTGGATGCACATGGATTATACTCCATAAAAATTATTCTAAAGTTCAGTACAATGTGAATGGGATGAGGAAAAGAAAACTTTGAAGCAATGTGTTTTAAGCTTGACAAAAACTTGAAGCCTGAAAAAGTTCTGCATTTTTAAAACCAGGATAAATACTAGACATTTTATTCAAATTTGGAATGAAACTGTGCGTCAACATTTTAAGATTTCCCATGGCAGCTGGGAAATCTTGTTGACCAAAGAAAATGGCCTAAGTAATATGGCACTGTTATTTTAGTAGAAAGGGAAAGAAAATCAGCATAGATCAAAATCATCGATACTGCAATCAGTATTGCTGCAAAAACCTGATGAGCCGGTGCATCATCTAAAGAAACTTGGAGAAAGACCTCTTACAATTAACTGTCTGAATCTTTCTCTTACCAGTTGCTTAGGGAAGTAAAACAAATAAGTGAGGCAGCTGATTCTGGTGGTCCTGGTTAGATTGCATTGGTAATTGGGATGCAAGAATGGGGAGGCCTTTCCCAAGGAGCTGCGTGTGAGACCTTAGTGTACCATTACACCTTTTTTTATAGAACACTTCACCCTTTTGAAAAGTAGTTACATTTTTTGAGACGAAATGTGGAGTTTTGGTTTGCATTTTGTAACTTGTCTTGTCTTCCAAAGGAAAACTTGGCATTCTGAACTTGCTAACTCCAGCAGGCATCCAACACGTGCTTTTGAGAAGGTGATTATTCTCTGTCACTGGGGCAGGTGTCTTTTCCTGTGAAGATTTCTGCTGCCATTAAGGAGTGATGTCCTAAAGGGGTTTGTATTTTTAGCAGCTGTGATTTATGTCCTGTGGGCTCTGTCTTTAAACCATGCCTCAAAGAGGGGTAGGTTATTTTACAGAGAAACCCATAAAGTAATATATGCTTCTGGTGTGACTTGCTTTAAAGCTGTGCATTAATTCTTGAGAACTGAGGTCAGCCTGCCTGTGCTGAGATCTGCACAATGACATTTCCATGCTGTGGCTCATTTCATGCTGATGTGAGAAGCAGGAAGTAATATTTACCATTTGAAGATACAGAGTGCTGTTAATAATAATAACAACAACTAATTAATACTAATGCAGCGCATTTTTTAATCATTCTTTTTATCCTTAAGTCTCAAAATACTTAATAGGACTTTCCCCAATTTACAGAAAAAGTACTGGGAATGCTAATGAGAATTCAGATATTGTAGGAATCAGTATCAGACTCCAGGACACATGCAATCGCTTGGTTGCAGCTTGGTGGAAAGCTGCTATATTGCTTTGGAGTTCTTGCTTTTGGGCTGGAAACATACTTGCTCTACTGGTCTGGAGACGACTTCTCTGCAGGCTGGAAACCATCCAGGATTCCCCCCAGCTCTCCTACTTCTCTTAGTAATGCAGATCAAACTAAGAATGGAGAGAGAGTAGTCTGCCTTTGGCTCCAGTTAGAAAATGGTGTTGGTTTAGACAAAGCCTCAGCCTGGACTGGGCTTTCAGTGTAATCTGAAATTACCACCAAAATTCAAAAAGCAATCTTTCCACTGCCCTAACCCAAATGTTGAGGAGAACTTCTCCTATTCCTAACTCACTTTCTCTCCAATTTCCAGGAATTTCATATGTCTCCTATCTAAGGTCTTATCATAAAAAAGCAAGACCCGGAAATATTCAAAAGAGTTGAAGGTGGTGATAGATTCCAGGCATAGGAAAATGTTGTCTTTGGTGTTGGGCTTTAAACAGATTTATCATAACTCATATACTTTCTCATGAAGAAACGTCAGGAAGCAGAAAATGTGACTTTATACATTTCACATATGGAGGGAGAATTCTTGGGAAGCCATAGTGTCTCCTCCATGGCAGACGAAGCAGAAATTAGTAAGGACCACAACAAGAGCAAATACACTTAATCCCAATACATTTAAGCACCTAAATAATCTTATGCATAATAGTCCAGCTGAGAAAGAGATATTACTATTGTTGATATTGGTTGCACTATTGCAGTATTTCCTCCACTCCCCGGTGCTCCATGCAGTAAGTCATAATTTATGGCTCTCCATGGTCTGATGAGGACATAAACCTACTTCTGTTGTGAAGATTTATAGGTAGGTTGTTGATACCAAAGCTTAGTGCTGTGTATCTTTCAATGGCATTACACTGGTGGTTATGGTGCAACAAATAGAATTTTGTTCATTATGGATTTAAGAAAATGGTGATGTATCTCTGATGTGTAAGACATATATGGAGGAATATAGGAAAGCTGTAATTTTTTTCTCGTGTAACTAGGGAGGCATGCTTTGATATCAGAGAATTGCTTTGTAAATGAAATTGTAAGAAACATTTAAATGTCAAGTATCCTTTGTCTTGTTCATTCAAACACAGAACATTTAGGAGGATACTGTTGTTAAAGCAGCTTTGCCTCTCTGACAGAGACTGGACTTAGGCAGAGTGTTTAACAGTGGAAAGGACTAAAGTGAGAAAAGCATATTTTCAATGAATTACTTTGAATTTCTCTTGCACGCCCTTTTAAGGGTTTTCTGAATTGCTACAGCAATTTGCTAGGTATTAAAGGGAACAAATTAACAGGGCCCTCTTTTTTGCAAGACAATGAAACAAATGTTTTAAGTTCTTCAGATTGCTTCAAAAATAGCTTGATGAAGATGGACGTTATAGCAAATGAAATATTTAACTAGAGTGACCCTCACTGAAGTGATGTCAAGGGTAGTAAGTAATACAATTGTCGCGTTGTATGTAATCACTCCTTTGTAAACTACTGAGGCACAATTATTTTAAATAAATTGAAATGTCTAATAGGGGCAAGGATGTTTTTCTTTAGCTAAAAATAATATATCAAATACTTATTCAATCTTTTAAATGTTGCAGGCTTAACATCAAGGCTGAAAAATTTCACTCTCTTGGTTTTATTCTTTCTAGCTAATATCTTTGCTCTAAAGCTTTCTTATGATACAAGTATTTACCAGTTTCAGTTCAAATGACAAAGAGTAGTTATCCACTTAAGTTGGTTTTCCTACTGAATAGATTAAAGAGGTTTCATTTTTTGAATGGCACTCTTGAGACTTGGCTGAAGTGTTTGTGATTTGGAGAAGCTGCAAAATTGTTATAAGAAATGTGATTCAAGAAGAAGCTTCTGAATTACCCAGACATCCAGGAAGCAGCTTTGGGTCCTGAATTGCTCCTGCAAACATTGCACCCTCGTCCCTGAGTGGCAGCATGGTGTTCTGCATGACCCATGAGTTCTTCTTGCCACTTCCAGTGATATGTCAGGAAAAAGGTCAGACTGATGCCACATGAATGTTCAGCACAGTCAGAGCTTGCTGTGAGAGTCACTGAGATAATGCTAGTGTTACGGTCTCTCCCTATGTTTCTTTTCTTCTTCGTAGGCTGTACTACCTGTAAGCTCTTTGCACAGGATTTGCAGGAACTGAGCATAAACACCTCTTCTCTCAGAACTCAGGGCTTTCCTTTTACATGTGGCCTCCCAAATCCTTTGTCTTTAGCCCCCTTACCTGATGTTCTACTGGATTATTGTGTTTCTGCCTTTGGAAAGTTTTCTGCTTTTTATCAAACATGCACAAAAATACTGGAGAAAGTGCCATGCAGTGTCAAGGCTATTGGTGCTTCTAGCTCATTGCCAGGGGCGCAACACAACTGTTTTAGATGTATCAAGGAAGATAAGATGCCCACTTACTAGTTAATTTTCTGCTTTGATGGCCAGAGTGGAGTCCTCTTGTATTCTTTTGGTATAATTTAAAACATATTGTTCTTAATTATTAATGATCCTAAAACTTGATTTGCTTATGAAGCTGTTGTTACCTTTTGCATCAAACTGTTCAGAAGTAATGCATTTAGGACATGTCCTGGAGGAAGACTGGTAGCATGGTTTTCAAGATACCAGAGGAAGCAGCTAGCAGCCACTCCTGTCACCAAGCCCTGTAAGTCAGGCACTTGACCAAACCAATGTTTTGGCATTGGTCTATGCCCAGTGTCAATGATTGTGAAATTGCCTGAAAACTCTAATCATCAATTTCTTGAATATATCCACAGTGAGCTGGAAAACAGTGTTGTCTCAGATGAATTTACCATGGACTAACTCACCATACTGCCCCTCTCCCTTTGGCAGTAGGATTCAGAACTTTGACTGTAAAAGAAACATCACTGCCTGAGCTTGAAAAAAAGAAACATCTTAGCAACAACCTTCATAGCGTTATATAGTTTCTTTTCTCAGAGGCCCCGTCACCAGCAGAGAGGTGCAGTAGTCTACAGAGCAAGATCTATTACCGCAGTAGAGTACCTTGATGCCATTCTGGGTACTCCATCGGAAGGAAGGACAGTAGCTGCTAGAATTGTAGATAGAAGAGATTTCCCTTTAAGAATCATGGGGAAAGTGTGGACCAGCAGCTATCCCTGGACCTTTGCCCTTGTCTCATTCATAGTTCAACAGGACCTTTTGTAATTCCTGTTTTCAAGTTAGCAGGAAACATGCACTAAAAACACTGCACATCAGCTGGAAAGTCTCTTCCCTGATGAGTACTGAGCTAGCAGCTTCTGAGCTTCCAGTATCAGAAGCAAAGCTGCTGCTGAATGACCAGACCTGGAGTGTATCCTCTTTAGCTGTGCATCTCCACTGCCTTTGAAAGCCCACACAGAAGGGTCTGTAGATCTTTAGGTGGCACTGGCTACAAAAGCCAGCACCTGACCTTGATGAGCTTAACAAACCCAGATCCACTGCTGTCTTAGAGTGACCCTGAGTTAGCAGCGCTCTTCTAAGCCCTGCCAACCTGAGCCTTGCGATGTCCTAACTAATCAGATTAATTTGAAAACCTGAAACTAGTTTTTTCTCTTCCCAGATAAAGAATACCATTTTTCCTGATATATATTTCTTCTGAATACTCATTTATGAGCATGAGTTGAATAACTAAAAAACCATTTATATTCTCATCAGACAGAGACATGAGCTATTAAGATGAAAATTGTTAAATAGTAGTATCATTTGATCAAAGGGCAGTATATGCTGCTAGGTTCTCAGTTTTTCCAAGAAGTTGAAAACATGTCAGATCTCAGCCTGGATCCTTATTTGTCCAGATGGAAGTCTCAGCCCTATGTTACCAAAGCTTTTGCAAGCTTTTCTTAAAAGCGTATCAAACCCTAGTGTTGCCATATTTCATATGGCAATAATTATGTCCTTTGCCTCTATTATGGATAACATTTAGCTTTATTATCATTATTATTACTTGCTACTGTTCTGCTGGGAGCACTAGTTTGCATTTAATTATGGATCACTTGCAAATAACCTTTACGGCCCTGATGCAGCAAACATTTCTAGCAGGTGTGTAATTTTAAAGCAAGTGAATGAGCCCATTTAAGTCTGTGTAGCTTAGATCCTCAGTTATATTTTGTGCCTAGCATCCACTGATTTCATGAACCCTAGACCTGAAAGATGCCTGCATGCATCTGTGCATACTGTTCTGGCTCCATGACCTACTTAGTAGGTGTGACACTGAGGCCCAAAATTGCCAAGCATGTCATATCACAGGCTGCCCAGGGATGTGGTGGAATCACCCTCCCTGGAGGTGTTTAAAAAACATGTAGGTGCTGTGCTTAGGGACATGGTTCAGTGGTGGACTTGGCAGTCCTCAGTTAATGGTTGGACTTGATGATCTCAAAGGTCTTTTCCAACCTAAATGATTCTATGATCTTAAGTCAGCATCTTAAATGAGACTGAAGCTGCACCTGGCAATCCATTAGCATTATATAGGACTCTAGGACTTGGAGACTTCTTAGAAGGAACAACTATGCTTTTTGTCAGCTTAGCACAAAGTAGGACCCCCTATCTTGCATGCTTTCTTTGGCTCAATATAAATTTTAGTAAGAAGCATCTATACCAGAAGTAAAACTTGGCTAAATTACATACCATGGAGCAGGATATGCCAGGCACATTCATAATATTGTATAATTTAATTGGCTGGTTGGAAATGCATAATAAAATACAGGGTGTTTGAGTTATTAGTTAGCTGCCTATGTAATTACTTCTGTTTAATATTTAATTGTGTTGATCTTTCTGTCTTGTCTTTGTTCCACGCAGAAAATAGATCCCTCTTTTTGTCTATTCATAGGCACTGGGCTACTGCATAGCGGGCTTTGTGGCTAATCTTTCTGATTGTTCAAATGTCACCATAAAATATTTAGCATCTTGATAACTCTAAAGCTATCACAACAAATTGGATGGTAACAATTAAAATTATGCTAACATCACTAAAACAGATATAACGGAGTGATGCTTGTTAAGCACTTAATGATCCCTTTCTCCAAGGAATTCCATTTCAATTTCTTTATGCTGCCTGATTGCTTTACTGCATCCTGCAGGTTTTTGTGCACTACCGCCCTGAGTAATACATATTCAAATCCTTCTCTGCAGCTCTCATCATGCCAATCAAGGATGCAAATGGAGGGCTATATGACTGTGTGATCAGAATTTCTTGCTTGTTTGCAAGCCCATAAATAATGGAGTGAATAAGGATCTGATGCGTAACAGTATAAAAGTAATCAGACCTTGTATCTGGCTTCTAGTAAACGTCGGTACGGCCCTGATCCAACCGCTACTGTAATCAATGGGAGGCTTTTATTGACTTTAATGGAGTTGAATTAGGCCTTGTCTGTGGTTTGAAAATTCATCTCCAGATATTGGGGCTGATCCTTGTCTGGTGTAACCTGGCTTTGTGCTCCTGGCAATCAGACAGCCATTCTGACTTACCCCGCTGAGGATGTGGCAAGCAGCACCCTATCCTGAACTGCTCTAGTCCCGCATGCACTTCAGCAGTGCTTTCTATTCAGGGGGGAGCTCTGGATTTTGCTTCATTCAGCTATTCACTTAGGAGCTTAAACTGCTTTGTGAACAGTGTTTAAAATGTATAATTATCTTTGGAAAAAATGTTTCACTTGAAAGGGATTCTAATAATCATTGTTTTCAACTTTGGTACTTTGACACTTTCATTGTTTATAAAGGAACGGTATCTTTTCCTTTTATTTTATTTTGGCTGCAAGAGAAGAAGGAGCCTAATTAGCAAAAGTAAAAATAAACTAAGTTAATGGAAAAACCAGTTCTTACAAATTTGCAGACCTTTTCCTGCAAATGCCAATATTAAAAACTATAAAGGTTTTATGAAGTCTCCTTGCTTTGGGGTTTTGTTGGGATGAATGGGCAGAGAAGATAGTAACTCTGTGTGGATGAAAGGCCCTTTGAATGTAATTTTGTGGATCATCTATATTATGAACCACTTAGAGCTGTGATACCCTTCCTGTTTCTTAAGTATTACAATGAGTATAAAAGACCCTGTAAAATTCTTTGAGCTGAGACTTATTCTGGCTTCTCTGCTTTGAAAGGATACAGAAAATACATGATTTGCGAAGTCTTCTGGCCAGCTGAGCTCTCCAAGGACAGGCTTGAAGGCATGCTAGATTGGTGTTCTGGAGCAGCTCCAAGAATGCTTGGCCAAGTGTGTGATGGCAACTGTACCTACCCTGAAAATCAGGGCAGCAAATGTGTACCTGCTTCTGAGTTGTGTATTTGTTTATGGGCTTACTCCACAACAGTGAAAGTCAGCATAGGGATGTTTCCTTCAAAACAGTGATGCTGATTTATGCCAGCTGAAAATCTGAGTCTCCGCCTCCTCATGTATGTATAGGCACCACTGGTTGTTTTTTGCTGTGGCTTTGTTTTCCCTCGCTTGAGCATATTTCCAGCAAAAACAGTGGAAGCAAGTTGGTTGTGGTTATTTCAGTGAGAAATCTGTCCTGCATATAGGGAAGTACTTGGCTGTGTTGGGAAGCAGGATACAATGACCTTGTTATCTCTCAGCAGACTGGGTAGTGGCAGTACTGCGGCTCAGCTCTCAGCAAGCGGGTCTTTTGCTCAGCCTGGGAGTCAGCTGAGGCGAGAGCTTGGCCAGATGAACATCTGCCCACCAAAGGAATCTGTCCCAGTATGCTCTGGTTCCCATATACCTCCTGTGGATCCTGCTAGCTTTTCCCCACTCCCAACTGACCTATTTGCCTCTACGTGAGATAGAACAATTGGTGAGGTTAAGGTGCATTTATGGGTCCTGCTGTGCTCATGGCATTTCTGGTACAGACTTGTTTAGAAGTAATCACCTTCCAGAAGGTTCATGTGAGAACCCCCTCTTTGATCTAGCCACTCGATATTGCTATAAATAAATTCTCTGCTGCTCTTGTTTTCAACAGGAAGGCTTCTTTGCCTGGCACTACCAGGCTATCCTGCTTTTCAGACCTAAGCTGGGAAACAAGAGAGACTGCTGGGCTTTACAGGAGACTTTTATTTCTTTTTTCTGTAAAATCCTATATTTGGAGATAAGTTTCATAGGTTGATGATAACCCCCTTATAAAAATAGTGTGTGCCACTTAGCCATTTTCTAAGTTCTGGCATGTTTTATTTACAGTAAATGAAAGCAAGAAGGTAAAGTGTTTTTTTATTTTCTTACTTTCCTGTGTTCTGTATTTATAGGCTTTAACATTTGCCCTCCATCCTCTTCCTGTGTTCATTCAATATCAAATCATGTAGCAGTAGGCATGGATGTCATGGCTCATCTTTCTGCCATGGTATGCTCCTCCTGAGCATTTGACTGCAAAGTATTTGGTAACCATTGTTTGTAGGTGAAAATTGTCATTGCTTTTTCTTTTTTCTGTGATGGCTTTTGGAAATACACCTTTTCTCTTACGTTTAAGGAATTCCTTACGTTTAAGGATTTGGGTTCATGACTATATTGGATGAGTCTAAGAAATAAAGCCGAATTCAGCTAAAACACAGAGAAGGACTGAAGAGGTCCAGCAAACAGTCATCAGAGAGAAAGAGTATAGCCTGGCAGGTCTGCAGAGCAAGTAAGGTGGTAGAGATAAATTGCTTTATTTCAACTAAACATCTGTGCATTCTTACCACTCATGTTCTATTACTATGCTGGTGAGTAGGATTTCTTCAATGATGCTGTTCACTTTTGTTCATTAGTATTTGAGGTTACAAATTGTTTGAAAGCAATTTAACTTTTCACATAGAAATTTCACTCAGGTGGAGGCTTCTCTGTGCTAGGGAAAAAGTGAACAGAATTTACATTACAATGTTGATTTTAAAGTCGTGAAGTGTGGAAGCCTCCAGAACTACCCGTTGCTAATATGTGGATCAGTTCTTCCACCTGTTTACCTCCTCATTTATACATTATTTTTTTACCAGCCAGATATGTTGTTGGCTCCTGCCTATTTCCTGGGGAAGAGTTTGTTCTCTTCCGCATCAACTTCTAGTGTCTGTTGGTCTTTCATCTTGTAGATCTGTGCTTAGTACCTCTCCCTGACCCAGTCTGTTTGGTCTTACTCTGTTACTGTGGAAAGTTCAGGCCACAAAGACTTTGCCCTTGTTATCTTCATGTGCAATTAGCACAGACTGCTAGACAGTAGACGTAAATCCTACTGTTGCTAAGGGCACTGGGAGCCTGGCGATTGAGTTCAGTGGGGTTAGCGTTTGGGCACATTAGAGCCTTTCAGTGCAGCGTAGCTTACAAGTAATTTAGAATATGAGATGGACAAACATGTCGTGATTAAGTCCTTAGGAGCCTTTAGGAAGCTGTTTTTATACAACCGTTCCTGGTGTGTTGACATTAAATGTCCTGTCAGGCTGGACATGTGTCCACTTCCAGGCATGAGCTGACCTCTCCAGTAGCTGTAATTAGAGATAATTTTCAGATTTATATGATGAGTTTTATTTTATAATATGTACATACACACAATCCATGCAGAGAAGAAAACCTGTTCTCCTCAAATACAACTACCTCTCCAGCTGTCTTCAGAATACTCTGCAGTGTCTGTAAGAGCCATAAAATAAGTGCAAGCTTATAAATTCACTTTTTTCAGTTAAGTGAGCTTTACTCATTCCAGCCTGTTGCTGTGGAGATAGGTACAATATAGGAACCTTGGCAGTATGACAGGCAATTAAAATACCAAGATGTTTAGCCATGTATGAGTATTTTCACACAGTGAGACCTCTAAGCTTAGCCTGCTACTGACATTGTTAGTTATTGAATCAATTGCATGAGATGAGGTTGACAGGTGTAATTATATATTTCTATGGTGATTATGTATGGCCTGTCATAGAGACCAACGTGCCTGTAACTTTGTGCTCATTTAGTAGTCATTTATTGGGTGAAGTATTGAAGTTGGCATGCCATTTACAAGCGAAGGAAATGTAAAACAAAACAGAAGTCCATTTTGAAATATAATTGATTCATTAAAACATTGACCATTACTTGCTTTTAGTACACTGAAATATGTCTTCCCATATTTCCTACAGATCTCTGTTATTTAAGCATGTTCTTGCACCCTGACTTTAACAAAAGAATAAAACTCATGCAATGAGTTAATGGGAACCTGGATCAGGTCTTCAGCTACCATATACTGGGAGAAGTTATGGAGCTGGCTGGAACCAGCTGAATATGGGGCCATTTTTAAGTGTCGGGCTTACTTGTTAAAGCAGCTTTTGTTTTGTCTTAGAATCTTTTAAAATAAACTTCTCTCTATATATATACACTTCTGTACAATCTTCTTTGTTGCAATAAGTACTCTTCAAAATGTGCTTAAAATTATACAAGTATTTTTGAAATACACTGAGGTGAGACATGAGCTGTTGCTGAAATTCCTTATTCATTTTCTAGATAAAAATTTCTCTGTGCAGTGACATCACCCAAAATTTTACTATATCATTTCCCAAATAGTTCTCTCTGGCCTTTTGTGCCACCCTGATGAAATGAGTGAAAAGTCTCTGTTTCTCAAATGAGAGGAGGCAGAGAGAAAATAAATATTGGTCTCAGTTTACTTAGAGATTCTCTAACCTGGCTGAAGTAGAGGAACCAATTTGACTTGTTTTCCTTAGCCATACCTCTCTGCAATACAACTGTTAACCTTATTCACAGCAGTTTTGATGTCTGAGATAGATACCTGAGGTGTGGTGGGGATTTTTTGCGTGGTGGGTTGTTTCTTTTTTTGTTGTTTGTTTGGTTGTTTTTTTTTCTTTTTTTTAAGTAAAAGAGGAGCTGTTTTCAGTGACTGCTTTAACAAGAAGAGCCCACTGTCTTTTTTAAAAACCCAGGATCCATGTTTTCCCTGGTCACCTAGGACAAGCTGAAAAATGCAAGAGGACTTTCTGGAAATAATAAAAAAAAATATTCCCCCTTATTTTACAGATGTGAAAAGGACCTTTTTATATGTTTAACAAAGAATTTTCATTGTGTTCTTAATTAAACATTAAGATTTTGAAACTATCTTTACCAAAAAATTGTTTTTCAACAAGTTTGTGCAATATTTCTTGGGGAAAAAACTGAAACTTTTGGGGAACATTTTCAGTGTGTTTCAAGATTTTTTTTTTTAAAAGCAATTTTATAAAGAATATTCTATTTTATTTCTTAGCACAGAGTTTAATTTTGAAGTAAAATTCTTCTCTTAAATGCACAAAAGAAAATGGTTTGATGTGCTCTTTATTTCAGGTCAGAGAGCAAGTCCTGAAGGAATAACCATTAATGTACAACAATTAGAAAAACGTCATGCTTTGTAAAACCTCTTTTTACAGAAACTCCTTATGTTGCACATCAATCCACTTTCATATCTGAAAATAAAAAAAATTAAGTTCATCACTGGGAAAAAAACCCTGGGTTTGTGTAATTTAAGTTCTTACCTCATTTGAATGGCATTTCTTGCTGGTTCTTCAGCCATCCAGCTGATGAAAAGGATAGAGGTCATGCTGGAAGGTGGACCTTGGAAAGGGAATTTTTTTTGATAGCTAAGCAGTTCCAAAGGCCCTAAATCCTATTTGGAAGGAACAGAGATTGACTTGTCGCTTAGGGGTAAGCCAGGTGAGACATGGGGAAAAGGCTGAGGTTATTCTTGTGCTAAAGGTCTGAAAGTTGGAGAGAACACTGTATGTGAAAGAACACTGACAATCTAAAAAAAGAAACCCCTATATGTCAGTTTGGTTTTAAACTGAAAACCACTCAAACAAACATAAGGAAAAACAGTCTCCTGAAACTCAGGAATATTTTTTTTATGTCTGTATAAAGGCCCACTGCTATCCCTTCCCTTTTCAGAGTTGTGTTTTGATTTTGTTTTTGGTTGGGTTTTTTTTGGTGTGGTTTTTTTTTTTTTTCCTTTCTATTTGATGGTGTTCCCTTTGACCATCATCACATCTTGGAAGCTGGTCCTGTAATAATAAGTTCGGGTTAGTATCATCTTTTGCCTCATTTTAAAGACGGGACTATCAGGATTTTTTACAATAGCAGTAAATATAAGAATAGCTGCTGCTTCAGGATGGGAGTCTCATTTTCTTCATTGTCATTGCTGGTTCCTGGTGTGAATTTAGCCAAATAATGAATATTCAGAGAACTGTCCCTTGAAGTCAGTAGCTAAACCAGATTCAAGCTCCAAAAAGTGGATGCAAATCTAAACTTGGAAAGTTTAATCCTAAAGTTTAGAAGAATTTGTTTCCCTAGTCTTATCTGCCTAGCATACATTGGCCATAAGTTTTCCAGTGGGAAGAATTTGGGTTAATATCTGGCTTTCTAATCATGTGCTTGGAAGGACAGCTTTTGTTGCTGTTCCAGAAAATTTCCGAAGCGTGGCAGTAAAATGCATGGTGTTCCAAAAAAATTATCCTGAATAAAGTGATGTCTTGTGAATTGCGTTACACCCACGCCCCGCCACCCCCATAGCTAAGCTTGAATTTGGGGGCTTTTTTTCAGTCTTGCAACTGGAATTAGATTCAAGTAGCATTAAAAATCACAGAATGTTTGATGTTGGATGAGATCTCCAGAGATCATCTAGTTCAACTCTCCTGCTCAAAGGAGGGTGAATTGGAGCAGGTTGCTCAGGGCCATGTCCAATTGGGTTTTGAATATCTCCAGGGGTGGACAGAGTCCACAACTTCTCTAGGTATCCTATTCCAGTGTTCAATTGCTCTTACATAGGTCTCTTGTGTTTAAATGAAATTTTCTATATTTCAGTTTGTGCACATTCCCTCTCTTCCTTTCACTGGACACCACTGAGAAGAGTCTGGCTCTGTCATCTTTACTCCCCCAATCCATTTATAAACGTGGATAAGATCTACCCCTGAGTCTTCTCTTCTCCAGGTTGTACAGTCCCAGCTCTCTCAGCTTCTTGTATGTCAGATGGTCCCTTAAGAACCTTCTGGGGAGCCCAAGGCTGGACCTAGCACTCCAAATGTGGCCTCACCAGTGCTGATCAGAGGGGAAGGACCACCTGCTTGCACCTCCTAGGAGGCTTTTCCTCATGCAGCCCAGGAGGTCACGGGCCTCTGTCACAGGGGTGTATTGTGGCTCATGGGCAACCTGGTGTCCACCAGCACATTATGTGCTGTTCTTAGTCCCCTTTCAGCAGTGGCACAGTCTGTTACATCAGTCTCCTTAACTTTCCAACAGACTTTCCCTTCTGGTTTGGAACCTAGGAAAAGACACTTCTGAAAAATCTCCATTGGCTTGATAAATACTGTGTATGACAAAATCAATGGCAGAAACTCCCACTGATGTCAGTCTGGCTAGATGTTGACTTTTGACTAGCCTTCATTCTCCGTTTCACATTTTGGGACCCCCGGTAAACAACACTCATAACTTTTGGTCTGATCCAGTGATTTTGTATTGGTCTTTATTCTGTCATTGTTCTGCATAAATGACCTTGATCTGACTTGAAGCTGATCTCCATGGTAGGTAGGCTTTGCTGTGGGTTTTTTCCTGTAATTTTTAAGTCATAGATGTTTATTTTGGTGTAATTAAAGGTAACACTTCTACTGAGACTATGTAGAGGAAAAATACCCGTTATCTATGTCATTGAGAGATCTCCTGTTATTCAGCTAAAGTATTGCAGCTTTGTGTAAGACTCGATCATGTCAAGGAGTCTTTCTTTAGAGTGTCCATGTGGCAGCTTGATTGCAGCAGTGGGATTTTATGAACACTTTGGAATTAAAAACCAACTGTGATGGTGGTGCTGGGTCAGGGCACAGCTGCAGTGACTTAATTTCCAGCCCACGTGCACTTGCAAATCCTAGAATCTTTTTGCCTCCCCAGTTTCACCGTGCTGCACTCATGCACCAGCCCATCTCAACTGTACAGCAGAGGATTGCTGTGCTGCTCCTTTCCTTTCAGATCTTGTGGTCCTGCTACAAGTTCTTCTAAACAATGAGAGGAAATGGGATTACTGGGAGGAGTTTGTGTGTTTTGCAAATTGCAAACAGTCCCTGTGTTTCTTCTCATTGCCTTATCCTCCTGGCCACACTGGTAGCTCTTGTGTTGTTTTTTAAGGCTTATTGCCCCTGAAGCTAATGTTCCCCTTCCTGATGTTGTTTCAACACTGCAGTCCCTGGGTGTCCTAGCATCCTTGTCTTGAGTTAGCTGATGGTACAAATGGCACAGCAAATATATATTTTGAATCAGCATAAAGACAACCAGATGGCTGGCTTCTTGAACAGCAGTTGCAGGAGGAGACTCACAATGCCTGGGAACAGTTGCAATGTTTTACATGTTGCATGGTCACTTGTTCTGGTTTCTTTCCTATCTTTGCCCTTCTCTGCCTCATCTTAACCCTCTGAAGTTTTAATCACATGATTTCTCTTTTAAAATTATGTTCTGGGAATTTAACATCTAATAGACTACACTCATCCCTCATTAAATTCAATGAACTTATAGCAGGACTGAATATAGTCCAATGTATGATGCTACTCTTTGTTGAGAATCTCCCTAGCAAAAGTACTTTGCAAATCTGGGAAAAGAGATTCCAGTATCATTGGTCTGGGTTTTGTCTTCTGCCCACAGGATTTGCTTGCAAGAACCTCTACTGTTTCCCTGTCTGACACCAAGCTACTACGTGGGTCCTTCTTGTATTGTTTTAAAAGATCACGCGCAGCAGACAGGAATTGCAAACTTGTGGCAGTTTTCTTTAAAAATCAAGAACCATATTATTAATTCTTTCATCTTAGTGGCAAGTATGACATCATCAGTGAAAGAAAAGGACAGAATTTGGTAAACAGATTTACGAAAGGCTGTGTGTTGAGAAGGGGTAGTGCAACAGCTGCTGTTTGGATTTCTAAATCAGTTAGCTGTGGCAAAATGAATTTAGGGTCAAATAATGCTCAGCAAAAGGGGACTTAATCCTCATCTTTAGGTTATGTTAGGGAGAAAGGAGTGGTAAGGACTTGTCTGAGGTGGAGAGCAGGCCCCAAGGAGAAAAGGAAAGGGAAATAGAGTTGTGAATCTAGATAGGCTCAGAGGTAGGTATTTTGAGTTCAGCCTCCGTGAACAGGGCAAAGACATTGTTTTCTATATGAATCATTTGATATAGATTTTTTTTTATATAGAGATATATATATAAAAATATAATTTATTCCCCCTGCACCCTCCCTCCCGCCAATTATATAGAGTTTCTATAGTGCTTATAAAAAAACATTTGGGGGCTAAACCATATGATGAAGGAGAAAGCCTTCATAAAAGTTACCAGACTAAACTCTGAGCGCAACAACCTAAAGACACTTATGGGCCAAGCTTTCATTTCCTTCCTGGAGAACATATGCTGCGCATGGGGGCTAAGGAGTGGAGCAAGTTAAAGGTACAGTGCTAGAGTAGACAGTGGTGGGGGAGCTCTTGATGGGTTTCAGTGGAGCCCTTTTGAGACAGGCTGTGCCTGCAAAGTGCATGCAAGCCATTGGCAGGGTGGAATCGGTCATCTTTTGAACAGAGATGAGTGTAGCTTAGCTGGGAGCTCAGGGGCCAATGAATACCAATGCCCTAAAGAAGATCTGAAAATATATAATAGAGAAGAACTGAAATGAGCATGAGGAAAAAGGAGGGGTGCATCTAACAGAGCTTCCTGAATCTAGGCATTGCTTGTCGTGCTCATTTCGTTTGCTCCAGCAGCATGTCTCCCTGGTGTTGTGGCAAACTGCTTCCCATGAGCAGCTTGGGTCCCTCTTCCCAGATGGACTGCAGACCTCATTACCAAAGAGGGGACAATGTATTTTCCTAATCTGCAGCTTTAATGCCCCCCTGGATAGCTTTAAAACCGATCAAGCTCTGTGTGGAGGTCAGAAAATACAGCGCAAGCTTTCACAGGCCAGTTAGAACTGCACATCCGCTTACTGTCAGCACAACACGGCCAGCTTGGAAGCAGCAGTGAAATGTAATTGGGATAGGGTATGAGCAAAAGGGACAATTTGCTTTTCCTATGTACACTTAGTTTTTGTTCTCGTATCGTATTTATTTCTGATTTTTAAAGCAATTCCTTGTGTTTTGTTCCAATCTTGACCACATGCCTCCAGCAGCTCCCATGTCTCCTGTTGCTGATGTTCTAAATGATGTAGCCATGAACGAAGTATTTTTTTTTTAATGTACCATTTTTAATTGGTCTAAAGGCTAAACTTTTAAAAGCCATTGCTCATTTGCATACTGAACTTGATGGTAAAAAGCAAGTTTGCCTATTTAATATTTGCTTTGATTTGGTGATCAGTCATTGCTCTTAATTATTTTTTACCATTTCCACATGAGTGATCAGGAAATGAACTGCTGTCTCACACTTTCAGCAAGTTAAAAAGAGCCTAACTATGGTATTTCCTTATTGACATTTTACTTGCCCCTGTGCAGAATCTTTTAAGATGTTGTTCCTCTTGAGTTGCCCGCCTCACAGCTTGAGTGATGCCACAGCTTTTAAAAATGTTTCCCTTCTGACTTGCTGAGGTGATGAAGACAAGTAAAGTCATCCAGCATAAAAGGTATACATGAACAAAACATGAATTGAAGGTGCGGGTCAAGTTACAATCCAAACAACAAAAATATTAGAAACAGTTTTGGAGACTGAGGAGACCAGTCTTGCAGTACACATCTGCAATGAGAAATAATATCATCCTGGGATCCTGTGTGATGTTTATACACTGATAGCAAATCCTCTTTAAAAAAAATAAAAAATTGGTTTATTCTGCCCCTTTTTCTGCTGATGTTTTTCATCTTTTCATTCCTTTTCAAATCAGTAATGACTGTAAATCGCTCCTTGCCACAGAAAGTGCTGTTTTCGAAGAGCAGTGATTTGGTTCTTGTAATCTTATTTATTAGTTGTATTCAGTAAGTGCCCAACCTATGCTCTAAATGCCTTTTAAAAATACACTAATAAACAGACCTTGATTGTTCTTTGATTGAATTGCAGATAAGCCACTGATGATATAAATATCATTTCGTTAATCAACCTTCCTACAGAGGCGCTTCCAGCACAGACACCAAGCTCCATAGTGTATCTGTCTTCTTGCAGACATTAGATAAGATGAAGATGAGCTGGAAGGTAGCCTTCTCTGTGCTTCTGCAAAGTTGGGTTTTCAGGGCTTTAACAAATTGGCTGGCTTCACTGCAATTATTTGACTGATATGAGAGTGTCGTGAAGGAGATTTATTTGTGTAAATAGTAAGATTTGCCACAGTGGGACCAGAAACTGCTAGGCTTGGTTTAATTTATGTTGCTGATTGAAAAAAAATGGTATTCAGATTTTTTTATTTAATGTACTTTTTCTGCATGTTTTTAGATGTTAATCTTGGTTTCTTTGAAGTCACAGGCACTTTGTCTTTAAGGGTTAGGATCTGGGCACTGCAAAGCTGAATTGGAGTAATCACTAGATACATCATGACTGATCTTGCAGCACCTATACATGTACCTCATATTTGGTGGGTTTGAAGAGAGGTTACTAAAGAACTGAATGGAACTATGATACCCCTGGCAGAAAAATGTCTGAGGGCTATCCTGCAGGACATTTTGTGAAGCCAGCTGTAGAGTGACACTGCAAGAGGGGTGCAGGAATCCCTCTGCATCATATCAGCATGTTTTAAAAGGTTCCTGAGCCTTCTGCCAGGCACAAGACAGTATTTTCTACTTGGATGACACAATAACCACAGACTTCTGCAGAAAGTGACATATTCTGACCTGTGCTGGAGGTCAAAGTGAATGTAACACAAGTAGACCACATTCCACAAAGGTGATAATGCTGGTTGTCTCTGCATGGGGTATGTTAATAGGAAAACAACGGCAATGTTGTGTGGTTTTCTAAATCTTACAGCTCTTGAAAGATTACATCAGTTCTAAAGGAGATAAAATAAAGTACCTTGCAAATGTTGCTTCAGGGAGATTGTCTCTTAATAGCCAAACCTAGATGATTTCTCGCATGTATTGTATTCTTTAGTCACTGCATTAATAGCATGATGTTGCTTATAAAAACCGTTTCTAGTCAGGTTGCCTTAGTTTAATCAAGAATGTTAAGTAATTTAAAATCAAAGGGAGTACTTATTTAAGCGGCAAACAGCAGAAGGATGAACTCTTAGCATCACCCTGTTATATCCCAAGTTGAAGTGGAAAGGCCGCTTACAAGCTGTATGGGCTTGTGTCTGATATGTGAGCAGACTGGTGCTGTAGCTGTGTTCCACTGATAGTACCTGTTAATCCATTTTTTGAACAGAGACTTTTCTGGTGATGCATCAAACCCTGTGAAATCCTGTAGGTGACATAGTATTATCCTTGCAATTCGTGTTCTTCAGCAAAGGTCACACCCAGGTAAGCCCAAACTTTTTAGTTTTAAGGCTGAAATTTTAGCTGCATCTCTGACTTGCTGAAAACTGGAAGTGCTGCCTTCTTCCTTCTGATTTAAGGGCTGGTGACTTTCACTTTAGATGGTTTGGATGTCATAGCAAAAGGCTAATACATTCTTACAGCTGCCTTGCCTTGCTGCTGAGCTGGGGTGTAATTGGACTAGTTTTTCAGTGGTTCAGATGTCAGCTGGGTGTGGGCTGAAGTTCACTTCTACGATTTATTTCAAAGGTCTTTAGAGCTGGGCTTCTAGGCCTTATTTAGGTATTGAAGTCAGTGCAGTGATTTTCTTCAGTATGCCGTTCCTGCTGCATTTGCAGTTGATTGAAAGGTCTGGGGAGAACTATTGGGAGATGTGTGTCCTCTGAAGCCTCGATTCTGCGTATCCCGTATAGCAGAGCTGGAAAGATTTGTTCTAATGGTTGAGAAGAGTATTTCTCAGGGCTAAGATAATATTTAATGCTCCTTTCAGCTTCTTACTAGCTGAAAATTAAGAACTCTGAGCACTTTCATTTTTACTGTGTTTTTCCATTTGACTTAAAAATATTACTGTGGATGTGCTGACCAGCCACTCTTTTTTTTTCCGTAAAGGAAATGGGAGCTTTTAACATGCTCTCACGTGTGTCTGATTTACACTAGGATTTGCGAATTGAGACTGGCGTGATTCTAATCTACGGCTGTGCTCCTCCTGGGGTCTCTTCTGCAGATGTAGTATGGGAAGATCTGGTGACTCTTTCTGCTTGAGGAAAGCAATGAATGGCAGCAGAGGTGCTTGTGATCCGCCAGTAGACTCAGAAAGGCAACAGTTAGTCCATTCCTATTTAGAAATAGTCTCTACAACCATTGTAATTGCAAAATATTATTTTTAAGGGATAAACAAATGTCCAAAAGATAAATAAAAGAGCCTAATAATAAAATTGAAACTTAGTTCTGTTTTGTATCTGTCCACTGAAAAACGTACTCACTACTTTTAAATTCTTTTGAAACAGGAATCAGTGTGCCAGGCTGAGTATAACCCAGAGGCACCCAACTCTGGGGCTCCTCCTGGTGGTTACACCCTCGACCTCGTCGGTTAAGCCTGGAACCATATGCCATGGCTTCTCCCAGGATAACGCGACCTTCTCTCACCAATTTGTAAGCGCTTCGGTTGGCAAACAGCATCTAAAACTTCAGAGGCTTCTATAAATATGTAAATAGAAATGAAATATTTTTCACAGTATTGCTTTTAACTGTTATAGTAAGAAATGCTCCCAAAATCCAAAGGCAGGCTTTAATACACAACACAGGTTTTGGTTTTTATTTCTCTTTTTAAAAATACTTGGATAGTTGCAGGAAATGATGGAAAGAATACAGGTGAATGGAAACAATCTATATATATTGCATGTGGCTTAATGTACCTATAGGCTCATTTTTGATGAGTAAGAGCTAAATAAACTTTGTTTAAAACACCAGATGGAGAAGCCCTCCACGCTCTATTTGGGATTACCCACGTGTAATGAAGCTGCCTCTTGTAGCACTCGGTAAGGTGACCACTCAGTAAGATGGCAGGCATCCTGGGGTCAGGAAAGAAATGCTGCTGCCAGCATAGCAAATGTCCTTTCTTCCCTCACCTTCCCTCAAGTTAACTCAACAGCTCGGGGCTCCGATCTAGCTGCATTACTGGGTGGTTTTGCCTTGTTCTAATCCTGACTTACCCAAAATGAGCTTGGTGACACCAGCAGAGCAATCAGCAAGGTAAGAACTGTGTTATCCAGTACCTTGGTCATTGTCCTTGCTGCAGCTGGAGCAGCGGAAGCTGTGGAATGTGACTTGTGTAAGGTGTTGGGCTGCTTTTATTTTTTTCTGAAGAGAAACAGAATTCCCTTTGAAATGCTGGGGTTTTCAGAAGGATACTGAAATACAGCACTATCTCGGTGTGATCAGCAGCTGCAGTAGCTTTGGTACCAAGTTATGATGAAAAACAGATTCCATTGCAACTGATCCACTACTAGAAATATGAATCATATCTCTTTCTACCAGTGGTTTTTCATACCCTTTCTGGCTCTTCATGGTATTATCTTGTTTGACAAATACCCTCAGATTGTATAAAACGAATGCTTTGTGGAATTCGTGGTGCAGCTCTTAAGAAATAAAAAGCATATTTATGAAGTCTCCTTTTGCACATGCAAAGTACGTGCCTAGATATGGACGTATGAGCACGTAACATTTGCACGTGTTTTAAACATGCGCATGATTAAAGATTAATTATCTGCCCTGAGTGTGGTGCAGAGGTCTGTTTATGCTGCACAGTGTGGGGGAGTCTGTAAGGAGGATACTGTTACTGAGCATGGAGTTCCCTCTGGTCTCCTTATTGCTCTGGAAAGGAGTCTGTATTGATTACAGCCCTACCAGCATGCTGGTACGGGCCAAGTGCTGCACATTGTCATCTTCTTTCTGCCCATTTCTGGTCTCCAGATGAAGACTGTAGTGCCTTCTTTTGCTTCTCTGCTGTGATATGGGCAGATGACATAAATTCATGAATGAGGCTTGTGCAGAGCCATGCTCTAAGTGACCTGGATGCCTTTTTTCACATTCAGACGTTCTGGTGCTCTCTAGGCCAGCTGGTTAGTTTTAATGATTCCATTTGGATCTGGTGGTCCCATGCACTTTATTTGTTTACCCATGATATCTGTGTGTCCGACTTGGCTGTGATGTCTTGTCTTTGTTCTATGTTGATTAACTGTGGCAACCTTAGAGGTGTTTCTGTTTCTGGATTTCTCCAAACTTCTTCAGCATGGTCACCATCAACTTCCCATGCATAGTGACCTAAAATAGCATCATGTGTCCCTGAACTGACTTGCCTGAATACACTTTTAGACCATAATAATAGAGAGCATTCTTGACACATGCACCTTGAGGAAAAACACACAGAAAATGGAAAAATAGCCACATTGAATGGTATTTCCAAGTCAATGAGAGTTGTGTATGCCAGCTAGGTCTGTGCTGTGCTCAAACTTGAGAAGACTTATGAGGCATCCAGCTGACACAGATGATGCTGACACTGAAGGACAGGCTTTATTTGAGGATTGTGCTTTAGAATTATATGGCAGATACAAGTGTTTTTTTTTCTTTTTTTTTTTTTAATCTTTTAGTTAAAGTCTTAATTCTGCAGTTAACTTTACTTCCATCCGTTTAAATGTTTATGGAGTTGTCCAAACCTTACAGTGTGTTCATGGTGTTGTGGTGATATTGCAGTGACTAAAGGCAGGTTTTATTTCCGTATTTCTATCTGTGCATGTATATCTATGCATATCTGCATACCTCATTTGGTATTATTTGTAATTGTTCAAGGGTCTTCAAGTCTTACATTTCCCTACTTTCAAAGTAACTGTAAGAACATTTATAAATGGAAAACTAATTGCTTAATCACTTGACTTGTGAGTTCTTGGAAGGAAAGACATCTTGCTGTGGTACAGCACAATACGGACATCTATCACCTTAACAGCAGACAAGACCACCTTAGGTCTGTGCAATATTTCTGTACTACAAGTGCAAGTGATAATAAAACATAGATCACTGCGTCAGCCAGATACAAATCTGATTCGGATAATTTCATCCAACGAACCTGTTGATCTTACTCTATGCTATTTTTGTCACAAAGATTGTGCTTGAAGAGCCTAGAAGTAGTGTTGTAATTACAAGGTGTAGTGGATGCAAACTTTTTTATTTATTTTATTTTAAATACATGAGTTAACCTGCCTGGTTTTCAGTGTTTTGTAATTAAACGGAAGTCTAGGAGATGTTTGGGATGACTAGAGCTTATCCAGGATCTTTATAGCTCCCTGAAGACAGAGGTTAAAATATCCATACTTTTCAATTTTGTGTTTGTTTATTTTATATTTTTTTTTCCTCTGTATGCAGCTGACTTTCAGTTATAAGAATCAGTGGTTTTTTGGACGTTGTTACCGTTATAAAAAGAGCGGTAGTTCTAAATACCTTCTGAGCCAAAGGTCTTATTTGACTTTGTGACCTGGGTGCAATTTAAAGTAAATTACACTATTCTGTGACTTCTTAGATTTTGGCTCATAGTCTTTAGATGCTTTCATTCCTGCACCTGTCATCCATTAGGAGACCTCCTTCTGTGATCTTTCATCGTTCAGAATATATGATGATTTTCTTAAACACTTCAGCTAATTGGGAGTGACTCTTGCTTTAAAATATATGGCAGTATTTGTAAATACCAGATGTTGGGCAAGCTTTAAATAAATACATGCAATTTGAGAAGAATTGTTGAAAAATGTAAAGCCACTATAAAACTGAATGACTACCGTAAGGGCCATGTTGTATACAGGGCAGACCAAGCACACTGTTCCTTGAGTAAGCTTGCTGAAACAAAGTGTCACATGCTCTTCATTACAAGAGAGACATCTGTTGGTGTCAGTCCTTGTCCTTCAACATGCTACCTGTCCTTACACTTTAATGGCAAAGTGCACTGATTATAGTGTTTGACAGTTTGGTAAAAAGAGCATCATTTAAATTTAATGTAAATAAATCCCTCCTAATATAAGGTCCCAATTACTGTGTATACTGCTCTGCATAGCAACATGAAGAGATGGAAATGGGTTTGTGTTTGATTAAAATCAATGGGGATGTGAGAATGAGTCCCACAAATGTTTTTATGAATTAAAATAACTGCACATGCCCTTTTGTTGTCTTTCTTGTTAGAAGCCAAGCTCAGTACTTGTTGTTTGCATTCTTTCTAATAATCTATCTTGAATTTCATATTCACATCACAAGAGAGTTCTTTCAGAAGCATGAGTAGCTGGTGGGAAACCCAGAAATTAGAAGAAAGGCATAGCTTTGGTTAGAACAGTGGTGTCTTACACCGTGTGAACTCACACATTGTTTAAAAAATACCCATGAAGTGGCCAACCATAACATCTGTCATACCTAGGTAGAAAATTCTGAGTCAGGCATTGACTTGCATCCTTAAATCTTAGGCGGGCTTAGGCCAGACTTTAAATCTCTAATGGGCTATATTTCTTTGTAGGTATGACCCTTTTCAAATACCACAGGACACCAGCATAGCTAAGAATGCTACCATTCCCTGGTGGATTTTCCTTGGAGATTTTTATTGTTAGCTCTAAGGAATAAGATGAGGTGGCGGGGGGGATGGTGGGGAATCTCATTTAAAGGTTCAGGTTTCTGAATGTTCAGGCCAATCTAAAATAGAATTGCAGAGAGGATCGTGTAGCTGCTAACAGTTATTCTGAAAGTGTAAATGTTATCCACTAGACAGAAAAGTTGCACATTTATTGGTACTGGATTTTTGACCCAGTAACTATTATGGTCTCTCTTGTGAAAGAGTATTTATGGACTCTTAAATGCTTGTATCGTTTGGCTGCTGTACACACAAATCGACTCTGCATGCTAAAAAGTCCTTCCTTGAATTTTCTTCCTAGTTAAAGCGCTGTTCCTAAATCAGATATTCCTTCAGTCGCTATACACTTGGAGTTCCTTATGAGAAGTCATTAACAGATTTATCATTTCTGGCTCCTTTTATGGGAAGTGTCATTAACTTGATTACCTATGAGGCCAAAACATGCAAAACTTTTTCAATTGGTTGAACCAATAACAAAAGTTTCACAAATAACTAACATCTCTAGCTCAGACGAAAAAGCTGGAGATTGAAACCACAGGGTGAAAATATTTTTATTGAAAAAAATAGCTAATGCTACAAAAGAGCATATTGGATGAAATTGCTCAAATGGTGATTTGCTGAAGGATATAGAATTAGGAAGTAAAGTTGGTAAAGTGAAAAAAGCTGCTAAAAACTGATGAAAAACCAGAGGTATTTGCTGCACTAGAGCTGATGGCCAGGATGTTTCTGTCCTGTGCCTCCAGCTCTGGAAAAAGTCCTTCAGTAAAGCACATGGTGCTTTCTACTAGCAACAGAGTAAATCCATTTTGTGGGCTGAAATGAATGAAGTCCAGTGATGAATCCATAACAGAAAAAGACCTAAAAGCTTGAGTGAAGAACAGTGATAAATGTATTTTTTAACAGATGTATTTATGTGCTTATGTCTCTTATTGGGTTGCTGGTTTGGACAGTCCCTTGGCAGCATAGGTGATTATACATGCCACAGTTGAGACGGTATTCAGGGAAAGGTACCATCCCAGACTGAAATCCAAACCAAATCCACATCCTGGTGGCTCTCTTGGACAATCCTGTCATTCCAGGGTTGCTCAGCAAAGCTTGGATGTCCTATGAATACAGCTGACATAGCTTGAGGGTGCTTCCTGTTTACAAGGTAGTAACCTTGTTCTTGGCTAAATAAACACTTCGGTGTTTCAGTTTATGTAGCCTGTGTTACAGTTGTTAACAAGAGGCACCCTCGAGCTATATAGTAGCTTTATACTGAGATTTCCCATGATCGGATCTTTTACTGTTTTTTACAGAATTACACAGAGGAGTGAGATGGTCACACTGGTAAGGAGTATGGACTTGAGCACAGTTCTGCCCATGCTGCCACAGATCTCAGACAAGCTGTGCCCGAATAGCTGAAGGCATTCTGGTACGTGATTTCCTGAGGAGCTAAATGCAGTCATGCTCTCTTCTAGCCTTTCCGTGCCACAAATCTGTATGGTGAGAAGGAATGTGAAGAGGGGAGCAGCATATTGCTGCTTGCAAGGACCGCAAGAAGATAAATATGCTAAAAAATTAGGAGATGCCTCAACTTCAGTAGGTATACCTGAGGTACCTGCATGGCTAATTTTATTATATTGTGAATTCTGACAAATTTGCTGGAAAACAGAGTAATTCAAAACGCAGCATGAAATCATGGAAGAGGTGCCGGAGGCAAGAGTTGATGTAGTTGATTCCCGGTGCATGTCTTACCTAGTTCTTGCTCAGGTCAACACCTGATGCAAGATTTTTATGAACCCGGAGCACAGACTGTGCTTATGAGCACTGAGCTCTAGGAAGCTGTGTGAACTCAGGGAACCCAAACTTGTCTTTTTTCAAAATGTGGTAATTAACATTCATTTTCAGACCAACTTTTGTGTTCTTATAAGAGCTGCTTGGCCTCCAGAAGACACAAAAAGAGGAAAAGGCAGGAGGATTGGAATGGAATATGGGCACAGAAGAACCAAAGAGCTGCGCAGGGTTGGAATAGCAGTTTTTACAGGCTGACTCTGCAGTCAGGGGAAATGGAGGTGCCAAATCTGTAACCTTTTATGTCATTAGGATGAACTGTAATAAGTCTCTTTTGTAGCAGGGCAAACTGAGCAGCTCTGTCTTTGGCATCTGGCCACTTCTGGATAGGAAAGCTTTTAAGGCAGCAGCTGACAAATCATCCTGGTAGTGCAGTGGGATAGTAGGAGAGACTTACCAGGTCTGAAGCTCAATATCAAAAACACTATCTGCATAGCTGAAACCTCTCCTTCTCAGAGCTGTGGCATGGTCACTTTGAGCTTGGTACTGTGCAAGAAAAACAGCTGCTCTTTAGTCTGTTGCTGCTTATGTGGTATGTGTTTGGGACGGATCTTAGCAAGTGCTGTACCTGGCTTTCTTTGCACTGCTTCACTTGTTATTTTTTTGTTCTTTCATGTCCAGTGTGCTCAACAGACTTAAAACAAGGCATGAAAATGAGACACCTTCCCCTCTTGCTTGGACTTTACTTTTCTAGCAACATGCTGACCAATTGCTCTTCATTCTGAAACATGATGAGAGCTGTATGAGATGATAGGCATTAAGGCTTGGGACACCAGAGAAATGGCAAGGCACCAGAGAAATGGAAATAATCATCCTCCATCAGTAGAGCATGCTTACATCAGTAACTGTTGTGGTCTGAGTCTAAACAAAATGCATGGTTCTCTTTCTCTCCTCCCTACTACCCCACTGCCACCTTGCACTTTTTTTTTTTTAAAGTAATTTTTAATACTTTAAAACAGGTTATTAGCCAAAATTTTTAAGGGCTGCAAACAGACTTACTGGCAAGTTTTCAGATCTCTTATGGCAATCGAAAGCAGCTGATGCATGTTTTGAAATCTATTTGCAGACTGCCAGAACTTATGACTCAATCAATAAAACAAATGTGCCTATGAACTGCAGCATAACCCTTTTGACCTTAATAAAGTCCTAAATCTTTAGTGAATCTGTGTCAAGATTTCAAATCTACACACAACTAATATTTGCACATACTTGCAGAACAGCGTATTGCCTTGCCATGCTACTGATACACCCTTTGCTAAACTTATGACCCTTGCATGCACACACCCTTTCCAGATGACTGGCAATTTGGAAAGCCTCATCAGACAAAAGGTTATGTTTCTGTGCCCTGTTACTTGATATAACCTCTGACTAATTGCCACTTAGGACAGGACGAGCTGCTCCTAATCCTTGAATGGTGCAAACACTGGTGACATGGAAGGGTTTACCATCTCTGTGCTGCCCAGTGTGCCAGACCAGCTTTCTCCTCATTCAGCTGCCATGCAGAAGAGCGCGCAGCATCCCATCCCCTGTTCCATGCAGGCTGGCAGAGTGGCAGGAGACATCTGGCACTCTTTTAGGGTTGGTATGCTTGGTTCCCAGATTCGGAGGCTCTTCTGGAGCAGGGTGACCCTGATATTTTAAGGCACTGTGGGAATATTCCCTGCCAACTGTGTGATGTTGCTGAGTCTGAAGCCCAGTCTCCAAACAATTGCTCTTTTGCTAGTGAAGAGATGGGTATCTGACTATGGAGCTAGACTAATGCTGGCTTGTGTTTCTGTGCAGAGACAGCCACTGGTCTTGTGTCTGCACTGAGATGTGCATTGCAGGCATTCAGGAAGGGTTTCTTGGCATTTTAAACAGGTACAGAAGTGCTACTGGTTGGAAAGATACCTCCAAGGTTTTGGGTTGTTACTGCGTTTTTGTTATTTTCTGAAAGGGGATAGAAGATCAAGAGGAAGGTACAGTTCTTGTGAGGGATCCTGTCAGCCTCCTTCACTCTTTAAAACTTCATTGTAGCTACGAGTGTTCAGCTTGTAAAAGGTGGGGAGCATCACTGATATTCTTCTCTGCTGCATCACTTCAGTCCTGAAGCCATGTCAGTGCAAGATGCTGGGGAAGGGAGGCTGGTGGAGCTGTTTCTTGAGATCCAGATGAGCCTTCAGCAGACGAGGGTGCAAAGGTTTGTACTTCCCCGGCTGCAGCTCAGCCTTTTTTTCCTGTGCCCATGGAGCACTGCAATGACTGCAGTTTTCCTAGAGATACTGCCACCCGTTCTCAAGGTGACAGAGGGCATCTGAAGGGGAACACTGATGTGTTTGCTCCACAGCATCTTCGGATGGAGGGTTTGGATGAACTTCTGGAACAAAGTAACTGAGTAGTCAACATCAACGGAGACTATTAAAATCTGACTTGTACAGTACCCAGTCTCTCAAGGACTTTAATAAACAGAAAGGCATTGCTTCCCAGGAGAGCTGAGCAGGCTGGAACAGAAAATTAAGTGTAACAATACTGCTGTCTGCACTTTGTCTCCTTCTGCTCATGGTAAGTGCTCTCCTTACAAATCTTCCACCCTAACTTTTATGCAAATATGTGAAATGGTTCAGCTTGCCAGGGATGCCTACAGCCCTGACAATGTCAGCACGGTCAGATAATTCACCGGTCTTAGTATACAGTTTTCTTGTTAACCTATTATTCTGGTTAAAACTACTTGTACAAGTATGAATTAGCTTTTGTAGTCAGATCGTAAGAACATTTTAATGCTCTATCAGAGGAGAAGGAAGGTGATTGAAGGAGGGACCTAAATGAGTTGCAATACTGTGACTGAGTTGTTCCACTGTTTTGATTTAAATCTCATTCTTACCTTCATTTTCTGCATGGATTGAGTTGAGAGTACAGCTCTCATAGGTTTATGTTGGCCTGGGGAGATTGGTTGAGTTGGCTTAGACATAGTTGTCCAGGCTGGCTAAGTCTAATCTCTTGCAACCTCCTTTTGCTAAGGAACAAGAGGCTGGGCAGTTTCTCATGGGTACAGGATCTTTCTCTAGTGCATTCTTCTGGATGATGATATTGTTTCAGCCAGGAGGCTGCATTTGTACCCCAGTGAATGACCTGTCAGGCAAAAGAAACTTTTATTCCTTGGTTATTGCTCCATCCTCGTGATCTCTTGTGGCCAAACTGCAAGGGGTGAACTCAAGAATTGCTCAATGTGTGGCTGGGTAAGGACCGAGCAAGGGTAACTGTTCCTGGATAACCTTTGGAGGGTAGCAAACATACCCGGGACAGCTTCTGAAAGGGACTTCTCTGGGGTTTCCCAGATGCAGTAGGGGAAAGGCAATGAAGGGCAGATCCTCTCCTCATCCTCCTTACCTAAGCATATAAGGGTGTAACTCGGTCCGGGAGAGAAATGGAGGCAATAGCTGGCAAGCAATGCATGCATGGACCCCACAGGACCTGTGGAGATTTGTCTTTGGCTGTGCAGAATTTTCTCAGGTCACTGTTTAGTCTCAAATTGTAAAAACTATATAAGCAGCAGTGATGGGCTCAGAACTCCGTAAGACCAAGGGAATAGGTGGCCAGCTCAGGGTCTGTAAAGAGTTCATTGCTTTCTGAACAAAGTGGGGCAAAATGGAAAATTGGAAGTTTCTGAAACATCAGCATTCTATTTTGATTATTTTAATTTTACTGAAAGAACAGTGTGATTTGGAGATAGGAAGAGAGGGATTTGGGAGACAAAACATGAACACCAGCTCACTCTTTTAGCTTGTTTCCTAGGAAAATGAGACATATAGTCATCTAGTACACATATAAGATCAGACAGAACCTCATATGTGTGTACAAACCCCAATTCTTTCCTATTCTCTTCCTCAGTATATTTTGAATGAGAGAACCAAATTCAGATGCATTTTGACAAAATTGGAGTGGCTTCAAAGGCACCAGATTTCTATATATTTTCATAAAAGAAGTTGACATTTTATATAATTCGACATTTTATTACTTTTTTCCCTTTAAATTAAAAAAGAAAAAAAGTTAAAGCAAAGTTAAATTCCATGCAAGTTCTGGACAAAATGTTTCTGCCACGTCTCCACGGGGACCTCCCTGGGGATAAGGGACATTTGGGTGCCATCTCCCCCTGCAAGAGAAGCTGCCGTATGCAAATAGATGGGTGCCATGAGCAATGCTGCCCTCTCGTGCTGACAATAACAGCAGCCCATCACCGTGCCAGGCCTGCAGAGATGGTGTGTGTGCTCCTGGCAGTGCTTACTGTAAAGAGTGGTGTCCATGTGGATAAAGCCCTGCCGATGGGGTTGCCATCTCTGTGTACGGTAGCTTTTGCTTGAACTGCACTCTTACTTTAAATAAAGGCAGAAGTGGCCAGAGCAGGATGCTGAATGCTTATTGTAAGTTGTTACAGAGTTCAGTTCAGCCTAGTCCCAGATCATTCTTGCTTGAGGGAAACCTTAGGTCTAAAATGGGGACAATAACCATTATCTTTTTTTCTTTTAGCTCCTTAGCTGTTTTGACTGTAGGTACTTTGGATCTCATAATAGCTGTGGAGTACCAAGCACAGTGCATGGCAATTCTGACTGGGGACTCCTAACAGTCTAGTAATTAAAATATAAAAATTTGCAGTGCAATGGATTGATTATATTGTCTTAAGCAGTTAAAACCTTGAGGTGGCTTAAAGGGAAGGACTGAAGTATAAAAGGAAAGGGCTGCTTTTCAGTTACAGTAAGTCCAATCAGTCCTGCCAGTTGTAACTTTCCATAGGTGTCTGCTTGGAGACTCCCTGAGCAACTCACTGCTTTATTTTTACAAGTTATGGTTTCCAATGATCCTGAACTCTTCTTAAAAGGAGGCTTGCAGTAATTTATGTATGTCCGTGGGGCTGATAATTATAAAAGTAAAATAGCATTTTACAAACTAAACAACTACTTAAAGTATCCCTTGAACTCTATATAAAAAAAATAAATAGTAAAAAGTCAAGCTTGATCCATAAGCTGACAACAGTAAGGAAATTCAGACATGAGCAGGGAAGTGTTCCATATGTTCTCCAATACCTAGGCACAACTGGGTGCCTCTTTAATGATGAGCTGAATGCTCCCTGTTGTTCCTAGGTACTGCAGAACATATGGTGTGTTTTTCCCCTTAACTGTGAATTTCCTTGCTTTTGTCAGTAGGTGTCTTAACTCTATTGTGTTTTAATATAGTGTTTGTGCCTCTGAGCATAGTCCAAATTTGATCTTGGGCAAATTGGAGGGTAGATACAGCTGCTGATTATCTCATATTCTTCTTGAAAATGTATTTCAATACATAATCTATATCTATATAGACACACCTTGTAATTGTTAATAAGGGCCCTCTGAGAGTTTAAAAATCATTTCACTGTGCTCCAAACTTAGCATGGATGATAAATGACCATTTAGTTGCCAATATAGCACAATATTTCAATTTCCTGCCTTCACAGAGGTATTCCAAAGGTTGAATGGAGTTCATACTCACAGTATGTGTTGTCTAGAACTCTATGATCTCTTGCTGGCAAACTTTAACCAAAACCTTTTCAATTAACTAAACGCATTCCTCATGGAAGTCAGCCAACCTAATGCTGGACAAGTAAAGTTTCAGCGATATTTTGCAATAACCTCCCCCTGCTCCTGACTCTGGGTAAGTGTAGCCAGGTGAGTTTATTAGTGGATGTGTAAACTGTGTGATTGATCAAAACATTAATGTAACATTGAACTATATTTTACTTTATGACAGTGATGTAACTCCATTGTAGGTTTCTTCAGTTTTGCTGGAATCCTGATTTACATGGTATAACTGTGAATAAAATCTAGCATACAATCAGCAAAGCAGAGATCACACTAACAAAAGCACAGGATACTGAGGTATTAATTTTAACCTGACTGGATCAGTGTCTGAGGTTTGGTTCTGGTCCTGTTTGGTAATACCCACATCAGGGATTTGTTTTAGTAGCTATGCTGTTGATTACTGGAAGTACAGGCAGTAAAGGGACTGAGGAATACCTCGGTTCTCTTATGAAATGGTGCGAGAAAAACCCTCCCAGAGCTTTTTAAATAAAAGACATGGCCTTTGCCACTGAAATTCCCCAAGAATTGTCTTGAAGGAGCATTCTGCATAAATACCACTGTGTGCTTGCCCTGTGCATGTGCTCTTGTGTAGCACATGTGTTGTTGATGGCTCTTGGAGACAAGTAACTGGGCTGGTGGGACCTTTTGTCTGAGTTGGTTCAGCCATTTTTATGGTCAATATTCGCTGCAGTGATTACCAGGAATATTTGTAAAGGACAGTTTGGTCTAGAGACAGAACTCCAAATTGTCTTCGTGTAAGTACTTATTAAATTCATTTGCATCAATATGAAAGTGTCAGCACAAACAGCTCCTTATTCAGACAGTGCTTCTGGCTGAATATTTTAAGTGGAAGAGAGCATAAGGATATTAAATAGCATGTATGGATGGAGGACATGCCTCTCTCTCCCAAATAAACTGTTCATCACTTCTGCTCTGTCTTGCCCTAACCTGGACCTACCATGGCTTATTGACTCAGAGTCAGATGGTTGATATCATCTAACTGGAGCTGGACAGGTGACATATAGCTATCTGTAGAACCTGTCCTCAACACAAATTGGTGTCTGTGTCTTTATACTAAGGCATGTTGTCATTATCCATTAATATGTAGCATGGTCCCCTGTCCTTGTGTCCACATGCATGTATATGGACAGAAATCAATTTTATGGAAGAAAACCATCTGGGGCATGAAACGCAGCAACTGCTAAATAGTGTGTAGCAACACTATGTGTGCAACCCCTTGTATAATTATCCCTCATCCCAACTGATTAACTATGTCCTGACTAGAAGTTGTCTCAGATGGAAGGTTCTCCAGCTGCATAGCATCCAATTGCAAAAAACTGAAGAGGGCTGTTTTGCAGCTCTTTTCCTCTTTCCATATATGCCTGTTTCTTTCTCTGTCTTACCTTGATGCCTCTGGATGCTTCTGGTTTATCCCACCCAACTGTGATTCTCCTGCATCTTTGGCCTGAAGATGTTATCTGTGCTGGCTGCAGCGTGTGCTGCCATCATCTTCCCAGCCTGCCAGCACCATGGGGCCCTCTCAGCTAGTGGCCACTATGTATTCTAGTCCTTTCTTTTTTGTTTCTTTGAGGGCATGTACCTTTTGAAAAGCAGAAATCACCATAGAAATTAGCCATATGCTGCAGCTGGACACACTGTGAGTCAGTCCTTTAGTGTGTGTAGAAATCAATGTGTGACACACACATATGCACACCAAAATGGCCCTTGTTTTTCCCATGGAAAGGTAATTTGCCTATTTTCAGCTGGAGTCTGTATGAGGCATTCTAATGAGCCATGGCCACTTCCAATTTTGTGACTGGGTCAGCAAATATATTGCAGAAGAGAGCTACCTAGAACTGACTGGGTTTTTATTGTAGTATCACTATTCCTGTTCTGTTGTGGTGGGTTTTTTTTTTATTTGTTTTGGGGGTTTTTTTTGTTTGTTTTTTGTTTTTTTTAAGAACCCTTTTGTGTAGCTCAAAAATGGAGGAGAAAAGAGAAATGTTTGCTTGTTGCTTTGCAACAGTGCAGCTGGATCTCAGACCAGTGAGCTGTGTCTTTAAGGGACTACAGACCCAGTAATCCAGTAAATACTGTGTGCTCTCATTGAATAATGCAATGGATAATTACTTGAAAGACCACACAAATGACTAAAGCTCAAAAGAGTGTGTTCTGTGCTGCAGGTTGGATGCAGCTGGGGGCAGGGTCCTTTGCTAGGGTCCAACTAAATTAAAGCGAGGAAGGCTCTACTTCACCTGGCTCATTTAGAAGTGATGCATCATGCTGTTCGTGGCCTGGAAGGGTCACGAGGCATTCCCAGGGACTTCAGGTCTCCTCATATTTTCAGAGGTCACTCTGGGTTGCATAAAACATCAAGAGGCTTTTGGTGCAGCATGTAAGAGATAGGGAAGAGTGTCTCAATGCAACAGTTTTGCCACTTTCCATATGGGCTCACTGTAAAATCATAACTTGTAATCGGCAGCCAGCTATACCATCCTAGGGAACAGTTATCTATTCCAACTGGCTTCAGGGATCTCTTGGGTTTTAATTTATTTATTTTTTCCACTCCTTGATTTTATCCCTTCTATTTCTCCTAGACTCCCTCACCCCAGGCAGCTTGTATCCGCACAGTGTCCTCCATGCTGATGAGAAAGAACTTATTTTCCCTGCAATCACTTTATTCACTGTTATTACCCCTTGAAATCTTCTGGGTATCCATTTTTCCAGTTATTTATTCTTTCCTTAGCTATTTTCTCCTTAACCCCCCCTCAGCCTAGCTCATTTCTCAGCCAACACAACTTTTGAAACATGTCTGTGTGATGGGGAGAGCCTTCCATGGTTTTTTTTCCTTCCCATTGCCTTCCCTTAAGATAGGTTTTCACTTCTTTTTGAATACTACCTGTTTGGCTTAAATAACCCCTTGAACCTTGCTGTTTTCCCATGCTAATTTTATTTTTCTTGCCTTCCATGTTTCTTTGAAAAGCTGCGCATTCCTTCTGGGACTCTATTATGGTTGCTTAAGTAGCCTCCATGCTGAGTTGAAGGATTTTAATTTCCTTACTTCTGACTTCAGGGCCTTTTTGACTAGCTTCCTCATTTTTTTTTTTTTTTTAAATCCCCTTTCTAAAGCTTAATGTCACAGTGCTAGGTTTTGTTGCATTCCCTCCCACAAGGACACTGAACTTAATTACACTATGCCCCTTTGTACTTAGTGATTCAGCTATAGTTAGTTCTTCAACTCACTTCTGCTTGTCATTTTCACTGCTAAAGGAGTAGTACCATGTTGGGTTTTTTAAGCAAGAAATGTAACTTTCAACAGTTATCCCAGTTTACAATCCAAATGGGACATTTTGACCGAGAGCCATACAGCCCAGTGAATGTTGCCTCATCCAGTGCATTTCTCCAAAACTATATTACCTTGTCATGGCCGGGGTTGTTGTAGAACTGATACTGCAGGTAGAGAGTTTGGGGGTTTGGTTTGGTAGAGAAGACCAAAGACTAGAATTACTAGGTAGAATGACTATGGAAAAGACTGCCTCTTCCCTAGTTCTGTATCTCAGTGGTACATGTAGGGTTGATACAGATCCTTCCTATGGGTCTCTTCACTCCTGGATATAGGACATTTTGTTTTATTCTGTGGGCTTCTTGGAGTTCAAAGCCATTTCTGTGACTCTAAGGATAGATACCATGGGAATGCCACCCCTGCCACACAATGTGAATGTGAGACTTAAGTGACTGACTCCTCACTTTAAGTCCTACAGACCCAGTCCCACTACCTTCTCCTCTGTGAGCCCCTGTGACAGAATCAGAGATGGACAAGTCCCCAAGGCAATGGTTCCTAAATACTTAGCCTGCACATCTTAGAAATGTCAGAAAAATCTCCAGGCATGTGACTTCAGGTATTAGTGACAAATTGCTTGAAAGGCTGGTACGTGGCTCATCAACTTTTGTTCTTCCATCCTGTCTCACCAGCCTGTCTTATTGAAGTCCTGAAACTGTTGACCAGGCTTTTCTGTTTTAGCTACCCTTCCCCCTGTGCCTCCAGCAAAGTGACCCCTCTGTTCTTATTTGGGATGTCCAATCCCTCCTGGAGTTCAGCTAAATGGCAGTGTGAGGAAGAGCGATTGCTGGCACTTGTTTGACCACTGCACTCTGTTTTATTGACCAGCTTTTGTGATGCTGAGTTGCGTTGCTGGAACACCCCCCCCGGGAGGGCTGCCTGCCTATTGCAGGGCTCAGCTGTAATTTTTGCCTTCTCCTTTACAACCAGATATCTTGTTACCTACACATAACTGACAGCCTGTCTCTGTCTGCCTTGTATGCTGTTTCCCCCCATTTTCTAGTTTAAATAACACCCTTGTACCTTGTCAGTTTTCTTATAAAATTTTTTTGATCCTATTTAGCTTTTTCTTACCCCAGAAGTCAACCAATACACAATATGGGGAAACCTTTCTGCACAGTTCATCACCTTCATGCACATTTCAAGATCCTCATGTTCCTCTACTCTAGCTGGCCCTAGGAGGATTTTTGAGAAGTCTGTTAAGGTGTCATCTTCCCCCTTACAACACAAATGACTCCCAAGTATCTTTGTACAATCATTTTAGCAAACAGCCACTTTTGGAAGAGGAAGGTCAATCTAGAACACTAGCAAGGGACCCCAAGCTCAGGGATTAGAAAGGGTCCAACTTGATTAAGACAGGCATCAACACAGGGCATCCAGACAATGGTCTGGAGGAGAAAGGGACTTGTATCCCAGAATCTGCTTATGGCATCCAGGCATGTGTTCACACTGTAAAACTGAGATGGCGGCAAGGACCAATGCTGCTTTAAGGAGCTGAAGCCCAAGACTGAATCACTAAAGATCAGTTGTCTCCTGCAGGAAAGCCCCTATCACGGGTGGTGTTTGATCATGGTGGCCCTCGGTTTTTGGATCAGACCTGTAGCTCTTTGATTCTCTCCTTCCTTTAGGAGATTGATATTTCTTACAGATTTCAGCTTGATGGCATTTCTCTTCCTGTCCATCTCCCTGCTGCTGTCTGTCTGTTGGTTTGCTCTTCCCCATCTGGTTCTGACAGCCATCGCTTACTGTACTGTTTCCCCGCCATTGCACTATGTTGGCAACCAAATGTGGAAGTGAAGAGGGGTACCCAAGAGGCAGATCCAGAGTATTCATTGTTGGAAACCTGTCTGCCTCTGTTAAGTACCTGTCTCTGTCATTCTCTTCTATCCCGAACATGAAAGTTGTTTCTTTTGGATTGTGGTAATACAGTTTTCACCTGCTTCTCTGCACCAAGAGTAGAGACACCTTGGCCATTATCATGGGCATAAGTCTGGTTTCTTTTTCTTCAAGGGAAGAAGTTGGCACGCTCCTTTTGAACAAAAGTTGTGCAAACCTTCCTGATCATGTCTCATGAAGTTGTAGGAGAAGGCATCTTCTGTTTCTCTACGAAAACCACTTAATTTTAACTCTCTGGATCCCCATACCAGCTCATCACAGTGGCTAGCTTAGTTTCCTGGAATTCTCCTTGGTGTGTTAAGAAAATGTGAGTCTGTCTTATCTGTGTGCATCTGAACACCATAGAAAGGGTTCACAGCTAAACCTCAGCATGAGGGAATTGCAGATAACGAACTCAGATAATTTATGGTAGTGAACATTCCTGAGAAAGGTTGGCCATCCACTTGATTGCAATCCAGTGAGATCCCATCCTTGGTCTAAGCTAGATTTGCAAAACTCATTTTGCCCTATCATGTCAACGGTCCAGTTAATTTAATGGAAGTTTTGTGCTTATTCAGGTTGGAAACTTGCCTCACGCATCAGAAAGAGAAATGAAAGCCAGCAGCAAACATTTCAGTGTATAAGTTGACTCAAAGATCCCACCACAGGTACTTTGGAAGCAATCTCAGTCTGCTGAATTACTTCACTACAACAGTTTCTGCAATTGATAATTAGCATGAAGGAAATTACTTTAGCATGTCTTCATGACATTTTTAAGATTTGCTTTCTGGGACGTGGAATGTGGTCAAATTAACCAGGTTGTAATTTCATCTTCATTTTAAAGAATCTGCTGCCATAACTTTTGTAGAATTTCAAGTGGGGAAAATGCAAATTTGGGGATGAATGGTAGGAACAAAAAGTTTTGTCTTGTATGTGAATTTTGAAAAGCATTCTTTTGGTAACACCTTGCATTTGCAAAGTAATTATTGTAATAATTTGGTACATGGAAGTGAAGAAAGCTTTAAAGATGGAAGACAAATGTAGCTGAAAATCACATTCTGACTCCATTTTCATGCCACTTGTCTCCCAGAATGTTCAAGATAGTGGCAAATACTTCCAAAATAGTTCAACACAGTAGACATTACCTGCTTTTGGAAGGGAAAAAAATGCACTTAGCAGAGGCGAACCTTTATTTAATTAGCCACAGTGTAAAGGTTTCTTGTATTCCTTTGCAGTTACACGGCCATGAGAGACTGCGGAGTACCTGAAGGGTAACTCCTACTGGGACTAATTCAGTCCAGACAGCTCCAAGTATGTTCATTAAGCTCTGGCTGGGTTTCACACAGGTGGAGAAGGTTAGAAGGCAACAGATAGAGAATGGTACTGATTGTGTTAAGCATAAAACACCATCTGTTTCACAAGTAAGAAGGGAACAAAATCGGCATGTCTTGAGGGATACTATCCTGCTGCTAGAAGTCAGTTCTCTTTTTTATTTATTTTTTATTTTCTTGCTACATTTTCAAGCTTCAGTGTAAAGCAGCTAGAATGTAGAAACAGTAAGCTCATAAATCAGGGGGCTGCTGAAAAGATGCTGAAGTTTAAACTAGCACGGGGGCTTTTAGACCTGTGATACGTCAGGAAAAGAGGAAATTTTAAATAAGTGTTATGGTTGGCGTGAGAGAGGGAGAGGATAGGATGAGGTTTAATTCCAAAAGTTTTAAAACAGAGAAGTATAGGCTTAAAAATCAATTGATGTAACAGTAAAAATGCTCTTCCTTGACTACTGCTTCCTCTTCACTTTCTAGTGACCAAATAAAATTTTTAAAAAGTGTGTTTGGAATGGCACAATAAATATGTCAACATATTAACTACATTATTGTTGAATTAGAAAACTTTCTTGAGGGTTGCTAGTTAAGAAGAAACATTATGAGCAGATGTAAGTGGCTGAATGCAGATGTGTCTGAGCGCTACAAAGCTTTGTGGACACTGTGAGCTTCTACTGTGGCCATATGGGGAAAAAGGCAACTTTCCTCCTTGCTTTGTAGAAAATTCTGCATGGGAAAAGCCGTGGGTGGGAGTAGGTAGCTGCAAGGGCTGCAAACTTCTGGTACCTTGGAACATCGAAATGCAAGATGAAGATTTCTGCAGATGCTGAAGGTGATGGTGTGCTCACACCTTCAGAAATCACCTGCCCATGTGAAGAGCTTCTTTGAGAATTCAGAGACTGAACTTATCAGTCCCACTTTTTGTAGTTTTGGCTTAATATATATAATCCCCAAACTCTGCACTAATGGGAGTCAAAGTGCAAGTAATCAAGTAAATTGTAAATTTTAACTGTCACAGCTGTATAAAAAGTGTAGTGGTATTTGGTATTTTTGTTAAAACCCCAAGTTCTGAAATCCTGTGGAACCAGGAGTCTCCCTCTTTTTCTGCCTCTCTCTCTCCCTCTTTAGTCTTTTTATTTTGTTTTCTGTGGTTTTAATATAGTTCCATTACTTGAACAGGACTAATTTCCTGACCCATTAGATCAATAATGGTTTTGCCAGTTCTTTAGCTGTTAAATGCTGACCTAGTTTTGACTTGTACCAACGAATTGTTCACATTAGAAACAGGACTGCCAGGATATGAGTCAGAGCTTTTACAGGACAGAATAAGATGAGTGTGAACACATCTCCTGTGCCCAGCAGAGCATTTGTGGAGGTGGAAGCAACTGCCATCCAGGTTGGCATGTGTCCCTCTGACACACGGGTGATGTGTAACGGTAGAGAAAAATCCCTAAACAAATGTTTATTGGTTGCTACAGCTTTACTTCCCTAAGGAGAAGTATCATCGATACTCACTTCCTTAACCTTTGCAAAAGCCTGTGCTCTTCACCTTTCAACATTTGTCTTGCAAGACTAGCAGATTCAAAAGCTTTATCTTTTGTGTTTAGAAAAGATTTTTCTAGACAGTTTAGCTTTCATCCAATGCAGATGACCCCCAGAGAATCTTGTAATTGTGTCAGTCTACCTGGTGTGTGGTTTTCAGTAGGCTTTCTTTAAAACAAGAGCTTTTTTGTTGGATTTCTTTCTCATTGTGTATTGCAGTGTTCAAATAAAGAAGGTGCAGTGGAAAACTTGAGTGTTAAACACATGGGAGCCCAAGGAAAGATGGTGGCTAAAACCCTCATGTCCATTCCAGGCCCTCACTTTGCACTATGGGGATGTCATCTCCTTTAATACAATTTTAGAGCTCAGTCATCTTTGGACCACCTTGAACCAACCCCCTGCATCAACTACAGCATTTCTAAAGTTACTGTGACTGTATTTTTCCTTACGAACTGTTAAAACCTCAGGATTTTTTGGTTTACAGAACATCTTAACCATCTGTGATTCCCCTCATTGGTCTGCACCTGAACATCCTTTAGCATTTGAGAGGATCTGCTGAGGGACTCCTGAACCATGGTAGCTAAGGCAGGGCCCTATGTCCTTAACTGTAGAGTGGGGATAGTGGCTGTCTGTTTAGGATGACTGAAGATGAACCTACTGTGGGCAGGACTGCCATGGTAGGATCTATAAGGGACGTTTGGTTTTGGGTTGCTTGTGTGTAGCAATGATGAGGTTAAAGAATGAGACAGGTCATCATCTTTGCAGCCACTGAAAAGAGTTCCCAGGCAGAAGGTTTGTGCAAAGCTTTCCAAAAAGGGCCATCTTTTCCTTGGCATCAAATCAAGGTCCAACTCTTTTCTCCTCCTGCTTACTGACTGTCTTGGGTGCTTTTCACTGGGGTTGAAGGCACATGAGGCTAGACTGAGAGCTGCTGGTGCTTCTGGACCTTGTGACCTCCTGTTCAGCTTTATTAACGTAAACTTTCCTATACTCTCCATCATCTCCTATTTTCCAGCCCAAATATGCCTATGTACTTGGTAGTAGAGGTGAATCAAAACACCTCAGTGTCTTCACCGAAGTGGCACGAGCTTTGGTCATGTCTGAAATGCTGTTAGGCATAATCTTTTATAGTGCTCTCTTGTCTCCAGTCATCTTTGTTGAGGCACTGTTCAGCTGTGGCCATGGTTGCTAGTGGGCTGAAAGGAGGTGGCCCCAGGCTGTTGGCATAGAGACTGCCACATAGGTGGAAAAATGTCAACCAGTCCAAAAGCCTGGACTATGCCACAGAAAGTTCCATTTAGTTTTGCAGCAGCTTTAGCTTGTGAAAGTCCTATTTCTTCGCCCAGGCAAGCCATCATTTTGTGACCTAAACTCAAGAGTTTATCGCATAAAGTACAAGATACTATGTTCATTACTTACTATGAGGATTTTGATCAAACAATAATTAGCAGCACTTGAAAGATATTCTGTAGCCTAAAACACTAAATCCATCGGTATAGAACATCCAGCCGTGGAACATATGTGTGTGTAATAGTATCAATATTGAAAGCCCCTACTGTGACGAGCCATAGCAAAGCATTTTTAGTCGACATACTTCTGGGATCACTAATGATTAATTAGTGTGTATCATAATGTAAAGCAAATGTCACCCCTGCTACCTCGGGCTGCTGTCATTTGAGAGGGGAAACTATTTCCAGTTGAGCACTGGCTGGAAAATGCAAACAGCATCGCAGCCTGCCATCTCGTGGGCAGAGCCCTGCGCTCCCACGGGCAGCCGAGCGCTCGCCTGGCCAGGCTCTTGGCACTGCTTGGAAATGGCCGACAGGTCTCACCCTGGTGCAAAATGATTTAAAAAGGAGAAAGATCTGCAACAACAAATGTTTTGTCCTCCATCCCTTGCTGGAGAGCAGCTGCCTGAAACGGAACAGCCTCAGAGGGTTGCTAATAACTAGACAGTGATTTCTGGTGGTTGCGTGGCAGAGTTGTGTAAATAAAAAGTAAGGATTAGGTGCCTAGGAACCATATTATTTACTGATGATTTCTCCTGTAACTAACCTCATTATTTGAAGGTGTTGCAGTTGAAGCAGTTTGCAAGATAGCCACGTAGCAGAGGTTTTGCCTTTTGTTGAGAGAACTCGAAGAATTTTCTCTCTATGCATGAAAATCACACTGTGCCTACATTTGTGTTAAATCAGAGCGTTATGTTTTATCCCACCCCCTGCTTCCTTTCTAGTCCTCAAGAGCTACAAGTTTTCAATATAAATAACACTATTTTATAAATATTTGTTGCTCCTTTTTTAAAGTAGCTGTCCGGGAAATAGTTGCTAATCGACAGGAAACACCACAGGTTTGGTCCAGCCATGGGATCTATAAAAAGAGATTCTCCTGTTTGCCATGGGCCCCTTTTAATCAAATGGGGCTCCATGCAGATCCAGGGCGCTGGCAGGGTGTATGCCATTGCAGGTACACGCTAAAAGTCTTTGCTTACTGATTTTTACCCGAAATATTCAGATCTCCAGAAGAGGTGTTACAACTGAACTAATAGGGGAGTTTCCTATCCAACATCATTTGAAGCAAATGGCTACCTCGATGCTTTCAGCTAGTGCATTTCTCTTCAAAACTGCAGCATTAAATTTTGTAATGCTGCTGCCGAGTGATGAAAAAAAATAATAAAGGCAATACAACATTACAGCTGTGGGTCCCTAAATAGTACAGTCAGATATCACTAATCTGGACAATTTGTGTGAAGTTAACGCAGTCACAGTTTAACTTCAATTTGAAAAGGGAAAGATTTGTTTGATTTACCACATTTTTTTTGTGCGTGCAAGTTGAAAAGCATGCTTGATTTCCGCTATAAATTATATCCATGCCTCATCACTTCGTATTTTTAGAGTTATGCTGACATCCTAAGCACAGTAGGATCTATACTTGACATTTTAAAGGAGCTTTTATAATTTATGTGGACGTTTGATATAACATATTTTTTCAATCTGTAACATGGGAGGGTTACAATTTAAAAGTGAATTTGAACTTTCATTTTGAATGCATTCTAAGAGCAGTTAATTTTAAAATGTGAAATATAACTTGCTTATATTTTACAATTCTCTGTCTAAACTATCTCGTGAAAATGTATTATGTAGATAATGATATCTGTAGTGGACAGAACTTAATTATCAGAGTGATACCTAACTAATTACCAGCATGGGTTTGATTAGGCTTGATTTTTTTGCTACTTATTGTAACAGATTTTAAAACTTATTCTCATTTCATGTTGTTATTTTTTAGCAAATAAAATTCATGGAAATATCCATTACATATCAAACAGTACTGTGGTTGCATGGTAAATAAATGATGCTTAAAATGACAGGCTTGTTACCGAGAGATACATGGACAATGGCAAGGGCAGGAGGATGGGAATTAGTGCAGCCAAATTATAACCATCTCTTCTATGATGATCCTGACCAAAACCAGTGAAATTACAAAATTTTTAAATAGAGTCTTTCTGTGAGCTGGGAGGATTTTATTGTGGTTTTTTTGTCTTTGCTGACTTGTGCCAAATGGTACCTCTGCCTCAGACTGTGAGGCAAAGGGCTAAGTCTTTTAGCTTCCCGAGGGAAAATTTTTACTACCTATTTATTGGGGCTAGAAATTTCCCCCGTGGGGAAGGCAAAGAAATTCTGAGTTCTGACTTGGGCATTTCCTTTCTGGAGCAAGCACACAGCTTGGGGAGCCAAACACAGCTGAGCCGTGCCCAGTGTGCCCTGGGGAGCTCTGCTGTCCCATGGGGTGGGGAGATGTGATGCTGCAGGGATGGTCCGGAGAGGCAGAGCTCCCTTGCTGGGCGCCTGGGCAGGACTGCGGCTCCAGCAGCGTGCAGTGTGATTTCCTCCGTGTACACCCACTCCTGCAGCACGGAAACAGCATGACAGCTGGAAAAAAACTTTTTCACTTAAATATCTATTTTGATTTATTAATCAGTCCAGAGAGAAAAGCAACTACTGAAACACTGCTCAATTTTTGTTCCTGATTTTTCTTTAATTTATTCAAAATTCTATTTCTGTTCTGCTTTTACATTCTTATTTTAGCAAGAATTTGGCAACCTAAAAACTTGAAAGTCCAAGGGTTCCTTCCTTTTCCCCAATATCTTTTAATCCCTTTAGGGAAGGAGAATGTGTGGCTTGTCTAGGGTGTTTTTCCACACTGTAGAATTTTTTCTCCTTGAAAAGACCTGAGGTACCTCTACTATTAAAATCTCTCAGAAAGAATGCAAAGGAAGGCTCAGAGAAATTCGTAGCAGTTAGGGACTTTCCAGCTACTCTAACTCTACACTCTTGAATCTGTCTACTTTGTAATTTAGGGGAAGCTTTTCAGGATGAGATCCAGGGGTTCAGAAGTGCTTTTGAAATCACAGCAGCAGGATGTTAAACTGTTCCCTGATTCTCCTCTGGACTGACCTGGATATCCCTGGGAGATGCTTTTGTTTTATTTATACCAGGGATGGGGGGTTCCAGTAGATCCCAGGGCACTGTAGTCTGTGGGAGCTGAGCGGTGTTGTGCTTTCCAGGCTCTTTGTGTCACTGGTGGGAGAGACACAGGACCTGGCAGAGGCAGCTGCTGCAACAGGGGATTGAAGTGTTGGTGATCCATAGGCAGAACCCGATCCAGTTACACAAGCATTTTGATGGGAATACTCACTATCAGTTACACACGTGCTCTAGTACTTTGCTGAACTGTGGCCTGGTGGATGCAAGTTTTGGAGAGAAAAGATCAGTATCTGGTGATACAATTACAGTTGAGCTCTAAGGATGGTTCACAGCAGGGGAGGGTGAGGCAGCGTGGTGATTTCTGCCTCTGGAGTCCGCAGTACTTTTGCTTTTGCAATGGCCTCATCTGCCTTGAGCCCATGTTTGTGGGTTGGATGCATGGAAATGCAGATGTATGTCTTCTGCCTGTGTGTTTGTAACACAATATAACATGTGTCTTGTGGGAATAAAACATTTACGTATTGCTTGTATGCACCCAGACATACACAGCCTGTGATATGTATCTGTTCAGAATTATTTGGCATATTGTATTAATATTTAAGGTGTAATTATATTATTAATGCATTACTTAAAGAGATTGCAGCATTAGCTTGTGTTAGCTGGGTGTATTCTTCTCCTGTGCATTCAGTCAATCTTCCTTGGACCTGCCATATTCTGAGCACGAAACAATACAGATTTCTCACTCGAAAGGCCAGCTTTACAGAGAGTGTGTATGTTTAATAAAGTGCATTCAGTGATTTTGTGAAGATACTACACAAGGCTGAATGCTGAGCTTCATAGACATACAGTGCTAAAATTGCCTTGCCTATTATAGAGATAAAAATATCTTTTTGTTCAAATGTTCTGCTTGCTTCTTTACAAATGAAGGAGTTAAATACTGAAAGGCAGGTGGATGCTGTAACTACTTTAGAAAAAGATGAATAGGGCTGATGGCTAAAGCTACAGGGAATCTATTGAAGGTCCAGATGCAGACATGGCTCTTACTCCACACACAGTTCAAAGTGGGGTGAAGCTGCCTGGGTAATTGGCTATGAAATAACTAACCTCTGGGAGAAAATTGCCCTTGTACTTAATTGCTTGTGTTCAGGGTAACATGTAGCCACCTGGCTGATTAGTGCCCTTACCTATATTTACACCCACATGAGTTTAAATGCAAGCACTATTGTTGGGCTGGCTGTATGCATTCATCGAGTGGCCCGAGTGGATTAAAGAAAATATGACCACCAAGGTCAGTTTTTCTTTTCATTCTTCTATCTCCTTCTGAATCCCCCATTTCTCACATAAGAAGAGCAAAGTCAATCCTAAAGCAAATCCGCTGGCTTTAACAGAACAGTAGTGGAATGAATTTTGTCTCAATTGTTTAGTTTGGTCATATGAAATACTTAAAGAGAGGAAGTAAAATCTAACAGCCTAATGGAAGTCAGAAGGCAAGGCAGGTGAATGAGTGGAAGGAAAGTGAAGTACTGAAACAGAGAGAGGAGGTTGTGGTGGTTTTGTCATAGAAAAATCTTTGGGAACTGGTTGGATAAACACCTGTCGAAGATGACATTGAGCTTTCTTGAGGTGGAGAGATGGAGAGGAGGGTCTTCTGGTGTCCCCACTATGTAGCAGCATTTCTGTTCAAGTTTTCAGTCACTTAAAATGTAAGAAAAAAATTTCTTAGTTTAAGGGTAATCTAACACTGGAACAGTTGGCCCAGAGGAGTTATGGAGTCTCTGTCCTTGGAAATACTCAAAACTTGACTGGACATGGTCCTGGCTAACTTGCTTTCTCTAACCTTGTGTTGAGCAGAGGGGTTGGAGTGGAGAATCCACAGAGGTTGCTCCAGTCTCAGCCTTCCCATGCTTTTGTAATTCTGTGACACAGTGTCAGGTTAATATTTGTCATCTTAGGTTTTACATTCATCTTTGTTTTCTTTGATTGGTAGTAGTCAATTTACATGGTTTCCTTTTTAGGTATTTAGGCTATTTAATATTATGTTTTCAAGCTCAGATTCCAGGTGCCCACAATTATTTTTGATACTGATAATGGTTTGCCCACAGTCAAACTGAAGTAGCTTTATAAAGCCCTTGCATCAGCCAGTACTAAGACTGCACCTGCACTGCTCACTGTGGCTCCTATCTCAATCTGGAGTGCATTAATTGCTGTAGTTGCTCCAGAAGTGTATTAGTACAACACTAGATTAGAACCTGGTTTTGTGTTGGTTTTGTTACCACTGATATACAGCATGTGTGAACTCTCTGATGAGCAGTATATTGCCAGAGAAATCTGGGTCTGAAATTCTGAAATAGAGCATGGTGCAGGCATCAGGAGCCACTTTGTGTAACGAATACTTACGAATTCTTAGAGCAAAAAGGGATAATTGGCAAAGATAAGAGAACCCACATTTCCCAGAAAATAAATGCCTGTGTTTTCCAAAATTAGTCTTGGCTTTTGTCTGTCACCATTAGGTGTATCTAAAAAAATACATACTTGGATTTTTTATTTATCTTGAATATTAGACATGTGGTAGATATAGATCAGGGTCTGTAATTAATTATCACTGAGGGAGATGAGGATCCCAGAACAGGAAGCGTTTCAACCCATTCTAAATTCAGGGATAAAACCTGAAGACTTTCCAGTGGCCATATGAATATTGGGAATATTACTGCACCATCCTTTAATTTCCATGCACCTTGGCTCTTGGAGTCATGCTATTGCACAGAGTCCTAGTTCTCCTACTTAAAGAAAGGTTTGCAATTGCTGACTTGGAAAACAGTTTCAACTCAGAACTGCTCAAAAATTGGAAGACCAACTGAAAGGATAAATAAGTTGCATGTAGAATTGTGTGATTTTTTAAACTGATTTCGTGCTATTTTGATCACTTGTATTTGGCAGTGCTTCTGGGGGAAGCTGAGCAGTGTTTTCTCTAGGATTTGGACCTCTTTTAACCAGTTGTACTAAGCAACTTCAGTGCCTATTGACTTTGGTGTTGGCTGATTAGCATCTCTTGAAATCTGGTTCTCTGCTGATAAGATGTTCAATTTGCAGGAAGGGGAAGAGGTTATAGCAGGAAGGTGTCAAATGATAGTTTCTTCTGACACCACATTCCCTGTCAATACTTTGACAGCCCTATTTTTACTGTTGCCTTGTTAGTGTTTTCATGTCCCATCTGTCATGAAAATGCTGATGTTTTCCTACTTTTAGAGCAGAAAAGCTGCAATTGACCATTTTTACTGAGATACGATACCTTGGCAACTTTGAGTCCAGAAGACAACCTGAGCAGGAATGTCACGTGAACCTGAACAGAGAGATTTCTGTGTGGATATACAGTTACTACCTGTGCAGAGTTTAAGGCTGCTCCTTTGTTCTCAAGAGGTACCTTATTTATTGAGAAATAGCTGGACAGTATATATGCCAAACAGGTGGTTACAGGGCAGAAGTGATGGAGTTGTTGATGGAAGCAAACCCATGGGACAGAGGTTTTTTCCGCTTTGCTTAGCCAGCTTAGAATCTGGCATTTTGTCTGAGCTTGTCATCCAGGGTCCTTCAACTGTCAGCCCTCTACCTCCAGAGAGAAATTCACCCCACCTGCTTTAAATGGGAGACCTGCTGTCTGTCTCCATTAACTCTGGAGAAAGCGTAGTCAAATAGCTTAGCTCAAATATCTGTGTTTTAGCAGCCCAGTGTTCAGTGAGATTGACTCATCCTAAATAATTTGTCTGCCCTGCAGCTCTCTCACTGGTAGAGGCATCTCCTTTTCAGTATGATACAGAAGACCTTATAGTCCTGGTGAAATTGGCAGTTGCTAAACAGTCTGGCTCTATTTTGGGGAGATTAGAAGGTTTGGGTGAGTGTTTCTACCTGTAGAATCTAAATCTCTTATGCTCTAAATCCTGTAGAACAAATTTCAGTTTCAATTATAGTTCTTTCTAATACTTCTCGGTTTTCTTTCTGTGTGAATGGCTATTATTTTACTCTTTCATTTACATGACTGAGATAAAGAGAAATGTAGACTATTTCTGTTGTTGACAAAGATAGTGGTACATTTGAAGGTACAGGGAAGCTGAAGGGAAGGCTTATGGCAACAGAATGCAGCAGATTGCAAGAATTGCAACAGAGAGTAGATTAACACATCACAACTCTGAGTGATAAGGACCTGGCAAGGGTAATTTCCTTTACAAGTTTAAAGAAGGATACATATATATATAACTTGAACTTGAGAGATAACACAGACATAAAATACACATTAAAATGGTGTGACAGGAAGAGATTATGTTAACAACTATTTCCCAGTCTGTAAAATATGGGGAAAGTGCATAAATTCATGGGCTGGAATGAGAAATTGTCTCCCTTAACTCTATTGTGTTATAATGAGGACCTTCCACTTGTATTAAAAATGGAGCCTTTAGAACCAAGCAACAAAAAGAGTTCATTTGTATTAAAGATTTGTTTAAGGATGGACATTTTAAATCATTTGACCAATTTGTAGAAAATTTTAATATTCCTGGAGCTCAATTTTCCCGTTTCCTTTGCATAAGACATGCTGTTCTTTGTGAATTAAAAAAAGGTATAGAAATGCAAATGTCACAGATTGAAAAATTGTTGTACAAAGAGACTGTCTCACTAAATTGATTTCAAGGCTATATAGGACATTGTCAGTATCCTTAGACAAAGGCAAATTGGAAGTTAAAGAGAAAAAGGAGAGATTTAGGTAAAGAACTTAATATATAAGAATGGAAACAGACAGTTTAATAAAATGGATTTCTATGAAAATAAGACATCAGGTTGTTCAATTTAATTACGTCCTATTCAGAGAACATATTTATGTCCTCTTAAATTGCAGAAACAGCTAAAGAGATTGTTACTATACTATAATAACAGCAAGATACTGCATAGGGGGTAACAGATATACTTAGGTATTACATGGAGATCAAACATTTTCAGAGAAAAGTTTCGGAAAATCTGCTATGCAAAATGAGATCCTTTGGTGTGTTTAGACTGAATTATAAAGACTTGTTGATTACACCAGTGGGAGAGAGATATTTCTTGATGTGTTTCAAGAGTTTTTAACATTTTCTTCCTATGTTTAAACAGGAATGTATTAGAAGGCCAGAGGAGAAAGATGGCATGTGTTATCTGCAGTAGAATATTTAATTTATCCTATGCCCCAGCATTTTATTATTAAATATTGCACATTCTGGTGGGACAGAATAAAATAAATTAGAACTTACGAGGCATATAGGTCAGGTGAAAGTGAAGGCCATATAAACATGCAGTCAATGGAGATGCTGGGATATGGCCAAGACATAACATTTATGAAACAAAGTGAAAATCTCAGGATACTGCAATGCTATTATTGTGCAAAATCTCAGGGACTTAGTCCAACAAAGTAATAAATAAGCCCTGAAATAGTCACTAAAAGGGCCTACAGAGTTTTGAAACTTTTCCCTGATGCCTGACTTGGAAATATCTTGACTCTGCGTAGTCAGGAATGGGAGTTGGTGCTGTGATTGTTACCAAATGATTCACCTTTCTGAGAGCTTGTAAGTCATTCATATCACAGACGGGTATCCAGCTCTCAAGGACACAACAGGTCCTTTCTCCATTGCTGGTTATGTGGGGAAGATGAGCTGAGGTTTCTGCTGGGGATTCTCTCTGCGACAAAGTGTGAGAGTCCCAGAAAGTTTAATGCAGTGATATGTTCTGTCTGCAGCTGTTTCCTCACATATCAGCCCTTGCTACCTCTGCTTTGAGCTTTTCTGGGTCTCCTTACTTTTTTCAGTGTGGTGGTAGAAGCTTGAATAAGTCCTGCAAAGTAAGACTTTGCCTTGTTTTATTTTATCTATTGACTAAAAGTCGTACCTTGGCTGTACCAGTGAGATGAAAACAGTCTTATAAAGCAGGGCAAACGGACAGGTTCTGCAGCCTTGTAGAGGAGTGTTGTGTTAGTCTTTATTGGGTATGGTAGATGTAGGTGGTGAAGACAGATGCAGCTCACACCTTCTACTTACTTTGTGCCAAAACCTTATCTCTTAGCTCTGAGACTGTAAATCGCACATTCTACACATTCAGTGGGATTTTTTTTTTTTTTTTTTTTTTGTGGCTGAGAATTTGGGTGACTCACGCCTGCACTGTGTGTAAACAGACGGCGGCAGCAATACTCCTCAAGAATTGTAAGCAGTCTGGCCCCTCAGCAGGACACAGAGCTTCACCAGCCAGTCTCTCAGTTCCACATTAGGAATGTCATTTTGGAGTTCTCTGTGTGATTCTGAGATCTGTCTGGTAGAAAGCTAAGTTTTGCTTTGATATTTATGCCCATCATTTTCTTCCAATGAAATTACAACGCTATCAGACATATGCTTATCTTCACCCACCCGGTTCAGCAGATAACAGTACTACTTCATAAACTCTTGTAAAATGAAAGGGGATATTTTTAATGTTCTATAAAGTTTGCTGTTCTTCAGCCAGAGTTGACTTATTTTTCTCCATCCTAAATAAATGTGTTTTCTTCCTCCTGGCAAATAAACAAATAAATGGAAGACCAACAGTTTAGAGAAGGAGACAAAAGGGAGGACTTCAAATGTAGTCTTACTAATGAGTTAATCAGCATGTTTGAATGCTAATAAGCACAAGTTGGTAACTGGATCATCTCCTTTCTATTGTCCACTGGGAAGCTACATTTAGGAAATTAATTCGAAATTCGTATTTAACTCAATTTTCTTATGAATTAATGTGCATATTTAAATCTACCATGCAACAGTATCATTGGCATCTGCTTTTTTTCTGCTTCCTTCCTCCATTAATAATTACTGTTCTCTAATAAAAATTAGAGGATGGAGGAAATAATACTAATCATGAATTCTAGCACTGTCATGCAAAGATCGTCATTAGAGCCTGCAATCACATGTTGTTGTTTAAATAAATGCCTGTAATTCTTGCCTTTGCATCTGGAGTATCTGTTTTCCCTCTGTGACATCAGTAAAGTCTTCCCCTACTGACTCCCATGTCTCTTTTGCAAAAGGACTGGCCTTCATTTCTGAGGAGTATCAGTGTTGCTGGTTTAAGGCAAGAAAGGGGAACTGAACTGCTGTCAGGTATGTTCACAGCCTTTGGAAATGTGAGGACGGTCATTTCAGTTCCTTGCATTTGCAGGGCTGTCAGAAAAATATTTGGTAGTTATTTCTTCAAGTCTGCAGTGCAGAAGTGCTCAGGAAGCTCTGGAGAACTCAGCAGAGCAGTCACAGACAATATATTGCCTTGGAGAGCTGGAGGTTGTATCTGCCCAGCTGTTTCCAATCTTCATTCGTGTTCCCTGCTTTAAGGCACTGGGATGCTCTTGTCAGCTATGTAGATAACTGTGAGTAGAATGAGAGGTGTGAATGTGAGAAACAGCTCATGCACTACAAATAAGTAAGGTACCTTATTGTAAGAGATGAATTAGAAAGAAATGCTCTGTGTACAAACACACAGAATAGATTGACTTGCTGCGAGTGTGATTCCTCTAAGTGCATGGCAGCTGAACGCAAAACCTGATATGTCTCCTAGCTTGTTTTGCAATAGAAAACAATTTGGCTTTTCCTATTAATTTTTGTAGTTACCATTAAAGGCATTACCACAACTAACGTTATATCAGGCCCAATTACACTAGTGCACTGCTTCTATTTTTTTTTTCTTTCATGCTGTGGCATTTCCTTTCCCTTGAAAACACTCTTTCACTCAGTCTAGCAATTAACTGCTTGAACAGTATAATAAGGAAGCAATTAAGAGGTGACAGAGAAAAATTAACACTCCATTTCACATTAAAGGCCAAGTGAGTATCCTGGCCATTGTGAGTTAAATGTGTCTTTGAAAACCTGTAGTTTGGATGTATTTTCCTTTTGAATAAGAAGCCAGCTCCATGTTTTTTTGTCTAGAGTCCCAATCTGAAAATGGATGATAACTAATTGGGTGCTGTCTGCTTAAACAGGCTGTATTAATTGCAGTTTGTTCTCCTGTAAGTGTCAAGGAAAACAAAATCTTTGTAATGTGTAGGCACAATGTACGCAGCCTTGATTTGAATATGCATGTACCAGAGCCAATAAAGCAAACTACTGCATGCAATGTTGCCATGGCAGACAGTATTTGCATAATAAATAACAGCTATCATGAGACTTTCTTTATGAAGTTCTCTGCTGTGTTGTCAGCTATAAGAGGCTGCAATAAAGGAGCCAATATTGAGAAAGTAAGAGTGTGTTTTGCTTGCAAATGCAACACTCCGACCACAGTCATTGTTAAGCATACGTGATTCTGGTGTTGCTGGCAAAACGTAGGGGGTTGCATTGCTTTGCACATGCGAGCACAAGAGCTGTGCAGGGAATCATGCAAAATGATGCTCAAAAAGTGTTTTGTGTGAGGCCAGATTTTCCAAACCTGTGCTGGGGAGGCTGCGGGTTTGGCATGAGGTCATTAGCTTGGCCTGCCATGGCAGCATCGACCCAAGGCCCTCCTTTGTGACAATCTAACAAGTGGGACATGGCAGAGAGGGTTCGAACAGGGCTGCTTTTTATTCTATAAGCAGCCTAATGCTCCAGACTTTTGTGGAAGTTTTGATCGGGCTAGCGATAAAATCAAGACATACTGACAGAGTTCTTAGGACTGGGATGTGACAAAGAAATCAAGTGCATGTTGCTACTAATTCCAGAGGAATTGGGGTTGGTCCCCTGAGTCCGGGTTGAGTGTCAGTGCCGTCTTGCAGAGGTCTGGCTTCAGAGCTGGCGGTTTCTGCTCTGTGTCTCCAACATGTGTCTCCCCTGCCGGGTTGCCTTGTGCCAGAACAGGAGATGAGGACAACTCGCAGCTATTTGACTTAGTTCTGTGCCAGGGGAACTCTGTCCTCCTTTGGATCAAGGCCTTTTTGAGGCTCTTGATGCTGTTCTGTCCTCACTACCTGGAATATAGACCCTTCAAGCAAAGCTGGTTAAATATATTTATTTTTAATTCCATCTTCAGCTGAAGGGTTTCAAACCTCAGAGAGCAGCAAAACTTTCATGATCAAACCATAAAGCTTTGTGAGGCTCCTTTGCTTTGGGGGTACATTACAAATTGTAAGCACTCGTTCACTGGGGAGTCACTGAATATTGATAGTCAGCTTGGGCCTGGTTTCCAGTGAATGTGTTGTGGAATTTGTTATTGAAATCTGTGACTTTGATGCAATACCGGCTGAACAGGAGAGGTTTCAGCTGGATTTTACTCTGAGCTTTTATTTTCCTTTTGTTGAAATGAAGGGGAAATGCAGATGAAGGCAATCATTGCTTCCAAAATATGAGGGAGAGCAAAGGGAAGGTCTGAGATGGAATGTAAGAAAGGACCTTAGGGTGGAATTAAAGGTAATAATAAGTCCAAAGCTGAGACTGTGTGCTTGGAGGTGAATGAACGTGGGGAAATATGGCTGTTTTCATGCAGCTTGTTGGCATGGTGGGGAACATGATGGAAGTGGAGGACCACCTGGAGAAGGCTTCCGCAAGGCCCACTGTATCTGAAGCAGGTGCTGCTAATGGTAACCACCCTGTTCAGGGTTAGATTTGTTGAGCAATCCAGTTCGTCATTTAGTTCTGAAAATGGGAAAGGATGGTAACTTATACACCAAAATAATCAGACTGTGACCAGGGGAACCCCTCTGTTCCTCTTTGGCAGTGAAGAACAGCCTTCCTTTCCTGTTCCTGTGCCACAGAGCTACACTGAGGCTTTCCAGGCTCATGGAAAGCAAAACACCAAGTTCTGGAAAATCTTAACCAAATAAACAGATACTGCCAAGGTTTATATGCATGAGTTTAACGAGCTTTGAGTAGGATTTTAATGAAGTTGGTAGATGTGACTGGTCTGAATGCTCTTAGGTGTGATTTAAATAAAGAATCAACAATTTTGTCCCATCCCAACCTTTTCTAATAAAACTTAAATGATGGAGAGACTGGTAGTACTGGGTATCTGGTGATACTGGTCTGGTGTGTGGATTACCAGAGTGAGAATTATTGCTGGTAACTCTTTCACTTTTCCATAAATTATTGAAAAATAAAACAATGCTGAAACTTAGAAGAGGCTTTTCAGAGTGTCCTAACAGTTACTAACATGAAGCAAAAGTTACTCTGTCCCTGATATAGTTTGGCTTTTGGAATCTGCCTTTTTAAAATTTGTTTTATTTTTCTATATTAATTCGGGGTACTTACAGATGTAGTCTCTTCCCTTTATTTTTATTCTCTTTAAAAAACAATAAGAAATAAGCTGACTATCAGTAGATATGTTAAAGTAAGCAATCATTTTCAGGTTTTCTTTGGTCTGAATATCAGAAATTATACCTTTATCTGTATGTATTTTTTAGCTAATGGATGGATCATGTAATATCTACAGTACTAATATCTTCTCCTAAATAGAAAAGAAAAAAGTCTCTTCAAACAAGCAACCCTAGATCTCGTACAACAGCACAGCATGTGTCAATTCACACTGTGTCATGTGACATGAAACTACCTAATACAGTCTGGCTTGGAGTGACATTTGTATTGCCCATATCATAGAATAAAAAAATAACACTTACTTTCACAAGTGAGTAATTATCTTTTCCAGTTGATGGTATTTTGCTATTTGCAGGTCAAAATGAAAAACAGGTAAGGGTTAGTGAGCTACCTTGAAAAGAAGTATTACAGTAGGGAAGAGATTTGATAAGGCCCTAACCATGCTGGCAATATGAGCAAAAGAAATGGTTCTGTTCATGAAAGGATGGCTCAGTCTTTAGATGTGATTTGAACTAAAGCAGAGGGAAATCCAGAGAGGAAATCTCAGCTTTTGAACAACAGGCTTGTGAGCTAATTAAGGCCAAAGGACAATTTTAAGGAAGGAAAAGAAAACATTATATAATGCCAAAGACTGAGGACACATTTGCATTCTCCATTTAATCCTGCGTGTCACACCACAGTAGACTGGTAATGCACAGACACCAAAGATGTGGAGATCATTGGGCAACAGGGACCAAAGCTGGATGCTCTCCTCCCCATCCCACCACTGTGCTGTAGCTGCTCACATTGCCTGGTGAGAGGACAGTTCTCAGGTGTATTCTTACCCTGAAGACACTGACATTTTTGGTTTATTCTTAAAGATCCTAATTTGATCCACAGTTAAGAGCTGTGAATCCTATGAATGCTGAATAGGGAAGTAGCTTATGAGTAGTGAGAGTCATCCACAGCCTAAGGTACTTTCTCTGCTTGCAGGAAAATCCCCAGACCTTTTGGGATTTTCCTGGTTAGACTGGATCTTCTTCATACCCACAGGAAACCCTTTGCAGTAGCATCTCATGGTAACATGCAGTTGTCCCCACTTACAGTTTGTCGTGTTCCTGTTGCTCTTACAGCATCTCCCCATTGTTTGTTCCTAAAAAACCATCTGTAATGCAGGTGTGTGCCAGCTTGCAGACCCTATCCATCTGCACATGATGCTGTAGGATATTTTGCATGAGCCCCTTCCTGTAGCCCAGGAACTGCAGGTGAATGTTACCTTCAAAAAACGATTGTGGAAATAAGCTGATAATTGGGGAGACAGATGGCAAAATCATCCGGCCATGGGCAGTTTCCCTGCAAGAATTTGTGTGGAGGGCAGTAAATGGCTCCGTTTTGCACAACACTGGGTGATTCCTGCCAGCCGCCTGGGTGACGGTTTCTTGGCGGAGCTCTCCTCCTCTTATAGTATCTTTAGCCATGAGAGGCAAAAAACACATTAGCATTGTGATTTCTAAGATCATTTTGGATGTAACTTTGTAACCTCATTGGTTTCTACAAAGTTGCACAGCTCAGAGCAGAATTCAACCTTGTCTAATGTGTTGAGACTCTGTTTCTTTGACTCCAAAGTACTGAGACACTGGAAATATTAATCGTCAATTTATTTCATCTATTTTCATAGATGTTTTACAAAGCTACAAACATAAGCTTGCAGTGAATATTTGTTGTTCGCCTGCCATGGCCCCATGCTGCCACTGCCATGGCAACCACAAAATCTCCTCTCCTTCCCTATCAGGCCTTGTCTGCTCGGCTGGGGAGCCTCTGCCTCGTGATGCCACAGTCGTGGCAGCGCCTCTTTCCGCTACCGGGGCCACTTCTCCCTATTTCCTGACTTTCCACTGTAGGACTCCCCTACAGTAACTGGAGATGGGATCATGTCTCCCCTCTTCTCTCCACCCCAGTTTAGTCCAGGGGAATAGTCACATTTCTGCTGTGTGAAATTAGTGCAAGGGAAGAAGGACACTGTAGTTAAGGTCTCCCACTAGTTAGGTCTTCTCCAAGCAATGTTTAGGAGGGTCTGGACAATACTTTGTGGACATGTTTACATGTGTGGCTGTTACACATCGTTTCTCATTGAAAATGGACAGTTCCAATGACTTTTTAACCAAGTTTTGAAGGTTTAAAAATGTAATACATTTTATATATGGGGTATGCCTTTTTCTTTACAAAGGGAGGAAAGGACATATCAAATCTTAGAAATGAACATAACATGACAATTTTGCAAACCACCATGAAATAAGGATTTATTAGTTTGTTGATCTCCCCCGGGGACCTGAGTGCAATAAAAGCAGGAATTGTGCTGACTCGGGTGGAAGTGAGGAACATGTTCAACTTGAAGGCAAATGGTTTTGCTGCACAATCCAGGGATATAGGCTGGATGAGCTCAGCTGTCACTCAGTCTGTTAATCCCTCAAATCTTTAGCGCTTGAGGATTAATTTCTCTAAATATTGTGCCAAATATAATAGTCTCTCTATCTCTCACACTATTAGACGTGTATGAACTACAAGGAGCCTTTTGTCTCCCTAATAGGATTCAACCCTAATTCTGAAGTCATAAAGCATGAGTTTAAAATATAATAACTTAAAAAACCCTCAAAACATTTTCCACAGGTAGAAAGGTGACAGCTGGACAGTTTTAAAGCCCTAATCCTGGGCTTTGCTTCTGGCCTTTATACCAGTCCTCCAGCAGAAACAGGCCAGGTAACATTGTGCTTGCTTGCTTCTGCCTTTGCCTGGTACAGAAGATTTCCAGGGTGACAGAGAAGAGGTAACAGCAACACGGTGCCCTTCCGTTGCCATATCTTGATTTGGGGGGGTGAGGATGGTGGTGTTGGGATGGAAAGGACACCTGGATGGGAGTCACCCAAGTATAATTATAATGCTGAGCAAGTGTGCACATGTAAGTGAGAACAACTTCTGGGACTCATAGGTACGTGACAGTGTCTGCTAGTCCAAATAAGACCATTTTGATTAACACAATCACAATACTTTCAGATGAGATTTGATGTGTGCTGTGCTATTAGGGCTTTCTTCTCTCTTGGGGACAGTCTGTTACAGCTGGGGAGTGCTGTCGGAGAGTTGACCCTGTACTGTTATACTTCCTTACTGTACTAGCTTCAGCCATACATGGTAGGTTGTAGAGAATCAGGATCTTAGGACTTGGTTTTGGGGACACAAGGCTGTGGGACTGAATGCTGACAACCATATACTTTCCTGCTGTGCAACTCTGTCCTGGCCAGGAAGTCAGAAACAGCTGGTGGAAGTGAATTACAATATAATTTCTCACTTCAGAATTGTCTCACTTGGCATTCCTGCCTTTATGAAGCTACTATTGCTATTTTCCCTTCCTCTCCTGTATCCCTAACAACACCTGCAGATGACAAATCGTAACCAATTACACTATTATTTTTAATGTGGGTTGTATTGATTACCTGGACTCTGCTCCAGGTGGGTCTGAGATATCTTGCTTCAAACAGTTCTTTTCTATTGGCACCAAGAATCAGTGCGTGGTGCATTGAAATGAACTTAAATTAGAGCAGACAGCGTGTGATGTGGTGAGTGACAGGCCACCGCTTGCTAGGAGACCAGCAAAGTTTGCAGCGTACTGGGAAAAGATACAGGGGCATATGCCAGCAGCCTTCCACTGAAGCTCCCTGTCAGAGACCTCACTCTGAGCCCTTGGAAAAACTCCTTATTACACAGCCATGCACCGAGCCTCAGCCCATGCTGAGAGCTCGAGCTCAGGCACGTGGGTCACTGTGCCCCACAGTCATGGCTTCCCAGCAAAAGCTCCTCAGCTCCTAGGTGCTTTCTGCCTAGATGTAGGACCATATATCATCACAGTAAATTGCTCTTTTTTTTTCCTTTTTTTTTTTTGCTGCATCCAGTTTGCTTTATTCAGATCACCTTCTGCTGTGCTGCTTTGTTTCCATTCTGACATTCCTCACGTCCATGTTTTTCTGCATCCCATTGATAAAACATGGTAAGGTATTGGGCTAGGAGCTGGTCTCTGTGGGACTCTTGGAAAAACTTTGCTCATTGATGATATCCTGCTGTAGCTGCGGTTTCAAACACGCGCTTTTGCCAGTTCAGTATCCTTTCGTGCTAACTTCTGCCAGGCTGCCTTGGTGTATTTTTAGTTTCTAAACTAGAAAAATGTCCTATGATACCAAGTCAAACAGCTGATGCAGTATCTTCTGTAAGAAAACTGCAGTTCACCAAACAAAAAGTTGTACACAAGAATGAATAGATTTCAAATAATCTAACCAATCTGAAAACAAAGTAGGATAAAAAATCTGAAAGTGGCAATGAATGAGTTTCATTTTTTAACTCTAAAGGACCTTTTCTTTTGAAATAGTAGCTCTTTTATACTTTCTGAGAAGTCAAGCTTGAGATAAAGCATTCTGCTTTCATGGCTTGAAAAAATTTAAGGTTAGTGAGTACTCTTCTTGCTATATAAACTTTTTCTCTCAGTTTGGGATGGCAAAGAATGTAAAATTCTAAAAAAAAAAACCCAACCAAAAATCATTGGGATATTGACAGATTGCTTCCTGGTCAGAACTACTTAAGTCCAGGATATCAGTTTTTTCATTATAGCAATCAAATGTGCAGTTTTACCCCAAATGATAATTAATTAGCTCTGAAGATGCAAAGTGAAATAAAAATCTTTAAATTCAGAGCCAGTTAAGATTTTCACTCTTTTGCTTTTAGGTGAAAGTGAATGCAGAAATATAGGAACACTGGAAGCAAATGGTTTCACTGCTGTAGTTCCTAGCAATCCAAGAATAAATTGATACCTTTCTATAAAACTGATCTAATGAGATTTTGAAATAAAAAGGTCGTCTTTATTGGAACATTAATTAGATTCTTTGAAAAAATGGGAAGATGAAATTTTTGGTCTGTCAGCACCCCGGTAAAGATAGAAAACCTGTTAAATGTCTGTTAAAAGTGTAACAAGATCATGTAACTAGAAATGGAAGAAGTCAGCGAAAATTAGAAAGAAAGCAGGCCGTTTTTAAAGTAAGATTAATTAACCATTGAAATAGCTTCCCAAGGGGCATGGTACCTTTTCTACCACTTAAAGTCCTTAACTCAAGGTGGGATGTCTTTTTCAAGAAAATTCTGTAACAGTGCAAATTGTTCAACTAGATCTTGGAGTCGCAGTGTGAAATGCTCTGTTATGCAGGAGGTCAGGTTTGAGAGGATTGCGCCGTCCTTCTTTGGCCCTTCACATCTGTGGGTTCAGGCTTCATGGAACAGGTAAGAGTCAGGTCTGCACGCTGAAATGTGGTCACTCTTGGAAGCAGAGACTTTGAATGAGACGTAGGGTATAGATGTGTGGTGCATGGGCATGCAGCTCTGTGCAGGTGGAGCGCAGTGGTCCATTGTGAGCTCCAGCTGGAGCAGAACATGTCCTGGGAGGTTGCAGGGTGGGGCAGGCTTTTCCCTGTGGTTTGCACTTGTCTATTTTTCCTTATCCCTTCCCGTCGCACCCGCACCTTTGAGCGATGGCTGCTCACAAACCTGCTGTTAAACTCTGCTATTGCTGAACCTGTATTAACCTGAAGGCATTAGAGAAATTGGTTGGAAAGCTCGAAACGTTCTTGGAGGTCAGGAAAAAGAGTCTTACAAATGACAAAGAAGAAAATAGGAGTCAATAAGACACACAATAGTAGAGGAAAATATTCTCTTTTACAAAATCCGGTGACTGAGGAAATTCCCCAGAGGAAGGAGAATAGGGTGCTTCCTACATGACAGTGAATGACAGCTTTTTTGTGTACTGTGGCTTGACAGTTACGTTTTCCCCCTGAGAAGCAGGTGAGAAAGGAGAGACTAACTTTTCTCAGAACATTAATGCTCACTCACATCCCAACTCTTCTCCATTTTGATGTTCTCCATGTCGAGTCCAGACCTTCCTCCACTTCCACTGAATCCTGCACTGGTCTTTGTTGCACAAGAAGATTTGAATGAATAAAAGACTGGGGGAAAGAGCAGCGGACCAACCTTCTGCTTCCTGTCCTAAAAGCAATCACTCCTGGTTCCCTCTGTATCACCTGCTGCTGCACTCCTTGGGTGACAGACCATCAGCAGTGGGAAACGTAATTCCCAGTGACACCAGGAGCTTCAGCACGGAGACACAACCATGCACTATGGTGAAACCAAGAGGTGCCTGGTGCATTTGCTGTTTCACAAAATTATGGACCATGGGTCTCTGCAAGCACTCCTGGGCAAGGGAAAAGGCAAGGCAGAACTCAAGGGAGACTGTAGGGTGCTTTGTGAGGAGTTAGGTCCAACCTAGGTCCCACCTCAAGGAGCGACAGCTCCTTCTCAGGCTCCCGTGGCTAGCTCTGGTTTTCCTGTGGTGGCCCTGATCCAGGAGTCTCCTCCTGGTCTTCTCACTCAGTGGTGAGAAGATGGAGGAAGGTGCCCTCAGCAGGAGGGCAACACAGACTCTCCACCGTCATAATCCAGAGAGATGGAGCAGTGATGTGCCAGGGACACTGTAGCTTTTCGTCCTCCTCTTTCAGGCACAAGGCACTGAAAAGGGAGGACAACTGGCTGCGGTGTCTGATTCCAGAAAGTCTGAGTTCCTCTGTGTGCATTTACACATTTGCGGGGTTCAGGCCTTTGTACAGCATGCAGCCAGTCCTGCCTATCCCATTTGCTGTCTCTCTATCCCATGCAAGCATGGGATTTATCCTGCCTCATACCTGCTGTAGTATTTTTATGTTTCCTTCTGATGTCTAAGGATGAAACAGGTATCTAAAAGGAGACCACATAGATTGTAGCAGGCTAAATAGGATATGCAATTTTTGAGAGCATACGAAGCCCCTTAGGCAACAGTTATGCAATCTCAAAGCAAGGTTTGGTGAAATAGCTCATGTTGGTTTCTTGAGGGTTATAGCTTCTTAGCAGAGAAATCCCTAGATGCATTGCCTCTTTCCCTTGACTCTCTAGTTTAACATCTTGTTTGCTTTTGTCATGTATTATTTTTCTTCCCTTTTTTCAGTGAGCCTTACTTGCTGACTTTCCTGGTGGTTTTGATGCCTGATTCATGGCTTATGGCTTGTGAGGTGCTGCAATGGGGGAGGCTGGTGTAAGTCCATCTCTTGTTCTTGTAATTCTGTTCTCTAAATTCAGCTGCAGGGGATAACAGATAAAAACTACAAGCCTTCCCTGCAGGTCTCGTGATGGCCTTGATCTTTGTGTTTTTTCAGCTCCAGTCCCATAAACCTTCGAAGCTAACCTTGCAGCTGCGTCCTGCTAGGCTCTCCCACACAGGTCAATCTCATTTCTATTTTTGATTGTTACATTTTAAAGATAGAATTTCCCTTTCTTGCTTCAGAGCATTCAAATGCTAATTAGATCCCTTAAATGTCTAGGAAGTTATCCCAGTTTACACATATATGGTTTATTAACTCATGCTCATTTCAAACCTTTTCTTTGATGTAGGCTAATGGAATTATTCTTTTAGAATCACTTTAAAAGGTGACTTCTCTTTCTTGCTGGATAGTTTTTTTCTGAAGCGCATTTGTGACTCTTTGCCTTTGGAAAAAATACCTGCTTTTCCATAGGCAAATGTGAGCACTCCTGGACGTGCATGCAACAGATAAACAGATGTTTTCTATTTGCAGCAACTTACTTGTTCAAGTTCACGCTTTTATACTTTACTGAAACAATATTTGTTTTACCTCCTTTTCCATAGCTGCACAGCTAATAAGAAAGAGCAGAGCAGGTTTGCAAAAATACATCTGCCTAGAGAATATGGTCATGTGAGCCAGCATTTGTTTCCAGCTGTTTTCTTGTCATTAGCTTTTAATTTCAACAACTACCTGCTTGTGCCTCTCCTCTTTTTTCCCCACCTCAGGTATTTTGTGCTGTTATTGTGATTGTCAGTTCTGTTCTGCTTGAAATGTTTCAGTGTATGTTGCCATGGTTACAGGTGCCAGAATTGGAAATAAATGAAGGGGGTATCAAGGCACCGTTGTGACTCTGATGGAGGCTTAGCACTAAGATGTTAGCTATTACATTGCTGGATTCCACGTTATTTGATGATGGATCCATTTTAATAGAATATTTAAATGCTTATGTGAATATAGATTGCACTAAAATGGAATTATGTAGAACTGGATTTAAAGTAAATTAATTTTTTTAACAGTTTTTTTTTTAATGAGTACATAGCCTTTGGGACAGTCTGCAAGTAAGTGAACAGAATGTCTAGAACATCTATTGCATGAATGGTATGAACAGGTATGATTATATCTACCACTGGAGTATGGATGAGTATTGAGTACATTTCTTCACAAAAGTTCAAAGAGAGAAGAGAAAACCTGTTTTAGGAAGTAAAAAGCTGCTTCAGAACAGTTGCTTATACCTGAATAAGGAAGACATTTGGAAATTAGGTGCGTGCTGTCTCTCTTTTATAGTCTGTGTAGTAGTATCACCTGCGTGTAAAGGCTTGTGGGAAGCTTGTGATAGAGATGATGTGAGGGTTTCTGCAAAACCAGAGTTCCTTCTTCCATTTCTCATGTTATAGGCTTAGACTTAATGCAAAGCTCAGCAAAGTCAATGGAGAAATTCCCAATGACAACAGTGAAATTTGAATTGAATCTTTGGTCAGCTTTTTAGCAACCTTTTCCACGTTGTTCAAAGTGATATTAGTCTGTTTTAAGTCCTTTTTTCTATCAGATTGTCTCAACCAGTCAGTCCTTCTCAGTGTGCATCCATGGGTAATGTGTTTCATGTGTTCTTTAACCAGGGGGATGGGCAAAATGTGGAAGCAGTGCTAAATGTTTTAAATGGGTGGTAACATGTCACGCTTGCCCCAGAGAAAGTTCCTGCCTTCCTTTCCCAGAGAAGGGATGGGGTTTCCTTTATTGATGATATCTGGCCTCACTGAAGTAAGCTGAAAAGCTCCTGCCTATGTGAAAGGAAATTGTGTGTATGTGTGAATATATTAATAGACTTGTATAGCTATGTATGTATAACTAAAATCTTCATATTTTTGAAGTAGCTTTAAAATTAAGCTGTGGCTTTCTGTTTTCTGAAATGTTATTTTGAAGCCAGTAGAAAGAGGGCAAACAATATCGTATGCTTATAGTGTTGATTAGTGATTATAATTGGATTGTAATAGTAATACAAGGTTTTACTAAAGGTTGAGGTTTTGGAGTAACTCAATTTATCATGTGTAAAATGCAGGAAACTGGAACAAGTGAAGGCAGTTACTGTATTGATCTTTTCCCCTAATTTGTATCTTCATTTCTTATTAACCTTCCTCTAGCAAAATTGCTCAATGAGAGTATTCTATCTCTAGCCCTTGGGATTAATCTTGTGGAATAGCTTTGATAACAGTCATAAATGTGGAACTTAGAAAATACATCCTACACAAAATGCAGAACCTGTATTTACGCTCATCAGAGAGTTGCATTTATTCTTGAAAGCTGTCTCTCTTGTGAGGTAGATTAGAAATACTACTGTATGTTAGCCCCAGCTGGATAGAGAGTAAGTGTCTGCGATCTGGTACTTTAGTTGGGAAGCAGGAGGTGTCTCTTTTAGGTGCTCGCTGTCCTGCTTGGGCATAAAGCAGGTAGCTGTGACTGGAGAAGGAGGGTTTAGGCTGTGGAGTGAATCAGCTAAAGGGAGGAACAGAGCTTGGGGAAGGAATGGAACTTTTTTTTTCTTTTTTTTTTCTTCCATTAATGAATGTAGATCCCAAAAGGGAACTGAGATCTAAACCCTCTAAAATCACAGGTGCCTAAAAAAAATATTAAGGCAGAGTTTAACCATGTCGGATTGTCACAGACCCACAAAAACTATGCCTGGTGGCGAAAGCATTCAGAGTCTGTAGGTACTGGGGTTTTCACCAATGTAGTCAGTTAGAAATGTGAAGTTCAGTTTATTAGTTATGGCTGTGGCTGCCTTTTGTATACCTTGTGGCATTTATAGAAGGGCTAGCGGCTGTACTGTTTCCATTGCTTGACCTAGCTCATCTAGAGTAGCCGGGGTAACTCTGCACAGCACTGAAATATGCTTTGCAGCCACCCCTTCAATGCCCTACTCATATTTGTGAATTCAGCTCCACCAGCTGGATACCTAAAAGCTAAGCACTTAAAAGCCTGTGTCCCTTTGTCAATCTGGACCTAAATTTTTAACTCTATATACTGCAGAGACTTTGTCTGGGGGAAGCTAGGGAAAGCAGCATCTGCTTTGTTTGAGCACTTGCTTTGTGTAAGCACTCAGCAAACACACAAAACTTCCACAAAACAGTATCATATTTGCCTGCGATTTTGCAATTGCTTGCCATCAGGTCGGGGGACATACATGTGCACAGGATAAAAGGAGCCACAACAAAATCAGTGTTTACACAAACTCCACAAGCAGCATCTGCCTGGCTTAGCTGCAGTAGTTGAAATTCATTGCGATATCTAATTGTTGACAAACTTGTGTTTTCTTTGATGCTGAATATAATTTGCAGGACAAGGTAAAAGTAACGCCCGTTCATCTCCTGGTGAATGAGCAGAGCTACTATTTTATGCTGGACTTTACAATTTTGACTATGGTTTGTACCCGATGAAAATAAGCTTGTGGAAATTGTTTGGCAATAGTCACTGTGTGTGAACTCTGGGAATTATTGCTGCACAGGACAACAACGACCACTAGTGGCTAAAGATATTTTTTCCAAAGTTCCTAAAACTGGAAGGGAAAATCCATGGATTTAATACATTAAGTTAATGCAACACATGCTATTGGATGGATTTTGTGTGCTAAGACATAAAAACACATCAGTGTTTTTGTAAGACGCACACACTCTGCTCACAGCTGTGATTTGTCTCCTTTTTCCAGGACTGGTCCAAGGTATCTTTGAGTTGGCCGCTTGCCCTCTGGTCACTATTAGTGCAGACATTTCCACTTCCATATCACTCCGTTTTGTCGCAAGCACAATGCAAGGCCTTCAGCAGCAGAGTGGCTTCCAGCTACTGCCCCAGTCTGGAGAATCCAAGCCTTACCCCCCATTTAGATACACTGCATCAGTCCTTGGTACTGCAGTTGTTGCTTCTCCTGTTGGTTAGCATCTTCTGTCACTTGTCTTTCATGCACTTTTTAATTGGTTAATTACTGTATCCATATGCTAAGCATGCATTAGAGTGCTGGCTATTAGCAATTACCATATGTTCAGTTCACTGTATACATTTTTAGATGCTATATTTAGGCAATTCCTGGTCTGCATGTCTTCCTTATACACCACCACAGGTGTCTCATGTGGGCCTTTTGTTAGTTCTTTAATGGGCTGTAGGCATCCTGTTCATTAGTCTATTACCTGACTGCTCGTCATTCATGCTCACAGTCTCCCTCCACTTGTACAGCTACAATAATCATACATTATTTTTTCCTGGGTAAGGAAACACTGCGCAAGTCTGTAGTGTTTCATGGGCAGATAATACAGGCTGCAAAATGTTACAAAGATTTGTCTCCCCAGGCCAGGCACTGTTTTACCCTCTGCCTGTTTTGCATTACTCACATTTGCAGTGAAACTTAGCCCATCGTTTCTGCTCTGTTGAGGTGAAGGGACCACAGAGCATCCAGTCCCTTTTGCCTTTCTTTAAATGACTGTGTACGGTGCAGGGCAGTGGGAATCGGGCTTTATACATCACCATCTCAAAACCTAAGTCTTGCTGCCCCCCTACGCCCCTCTTTAAAATCACTGTGCTCTCGCAGTAGTTGCAGTACCACATGGCAGCGGAAGGTGGCGCAGGAGGCAGAGGAATCACAGCCATGTCAATGAGTAAAGCTGACGGAGTTCAGTTTGGGCACTGCTCCCCCAGCGCTGCCGTTGCCCCCAGCGTAAACTTAGTCAAAACAAAGCAGAGTGGCACCGTTCGAGTGTAAAACAGTAATGGCAGGTTAAAATATAGATTATTTAGAAATGCACACAGGATGTGAGTTTCCTCTCTCTGTAAGCTCTTTGTGGTTCCTGCTGTTAATCCAAATACCAGTCTGCAAACTGAGTTTTCCACTGGTTCAGCTGGTGTGCTGGGGGGCTTCAGCAGGGACAGGAAAGTCATTTGATCCATAGCGGAGCTAATTTGCCCTAGCCATGCAAATGTGTGTAAGTCACACTATTGTTAATGAGCTGCAGGCGCAATTGGAGGGGGAACGTACTCCCCAGCTTACTTTACGAGACAGTGTGTAGTTATTCTGAATGGTCTGTGCAATGTGTAGTTGAAACCAAGCCAGGGGCATAATGCCAAAAGAAAGGGGACAAATACTTAAGGCAGACAGTTTGCCAGTAGCTTAGCAGCTGTCAACTAGTTGTTCCAGGAAGATATAAATATTTAAGATTAATGATACCTGGCTCTAACTCTCTGTCTGTGTATATAATATATAACAGTATGTGTGTTGCTATACGATGCATGTGTTGTATTTGAGAGATATAATGATTATTTTAAAGTGCTCAGCAGTGTGTACAAAAGGAGGACGCCTGGCTCCACACCAAATGCAAAAGCTGCATCCTGTATTTACAAGAAAAGTTATTTCTTCCCAGCTGGCTATGACAAAATGTAAGGGTGGTTCTCTGGTCAGGGCATCCACTTGGGCTCTGGAGGTCTGCATTGAATTCTGCTTGGGGAAACTCCTTTCCAGGAAGGCCCAAATCCCCCTTTTATAAAAATACTTACTCTTAGACCCAAAGAATAACTATGTAAGTGGTTAATGCCTAGGTAGGTAGTTAATTTCTACTGGGAGAGAGGGAATAAAGGGGCATTTCTTCCTCCTTAAGGGGACTATTACGATATATGGTGAGGAGCTATACCTATCAGCAGGGAATCATATCCAGAAATAAGATAAAACTTCGGGAATTTCCTCTTACCCTTCTTTGATTTTAATTGAAATACATATTATAAACAGCTTCCACTAGCTGGTCGGAAGACAGGAAGAAAAGTCACAAAGACCTCACAAAATTTTTCAATGCATCTTAGTTTTTTGAGAACAGGGACAGTACAGGAATGGTTGGGCCCATAGTCTAGTCTCCATCCTTTGATTTACGGGTTGATTGTTCTTGGGCCTTTCTGGCTAACCAAAATGGGAAAAAGCTTAATTCCTCCCTGTGGGGAGTCTCCAAAATCTTGAAATGGACACTGATTTCTGTATCTTTGTTAATAGAGCAAACTTTGGGTAGTGGTCACATTCACACAGCCTCTGGGATGGATGTGGTGCTGTTAACTGGCTCTCCAAATGTCCCACCTGTGCTGGGAAAAGCTGGTCATTGGTTCTGGGCTCAAGAAAAATCACCAGTTTTGGAGCAGCCACTGTTGCCTTTATAGCTCTGTACCTTCAGGAGCTCCTTCTTTCAACCCCTTCTACTTGCCCATAGGTGGAGAGGGTCCAGCTCCTGGAGCTGCAATCTGAGCATCCTTATGGATGATGTAGGTGAGTGTGAGAAAGCCGTGCCCTTGTGCAGGCTGGCTGGCAGGGGATAGCTTCTGCTGCAGGACACACTTGGGTATATCAAATACATTAACACATGGGGCACAATCAAATACGTGCTTAGCAGAGAGAATTCAGTGCAGGTTCAGTTTTCCTAGGGGTCCCAAAAGTAGTTCAGAGCCTTTTCTTCATGAAAATTAATGCCTTGTTCTAAATCCATTTTCTTTTGAAGGATTTGTTGGGAAAACATTTCACCATTTCCAGTGTTTGCCCCGAAATAACTGGCAGCTTGGAAATGCATCTATTTAGTGTTTGAATGAAGCTGGGTTGTTTCTGTACTGAAACAGGTCTTCACTCTCTTACATATCCTCTCTTATGGAACCAGTTTGATTTGTTCCCAGTTGCTAGTCCTTTTCGGGGGCTACTTGGAGAGCCTATGTTAATCTGCTTGTAGAAATTTGTAGAGATCCATCTGAAAATCAGCCTAGATGGAGTGGTTCTTTGCTGATCCTTCCTGTGCCGATGCACTGAGCTCTGATGTGCATGAAACCACTATGTCAAATAAAATGCACTTGGGATTGATTCATGTTAAAGGTAGCCTTTTATCTGGTTATGTAAATTCTGCTCTGTAGGGACTTTTCCTGATGGCCCTTCTAATCACCTAGGCAAAAGGGTGTTACTTACACCTTTGAGGTAGAGGGATATGTGTCAGTGATACTCAAAGTGTTTGCTTTGCCAGAGCACCTGAGCAAATAGATTCACTGGTTACTGGCTACACCTGAGGCTGCAGGGAGTGCTGGGTTCTCCATTATACCAGTAAAATCTTTCTGCTTCCTTCTCCCTCCTGGTCTGGGAATGAGCAGAATAAGAATGAGAGAAACAAATGCCACAGCTGCTGGAGCGCAGGTACCTCTCCCAAAGTGTCAAACTATTTTAGATGGCCTCTTCTAGGAAACCACGGTGCACTTGTGGACATTTCATATATGGAAAGAAAAGAAAAAAGTAATTAAATAATCAGCTGAGTCTGAGTTAGGTGTTGGGAGCTATCCATTCAGCCAAGGAAAAGTGTGTACACCCTGTGGAGGCAGTGTGACTAGCCTTCTCATCACATCCAGAAAAAGGAAAGATGTTTTTCATTTTAAACAATTTTACAAGGGCAATTCTTCTATCTGTTTTCCTGCTTCTGTTCTGATTTTCTTTCTGGAAACCTGGCACAATTTTGGTCATTTCAGCTGCACGCTAGTAGGTGGCAGTCTCGATCAAGTTTTGAAACATGGTGACATTTCTCTCCCTTCCTAGGCCAGCCCTGAAGATGGTGCAAACCTTCTTCCACTCAGGATGGGTACCTGGGTGTGGAAGGAGCAGCGGTATCATTTTCCTATAGTAATGTATATGTCCTGCACTGGCAGCAAATCTCACATGAGGACATTTTCCTCTGTGGTCTCGTTTCCTCCTGGAATGTGCCTTTTAACCATACCTGTGAAAACTAGTCTCATTAAGCAAGGTGATCAACTGGTTTCAGACGTTAATGCTCTTCTGCAGTAACGAAGCAAATGGTGCGGTTTGGATGGTGTAATTACCCTTGCAGCCCAGCCTCGCATCCAAAGGGGCTGTTTGCATGTGTGGGCGCCCGTGTTAGAGCTCTGCCTGAAAATGTCATTAAGCAACTGTCCAGACTGAACAGGAAAGGGGGAGTGTGGGGTGGGGTAGGGCCCAGCGTTCCTGGGGCCCCGCCAGCTGTGCCACTGGCTTACAGCCAACAAGGTCTTATTTTACTGCAGTTATTTTCCAGAAGTAAAGTGTTAACTTACTAAACTAATACTGACCTTTGAGAGACATCCTTCCGTGTGGCCTCAGCTCATGAGCAGCAGGGACATCCTTCCTCTCCTGACCTCTGCTGAGTAGGTTGTTCTTCCAGCATGGTGGTGGTGCTAACGGGGACACCTTGACCTCCCTTTTCAGGAAAAGCTCTCTGAGATGCTGTTCTGCTGTTGGTGTAGGCCTGGCGTGCTCTGGGCTGCTTCCACTTGGAATGTGCAGGGGAATGTTGACCGCAACTCTTTGAGCGCGACCATCCAGCCAATTCCTTCCCCACCAAGTGCTCCATCTGTCCAGTCCATGTCTCTTCAGTTTAGAGACAAGGATGTCATGTGGGACAGTGTCAAAAGCTTTGTACAAGTGCAGGTAGGCGACAGCAGTTGCTCTTCCCTCATCCACCAATGCTGTAACCCCATTGTAGAAGGCCACCAAATTTGTCAGGCATGATTTGCCCTTAGTGAAGCTGTGTTGGCTGTCACCAGTCACCTCCTCATTTTCTATGTGCCTTAGCACAGTTTCCAGGAGGATCTGCTCCATGATCTTGCTGGGCACAGAAGTGAGTCTTATCATCCTGTAGTTTCCTGAGTCTTCCTTATTTCGCTTTTTAAAAATGGGGGTTATGTTTCCCCTGTTCCAGTTTGTGGGAACTTCACTGGACTACCACAACTTCTCAAATATGATGGATAGTGACTTAGCCACTTCATCCACCAGTTCCCTCAGGATCTGTCTGTGCATTTCATCAGGTCCCATGGACTTGTGCATCTTCAGGTTCCTTAGACAGACTCAAACCTGATCTTCTCCTAGAGTGGGCAGTTCTTCATTCTCCCGGTGCCTGCCTTTGCCTTCTGTGACTTGGGTGGTGTGGCTGGAGCACTTGCTGGTGAAGACCAAGGCGAAAAAGTCATTGAGTACCTCAGCCTTCTCCATGTCCTGGATAACCACATGTCCTATTTCCTTCCAGAGAGGGCCCACATTTTCCCTGGTCTTCCTTTTACCACTGGCATACCTATAGAAGCTTTTCTTGTTGTCCTTGATGTCCCTGACCAAATTTAATTCTATCAGGGCTTTAGCTTTCCTAACCTGGTCACTGGCTTCTTGGACAGTTTCTCTGTATTCTTCCCAGGCCACCTGTCCTTGCTTCCACCCCCTGCAGGCTTCCTTCTTGTGCTTGATTTTGTCCAGGAGCTCGTTGTTCATCCATGCGGGCTTCCTAGCGTTTTTTTCCCAATTTCCTCTTTGTTGGGATGCATTGCTTCTGAGCTTGGAGGAGGTGATCTTTGAATATTAACTAACTCCTGGGCACCTCTTCCCTCCAGGGGTCTATTCCATGGTACTCTACCAAGCAGATTCCTGAAAAGGCCAAAGTCAGCTCTCCTGAAGTCCAGGGTAGTGATCTTGCTGTATGCCCTCCTTGCTGCCCTAAAGATCTTGAACTCCACCATTTCATGGGCACAGCAGCCAAGGCTGCCCTTGAGCTTCACATTCCCTACCAGCCTCTCCTTGTTGGTGTGAACAAGGTCCAGCCTGGCACCTCTCCTCTTTGGCTCCTCTATCACTTGAAGAAGGAAGCTATTAGCCATGCATTCCAAGAACCTCCTGGATTGCCTGTGCCCTACTGTGTTGTCCCTCCAACAGATACTGGGGTGGTTGAAGTTCCCCATGAGGACCAGGGCTTGTGAATGTGAGGCAGCTTCTATCTGTCTATAGGGGCCCTCATTCACTTGGTCTTCCTGATCGGGTGATCTGTAACGGACCCCCACTATAATGTCACCTGTCCCTACCCTCCTTTTAATCCCGACCCATAAACTCTTGGTCAGCTCCTCATCCATCCCCAGGTGGAGCTCCATGCGCTCCAGCTGGTCACTGACATAAAGGGTGACATCCTCTCCTCTTTTCCCCTGCCTGTCCTTCCAAAAGAGCTTCTATCCTTCCATTCCAACACTCCAGTCATAAGAGCCATCCCATCATGTCTCCATGATGCCAGTAACATTGTAGCCCTGCAAGCGTGTGCACATCTCGAACTCCTCTTGTTTATTCAAGAGGAAAAAATCCAGGGAGACAGTTCTTGTACTATTGTCATGAAAGAAAGATGAGCTGTTTAGCAGGGACTAAAACGTTCACCCAGAGAGGTGTGAAACCTCCTGAAGTGTTTTTGGGGTTGGTGCTGCTGGGGGTCTCCAGGAAGAGGAGATACGCACACACATATAGGCATGTTTGGGTCACCAGGGAAATTTAGAGACAGAGTTCCCTAAACTGCCCTAGAGGCAGAGGTAAAATAGTGTGAGTAGAGGAGTGGGCAGGAAGAGCAGATGCCACAAGCTATAACCCCGTGATGCTGTCCTTGGCAATTGGAGGGGCAAGGGACGAACAGTGCCTGTGCTTGCCCACACCTCTGTGCAGGAGCTCTCAGACACTTGTGGAGCATTTCAGCTCACCTCTCACCCCCTCAGAGGCACTCAGCTGACTCACTTCTCAAGTCTGGCCTGTCTGATTTGACCTCCATCTCTGGAGGAGGAAATGGGAGGGCTTACTGATCTGGGTTAAAAGCCCTTCTGTGTTTCTCCTTGGACTCTTTCCCAGTCTGATTTCTCTGTATCAATATACAGGTCACCTTTCTTTGCTTTCAAAGTGGATGGCTTTATGTTTATCATCACAATAAGTCTCTCAAAAGTTAGCCAAGAGAGATGACTTGCATGCCAGTCTACCAAAGACATTTTTAAAGTAATCTTCTCCATTACAGATAAATGGAGTAGAAAGTGGGTGATGGATAGTACATTTCTTTCTGAGAAACTTAACGTAACTGGAATATTACTCCATTAAACTGGACTGAATGTTGTAATAGTCATCTAGTGAGCTAGAGAGAAGCACTATTTTCAGCCCTAGCATTAATCTAAATGGACACTTTCCCCAAGTTTTAAATTATTTATTCCTTTGCTATCTTGCAAGTTCAAGGTAACTGTGGTTTTAAGAACGGCTCTAATCCACTTCATGAAGGAAAGGGTTTGGGTATGGAGAGATCCTGATGTGCCTGTGGCACAGCAGGGAAGCCGGTCCTGCTCTGGAGGGAGGGGGAACCACAGAGCTGACTTGTTCAGTGTGTGGCTCGTGTGGCACGGGTGGGGAAAGCAGGCTGGAAGTCAGTTGGGACCTTATTTTCATTCCTCTTAATAGAATCTCTTCTTTGAAGCTCTATCAAAAAATGGATTGAATCTATACTCAGGCAATTGCCAGAGGGCTGTTAATAAAAATTTCAAGCCATGAGGGATATCTGACCTGGCCTTTCCTCCTTGGACAGCATGAGGATAGGACTCTTGACCTAGTCCTAAATTCCCTTTTCCTCAGCTGGAGTAGCTGCTTTGTGGGTTTTGTTCTTAACCATCTCCTGAGGAATTTCGTGCCGTCCTCAGACTGCTGCAAAAACTAGGGTGGGGAATGTAGGGTAAAATAATAATGGGCAAATGAACAAAAGAGAAAGTTGTGAATTCCTCCTTGTTGGATAAACACACTCAGTTGCCATAATGTTCGTGTGTAGTCTCACCTTGCACAGCGCTGCGAAACCCTAATCACTCCACAGGGCTGCTGGGAACTGCTGGATCTTGGAGGGAGGCAGATTGCAGAAGTCCTCTGAGAAGGAGGCATCTGCTTCTGCAAAATAAGTAGAAGACATGAGAGGGATAAGGCCTCCACTGTTAGCTTCTACCTTGCTGTCTTTGTTTTGGGAAAGAGGTACAGGAAATAGTTCCAACAAAAACATTTTAATTGGAGTAATTTTTGGCTCTTCTCAGCCATCAGCAGGCTTTTCCCTCCCCCCCCCTTTTTTTTAGCATGGCTGTTGGTAGCTTTGAAAAGTGGAAAAAACTAATTTGAGGTGTTTCTTCTCCTAGCCCTGAGAATTTTACATTATGATAGTGTGGTCCCTTTACCAAAGCAGTCAGGTAATTTGGCACCACTGAGCAGTCAGCAACTTTCTCAGCAACAGTGCACCTGTCTCTGGAGTACCACAGATCTGGTGTTACCCCTCCACTAAGCACTGTATCACAGGTTTTTAAAATTATGAGATGGAGAGGTAGGAGCAGAAGGGCCACATGCGCATCAAAAGCTTATCTTGGGGACCAGTGTAGTGGGAGAAGCTCTGACGACTTGGTGGGGAGGCTGGCAAATCACTCCTGCGGCCCTGGGCTGCGGTACTGGCTCTGCATAACCCTTGGAGGGTGAAGGCTCCCAGCTGTACAACAGCAGCTTCTGCATGGCTTTGCAGTCAGTGCCCAGTGCTGTCTGAGATAAAACACAGTCTGAATTTATGGCTGTGATGCAAGAACCGGCTGGTAAAAGTTTTATGGACTTCTTGCAGGAGCCAGAGTAACAGGGTAACTGTAAATCTTGCAGTCTTCTCAAGGAAGAGCATGTCAGCGATTTCAGCGAAGTGGTTTCTTTTAATACTAGTAACTATGCCTACAGCATACAAATCCATCCTGTGTCTGACCGACTCCTAAATCCTGTCTGTGGCCTTGCCGTGACGTTCCTGTGTGGTGCCTGTGGATCCACGAGGTGGCACTTGGTCCTCGTATTACTCGGAATCTGCTTTTTCCTCTGCTCCAACTTGTTAGATGCTAGGAATGGTGGGTGTCTGGGTGCTACCCTTTTCATTCTGAGTTAACCCTTTTCTTTTTTAATTTCCTGTTAATTTGAAAATATGGTAATGCTAAAATTCTCCGAAAGCAATTAATGGAGTAGATTCTGCTGTGATCCACACCTAGTGCTATAGTTATTTTGAAAGAGAGCCTTTTGGGAAAACCTGCACCCAGTATATAAATATTTTAACGATGTCTAATTGGATTTTGAAAAAAACTTCCAAGCATTTTAACTTTCTGCTTTAGTATTCAGCCTCATTAAATGTGCGTGATTACAGCAATGTATAAATCCAGACTGATGGGGAATTATTCCAAGCCATTGAAAGCTCCATCAAGAAAACCTCAGCTGAGAGTTGCTGCTGACTCCATTACAGTACAGAGAGCACCCTGGGGTGATGGGAACCATCCTCTGTGGTGTGAGCTCTAAATATGAATCCTAGCAGATGTAAAGAACAAGATAAAAATCAGTGGGAAAAACTAATACTAATCAGAGTAATAAAGTCAACAACACGTGTTCGTCTTCTGATACAGATGATAATTACATATATGCTAGAGCAAATGACACAACATGTAGAAGAGACGAGGGACTCTATTGAACTGAACTAGCTAGTCTACATGCAACTAGCTCTAAATTTTGGATTTTCATCTATCTGATTTTCTTGTTTTCCAAACTACTTGTTGCTCCCTTTTGGAGAAGCAGAGGCTGAAAGTGGGTATTTGCAGCTGAAAAGTCAAAATCTGTTTTCTTCACACTGACAGGGAGTAACACAAGGAAAAGCAGCTTTTCTTCTTGGCAGTCCTAACCTCTTCCAAGCCAGCATATAGCCCAACATCTGGCTCCTGGCCCTTAATGCAATGTCCTAGCAACATTTTCTTGCTGTTTGGTCCAACTGTTTGGCATCTACTTCTTGCTGAAAGGCAGCTGTAACTGAGTCAATCCTTGCCTTGCCGTTGCTCCGGACTGCGTGTTCCAGATTTGCACAGCAAGGTCATTCATTGGTAACTTCTCACTGCCCTGGTTACCTGCCTACCTCACACAAAGGTCTTTTTTTCCTTGATTTAGTTTGGCTTTTGATGCAGTTCTCTGTCATTTCAGAATTTCTTTTTAGGAATTTTCAGTTGATGCTACTGGGAAAATGGACTGAAGAACCTTCTGTGGAAAAAAATGTTACTTAAACTTGGTAGATCTTTCTGGGGACATCTGTCTTCACTTTTCCAAATGGCTCTGTCAATACTGGTGCAGTTTTTTGCCTCTTCCTGCAGGTCCTCCAGCAGGAGTATTAGGGTTTGCTCGTGTTTCCCTAGTTTCCCTATCCAATGAATTTCTCAGTTTTAAATGACACTAGTGTCTGTGGAAGATGGTGGTCCACCTTCTGTTCCTAGTGATGTTTGTGTCTCTGAGAGACAATGAGATTACTCTAGATTGAAATCAAAGCTTTCTGTCTTATACAACAGTGTTTATATTGAAACTGTAAATCTGCAAAATGTTTTGGAGTTGACAAAATGTCCTGTGCTCTTTTTCATTTCAACTCACACCAACAAACCCAAATGCCATTTCTGACTGTATTGTGAAGTTTTAACTTCTAACACTTTCCTTCCATTTTAGTTGGGAAATTTCATACTACAGAATTAAAAAGCCTTTATTTCATTTGAAATACCATGAGTTTTCTGGAAAAAAAAATACACTTCAGTCTGCCAGAATAGTGTTTCTCCTCCTTGGGAATTGCACTTGCCCTTCTCCATATCAAATTTCTGAAAAACTGTACTCCTGCCTGGAATTAGTGTGCTGATTTGATCACAGCTCCAAAGTCTGCTTATGCTCCCAGTTCTCCTTGAGGCTGGCATAAGCCAAGGCAGGATTTTGCCATTTTGCTCCCATAAGGTGGCCTATGCAGACGGGCTTGCTTGTTTAGCAGAGCATTCATACTAAATGGTATCAGCAATGTTAAGTAATGAACTTAGCTAATACATTTTGATGAATTTCAAAGACCATTTAAACCAAGAAGAGCACAAAGTAGTGCTGTATAAATATTTAATGTAAACTTATGGATTACATTGTCCTGGAGACTGCTATCAGAGGCACTTTGAAACCACATGTGGCTCACGATAGCTAGGCACAGCCAGTTTCAGCCAGAGATGAGTTCAGACTCCTCCAATACACACCCCTCCTGGGATCACTTTGAAGTGGTAAGATTTTATTAGGAGCTAAAAAATTAGAGTTCTTCAGTCAACAATAAGCACCATTGTATTTCCTTTCTGTCCTAATAAAAAGGACAGAATATGTATTTTTAGTACCCTTCTCCAAAATGACAGTGAGATAACACGGTTTTGAGAGAAAAATGACAGTGTTCATGAAGAAGGGGAGCCTTTGTAGCATCAGTCTCCAGATGCTCTTAAAGCAAAGGATTTGGAAAGAAGCTCTTTGTACCAGCTGCTGCTGGTGACGTGTGCCTGGGCTGAAGCAGCCACTGCTCGGCTCCATGTTACACAGACAGATCAATCCCCATGTGTGCTGTGAGCGCCGGAGAGAACAGCACGTTCTCTCGCTGGGTTTTATGAGCTTGTTCTGCTGGTACGGCCACGAAGCCCCCCCCCGCACTGCTAAGTGCAATAAGTGCCTGCTCATCTTTGCTCTTCCTCCCTGATGCTCTGCTTACCTCTTCCCATTTCAGCAATCAGACGCAAAGTGAGCTCCAGGGTAACCTTGATGGCTGTGCAAGGTGGGACCCACGGAGGTGAGCTGTGGGCAGGAATTTCCCACAGATTAAGGAGAGGCTGGTGGAAGACTGCACATGACAGAGAACATTTGAAGGGGGAGAGGATGAAGGAGATATATACCCACTAGAAGAAGATGTGAGTGGTCCATCCACTTAACTAGAATCAGTGGTAGAGAATTACTAGCACTCGCCACTTCAGCAGAGCTTTTCACCCAGCAGTGTAGGACTGCTGCAGCTCTGCCCATTTTGCAAGTGGGAATGCTGAGGCAGAGGAGGGTGGTGGCACCATGGAAGCTGACTCCTGTTGGATCCTCTGTTATCACCCAGGGAACGCAGCCAAGGGCAGGAGGTTCCCTGCATGGATATCAGGGCTGTGTCTAATGTGGCTCCCTAATTGAATTTGGATTCATGTAACCAATCAGGAGCACTTGGGGATAGCATCTCTGCATCTATAAGCCCTCCCTTGATAAGAAAGGACTCTAATCTCCTTAGGGAGTCAGATCCCTCTTTGCATGGGGCGCACCCCAAACCAATGCATATCACAAGTCTTCAATGTCACAAGCAGATTCTCCCAGGTTAGCTTCACCAGTTCACAACTGACAATGACTTGGCCAGCTGAATGCGTGCCATGCATCTTATACAAACTTTTTTTGTATAAGTTTAAAAGTGGCAGTGTGCAGTTAAGAGTCTTAAGCAATTGCAACAATGGCAACTTAGAATCTACATTTCCAGAAAGTTTTATAATGCTGGGGACATCTGTGTTTTGCACTGTACTGGGTTTTATTTTCAATCATTTTTCTCATTAAAAAAATGTGTGTATCTCATTATGTCTTTATATCTGAGCCAGCATTTAATTCTCTGATTGCATATGGTCGGTACAGCATGTGCCATTACACCCACCAAAATAATGAAATGACAGTTCCCTTTGCAAAGTAGAAGACTAGAAATAACTTTCTGCTGAGAGGTGCTATTAATTTTTCTCTCTTTTTTTCCCCCCCCAATAAAAGTGAATAACTAAGTGGCCGTGATTCAGATCTCAGAAATTGTTTTCTAACTAGTCTGTGACTTGTCATATAGGGGCTGCACTGCAGCTTTGATATTTATGGTATATTATACCCACGTAAGAGTTATTTTAAAAGGCTACGAGAAATATCTGCTTCTTGTTTTATGTATTATTTATCAGCCTCTTATTCTTTCCTTTATGCCACAGAAATTTTTTTTATCTTTCCCCTTGACATTACAAAGTAATAGGCCTAATAACATAATTCACATTGGAAGATGCTCCCATGCTTCCCTTTGCAGGCAGCTGGGATCCGAAGCGGACTGTGGTCCCTGTCATCAGCCCGTGCTCTCATGCAGACGGGGCTGTGGGGCCGCTAGGCTCCATCAGCGGTAGATGGCTCTGTCAGCTCTTCCTCAGGAGATCATGGCTTTACTAGAGCACCTGGATTTTTCCCAGTCTTTTTTCAAACTTTATCACTGCTGTTCATCTTGTGTTAATTATTTTTTCCCCTTAACATTTCTTCCACCTTAAGAAAACTTCTCTCTGCCTCATGCAGAAAATTTCTCATGGTTTATGAAAAGGAATTAAAATCAATGTGAAAGCAGTGAAAGGCAGCATCAGGATTTTTCCCTGGCTGGATAACAGAGTGTGAAATGAGCACTTCTGGCCCGGCAGCATCAGCTGTGAGGGCCGAAAGAGCTCCCATTAGCCCAGGGCAATAAATACCCATCTGCTAAACACATATGCAGCAAACTCCTGGTTATGCTGGTGTGCAACAGTCCTGGTTACTGAGGATGTGGTTTGTGGATGGGCAGTTTTCCTTCACTTAGGACTGAGGAGGATTATTTAATAGAAATACAGCAATAATTTTTTAAAAATCTGGAGTCTCTAATTTCTTCATTTCCCTTGTTAATTATGCCTCCTGGCACTTGTAAGAGCTAACAGACTGGTTTCCCCTATATCGGCTGCCTTGTGCCTGTCTAAATTCATGGGAGATGTTACTGTTGCTCATGCCAAACATGAGACAGCTCCTTTAGGGAAGGAGCTGGTGCAAAAGAGCCACAGCACTACCGCTTTGTGCTGGGGAGTCTCAGCAGTGCTCTGGGGCTCAGGGTGGGCAAATGGAGGACAGGGGCCCACTTCTCCATATCGTTCTGTTCCCCGCACTTACAAATTGATCAGTGTATTTTGTCAAAACTACAGTGACCTCTTTTGTTGCCTTTATCTGCCTGCTGTAGTCTAAGCATTGAATCTTGCTGCTGGAGATAATAAAGAAACAGCTGTATGTTCACCCTAAAGGTATCAGCTACAATTTAACAATATTTTTCCCCTATTGCTTTTTTCCCCCCTTTCTACATGAACTCTGATGACATCCCTTTGAGCAGCTGTTTCCCTCCATCGCCATCTCATCAAGCTCCCTGTTGCTTTAAAGCAATTCTTTGCAAACTCATTACGCTGAGTATCCTGAGTCTGCATGTAAGTTGGCTTATTGCAGTTTGGGCAGGGATTGGACTGTGTTTTCCAACAGGAAGGCTCAGTTGTAAGCATGAATCATGTGGAAAAGACACGTGCCAACGAGCCCAAAAGTCATTGCAAGCCTCATCTTGCCAGCATTGTTTATTCTGATATACTTTGGTAAATGGATCTCAGTAAGTAAGATAACCCAGGAAATGGGTGGGTGTTTGTTCAAAGGAAAGTAAAAGCCAAATGTGCTTTCCAACAGAGTTCACCTTTCAGGGCGTCAGTTGTTGTGATCTGTTTTCTAGACTGTCCCTGCTCTTTGAAGATACAATACTATGTTTTCTTTCCCTCATGTCGACGATGTGCCTGGGAATGTGGACCCTAATCTATCACTTACTGCATTTGTTACAGTCTGCAGTGACACATCCTTTTTAATTTTTCTAGCAGGTATTTTTTAAATAAAAGAAAAGGCAGACTTCTTAGCAGCAGCTTGGTTATTCATCAATATTATTAGATTCTCCCTTCCCTCTCCTGAAGCTAGGAATAGAAACCTATGAAATTACTGTGGAGGATGCGCTCTTAAAACAAAGCACTGAGTAAGGAAGAAGTGAAAAACATGTACAGCTGAAATAGAGAAGGAGACTTTAGGCACCCATGTAGGGGGAGTATTACATTCAATACTTGGTGTATGAGCTGGAAGGACCCTGGCAGGGGAGAAACATGAGAGAGCAGGGAGGGTACACCATGTCATTGCCCCACTGCCGGTGCCGGGGCTTGCTTCTCACTTGCACGAGGATGGTCATGCAAGCATAGTGCCTGGCTATACCTGGCAGGGCATAATAGGTGCTTTTGAGAAATATGTTGGATTTTTCCATGCCTGCAGAGGCAAGACATACACAAACGCAGAGAAAATTCCATGCCTCCTTGAAACCTTGGAGAGGTATTTTTGTCACACCACAGGGGCATGCACACCTTGCACCAGAACAGCTGTTTGCAAATGGGGTTGTGTTCCAGCTGGTTTGCCCAAAATGAATCAGGGAGTGGAGGCAGCCACAGAAATTACTGCACCGGCAGTGCCCTGGCACTAACAGCCCTCCCAGGCAGGAGGTGGCATGGTGCATCCTTCCTGGTTTGCTCATAGAGGGTGTTTGCCTGCTGGCCCAGCCTTGGAAAAGGAGCTTGCCCTGGAGAAGTGCTTTTATGGCATATTTATTGTTACTCCCTCCTGGTCAGGTTCACACTTTTTTTCAGTGGGTAACTTGATGAACCTAAATCTGCAAGTAGGGGATGTACCCAGACTGCTGGAAGTTTGAGCAACAGCTGCTTGGAGGGAGAAGTACTTGAGTCTCCAGCACACCCAGTCACGGCCACAGGCAGCTTTCCAGTAAGAGCTTGTGTGTGGCTCGTTCTCTTTAAGAACTGCTTGTTAACTTGTCTTAGTCAAACACAAGCCTGGGAAACTTTTAGTTGGGCAGTATCTTGTCTCTCATTTAACAAGTGGAGAAATAAAAATGTAGCCCTCACTCCAAGCCCATCAGAATATATATACAGATGCGAGGAGTTTAACAGGGCAGTACAGTAGACGTTAAAGCTCCTGTAATCCCACCTGTGCCACAATTACAAACTGATGGGTCTTATGCATGAAGCATAAACTGGAAAAACTGCAAGGTGCAAGTGCTGTGCATAGCAGAGAGCTGGTACTCCAGCCAGCACAGGGAGAGCATCTTCCGTCCTTCAGCTGCAGCTGCTTTGCTTTTTCACAATCTATGGCATTACGAAAACACAGCTGCTATTATGTTTCTGCTACAAACACACAGCTTGCAGATGCGGTACTGCCTAGAAAAGTCCTGTGCTTCTCAAGAAGTTATTGTGCTGGCTTTCTCCCACCTTTCTGGCACGGGTTAATAAGGCCACAGAGGGCTAGATGAGAAAACGCGGAGCTTTTCTCTTCCCAGTTTTCAGAGGCACAAGGTTCACCTGTGGTTCAGTGTTTAACTAAAATTAAGGCTGACAGCTTTTCCCTATAAATTAAATTAATGAGATGTTTGAACTACTGCTAAGTTGTTTGTGCAGATCTTTGCTGCTTGGTATTGTCTCTGCGCTCCCTTCCCACGGACACCCTCCACAGCCACACTCGCACCCCTGCCCATGCGGGATCAAAGGAGCGGTCACGGCTGGTGCTGTGTGTGCCAGGAGACACGGCCACACAGAAAATTCCTGCTTCACACAGAGCCGCTTCTGTGCGGGGAAAAAAAGTTAACTTACTAAAAAACATAAATCCTGCCTTTCTAATGTGGCATGATGCTTGTGTTTCTGGTAGCACTGTCTCACAGTACTCAGGCTTTATGTAGCTCTCTCCACTTTACCCATTTTCACTTAGACTGGCTTAACTCACCCCGTTCCAGCCACTCCCAGCCATCTCCCTGCAGCCGTTCTCACACTGCACTTGCCATCACTTCCAATCCTTTTCAGTTAAAATGGGCTGGATTAGCAGAGGCTGCTGATTAAGCTAATGAGCTCATTTAGGCCAAAATGGGATAAGGGATATATGTAGCCTGAAGTAGGAGCTTTGCCTCTAGTAGAGCAGTACTGAGTGGGGTCTCTTTGCTTGTACCACCAGCTGCAAGAGCTCAGTGGCTTGATCCAGTCTGGGGTTAGCTTGGAGAGGTGTCAGGACCTTGGTGGTTGTAGGACGCTTGCCTGGGTGAAGCCTGCTCCCTGAGTAGCTCTGGGAGGGTTGGTAAGGTGGGTAATAGGTGTGGATACTAACAGTTTCATCTTAAAGAAATGTAGTGTTTGGACAAGGAGAACATCTACTCTGTGGTGCAAGCAAAACAAGTTATTTAATAAATAGCAACCTTGTAGAAGGTAAGTTTTTTAAGAGCAGAAATGGAAGTTTGTGTGATTGGGTAAAGCTCCCTGAGTGTTTTCTTTGCTGTATCTTTGCAGAGAAAGAGTTTTATTCATTATAGCACAAATCCCTGCAGCAGAGTAAAGAGGCAGTCATGACCTGGGAGCTGTGGTTGACCACCCAAGGAGGGGAGAGAGCACATTAGCTTTTTGTTGCTTGAAAATTAATCTGAGCAAATATCACTGTCAGAGGAGCTAATAGCTGTAAAACAGATAAGAAAACAAAATGCAAGTAATGAGTCTGTTTTACACATACAGCTTCAGAGATTTTTAGCTGTGGTCTGATACCTCAAGGAACCTGGCATTTTAGTGCTGTTTGTGGCCAAAATCTGTGGTTTGTAGTAAAAATTGTGTTTGTTTTAAGCTATTTCAGATTTCTTTTTGTCTCATCTTCTTCCATACTGTTCACACTGCATCTTCATTACAGTTCAGGATGGATGTAGAAAGTGTTGTTAAGTACTTATGCTCTTTTTCTATCACTTGACCCCTGGCTGTGTCAGTGGAAACACCACCCAAAGGAGCACATTGCAAGCCTGGAGTGCAGGTAGAGCAAACATCAGTTTGTTTGCAAGTGCCTGTGAATTAAAGCGGGTTACTTGACACTATTCTATTCCAGTAAAGGTAAAATTTTTGTAAGAGGAAAAAGCCATGACAACTGCTCAGACACATACAGAATCTCTTGGGCCACTGGTAGCATTGTGAAAGTTATGCTGAACAGCGAATTGTCAAACAAGAATAAACTGTGACCAAGTACAGCCATCCATCTGATGGAAGGGAAGTGGGTTTTGGCAGAATGATTTAGCATCCAGGATTCCCCAGTTCCAAGGGGCTGAAATTGGGCTGAATGTAGAGTTGTGTGTATTTGGTGGCCTCTTTGCCGCTGATATTCCTATTAGATCAATGTTTCCATGGGGAATTCAGGTGCTGTTTTATAACTGGAGCACTGGATGTTCTTTGGGAAAACTTAGACCTCTGCTTCTTTCTGAATCTTCAAATGAACAGTTTGGCCATTAAGTTGTTTTTAAAATAGCATCCATTTCCCTCTCTCTGGTACCATATTCTGTGTAATAAATGTGAACACAATACTGGGAGTGTCGAAAGAAACAAATTGGAGACCCATCTAGAGCAAAATACCTTTAATGCAGGGAGCAACTAGTGCAGAAGACAAAAATGAACATATCACATGGATGTGGCCTGCAAACATTGCTGCTCACTCTCAGTTCGGTTGAGAGTGGCTGAAAAGGGAGGAAATGCGTATGATGACAGGGACAAGAAGAGAGGCTAATTCAGGGGAGGGTGGTTGAAATGGGGAAACAGGGAGCATGTGTGAATTAAACTTTACAAATATAGTGCATTTAGTTGGATAACTGTGTGAGTTGTCTTTGCCTGGGATGTCCAGTTTGAATGGCACTTCAGAATAGCAGGCTGTCCAGCTGCTGTTTAATTATTGGCATAAGGATACTTCCGAGAGATTTTGGTAATCTCAGCCTTTTGGGCTGATGCAGTATTTCTTCAGGATTACTAATGAGTTTTGTGTCCTTTCCTGTTTGCATTTTCATCTGAGATTTACAGCAAACAGCAATAAGAGGTGCCAGAGGGCAACTTTTCAATTCTTAGCAAAATAAAAATATGTGCCAGCATTCATGCATATATTCATGTGGACACCTGTGTTATTGAAACACATTTCCTTTGCTATTTGTGATGTATTTACTTGAATCATTCTGAAATTCAAGTAATGCATAATACTGAAAAATCTCCTGTGGAGCCTGGTAGGAAATGTGAAACTTTTTGTGCTTGGAAATACTGCGCTATATATTACTTACTTTTGCCTTCAAGCATTTCCAGCATGGAGCCTTATTCTTACTGGAACCGGTGCAAACCCCAGAGGGTCTCAACAGGCTCTGGCCAGAGCAAAGCCTTAGGGGCCAATTCTTGTTTATAAACCACATTCCTGAGCAATTCCATTTCTCACCTAGTACTGAACTTACCTTAAAATTTTGTCTGGCTATTTAATATGCACTCTCATCACCAACACATTTGCACATTTGGTTAGCTTGTTCAATTTATTAGATTAGATCTCTCCCCTTGCCTTGCTACTTTCTTTTTTCAGTTGACTGGAGGAGCTTACACTCAGGCTCGTGTTAGAAGTGGCTAACCCTTCCAGGGAGATATTAGCCCTTTAAGGACCTCCCCTCCATGACTTAGAGGAGACACTGCTTTACTGCTGTGGATGTCTGACAGACTGTTAAGACGGAGAAATAGGGAGGAATAGGACCTTTATTATGGTGTGATGTTTACTGGGAAGTGTGGTTAGGTCTTGACCCACTGCTCAGACACCCTCCTATTTATCACCTCCTATTTAACATATGTCTAAAATGTAGCTCCAAGCAGATGTGCAGAACTTACTGCGGTAACAGATCTTGTCAACCTGCACAACATTTGAGAAGAAGAACAGGAGCAGAGACCTTGAAGTTAGAGCCAGGGAGGAATACCAGAGAAGATTAATAACCCATGTCTAGACAAATCTATGCTATGGTATCACATTGTCACCTGTGTCCTGCTGGCACAGGTCCCTGGCATGAGGGTTTTGCTTCAAGACCACATTGCTATGAGGAGCTTGTGGTGCAGCCCGAACTCGCGCTGTTCAGAACTAATGAAGATAATCAAAAGCTCCCATTCCCTGAAATTGCAGTGCACTGGGCCCTTCCTGTAGATGTGATTTAAACCTATGAAAACTTGCCTTGTTTGCTACCAGGAGGCTGAGGCAATGGCACTTGTTCGATCTCTTCCAGCCAAGCCTGGGTTCGAGGTCTCTTACCTGTGAAAAATCAATAAATCAAAATATTAGAAGATGCCATGCTGATAATTGATTCTTCCAAGAATGTTTTTCCCAAAGCTTAAACTATTTCCAACAGCAAGAAGTTATAATGAAGACTAAGTGTATTTATGAAGTGAAATCATTAACAGTGGATTAGCCAGTGAAATCCAATTTCCTGTTCCATCAGTGATGCTAACACAGACTGAAATTTCATTGATGTATTGGGCATCATTGTCATCCTCTTAACTGAGAGAAAAATTATATTTGCCATTCTCCACTGGCTGCGCTTTGCAGACAAAACTGCATCTTATACAAAGGATCAAGCCAGAATCTTAATGGAGAAAGTATTTACAAGAAAATAAATGTGCACATAAATATTTCACAGGCATCTCATATGTGCTTTGTGTTTCATCATATTTAATGTATGAATGTAACTATTTTACTTGTGTGGATTTTTTCCTCTTAAGCAATGTCTTAAGGAGCTTAAGGTAGAGAAATACGTTTGTGTGGATGTGTGTAGGGGTTTATAAGATAATATATGGAAGAGGTAGAGGAAACCTTCTCCTAAGAGTGGTGTTTTTTTTTAAAGAATAGAATGAAAAAACCTCCTTTACCGCTTTGTAAGTATTAAATACTAAAATCCAGGTGTTTGAAGCTCTGGTCCCTGCTTTCATGGTACATACTGTCAGCCTTGCTGTGGCTTTCCCTCTCCCCTGAGAGGGGTGGCACACCGCTCACAGAAATGGGCTTTGCTGGCAGTACCAGGGAAGTGGATGTTGTTTTGGGTAGCCAGTATTATTCCAGTGGACCAAATGACCTCAAGCAGAGCAAAGATCTGGACTAATATGAACACCAGTGGTACCTGCAAGTGTTGCTGCCTTGCTGTTCATTGCTCTCTTCTCCCAGCTCCTCAGGAAATACATTAAACAGCAGATGATCTTGTAGGGAACCTTGTGGCTCCTCTCTCTGGGGAAAGCTGACAGTTTAATTCTGCTCCTTGCTTTCCAAGTGCTCTTCATCCTTCCACCCTCAGGATCATATTTTAGCATCTTAAGTAGCCTTTGGTAGAGGACTCTGCTGGACTGCAGCAGGAATGTCCATATGATGTGCATGGTGGTGACTGAGACAAGGTGCTCACTCTGTGTGTAATAAAGTTGCATGTTTAGCTTGCTTAGCACAGGATGAATCCAAGCTACTGTTTGTTAGGTCCCGTGAGGCGCTCTTGGCAGTTCAGCGTGGTGCACTGTCACCACAAGGTCACCGGTTTATAGCATGATGCTGTGGGGAGTTATATAGGTCTGCAAAGAGTATGCTTATTTGCATATGCTGGTGGTTAATTTTTTCCTCTCTACATTGTTCTCTGCCAGAAAAATATGATTTGGGTAAAGCCCCAGGAGATGCTGATGGCCAGGAAAATCAGCTGCTGTGCATGTGGTGGTGGTGTTACTCCATGTGCGGGCAGGTAGGGCTCCTCCCTGAGCATGGGCAGCAGGGCTCTTTCTGTAAAGAGAGCCTCTCTCCAGGTATCAGACCACTGTGTTAAAACAGAAATGAAATACTAGATTTTGGTCCCACCGATATAACAAGGCAGTGATTGATACAAAGTAAAAAAAACCCCAACACCAAAACAAAAAAACAACACAACAAACAAACCAAAAATCCCAAGATTTTACTTAGGGAAGAGTGATTTTTGGAAATGTTATTTTAAAAAATAAAGATATGGAAAGTTTAAATACAAAAAAAATATGGCTTTGCTGTGGGCTTTTAATGAAATCTGTTCTCTTTTCCTGCCAATTAAAAATCCCCAAACCATTCAATTTCTGAACCACCTCAAGGTGACCAAAAGATAATTCAAATAGAAGATAAGACCTGATGGCATTTGGACTTAACTTGAGTTTTAGTACATACAACTGTGATATTTTCTCATCACGTAAACTCTAGAGAGAGGAAAGATTTTTTTATTTTATTTTTAGTGCTAGTGCTAAAATTCTGTGCTAGTTATGAACATTTCTGTTATGGTAGTTGTAGTGTTACCTCCCACAGCCCCCTCTCCCACCCACACAGAAGCTGGGGGACCACGAGGCTGTGTTTGTGGTGCACCACATCAGCTTGTACTGCGTATGAAGGAGGCTTGGCTCTAGTAAGCCACAGTTTGCCTCTGTCACTCCTCCAGGAGTGGGCTGACCTCACCGGAGGGCTGGAGGAGATGGTGTTCAGAGGAAAGATTCACTAGAGGAGGTCTCTTGCAGTCCTTAGTGCTTCTGTCTTTTAACAGAGTGATTAAATAAAAACCAGAGCTCTAAATCAGGTTAAGCAGTCAACAGGGGCCTTACTCCTCGCTGTCACTTGCTACGCAGTGTAGTCAGCATGTGGTGCCAGGTAGCTTTGCTGTTTCCTTGGAGTAGAACTCTGGGTTTCTTTTGCAGAAATCCATGACAGATCCCCCCGCACCGACAGTCAGGGCTTAGTTTTAAATTGCTCTATGGAAATAGCTACTCAAATGCAGTTTCTGCAGAGTTTGGGTCTTACACTACTCCTGTGGTGCTGAAGGACACAAATGCAGCGCAGCTGTCATCGTCAATTATGATGCTGGTGAAGATGTTAAACCTACTGCGTTAGTAGCGTGGGGCTGGGTTAACTTCAGCAGTTGAGTTATCGCATTTATAATATGAGATCACTGTTCTCGTCTCCAGTGTGATGCTACCGAGGCCAAAGCAGTGAGGAGGACCATCCATCAAGTACCCCAGCCTGTGAAGCTTTTACAGCCAGCATCCCTCCCAGGCAGCCCGGGAGCTGCGGCCAGGCTGGGCTGGGCTGCAGATGGCGATGCTCTGCAGGGAATGTTCAGCTTGATCCTTGGCGAGGAGGCTGGGTTTGGAGCCCTAGTGCTCAGACCTAGGCTGGAATGTGCAGTCTGGGTCCTTCTATTCTGAGAAGGATGTGGGAGGAGGATGTGAGCGCTGCAGAGGGGACAGTGGTGTGGCACAGTTAAAAGAAGGAAAGAGAAAACTGTGATGACTAAGGAGCTAACAAAAAGGAAAGAGGTTGTCACTGTGGAGGCAGATACGCATGAGATGAAGTCAGAGAGCACTGTGTTTTGCCATTCAGGTGGGCTGGGGGCTTGCAAAGAGGGAGGGATACTTGCTAGATGGGACACATGGGCTGCCACCGGTCTGCAAAACTGAACTGCGCTGGGGATGCTCAAGAATGGCTGCGAGCCCCCAGCAGTTCTGCCTTAAATCAGACCCCTCACTGTGCTTAGTGCCATGCTTTGGGGATTGGGGTTCCTGGATGAGATTCCCTGCTTCTCTGAAGGGAGCCTGGGGGCCTTAGGTGAAAAGAAGTTGCCTTGAAAAGCCCATTATGTAACTTGAAAAGAAATCTATTCCTTGCCATTAAGTTATTCAAATCAGAATGTGCCATATGCAACATTTCCCAATGGGATACAGCCAGCAGATGCATTGGCAGGCCCCCACAGCCCACATTGGGCAAAACAAATGCTCACAAACCCAATAATAACCATTCTTTGAAATTCGGGCCAGTCTTGGCTCTGCCTCTACAACCAGTGAGGCTCTGGGACGTGTCTGAGATCACACAGGAAATCTGCAAAGCAGGGACTTGAATTCATGTCTTTCCATCATATGGTGGTGCTGTAGTGAGTGGACCATCCTGGAATAAGAGCAGTGGCAGAAAACAATGTTTAAATGTATGTTCGACTGAGGAAGTGGACTAGAGGTTGAATGTAATAAGGATCAAGTTTTACAAGAGGGTCTGTGGCTGAAGGATGGGGTGGGGAGATTGGTCTGATTTCTTTTGTGTTCTTCAATCACTTACAGAATATCAGAAAGTCACAGGTAGGGGGAATCCTTCTTCATGCTGAGACTACACTTAATATCATGGTTGTGTTTTGCACATCAACATCAAATACTATGCAGAAAAATTATTCTGTTTAGAAAAGCATCAAAAGCCATCTTCAAAGAAAAAATCATCAAGACCATGTATGTGCTCTGGCATTTTTGAAGTTGCCTTCATACTCATTAGACTTTAATGATATGATGAATGACTTTTATCTATCAAAAGTTGCAGAGATTTCTAACTTTCTAAACACCTTGCACATCAGTAACGTCTGGTTTTGGTAGTCTTCCCTATTGCGTTACGTTTTGCTTGTGTGCTTTTAAGCCTTTTATTACACAAAATGAGGACTTCTACTTTTGCTGGGCAAACTTTAGTAATTTTCAAATTCTGCAGGCTTTGTCCATTTACAAGTCAAATGGATGAATTAAATTGGATTGGGACAATAAACATCAAGGGATGGTAGAAGATGCCATCTTCTGAAGCGTAGCCTTTGTCTGGCTTAGCTGCACAGACCCAGTGTAACAAATCAGCTCTGTTTACCAAAGTGCTCCTGGTGTTTGATATGCCACGTCCCTAAATGTCATTGCTGCGAAGCGTGCAAACTTCCCACAGGCCCACCAGTCTCAGTCTTTAGCTGTTTTTAAGGGGAGGTAACAGATTTCTGATGTGGGCAACTATTTCTTTTTAAGTCAGGAAACTGTCTTCAAAAGTATATCTTTGATGTAAAGTAATAGCTGGAAAGGAAGGGCAGGACAAACTGATCCCCTCCCCTGCTTCCCTGCAGTACCAAGCAGAGTAAGAAGATGTTACCAGGCCCTTGCTTTTTCTCTTATCATGCTCCTGCCCCACATATAAAGTGTGTTGGAAGTACCCTACAGGTTTGTGCTGGCATCACCTCCCAGAACATCACAGGTCACCCCTGCTTATACAGGAACTGGCTGTGTTGGAGGGTGATGAAAGCAAGATCCAGGTTTCACAGACTCGCTCCCAAAGAGGCAAACCCGACTCATCCTTGGGACTGCCTGACAGCTGTCAGCAGCCTGGGGACTCTTTCAAGTCTGTTTGGAGTTAGCAGAAATCCTGCCTCTGCTTTCTTGCATCTGCATTGGGGAAAAAGTCTTTTCTGAAGCTCTGACATTAAGCTTTTCTGTCAGATGGAGCTTGCATGTAATACAGGATGCAAGTTACTGGTTTCCTGGGAATAGTGTACGCTGTGTTCTTTTTCCTTTTATTATTATTATTATTTTCTGAAGTTGGATGTCTCTGTTACTTGGACAGCCAGGAAAGTGAGCAAGTTGCATAATCTTTGGTGATGGCCACCTTTTCCCTCACTTCTTGCATACAGGGAGTAGGGACACCAATGAACTTTCTCCCCTGTAGTATGACTGAGTGCTTGGCTCTGCCTGTGCAGGGAAAAGCTGTCCCTTCTGCTCCCCGACTGGAGGTGGCACTTCTGCAGGTAGCAAGGGAGCAACCAAGGGAAAACATTTCTGGGTTTTCTGGTTGAGGTAACTGAACCCATTCTTTGTAACCCTCAGACCTTTGCTACCTCTTCCCTACAGTTCAATGGGATATTTTGTGAGTTTTTAAATGACACAATATGTGAGTTTTGTGAGATTTTAAAATCAACCTGGTGTAAACCTGTTGCCCTGGGGTTCTGCCAGCAATGTTTTAGCTACGCTAGTGGACCTTGTAATGGTAGGGAAAGAATGCAGCACTGGGGTCTGAAATGCAGCTGACCGTCAGCACAGGTCCGGATAACATCCTACTCTTCCCTAGTGAGATGTGGTGCACACAGGTATAGGTAGCTGGGGACAGCTGCAGCACTCCTTGTGGGAAAGAATTAATACCGTTTAAACTGAATTATGTGCTTGATATAAACTACCTCCTGCAAGTGTTTTGATTCAGATGAGTCTATAGTTTGCATTGAAGAGGTCTGACAAGATGTTCAGGTTTCTGCAAAATAGGGAGAGATTTAAACTTGTGAAGGATCTACAAGTTCTCTTATTTCTTGGAGATCTGGGTTTCTCTAGTCCATGTCTATATTCGCTTACATTTAATTAGAGACAGGCCCTGAAATGACTTAGTGGGCTGTGTGCATGCCAAATCCACAGCTGAGACAAATTCATTTGTCAAGTGTAATTCCTGAACACAACCGACCACCTTGTTGTAAAATGTTGGCGTGCAGGACGTCCAGCGGGCTGGGGAGGTCGTGGGAAAAGCTTGCTCATCTCCACTTGTGCAGGCTCTTCTGGCTGCCTTTCAGGGAAGGCAGAGGGGCTGGTCTTGCCTGTGCCAGTAATGGAGCTAGAGTGGTTTGTGCCTGGCATTTATAACTTTCTTTTGCAGTTCTGGAAGTATCAGCCCATCTCCTCCTGCGTGACAGTAAGCATCAGAGCAGCTCAAAACCCTTCTCAGCATGTTTCTCCCTGACTTTGCAAATGCACTGGTTGAAAAACTTGCTGGTTATGAGATCAGGTTGGAAGTGATTGTCTGTTTAACAGCTGCTTTGTAAAAATGTGTTTGTCATAGTCATGTTTATCAATGAAACCAAGCTGGAATTAAACATTTGAACTGCTGGAGTAAATATCCTGGTAAAATGATACGGAGTTAACTGACGGAGCTGTGGTGATATGGCATTTGTATCTTGTGGTTTCCATAGATACACGTCACAGTGTTTTGCAAACACTGCACAACACCTGAAATATATTTCTGCTACTTCAGGAATAATAATTACACTTAAGTGCATTCTGCACAAAAACACTCCTTATGCATTTGTTGAATGATGAAAACTAGCCAGGTTTTCAAAGGTCATTGCAGCTTTCTCAGCTCTAATCTTAATTTTTTCCCAAACTAAAGGTGGAAGAAAAAGGAGGCAGAGGAAGCCCCTGGCCCAAGGTCTGGGTATGTAATTTTGTGATACGGCCCCAGTGAGTGCGCTTCAGCTTGGGGCAAGGGACTGGGATGTGTGCGTGCCCTGCCAGCAGCAAGGCTGGTTGTACCCATGTTGGGTATGGGAATGGGGGGCTGGCTGGGGAGATACAGCCTCGAAAGAGTACTGAGAGGAAGGAGGCAAAGGAAGGTTCAGGAGAGAGCAAATGGGATGAGCAAACAGATCCTACCATTTCAAGCGGAGTGTCTGAATGTGAGAGATAAGTGAGTCTGGAGAATGGTTCCCTTCAGCACATATAAGTTGCAAAGAAAGGGACATTCACCTAAAGCAGCACTTTGCTGATGGGAAGTCTTCCTTTTCCAGACACCGTTTCCAACTGACACCAATGGTTTGAAGCAGCCTGGCCCCCTCACTGGGATCAAGCTGAGGCAGAGCCCTGCACCCACTCCGCACTTGGGCGAAGGCTGCATCTCCTGAGTGCTTCAGCCCCGCAGAGCACACCGAGTACTGGCCTCAGCTCAGATCCGGTGCCGACTGTGGAGGCTGAGCTCTTTCAGAAATCTGGCTCATCTTGTGTAGGAATAATTGAAACAGTCAGAATTATTATTCTCCCTCCCCAGTTCTTCTTCATATCAAATATGTGTTTCCCCCCTCTATGCTCTAATTAAAAACTAAAGGAGAGGGAGAGAGGAGGAGGAAACTAATAATGCCGGTTACACATTTGGCTTACAAAAAAGAAAAGCACGCTCTTAATGAGTTTGTGGACAATAAGTAGGAAATGATTCACACTTAATAAATGTCTTGCTCTTAATCTCTGTTAACCTAGGGGCTCTGTTACTTATATCAAAAAGTCCTCTCACTTTCTGTTGTGTTATTACAAAGAATGAACTTTAATATTATTTTTTTGCGGGGGCTATTGAACCTGCTGCCTCTGGAGCACTGGGGTGCTGTGCAGCGCGGGCAGCCTGGTCACTGTCGTGGTAAGAATAGTTTATCGCTGTGGTGTTTCTTCCCCTTGCCCACTGCAGTGCTGGGAGGATAGGAGGTCCCAGAACACACACCAATGTCACGGAAGGATCAGCTGCAGCTTCCCAGGACTTGGTGCAGGAGGGCTGCTGGGGTCACCTGCTCAGTAAGATGACTGAGAGCTGCTGCTGGAGGGGTTTCTGGGTGGATTACTATTACCTGAAGGGCTGAAGATGAGTCTGTGCTGGAAAGTTTAGAAAGGACCCCGGAGCCAAACACCCGCCAGCCCTCCTGCCACCGTGCTGGAGAGCTGGGAGTACAATGAACGGATGTGATTAGCACACTGTGTTAAAAAAACATATTTATCTTGCATGATGCACAATCTTTCACAGCTTTCTCATCCCATGGAGTAATGCCCAGAAATTGATGTTATGCTGCTGTAATTGGACAAGAGAGGGGGGCTGCAAGGGGCAGAATGGATATTGGTGAATATCCCTCATGCTTAATGGTTTTTCTTTCCAGCATCATCTTTCACCTTGTCCCTTGTGCCTGGCCTTCAAACATCTAAAGTTCTTGTATTTAGGCTTTGCGTTTTTTTCAGTTTTGGTCTGTGACATTAAATTTCGTCACTGTTTTTCCGAAGAAGCAGTGGCGGCAGGGGCTGGGTGACTCATCCTGTCTATAACTGATGGCTCAGGAGGATGCAGATGCCATCAGTGTTACTGGGAGCTGCAGATGATCCATGAACTTCTTGTGATGCTGCTGCATGTGCGCACAGCTGACTCCAGGTGAGCAAAGGTGTATTTGCAGGTAGGAGATGAGCAGCAGCACCAGAGTTGGCAGAGGATGGGCCAGAAGAGGAAAATGAGATTTTGGGGAAGATCTAGTGTCAGAACCAACTTGTAACACAGCAGCAAGATGCGCCTGTGACTCCCAAAGCAATTCCCAAGAAAGCCTTGTACTCTCACTTTGTCTGGATGACAGCTCTTCTCTGTAATCTGCAGATTTTCCCTTCTGGCCCAGCTGGACCCAGCTTTTCAGAGAAAGCCAGCATCTCTGGCTGAGATGTCTCCAACCTGTGAGGTTCGCAGAAGGGTCAAATCTTGATTTGACTTCAAATCCTTCAAAGGAAACTTTCCCATTGATTTAATGCATTGTTTCTTTTGCCTCCAGTCAGGAGTTTTATCTCATTAATTCTGTGAATCAAACCGTGCATCTGAAATCCTTTAATTTTCTTTCTGAGAGAAAGATATTTTAAATTTGGAGCTGGATAAAAATTAAAGCATGAACATTATCTGGCTGGATTCTAAGTCCTCTATAAGATATTCAGAGTGAAGTCTGTACAGCTGCACAATGTACCTGTTAATGTAATCAATACCCTCCTCTCTTGCAGTGTTGTTACAGGCATGTTACTCTTCTCTGGTTCTGGCCAGTGAATTTTGAAATATTGTTTGCATAAATTTGTCTACTTCTCACTGTATTTATTTGACAATGCTTTTAATTATCCCAAAATCATATTTTCAAATATAGCAGTTTCTCCCCTCTGTGATTGCTATGGAAATTTCACTTGGAAAATCAAAGCTTTCAGAGGTTGTTTTACTTTCATCTCTTCCTTTTGATGAGGTCCTAACACATCAAAAATCCACACTCAGAAACATCCCAGCATATCTCTCTACTCAAACATTTAAAATACCAGAAGGTCTTGATGGTACAGAAGGAGTGCAACCAGGAGCATCACACCCCAGTGCTCACTGGAGCTTGGGATGAGGACCCAAATCGTGTCAAAACTCGGGACGCTTGGCTGGAGCGTTGCCTGTCTGCAGGCACCACTGCTGGGACTGAACAGAGCAGAAGCATGTCAGAGCTTGATTGAAACTGGACAGAAAAGGTCCTGTAGGAGCACATTTTCTATGGGGAAAAACCCTGAACTGAGAGGATTCAGTGCTGGGCTGCCAGCAGCCAGTTACTAACCCTCTAAAGGCTTTGTATAGCTGGGAGCATTAAATAATTTAGCAGTCTTTCCATCCAACCTCATGGAAATGTTTCTGATGTGTTGAAAAGTTCTCCCGGCCACCACCGGTAACTGAAATGATGAGAGAAACTCAACAACATGAGTACTAGCACTTGTCATAACAAAGATGAACAAAAAATGTGCATGGAGAAGCAGGCCTCCTGGCAGAATATGACATTTAAATGTGTTTCCCTCCTTCGATTTAAAATGCAAGGAGCAAGCAGATGCAAGAAGGCACTTGCTTGAGGTTCGAAAAGCGGTTCATGTAAAGGATCAATAGATCCAGCACTGTATTTAGTGTCATACTAAATGCCGGACCAGGCAATTATTTGATTCATCGCTGTGGTAAGTGAAGCATCCAAGTGTGACCAAATTCTCATATTTTCTTGTTTCTTGTGTAACTGAAGTATTTCATCCTTAGAGGCAGTGATGTTAAAGATTAATGTTCTGTTAATGTTCTGACAGGTATTACCAATGGCTTGTTAATTCAGTGTTAGTTTTACAGGGTTTTTTTGGCATTTTGCATTCACTCAATCTCTGATCCATAGGGTATGTGTGCCAGAGGGACTCTTCCAGTAGCACCAGTGCCCTCTGAGCCAGCTGGCTGGAGCACTGGGGAGCAAATGTGCTTACTGGCATCACAGGGAATACTCCTGCTGGCTCCAAAGAGCCAATTCAAGAGTTGGATCCATTCTACTTTAGCAATCTAAAAGATATAGGTCTAAATTTACTCAGGGTAACCAAATAGATAACCAACAATTTACACGTGCCTAGCCAGTTTGCTTCAAAATGCTTTAATAGTTCTCTATTCACTAACAGCAACAGCCAGGTGTCATAATGGCTCAGATAAAGCCTGCAAGGAAAGCTCATGTGCTTTTACTTTTCTAGTAACATAGGTAAAAGCTGCAGATGCTTGTGACATCTTTTTGCCAGTCCACAGGAGAGCTGAGATACTGTGAATTTATGACCTAAGCCTGCAGTGGATTTCCCACATCAATGAATTGCAAGTACTGTTCCTTCCAGCTGAGATGAACAGAAGTTTGATCATGAGACTAATGCTGTCCTGAGTATAGAGTGGCTTTGTAACCAAGAGGAGTCGTCATCATGAGTCTGCAACCCTTTTCAGCCACAGAAGGGTGTGCTGAAGCCAATGAAATGAAATTCTAAGGGAGCTGCTGACCATCTTGTATGAGTGGTATGTGATGTTCTGGGTAGCTTGTGAAGAGCCCAAGGACTTCTATTTTTACCCAGGGTCTTCATGGTCTTGGATACCTACAGAGACATGGGCTTGGGAGTGGAAAAGGTGTCAAAAGTGAAGATAATATTCTGAGAGGAGACCAGCTCAGCTTGCATGTGAGAAGGGCACAGTCCCCTAGAAAACAGGAGCCCAAATGGGTATCTGTTGGAGGCTTTCAAGGAAAATTGCTGTTCCCAAGAACAACGACCTTTGTACCAGAGGACATGATGCTGTTTGGAGCTCTGAGGTTTCAGCTTCTTTCAGGTGCTCTGTGCTTGTTGTAAGAACCTCTTGATTTTATCAGCTGTGTAAGTCTTAGCTTGCATGCTACAGAGCAGTTGCACCCATCTGGGGGCAAAAGGAACTGATTGCATCAGTGCTGGAGCATTTACCTCCTTGCACAAAGTTGCAGCTCTTTGTTATTTGGTATCATTTGATCATACTGTGAAAAACACTGCAACTCTTCAATTACCTGTGCTGTAATGGGTTAGAGATACAGGCTTGTCCATACAGTCCTGGGGTGTGAAACTGTAATTGTAACTCCAGGTGTCACCTATTGCTGTTATCCCTACTTGGTGCTGTAGGCACACCTGCTCGAAGAACCAGGAAGATGTTTGCTTAAATAATGTGTGTATATGTATATTTGTTTCTTCTAAAGTAATTCAAATTCCACTGAAAAATTATATGGAAATTTCTTTAGGAAACAGCTGACTCTTAGACTCTTGTATGCACTTGCAGTTGGCAAAAGCACTTTTCAAAGAACTGTGTGTGTTCAGCTGATGCATAGTGAGAGGTGCCTCTGCAGCCTGCAAGTTGCCTGTTCTTCAATATCTCTGCCTTAAATCCTTGTTGCAAACTCAGGCTACAATGTCACCTGGAGGGGGGCTTTAAAACATCAGCAACAGGGCTGATCTGGCCTGCAGAACGTGGCAGGCAGCTGGAATCTAAACTACTGAAAGGACCAGAATTTATATCAGATATAATGTATTACAAGTAAGATTTATAAAAGGATTACAGAAAGCAGTTAGTTAAAGCTACTGGCAGTAAACAGGAATTAAAATATTTATCTAGCTGTAAAAATATGAATAATGGAGTAATTTATTTAGTTATGTAAAGAAGCTGCGTACTTTAAACTGACAACAAATAACACTAATATTTTACAATGTCCATGCATCAAAATCCTTCCACGCTTTTTGCTTCCAAACAAAATCCTCTTGTATCTAATCAGTGCATAATACAGAATTTCCTCAGGCGACAGACATGCTCACAAGGGGGTAGATCACCCGACAATGTTAGTTATTTGCCTTTCTGCCTTCCTTCCCTCTCCAAGGCTGTAGCATTTGGAGATCAGTTCCTTCCTTTCCTTCCCTCTGGGAGGGTATGTGACGCTGGTTACAAGGCAGCTGGCTGTGTTCCTGCATTTTTATATCACTCTTCCAATTATTGCATTTCTTCTAATTTTGCTCTTTGTGATTAGTATTGTTTTACAGGAAGGTCAGGTCTTTCTCTGGGAATTGGTTGAGATTTGGGCCTCCACTATTCCAGTCTAACATTTGAAAATTTTTACAGAAAAGCATCCCTCTTTTTGACCCAGACCTCTCCACGGTTACCTCCTGAAATATCCTTTCAGTTCAGCAGCTTAGCCACGTAATCTATAAGACAAACAGCAAATGTAAGGCAAACACTTACTGCCCCAATAAAAATGTATTGGTGATCATGACCGGTATTAGAGGTTTCATTTTTACTTTTTCAGTCGCCTACTTGCCAGGAATAACTTTCAACATGCTGTACCTCTACAGTGATGCTTCCTGCTGTTTTATCATGGAAGGGCTGCAAATTCCCCTGTTGCTGTAGGTCTGTAAATCTGTGCTTAATTCTGCCTGGACTGATAAAACAATCTGGTGGGGAATCATCAGCTTCATCTGGAGATCTGTGCAATCCTCTGATAGCCAAAGCACAGCCCTGGGGCCAGTTCCTCCCTGATGCAACTTCATGGATGTCAGTTGCCACCAGGTCCCTCCAGCATCCTGCTCCCAGCCTTCTGGGTGAGACAAAAATATTGTTCATTTCTTGTTTAGGACTAAGGTAGGAAAGCTCAGTGGTTTGCTGGTTTCTGCTCTTACTCTCAAGTCAGCTTCAATTTTTAAAATATTCAGCAGGGAGGATTAAGAAGCACAGCTGGCCTTGCTTCTGTGTCTTGCTGGATTCCCAGGGTAATTGGTCATGCTGCACATGGAGTGGCTCCCAACAGCTGGTTATTTCCTATGCTGTCTTCTGCTGACAGTAATAAATCTAGCCCTTGGTGGTAGGTGAGGAAACTGGCATTAATAATAATTTTTGGGTGGCCAGTTCATTGCTCTCCTGGGTCAGACCACCCCAGTACTCTGCGCGCTCTGCTCCTCTCTCCCTCTGCAACAGATTGGTCTCATTACACTGCGTCAACACAAATTACTTCGTCAATTTGCGTTTGAACTTTGTCTTTTATACCTAACTTGTGAGTCCTGTGCGAGCTGTGTGTGTTTTTCGGTATGCACAGTGATTCACCCCCTCCTGACCATCTGGGTGGTTGAAGTTTGCTCTTCCTCTCAAACGGCGCATCCCCAAGTGGAGTTTCAGCCTTTGGGAGCAAGGAGCCAGCACACAGCTGGCCACCTGCTTGCCAAGCGGGGAGCTAAAGGGCTGGCTTGTCTCTCTGCCTTTGAAATGGCAAAGTGATTTTAGTGCTTATAGAAAGCATCGCATGATAATTTAAAGGATATGAGCAGCGGCAATCAAAGAAAGTAAATATGGTATTAAAATAAGGCTAAATTATATAGTATTGAAACAGTGCTGTGATTATTTTGGCTGACTGCTTAAAAATGATGTAGTAGGACTCATGAAAGAGAAGGGGATCTGTGTGTGTAGCAAGGGACAAATAGGGAGTAGTTACCAGAGGGTTACCCGAATGGTAAAAAGACATTAAATTTTCTCATAAAAAGAAATCTTGGCTGCTAAAATGGGAAGGAAATCTTTCTGTTGCAAAGCCTTTTTGCTTCTGCCAAGTAGGGGCGGAAAATATGGTCATGACACCTGGGATTTATTGCCCAACTGTGTTGAAAATAGAGCTATTTTTCAAGGTATAGACAGGAAGTAGAGCAGGAGGGGATTACAAAACCATGAGCGCTTTCTCCCCTGGATTCTGCTAGCGAGATTCCCAAAGGTTTCCCATCTCAACAATTATTTTTGATTATTCATAACCTAGTGGGTTTTGGTTTTATTAAGGCACTATTAGCATGCATTCTTTACTCATTATGTTATGATTCACTTGCTCTCAGGGCTTCTCCAGACCATTACCTAGAACTAGTTTTCCATCAGCATGGGGATGTATTGAACTTTGTAAAGTTATTACCCTACTTTCTCATGAGCAGCATGGGAGGGAATGTGCTGCACAGCTGTCCTGCCCCCGATTAGCAACACTGTCTACCTACCCAAAGACTTTGCTAATAATTTTAAAACATTGTTTATTAACAGTGTTAATGGTGGGTGACTGTACCTGTTAGGTATGTTTTTTGAAGGGTTTAACCTAAATATATGCAAAAATACAGTAAATACTAGCTAATGGTGGGCAAAGGGCCAGCCAGAAGTTCCTAAGTAACTTCTAATAACTGACAAAGTCTTGTCATGTTTGCACCGAACCTCTACCCTGTGTTCCTCATCCAGGCTGCTTGGAAATCTAGCAGCAGATCCTGCGCAGGAATTAACTTTGCTTTGAAGTGAATTTTTCTGGGTTTGTTCCCTTTATGGGTACCAGTTTAAGGTGGTCAAAGTGATTGTTGATTCACAATGGGTGAATTTGGGGATTTCTAGACACACAATTTGAAAGAATTTTGGTGAAACTGAAACTCAGCTTTCTAGAAGATGCTTCTTCACACAGTGTGTGCTTTGCTTATGGAACACATTACTACTGCTAAGGCAAGGTGAAAACCACAAACTCAGCAAGTTGCAAGGAAAACAATGCAACTTCTCTTCCGAGGAGCGTGTGCTTATATTTAACATAAGGCTTTCAGGCGTAAATGAGGTTCCTAGTGGAGGCATGTTGTTCTGAAAGATTGCTACTCCCTTCCTGTGAAACACCTGGACTTGGCCTCAACATATGGGTAGTGGACAAATGCCTCTCCAGACTAATTCACAGATCTACGCTCTTTCTTATGACAGCAAAATAGAGACTGATTTGTCAAAAGCGTGTGAAAGATGTGGAAGTTATCAGTCTTCAGAAGTAAATGTGATCCCAGAACAAGTTTATATCAAGCCTTGGGTCATTGTCAGCTTCAGTGCAGCCCTTGGATAAATACCTCCTGAACCACTATAAGACATGAATATTTCATACCTTCGGGAAACTCGCAGCCAGCCGTCCTTGGTGCGTGTCCAATGTCTCTGGCACTGGAAGGAAAAGCAGCACTGCAAAGTGCCGTGTACTCGGGGTCTGATCCAGCAAAGGTGCTACTACAGGAACAATTTGAAACCTGTGAGCTGCTACACTGTGGGTGCGGATTGCTTGAAGGACCATGCACCTGGCTGGACTGAGCTCTCACCTGTTGGCTTGCCCCTTAGGTTGGAGTGTCTCCTTCTGCCCTGCGTTCTCCTTTCCAAACACCTGGCACAATGGGTGGGACTGCATGAGGAAAGCTGGTTAGGAATTACTGGGAGACATCCAAACCAGGGAATTAGACTGGCCTGAAAAACAACATCCATGTTGTTTTAAAGTGAGATCTACCCAACTGGTTTGTTCTGCTTACTTTTTTTTTTTTAATGGAGGCTGCAATGAAGTGCTGGAAAATGATGCATTTTAACAGCAACAGGAAAATGAGAGGGAAAATTCAGGAGGGAAATATTGTTAAGAATGAAGAAAAATCACAGCCAGCTAAGTATCAAACCTTAATTTTAAGGAGCATAACATGCCTGAAATAACAGGGAAAAGCTATGTCTGAACTGATGGTTGGCTCAGAGGTGCAAAGCCTGGAGCTTCCAATTTTCTGATTTGCCTCATTATTTCGAGACCCTGATACATTGGGTCAGATGTTAGGCAGGTTTCAGAGGAAGAAAGAGACTAACTTTGCATTTCTGAAGTATGATATTCAGTCACTATGGGGGTAGAGTCTGTTGCACACTTCTCACTTCAGCCACATGGAGATGAAACATGCTGCGCCATCCAGGTTAGCATCGTCTGGCACAGCTTATCTCCACCTGCAAGAGCAGACGGCAGCTCTGCCACTGTCTTCAACAGCAGCAGGTTTAAACCAGTATTTTAAACATGTTATTCTTAATAGTAAACAATTTGGAGTTGCTACTTAGGCTATGCAATGTGCTTGGGCTTTAGCACAAGGTAGTGCAGCAGCTGTGTAGTCCAGGGATAGCCCCGTTTGCTTAGTCTCGCTGTGAGACACCAGAATTTCTGTGAAAGGTACTTCGAACTGAAGTGTTTTACTATTTGCTTATAGTTTCTTCTGAGACTGGAAGCCAGGGGAAGAGGTTATACAAAATATCAGTTTTTCAAAATGGAATATGATTTTTTTTCTTTGTGTACTGTAAACTAAAACTTTTAAACAAAATGGTAGTGTGTTTTTATAAGAGACATATGAAGTGAATTTTCAAAGTAATACAATTTCTGAGTATCTGGAGCTAAAGAGGGAAGTTTTCAGTGCTTTTTAAAATTTATTTTGTTTTTTTATACAGGGCAGACACTTCAGTCCTGCCCAGTGCTGAGCACTCTGGTCTCTCTCAGCAAAGCCACAATACATCTCGCAGAGCATCAGATCAGTCCTACAGATTTCATGCTCAGTCACTTTTTTGGATCAGACTGGAGCACTCCGTGCTTATTCTGGCAAGCTACTTTTCCATTGAGAGAGAATGCTTGGGATGCTGTGGGGATAGATCACTAAATGTCTTTTTTCCCCCAGAAAGTAGAACAGAGCATCCCTCATATCATCCCATTTGATTCCTAAGGGGGAGCAATTCCCCGCAGTGTAAACTTCAGTGTTGTATCAGATCTTGCTCCAGAAATCGCAAGACAGTACCGAGAGGGGGAGAGGAAATTGGGATATTGGGTAGGAGGTAACTCCAGCAAAGATGGGGGAGTTGCCTGGGAGAGATGTGAACGTTAATGGGGCATGGACATCGACTCTGTAGGAAAACAGGGTTCTGTCAATTCCAGCGTGGATCAAGGGACAAGAGCCTCCTCATGCCTTGGGACCTCCATGTTAGATTTACAGAGCCTCGTCAAGCAAGACACAGACCTCAGAAATGTCACCTGCTGCCATGCAGACCCGTGGGTGACTCAGCACTGCAACACAAGGGCTTGCTCAGTAATGACAGATTGTTCTGTATTTATAAATACATTACTTCATTTCATTTTTTTTCCCCAAGTATCTTCTAATTATGTTCTCTTTGGTATTGATCCTGTGCTCTTTTAGAAGCTAGATTCATCCTTTGCTTCTTAAGAAGTAGGAAAGAAAATATTTGGAGTCTGAGGTGCTCTGTGTTCCACCAACCGTGTCTGCTGGGCTTGTTTGCTGTCTGACAGTTGGTTTGGGACTCCTGATTGCATTTTTTAGGGCTGTGATTTTACGGTATGTCAGGATCATATGTCTATCTACCTTCTCTGCAAACCACTTGTGGACAGTTGACCAAACAAAAGTTTTATGTTTTAAGAAAAAAAAATATATTTTTTTAGTGATGAAATTCTGTTGCCAACTCTCCTGTCATTCTCCTGTCCTGTTTACTGCTTAGACTTGAAAAGCATAAAATTTTTTGAAGGCTTTGCTTTTAAACCCTGCTCTTGTTTTTCCTTTGCGACTGCTTTGACAGACTTCTCAGATGTATATTTCAGTATAGGTTGATGTGAAGCTAATGAGAAGGCAGACATTTATTTACAGAAATATGGGTTCCATTTGTAAAATTATTTCCTGGTGAGAAAAAACATTGCTTTCCTATTGCCTTACATGCTAGGACTTTTTTTTTTTTTTTTTACCATCTGTATTTCTTTACAGCTTGGTCTTTAAACTGTATATTGCTATAGGCATATAAAACAGCCAGTAAACCCTAACCCCACAACTTCAGAGATCATTATAAGACACGAAAAGATTCAACTGTTGTTTTAAGTCAAGAAATGGATTTACACATCATAAAATAACTTTAGAAATAGCACCACTGATTTAAAAATCTGACTAATAAGTACTAAATAAAAAAAAATTAAGTTTATAAATTCTCAGTCTAGCCTTTGAGATATCTGTTGACTGATTTACATGAAATAAAAATTTGAAGCTCTGTTGTACTTAGTTTTACACAGTCTTGTCTTCCATATAAATACCAACCCTCGTTGCATACATCCTGCTTAGACTTATTTTTATCACTTCATCTTTTGTTATTACCCTTGGCACTATAAAATAATTGTATAAATAGAAGCATAGCTACTCTGTAGCATATGGTCACAAACTGATGCTGTATATAAAAGCCTACCTCATGCAAATTAAACACAGGATGTCTGCTTGTGTTTCAAAATGTGACTGAGGGTCCAAGCACCCAGCTGTGAGAGATTAAACTGACCTTTCTGGGGATGGGATGAAGTACTGCCCGCTAGGCTGTAGGTGGGGGATGCTCTTGCTGCAGCCTGTGTGGATTTAGGGCCAGCCCTGGCACTGCCTACCTGTTCACAAGGGTAGGCAAATACTTCAGGATGTAAAATTTGCCCAAGAAAAGGACTAAATACTCACATGGTTGGCAGCTGAACTGGCTCATAGTGAGAAGTGCATGCCTCAGAAGCACTACAGTGCAACTGCTGGAGGGAAGTCTCCAGCCATGATGCTCCTCTGCCTGCAATGGGACCCTTGGCTGGCTGCGGTGTCTCTCTTGACTTGCACCAGGGTAATTAACGGGGCTTTTCCTAATTTGGGCTTGCAGGTCATGTGACAGGATCTACTTCTGGTGTGAGTCACCTAACGAGAGAAGATAAGTGGGTCCCTCCAGCTGGTGTGCAGGACCAGGTGGTGCTGGTAGAGAGGAGCCCTGGCAGTGCACCGGACATGAGTGAGTCTCCTGTGCTAGCCTCTGCTAGCTCTCCTTCCCTCTCCTGCTAAGTCCACGGATCTGAAAGACCCTAGAAGTATGTTTCCAACCTCTTTATCAATGTTTTCCTAGTGTCCTGATGGTAACTGGAAGAACAAACCCTCTTGTTTCTCCTTATTTTCAGCTGCTTTGTTTGTTTGTATTTATATAATGCTTTGTTTTGAGTGTCTTAAAAAATCTACCTGATGTTTTCTGGGTTTCTTTACTTTGTGTTTTGCCGTTTTGTAAAAAACCAGTGCAGTTGCTGCAGGGAGACCTCCCCTTTCCCAGCATCAGGGACTGGCTGGAAATTTAGAGCCAGCCCCCATTTGGGACTTGCCTGTGTTGTGGGACAAGCCTGGAAGTCCTGCCCATGGTTACATCCAGCCTGAGAACACTGGCTTAGAGGCGAGGTGGCTCACTGCCTGAAGTGTTGGGTACAGCTGGCTGAGTTACGCAACTGAGTTTCTCAGTTCTTAACTGAGAAAAAAAAAAAAGAAAATCTCCTGTTCTCCTTGTCCTTACTTTTTGCCAGGGAGATGTTTCCTCATCATCCCTTTGCCAGCTCATGGCTGCTCCTGCTCCAGCTCTGGTGGGCTGAAAGGGGTCAGTCTCATGGTGGAGAAATCAACCCTTATCTTGGTGGACCCAGGCTCATGTGCAGAGCCAGCTGTGTGTTTTCCTAACTTGTTTGTAGAGCAGTAAAATCCCTTCAGGTTGTTTCTACCACATTTTCCTTCCTTTCATTTGAACTTTCAAAGCTGACCTCCTCTGTTATCGCAGGGTATGGTTGCAAAGGTAGAGAGCAGGATGATACAAGACCTGACCTCCCTGAAATCACTAGGGTTGCCTTGGATGTCAGAGCCAAATTAGACCCGTTATCTCCATATTCTACAGTTCAGCAGCTGGGCACTTTCCCACTAAATCTTGGAATCTCTGTCGATAAAAGAAAAGGGAAAAATGAATAGCCTGAGTAACAAAGGTACTATCAGAGAACTTACTGGCACAGCAATTGGTGAAACCTGGCCGTGTTCCTGTTTGAGACTTTGAATGAAATATGCGTTTCAGTTTTTGATTCACTTCTCTGAATGAGAATTACACAGTCCCGTTACCTTGTCTTCAGGGAACTGGGTTTTAAGGCTTCATTTACTAGTTTACTTCTAGAGTAAATTTTGTCAGGCTTAGTCTCTACTCAGCGTGTTTGAGGAAAGTCCCTTTTCTTGCTTTTTATTTAAGATGAAAAAATATTTCCACCCTTTACTTAGTACAGTTTAGGATGATTATTTTTTTCTATGTGACTCTGATGGGAGAGAAGGTTGTTCAAGATGAGTATTTTTAGCCAACCAGAACTGGAAATCTGACCTAGAAACGTGTGTAGGTCAGGATCCAGTGTAAACCATCTGCAGAGCTGCACCGACACCGGTGGCAGAGCAAGTGGTGCAGCAGCCGGCAGGCAGGGCGCCTCCAGCACGGCTCCTGCATTTGCATTCTGTTCACAGGAGCTGTGCAAAAGAGTCTGTGTTGCTGGAGGGCTGCAACTTGCCAAATCTTCTTGGCAGTCAAATCTGTGCAGCCCATCCAGGAGGGGTAAATGAGAGCAGGATTTGGCCTGCTTTCTTTCAGTTAATCTCTCTTTTTAGAGGAGCTCCGTGTTTGTCTGGTTGGCACTCTGGTGTTCAAGAGCTCAGCTCTACTTGTTGAGGATGTTACTAGTCTGACAGCAGCCTATAATTACTGTATGTCATGCAGGGTTGGTGATAGATACAACAGCACTGGAATCTAGGGGCTGCTGAATTTATGAGCCACTCGAGGGTATCTTAGCAGTGAAATGATACTTGGTGTGACTGAAGCATGCAAACACTTCAGAAAGGGCTTAATATAAAGCCTGAGAGTTGTCCCACGGAAGCAAATGGAAATATTAGCGTACTTATACAAAAATATCTGTATGCTTGAAGGCTTAAATATCAATCCACTTCGAGAATTAATTTATATTCACATTGTGGTATGGTAGTTTATGTAATTATGCAATCTTAGGGTATCTCTACCCACAAAAGTCAACGTGTATGGTGGTGGTTTGTGGTATACAGCAACTGCATGCACTTATGCCATCAAGGCCGCTTGTTCTTTATTTGTGTAAGGGAAGCTTTGAGAAAGTCAGTCAGTGTGGTATTAACGCGATTTTCAGTTTATCCACTTGCCATATATATATGTTATTTCTAACTTAATCCAGGTTTTGGACTGTAACCCTGTAAGGGTGGATGATGCAGGTCACTGTGAAGTC
>JAVJGI010000037.1:16025732-16057509 GCA_035590275.1 Ibycter americanus
CCATTAGCCTCTTCCACATTTCCAGCTCAGCAATGATGTTGCTTTAGGCTGTTATTCTTTGATTAAACCCTGATTTGTCTGAAAAGGTGAGCCACCTGTATTCAGCACATTAAATGAAGGGCCTACCTGATTTGCTATTGAGAAATAATCACAAATTCAAAAAAAGCTTAATTCCACATTTACAAATCTTGATGCTTTCAGCTCTACAATCGCTGTTCTCTGTCAACCACAAAAGTCTTTTCATTTCATGGAGTACGAATGCAACAACTGTGCCAGGAGCTGCAGGCAGATACCAGGGTTGACTTGCTCTGTGGTAGGACACTGCATATTCAGATACCATCTCATCTTGTTATCAAACCTGGGATTTTCATGTTTCTAGGGCGTTTTATAGAATAATATATCTAACAAGAGTGTCACATCAATCAGTGCTGATGTCCCGAGAGATCTGGCCAGCAGGTACGTGGAGTAAGTCAACATCCACCAAGCTGCCAAACTCTCCTGGTCTGTATTTGGTGGTGTCCAGGTGTATTTGAAAGGAACACGGTTCCTGGAATTTTGTTAGCCTTTAGAAAACTTTGGGGAAATGTGCTGCTATGTGAAACCATATGGCTCCCTTGTCACTGAAAGGTTTGTCCCAAAAGGAAGCCTCATTGTGAAGTCAGGGACATCGCAGGGCAAGAAGAGCCATTCAGCAGCTGACTGTTTGTTTGCTTGTTTGTTTTTTTGTCACATATCTCTACTGACACAGGAAAAGAAATGGAAACTGCTATGCTTTGTGTGTGCTTTTCCGTACAGCCAGGGTCTGGATTTTGGCTGAGACGTTCTTCTGAGTGATTCAACAAAATGTAAAAAGACCAGCAAGGTCATTTCACATGTAAAATTCCCCCAAGGTTAACTCTATTATACACCTCTGTAGTTTCAGCGAAAAAACAGACAGTGAATGAGCTTATTGGAGAGAAAGGATTTGGCGTGTGCTTTTCTGTATAAGTCTGAAGTGGGCTAATAGCAGTTCTGAGGTAGGGGAAAAAAGGCTAAATCAGGAAATGAAGTGCTCTGTATCTGCAACGGCAGTGCTTCCTTAGGTCTGCTTTACAGAGTTATCAGAAGGCAAGGTTCAGGCACTATGAAGTAAAAGGGGAAGAAATGCCATAGTGCAAGGCGTGTTCTCCCCTGTTGTTGTGTTGCTCAACACTGTTACATTTGAGGAACGTTTTTTGGAGCAGAGGAGTTAAGGAGGAGACGGGACTGACCGCTAAAGGATTGATGTTTCTTGTATGCACTTAACTAAACTAACTTGCACCAATGTATAGAAGCAGAATGAATTAGTGTGCTTTCCCTCCAGCAATTTTCCTAGAGCAAGGACAGTCCAGCACTAAAAGGATTTGTGGAATGATGGTTTCTTACAAAGACAGTGGCAACTTTTATATCAAGCATGTCTGAGATTTTCTTTTCACTTGGCACATGCAGGCTCAATTAGACTCAAAGTGATCCTAGGATAATGATACAAGCAAAAGCAAAACAAGAAAACTGAGGGAAATGCTTTTAACTGCAGTGATCTAAAGTGTCAAAGATAAATAATACATATATTAGCATTGCTTGCTAAAGTCGACTGATGAGTCTGCTGGAGATTTTATTGCTGAGAAATCGCGTGTGCCCTGTGGAAGAGCTGGAGTCAGGTCATTTGTGCCGGGGATTGCTGAAGTGATGGGGAGTTCTGCTCTGTGCAGCACCAGAGAAGGCTGGGCTGCTCCTCTGATGACAGCAGATCCCTTTAGCACCCTCTTTTTTCAGGTTGCTGTGTTAGTCCTGTTTTAATAATCTACCTGAAAGAATTAATGGAGTCTGCTGCTGCAGAAGAGGACTCATGAGGCATGGTGGTGGGGATGGGACGGTTCCCTTTAGTTAGGCTGAACTCTCTGTGCTGGAGATCGAAAGGGAAGGCAGTGTTTTCCTCTAAAAGGTGCTCTCCAGATGGCATAATGTGATCCAGTGTGACTTTTCCCAGGCTTGTTGATGGCAGGAACTGATGTGGGGGTGGGAATGACTGAACCTAAAGGAGATGGTGGTGTGGCACGTGTGGGGCCAAGATGGTGGGGAGATATGCTGGCACCAGGGACCAGGAAGGAAGGAAGGAGGTGAAAAAAATGAATGCAAGAGAAGATCCTTGGTGACAGCCTGCAAGGGAAAGCAGGAAGGGGAACATCAGAGAGAGTGATGTTCCTCAAATGAGGAGGGAGGGAGTGTGTCTAGGATGGGCTGTGTTTCCCTTTATGTGACTGTGGAACCTGGTGTGGATGCATCCAGGACCAGGGTAATACTCTCCTGGGCACAGGTGTCTCCTCTTGTCACCTGGACCTGCTTTCCACAGCCTCAGGCTTGTCCCATTCACGGCACCCAGAGAACGAGCCCCTTCTCGCTGTGTTCTGCTTCCTCAGGTTAGCAGCTCCAGTAGCTGGTCAAGGGCCAAAGTAATTTTGATGGAGACTTTTTCCATTCAGCTTGCTCCAGCACTGTTTGATGGGTTGCACAGAGGCCCCACTGCCTGCAGCCTCATCCATATTCATAACTAAGATAGCTTCACACTTGCAAAAATTGAATTGCCTGGTTTTGCCACCTTTGAGAGATACAGTATATGGCTGTGTTTGATTCTAACAAGGCAGATAAGACACATCCTACAAGCTGATGGCAGTCTTATATTGATTTTGAGTATTTCTGGTTTCTGTCTTTTGACCAACTATCACTTTCTGTTGTGATAATTAAAGTACATTTTTGCATTTTGTGGCATGAAGCCCTGACTTTCTGTGCATGATACACCGAGTTCCCACATCACATGGGAAACTATTGGGAAATCCATAATTGCAGGACTTTGGCAACTTTTAAATATTTCCATGGTTACTGAAGGGAAGGAATTTCCCATTGGTTGATGCAGTAATTATTTCGGTGACAAGGATGAACATGATTTTTGAAGTTGTTTGTTAGTGCATTACTTGTAGTGCCAACTTAATTTTGTAGCTTTAGAGTTCAATTTCCATACTAGCTATTTATTGTTTTTCAAAGCGGATTAATGAGAGGTATTAAAACTTTGGCTAATAGTGCCAGTGGAATATGTGGAAAACTTTGCTGCAGGTACTTTTCTGTTACTTTCAAGTGAAAGAGGAAAGCCATACTCTCATGGCTTTTTTATTTCACTGTGGTTTGTGCCTGGATTTCATGCCTATATCAAAAATTGTGGGTTTACTGATACAAAAATCCCCAGAAAAGAAAATTCAGAGTTATAACAAACGACTGTAAATTTATGCCTTAGGTGTAGTCATGTGGAAATGAATGTGCTGAGACCATACATGCCCAGCTGATTTTAGGGTATCTCCATAATGGGCTCCTCAGAGTCAAGCTGGGTCAAAAGGTGCCTGCTGACAAGCTGGAGAGAATGAATGCCGGGGTTTTTATGTGTGCAGGAGGATGCTGAGACTTCCCTGTTAGAGCTCTTCCATGAACAAAAGAGGGCAACGTTGACTGAATAAGTAGCTTATGAAATACTGCTCAGTTTTCCAGCAGTGAGGATGTAACAGTAATTCTGGAAAAAGCTCCAACCCATAACACTTGCTCTGAGCCTGCTTGTGTAAGGGTGTGAAATGATGCCAGGTATTGGAAGCCACTTTCCTTTTGTGCTTGTTTCTGACTCCTCTGTTCTTCGAAGGGTGCCCATGTAGCACCGAGGGTGGGTGTCTCTATGCCAGGTGACGACTTGGTGCATTTGCAACTTTGGCCTGACAGTTACTAGAGTTAAAGATTTAGAGCTTGGTACTTTGGCCAGATTTTTGGGCCATTGCAAGTCTACCACAGTTTGATGAACAAATATTAAAATTTGTATTATATGCTGTGTCTGAGCATGTTTGTTTTCCCTAGTTAAGACAAGTGTTACTGTCAGACTGGATTTAAACTGAGAGCATCACACAGGAGCTGTTTTATGGGATAATACTCCAGTGTTGGGTTTTGTGGGTTTTTTGTTTGGTTTTTGTTGGGTTGGTTTTTGTGGGTTTTTTTTTTTTTTGTGCCTACCCCCTCCTACTGACTACCCACAGCCCCGGATTAGGACAGCTAGAAATTTTCTGGTTGAAAAAGCTCAAATACAGCTACCTTCAGCGTGTCTTTGTGCTAATGCCATGGATACGTGAAAAGAAGCAAGACTCAAGGCACAAACCTGGAGCAATTCACACTGTGGCAGCTGCAAACAAAGAGGCAGACCATGTGTTGAAAGGCAGACACTTGAAAGTGTGTCAGATTTAGCCAGGATTCAACCCAGGGGGCAGAGTTAAATCATTTGGGGGGGCTGTGTGCACAGATTGGTTTATTTTTTAATTGGCACAGCTTGTGTTGCCAGGGGTTAACTCATTCATGGGTCCAGGGCCTGTGAAGGAGTCTGTTGCTGTGGATTGAGATGCCAAATGCTCCATTGCCCACATAAACAAGCCCACCTCCTTGCCAGGAGCTGCGCTGATGCTGACAGCATATTGACTTCCATAGAGTAGTAAAACAAAGCCTGATGTGGACATGGGAATCTTCTCATTGGATATGATCACCTTCAAAATGGTCCTCAGATAAACTGGAAATGGGGATCCTGTGTTTAAAGGGTTTTGGGTACATGCAAGATGTTTTCCCGTCGCATGCTGGCTGGCTAGAATGGGGGTACCCTGTGCCCTTGCAGCAGAACAGTCACTTCTCTCCCTGTGCGGTGGCCAGTCCTAATGGGCTCCTGCTGTCCCTGGATGTGGTTCCAGGCTGACCCTCCGCACCTTCCTCCCCAGAGAGCTGTAAACGCACAAACCTTGACTGGGGCACGTGGAGGTTTTGTGCTGCTCCAGCATGGGCAAGACTGGTCCAGTGCTGTACTTACTGCTGGCCCTCCAGAAAGGTGGGGAACCACTGGACTCAAAGATGCTTCTCTCTCATCAGTCCCTCTTCGTAAGTCACAGCAAAACTCTTGCTCACCTGGAAGAACCTGGGCTGGGCATTAAATGTCTCCTTCCCTCCTCCCACCTGGTTGCTGTGAGGGGTCTGGCCCACCTCCCCTCTTTCTTTCCTCTGGTCCATGTGCTGGCAGTGGCTGCTGGCTTCATCTCCTCTTGATGCGATTTGGGATGACACAAAGCAGCGACATACAAGATTAATGAAAATGTTCTGTAGTCCCTTCAAGTCTTTCTGGTGAGGTAATGTAATGCAGATTGATTTGCACCATTCCTCTCGTCTGTCCCTGTTTCCCGGAGGCTTTGACAGGATGGCAGGCTTGCTTGTCTGCTTTATTTATTTATTTTAAATGGGGGAGGAAGGATGTTAAATATCCCAATTGGTAGCTGTTATTTGAGAGCTCAGTTATCTCAGGTCAAAAGAAGTCCCTTCCTCATGTAATTTTATTTAAAAAATATAGTCTGTTCATGTTCTGCTGTGGGTGTATAAGCACAGACACATGCATAATAACTTAAAATTCATGGTTGCTTTTCCATGGAAGAGGGAATTGAAAGAAAGTGCCCATTTTATACATTTTGATTAGAAGAAAACCTCATGGGAGTGATGGATCTGTGGCACTGATCACTTCAAGGAGAGAAGCCTGGTCCCCTATGGAGACCATTTCAATTCAGTTCGCTGCCAGCTGCCAGACAGGTATGCCCTCGGCAGCAGTGATATTTAGGATAGAGGAGGAATTTCTTCCACATGTACAAATGACTCTGTGGACCAACTCTGCATTGTACCATCCTCCTCTATTATTATGAGTGCCCTTAAAGCCCTGATTTTTGGCTGCCCTCATAGCATCCCCAATCTTGACAATGCAGTCCTGGTAGTGAATGTAGCTTTGCTTTAATTTTGTTGATGCAGCCTCTCCCTGCTCCTCTTGCCCTGCCAACAGCATGCGTATGCCACCAACAGCTGCTTTTCCAGTGAGGGGCTTGTACCCAGTCCCTCCACGCTGCCCTGCCCACCCTGGGCTAGCTAGGCTGGGGACCATTTTATCTCCTTGAGTGTGTTTGTTCCTTCTTGTTCCTTAAAAGCTCAGCAATTCAGATGCAGTTCTGAGCATACCCTGTCTAGCAAGACAGACTTGAACCCTGGCAGACTTCCCTTTGTGACACCCTGGGGCACAGGCTTTGCCCCAGGGAACTGAAGAGCCATGCAAACAGAAGCAGAGATGTGAAACAGGTATAAAAGCTCTTGAACAGACAGTTCTCCACTTAAATCCCTTGTAGAGTCTAGATCTAAGTACCTTCACCTTTGTACCTTCAAAGCTGATATTTCACCCATGTTTTGGGGGTGTCTAGGTGCTAGTTCAGGGCTCAGATTCAGTTCCATTTTAAATAAATTTGATCATAATAAAGAATCTGTCATTTTTTGAGTTTTCTCTTTCATGCTTTCTGCCTTGCTCGTTCTAGTTATTTCTCAAGGGTTCATTGACAAAGATGAATTTGCTCTGCCATAGGTAAATAGGAAATCAAAATGATAGGAGTTTTGTTTCCTTAGAGATCCCTGTTTGGCTCTTTTCCGTAACTGCTGATGTAGGGGCAGCACCTGGTGCTTCCAGGTACCCAACTGCTCATCTTTGGAGCCCATAACCACATTGCTTTAACAATTATTTCAACATGCATTGCTTGACTTCAGAATCACCAGCAGCTGTTGATGAAAAACTCTCTCTTCCCGTGGACAATCCCGAGAGGGATCCTGTCCCTGCCACCCCACAGCCTCTGGCAGCAAGAGGGGAAGCCCCCTTCACTCCCAGGTCCATGGGCAGTAGTCCACAGCCCTCACCATGGGGCTTCCTTATTAACCCAGCTCCCAGCTGAGTGCCTTGCTCAGGACTCCTGGGTTACTGGCTGACTACAATCAAGTGTCTCCTTGATTTTTATTTGTTACTTATTTTTCTTATCTTTTAGCTGGCACCGCTGATTTTTAACCCTTTGTCAGCAGCAGCCATGGCTGTCTGCAAACGCAGTTGGGTTGTAACAGGCAGCTGCACTCAGTCGCTTTCTTGGATATGAGCCAGGTTTCCTGCACTTATATCAGCCTCTCCATCAGCATCCCTGTTGCTTTCTGCTTTTTAGAAACCACTATAAAAAATACTAAAAAAGCTTCCTTTTTCACTGCCTAATTGTTTCACTGAGATGACTTTTCCACTGGTCCGTTATCCCTGTGGCATATGTGGCTAAGAGCTCTCACATGTGGCTCTTTCCTTCTATTTTTTCTTTAAATAACTTTAGCACCAGCTCCAGGTGGCTTTTGTCACCGCAGTGACCAAGTCTGCCTTAAGAAAAGAAAACAACCTGTCGAAATAGGCACAATCTCACCCTTGAGGATGATGCTCTGCCAGTTCTTCCTTGTGAATACGTGTTAATTTGCTTTTTCCTTCCAGTCAAAAATCTTCTTCCTCGCTCTCAAGTCTACATTCAGTGTTTATTTAAAACACTCCTCCTTTTAGCAGCTATACGGAAGCTACAGTGTGAGACAACTCATTATAGCTTGGTAGAGGGGTATGGACATATGTATGCACCAGATTCACATATGAAGAAATCAAGAAAAGAGGTAGGGAGGCAAGAAATAGTACGGCAAAGACAAGTGGGAGAACAAGTGACTATCAGAGGAGGGATTTCAGCCTCGATGGGAAAACATGGCACTGTTACATTTAGTCACCGTTTCAGGTCCTGCACCAGCTCTTAAGGATGAGGAATCCCTGAACACACCAAGCGTTGTGTGGGTAATCAAGGAGCTTTGCAGGTGTAGGAGCTAAGAGAGGGATCTGAGTAACCTCAGAGTAATTCAGGAAGCTGCTGGGAAGAGGTCATTTTTTCCTTATTCTCCTTAATTTTGGTTTCAGTAGGGTGTGTGTTTGCATTTGTGGTGGGGGAAATTGCTTTTTCAATGATCAGATGAGAAGTCACCTTTCCCTGCTTTAATTCTCCTGGGGAAGCAAGGGAAGGGCTTTGGGTTATAGTCAGAAGCAAGGGAAACTTTTTCGAAGGTAGCTGGGGTGACGAGTTTTTACTGCCTTTGAAATGTTCTTCCTTAGGCCTGGAAGTAGTTTTAAGGGTGACTTACCTGAACAAGAATAAATCCATTCTAGTGCTAGTTTAGTGTTGGGAAGGTCATTTTCTTGCAAGCATTTTTTTTCAGCTGTGTTGCTGCTGCATGGGTTCATGCCCTCAAAGAAAGTGATTGATCTGCACAGAAAAGGGACTTTCCTTAGATGCTGTTTTGCAACAGTGGGGGCAAATCCTTAATTTTTTGACTTGGAAGGTAAGAACGAGCCATGCTATGCACTTAAAAGTGCTTCTCACAGCTAGAATTGCATCTGCACACATGATTACAGTGTGGAATGACAAGAGAAAATACTACCTTAAACCCAGCTGGTAAATCCTGAAGTAGCCTAGATTTTCTACGAGGTAAACCTCAGGCTAGCTGTCTCTGAGTCAGAATGGAAAAAGTTTTACAATGATGAGAATTTCTTGTTTAGTATCTTCAAACAAATCCTCATTACAGCTAAACTGCATGTTTAAATCAACATCTTTGATGGGTCAGTTTACAAATAAAAGTTATTAGAGGCAAAGTCAGTTGCAAATCACTAACTTGAATTTCTTTAAATGATGAAAAGGATTAATTTGTCTATAAACCTACATTTTTTCCTTCTCTCTTGTCCCCATTTTGCACCCTCTTTTCCCCAAGACCCAAAGCGTGTCCTGCCAGTGTTACCTTGGTGGCACCTCCACATGGTTAAGTCTCTGAGCTGCTGCTCTGGCAGTTGGATCCCAACTTCTCACCAGCTTTCAGCTATTGTAGGTGCCACGATGGTGGTCTGGGTGGGGAGCAGAGGCTTGTGAAACACAAGTTTTGGGGTATTGCACACAGTATGTGTGTCTATTTGATTTCTGGGGCAGAGAGAGAGGGAAGGGGCAGGAGGAGTGCTTGGGGTGGCCGTGCTTCCTGCACCCCCAGGAAGAGAAGCTGGAGCAGAGGGTACAAACAAGTTACTTGGAGCCCCCACAGCTGAGCTTTGCTGCTGCTGCCGGCCCCAGCTGATGTCTACATGCCTCACTAGTAACACCATGCGATCTGCATGATGAAATCTGCCTGTGAACCACAGATCTGCCAGAGTAGGGAACTGCAAAGGCTGGCCTGGTCTGGACTCATTGCTCATCCACCCTGTCTCTGACATGTCCAGTAATGATGCTTAGGAAACAGCATCAGAGCAGGGTGTTTTTAGAGGGCTCCCTCCCCAGTTGTCCTTTCCTCAGCCTCCAACCACCAGCTTTTTTTAGCTCAAGTATTCCTGGAGCGGCCTTTGCCTGTAGACCAGTATGTGATGGCACAGTGGAGATGCACTCCATGATTTTCCCTAAGCTCTCTATGAGCTTATTTATATTTTTGGCCATTAGAATATCCTCCAGCAGAAAGTTCCATGATTTAATTACAGGCTTTGTCAAACATCATTTCCTTTTGTTTGCTCTAAACCTGCTGCCAAGACAAGCATCTCCTGAGGTAGCAGCTGTTTCAGGAGGTGAAGGAATCCCCAAAATGCTTTTAATGTTCTCTTTGCGTTTGCGTTGGTGATGAGAGTTTTGCAGAACCGATAGATCCAGCCAAGGTTTCTCCCAGCGAGGACGGTGAAGGCTGCCGAAGCAGCACCCGCTCTCTGTGCACAGAAAGCAGGTTCCAGGACATGGCACATGACATTTCCCTTTTATTGCATGGGGACAGTGGCACCAGCAGGAGTGGTTGTCATGGCAATGTGATAACTAGCACATCCCCGAAGAGGAGGTCCCCTCTGCGGCATCCCAAGGTTTCCCTTTGCCTTCTGCTGACATAAGAGCTGCTCTTGAATGCAACTGCAGTAGCTGTTGCTATTGCAGCAAAAACAAAGCAAACTTACCCAAAAACGGGAGGCGCCTGTGGAATGTGAGTGTGGATTGTGCCTGGAGCAACGTGCAGCCAGCAAGGGGGTGAGGAGCTGCCATTGATTTCGGGAAGTGAGAGCTGAGTCTTGCGTGGGTGTGACAGGACAGAGGCATTCAAGTACTGCATGTGGCACAGCCGTGGCTGTCACTGCCCTGCTCTTTCCCACCGAAGGTATCACAAGTCAGACCAGCCTGTGGCGGGGCTCTATCACTTGCTGGATGCTGTGGTTTTCAGAATGATGGCTAGTTTATGAAAGATGGTGCTAAACCAGTTTTGGTTTTTTTTTCCTACTACCCCTAGACTTAAAAGTGCCCTTCAGGTTTGAATCCTTAAGCAATGCCTTGAGGAGAGGGTTTTCTGTAGACACCAATATGGGGTTTTTTATTTTTATCTTACTCCATGTACTGTCAAGGCCTGAGATATCAGTGTTGCAAGCAGGAGAGCTGAGATAGAGCTGTGGCTGCCTGGCTGTATAACCAGCTCCTGGTGAAGCGTGTGTCCTTCCCTAGCCTGGCTCATGCATGACACTTTGAAATTTGTGCCAGGCCAGCTTGAACGTGCTGATGTGCATGGAATAGGAACATAAAGGCTGAAGCCAACTCCGATTCAAGGGTAATGTAGCAAGAAAAATCTGTATTTGCTGAGAGCTGAACTGTAACTGTTGCTTTTAGGCAAGTACTTTAAAGCAGTCACGGTATTGTTCTGAGCTACTAGATGACCACTTTGTTGTTATAAGCTGGACGTTGCCGGTTACATTAGCCCATGTTGTGCAGTTCTGGATACTGGCTTAATCTCAAACAAAACTAATCCATTTCAAGAAACAAAGTGTTGCTTTCATTGTATGCTCCAAATCATCATTTTTCCTTTTCTCAGTGTGAGAATCTGAGCCTGCCACTGTGTAATTTAAGTGACTAAGATGGCATTATGTTGTCACTGTTGTCAGCAGTTCCAGTTTTCATCAAAAAGCTACTTGTTGGTGTGGGAAATTTAGCATGCACATTGTCATGCTGGGTGCAAACTTCCATCTTAACATACAGCTTAACGTAGCAAAAGCTCATTCTGGCTGTCCCCAAGCTTGTCTGTGTACTGCTCTAGACGGACCTATACTGGAAAAGTTAAGGACATGCACTGCTAGACCCAGCCTATAACTGGGAGGGAAATCACGAAGAATCAATTTTGCAGGATCCTAGAGAGCTCATTCAGGGACTGGAACAGTCCCTTTCGCCTGACCTCCATTTCCAATCTGGCTTGGAGGCAATCACTTATTAATGATTCTTTATAGAGGGTGGAATTGCATCCAGTGCAGATAGAGAGGGATTTTGGACAGTAATGAAATCAGAGATCTGTTCATGCTTTGCTCCCTTCTCATGCAACTGTGAGATTTCTGGTCTCCAAATAGCAGCTGCAGTGGAGCCTGAAGATCTGCGTGTGCCCGAGAGGGAGAGGTTTTCTCATCTTGTTTATTTCTTTAGTACTGAAGAAGGCAGCACAAAACCAGCTGTTGGTGACATTTCCCTGCCAGCTACGTTCTTGGCGAAGGTAGCTTATGATATTAGCTCAGCATCCTCCAGACAAATGTCACAGATGTAGGATTGGTTCTGGTTAGCAAAAGAAGCCCTTCTGAGCTGGAGATTTGGGTCCTTGTCAGGAACAGCAGGAGTGGTCCAACAGGAGGTTGGTGCCTGTGACCCAGAGATGCAGCGCTGCTTTGGGCAGTGGACATTTATGGAATTGTTGGAAAGGGCCAGAGGTCTGCTTGGTTCAGACCTCCAGTGTTTTTGGGGGTGAGGGGCCCTGATCACCCAAAAATGTTCACAGAAAGTGCTTATGCAGTGATTCTGTTGTACAGATGCCCCATTGGAGAGGAACTGCAGTATGAGCTGGGCCGTGGTGGGAGCTGGTCTTTAAATATTCTGGTGCAAAAATGAGCAAAATGGAGAACTTTAAATAGACTAGAAAACTTTCAGAAAACACTCAGATGGCTTGCCAGCAATTGTGGTGGATCCTAGCAGCCTCAAGCCTGTAGCCTTCTTGGGGCAGCAGCATGATCCCAAGACTAGCAAGGGTGGTCATTCTCTGCAAAGCAGAAGCTGCCTGTGCTTCCCAGCTCCACACAAGGACACAGCAGTGCTCTCCTGCCTGATTGATGTGAGATTGACAGGGTCCCAGTCTGGGAGAGATCTTGTAAGAGGTGGAAGTCATGGCAACCCAAGAGCTTCACCAAAGGTTCTCAGAGGTGTAAGGTGATGACAACACGTGCCAGACGAGAATACTCCAGCATCAGCATGGTCAGGGCAAGTAGCCTGCTCCATCGCTGGGTTTTGGTGGACATACACCTCATGTGGGGAAGGATATTTCTGTTCTCAGTTACCTTCCTCCTTCCCCGTTCCCCAGGCAAACCCAGGCGCAAGCTCACACAGAGCAGTGTCACAGTGGTGCCTGCAAAAACAAGAATTCAGCAAGTTTTTTCTTTCCACAAACCCTGTTGCTTTCTGTAGGCAAGCATCCCAAGACTGTGGTTAGTGGAGTAATTTTAGGTGGGTGTATGTGAGAGCAAAGTTTGACCTGAAATTCTTAAGTCAGCCTCACATGGGAATCTTGGAGGAGGAAGAGGACAAATGGAGATAACACTTCAGCTTTGCTTTGGAAAATTTTCTTTTTCATAGAGGAAAGCATATTTTTCAGTTTCTTAACTGAATTTGTCATTGCACAAAGTTGAGTCTTATTTCGAAAAGGGCATTCGGCAAATGTATGTGATGATGTCGAGCTCAAAGGAGGTGACTCACTGGCATAAGATATTTCCAGGAAACAAATGAAGGGTAGGGTAATGATGTGTTGTTTCTTATACTGTGGAATAAACGGGTAACCTTTCTGCCTGGGGGTGTTTTCAGAAAACCTGATAAAACCTGAAGTCAGAGCGTTTAAATCGATAAGTCCTGTCTTCGAGGTTTTCTTCATGTTTCTGTGCTGTACTTTCCAAGGAAAAGGCTGGGCTCTCAGAATCAAATTACTTGCAGCTGCAGAGATTTGAAGGCTATCTTAAGTTAGCCAAAATGCTTCCTCCATACCTCTGCTGGAGAGGTCCCTAAATATCCAAGTCCTTGCAGGAGGGAGCTATTTAAGCAGATGAATTAGAAGGACTGGAGATAGTCATTGTCATGCTGGGTGCAAACTTCCAGGGTCTTTCTCTAACAACCTGTCCTGCACACCAGTGTGCTGGGGTGAAGGGAGCTGCTCTGTCATTAAATGGAAATTTGGGAAAAGTTTAAACTTAAAAAAAAAAAAAAAAAAAATCGTTTGAAATTACCCACTCATCAAAGAAAGAACGATTCATGTTTGCAAATCTCTGTGCAGCACGGAAATCTTTTATAACAAACACATGAAGAAACATTACAACTTGTGCTTCCTTGCTAGGACTCAAAACTAAAAATAATTTGCAACCTACAACAAATCCTGTAGATAGAGAAGACATAATTTTTAAAGCTTGGTACTTCTGTTTTGGAACAATTACAGAACCTTGTATTATAGAGGATGATGTGATTGTTTTTCATATGGAAACACCATTTAATTAAGATTTAAGCAGATGGTTAACAGGAATGGTATTGTAGGCTTCATCAAAGTAAAATCTAAAGGGCACAATAATATTTCCACTTCAAAGTGGTTTGTTTTGATTTCTACCAATAAATAAATAAATTTCACATGTCAGAGGAAAGCATTTTCACAGTACAGTTAGTGTATTGCTGCTTGTGTAGTAAAGTGTGGTTCACGAAACAGGGACTCAATTTGTAACCCCAGTGCAGATACAAATCTACCAATTGAGCAAATTTCTCAATTTTTGAAACCTAGTGATAACCACTGAGAGCAGAAAAAAAATAATCTATTTTCCATAACTGGGAAAAATACATAGAGGAGTTCAGTGGCAAGGCAGTGACCAGCCCCTCTGCTTTGCAAACACGCTTGCCTTGCCCCTCTGCCACCGCCCTCAGTGTGCCAAAGCCAGCTGAGAGGGAGAGGCTGTTCAGTAAAGCAAAGAGGACATTCATGTGATAAGGAAAATGAGAGAAACAGTGCTCTTATCTCCCTTTACCCAGGGAAGCAAAGGAAACAGAGTGATTTAACCCAAGAGCAGGGCTGCAAATGGGTAAACAAGTCGACCAAGGGAGCAGCTGTCACCCGCAGCATGTGCTGAACTCTGTCCACTCTTTGCACTTACCTGCTTGCTGAAAACCTGTCGTAGGAGGGAAGTGTGCAGCATGTTTTTTTTGTAGATGGGGCTTATTTATTTTTCCTCTACAACACAGCTCAGCTGAAGAAGCACCATCACGAAACGCCCATCAAACTTTTCACATTCAGAAAGTGCCGTATCTCAATCAAATTGAAATGAAATTTCTGGAACGTCTTAGGGCAAAACACTATTTTGATAAGAAAACTTGCCTGTCAAAGGGAGAGGCCGTGCTTGCCCCATGGCTCACCTCCAGAAGAAGGTGAGAGCAGCCCTGCTGAGATAAGTGTGCTATTTCTGGGCATGGCTCACCAGCAAGTCTGTTCTGCAGCCCCTAAAGAAGATTCCCATGAAGCAAAGGTCAAAGCAGATAAAGCAGTGGTTTAGGAGCCGTTGCTCTCGCTGGGCAATGTGCTTTCTGCCACTGCACTCTTTACGCTCACATGCAGGTCAAGAACAAACCTGAGTTCAAAAGTCACTCTGCTCCAGCAAGGATGCATTGGGCAAATGGGCTGGGATTCATCTCATCCAGCTTTAGCTAAAGTTCAGTTGCCTTGGTAGTCTGCAGGAATAAATTAGCTCTTGTGGAGGGCCATTTGGCCCACACGTTTATCCCCGTTGACTTCCAAGGGATCCTGAGCAAATTAGGTGATCCCAAAGCTCTGGTGTTGCACCCTGGCCATGCTGGTGAGACCGGAGCTTGCTCCTGCAGACTGGTCTTTGCAGAGAGGTAATCTTGGATCCTGGATGTCATGCTAGGATACGACTGATAGCATAACAGCACCTGCACAAAGCTCATGCAGACTTTTGGGCTACTTTTTGGGGATCCTGGCAGTGATTCCCTGCTTGTCCTGAAGGTCCTACTTGCTCCAGCTACACCACTCTTGCTGTGTTTCTAGCATGAATATATAGGAATTTGGAATATATAGGAAAAGAAGAAGTGATGTCTGGTAGGAGAGACGGTAGATGGGCAGTGTATAATAGGCATAACACACTAACACTGTGCCCACGGCACGGGCTCCACCCTAGACCGAGACGGGCAAACCCCCAGAGGTGGAGCTGTTTGCCCCAAAGATGTCACGGCCTAAAGATATGCCATGGGTATCTTTAGATATCCATCCTTTAGATGAGGACTCTGTGATTCAATATCAGAGCTGGAAACATGAGGCAGGTCTGCAGCTTTTCAGGAAAATAATCAGTGAAATGTAACAATAGAAGCGAACATCACTTGAGACGCATTTGTAATTAGCACAATGCAAAAGACAGGAAGGTTTTCCCTGTGCAAGACCTAATGTCATTAAAGTTAAACCTGGCAAACATCAGAGTTACTGGAAACAAATTCAGCCTTGTCTGGGAATACAAACTCCTGCCTTAAAGTGCTAATTTCCCAAAACATACAGGCAACAGGCTCTGAAACTGTAATTAGAAAACCCTGCCAGACTTAAAAGGAAATTCTTTCACCCACAAAGGCCCAAGTGCATAAGCTGCTCCTATCGCCCCACAGCTTGATGTATTTAATAGTCTCGTTGCTCCAAGTGATAACCAGACCATGTTGAATTTAATATGGGACCATAGAACTCTGAAGGAAAATTAACCCACCTCAGTCACTCTGCTTAATTCTTCTTAGGGTAGCTAGCAGTGCCCTTTGTCTTCTTGTTGGTTCGTTTGTTTGTTCCAACAATGTTGTCACCTCTCCCCCTCCTCTTCTGCACCCCTCATCCTCTCCTTGCATGATCTTCCTCCAGCTGATTTCCCATTTTCATTGCTTGTAGAAGAGGTGATTCACAGAATTCCAGCTGGATCAGCATCTCCAAGGTGTTTAACTGGAGGAGCAACCTGAATATGGCATGAAAGTTAATAGCTGATGGAAGCATAATTTAACACAGTATTAAGAGGCCAGATTCTCAGGTGATACAAAATGAGGAGAAAATGAAATTGCACCTATTTTCACCAGCTAAAGAGAGGCAGAGTGTAGATCTCTAGGTAAAAGTAGCTTGTGTAGTTATAATTTCACACTCTAACTTATCTGGAGACAGGAAATTAAACAACAAGACTAAGCATCTTCCAGAAATAGAAGCATCAGTGGGAGTTGGAACAGGATTTTTAACATAATTACTATCCTGCCTGGGGTGACAGATTCATCAATAAAAGCAAATCTCTTCTATTGTATTGGAACATATAAAACAGAGCAGACCCCACATTCTGCACTAATTGGTTGAACTAGACATTTTGCAGAAATACTGAAATTGTCAAAAGCATCCAGATGGAGGGGTGAAACCTGTAGGGCAAGTCAGAGCAAGGACTGCGCAGTTTGGCCCCTCATCTTTCCTTAGGGGGCACCACAGAAATGATCACTTACGGTGCGGTGCCTCATCCCTCTTCTGACAGCAGCAGATGGCCAGGGTTGCTCAATCCCAGATTAATCAAAACTCCATTTGGAAGAGGCAGTGCATTGAGGAACAGTCCAGACATGGGATTGGGCTGACAGAGGAGACAGCAGGATTGCACGTGCTGTGAAAGTCCATATGGGATTCATGGAAAAAACAACAACAAAAAAATTGTAGGAATGGAGGGCTGCAAAATGAAGGGGAAGAACAACTTCCAGACACGATAGTCAGGACTAGGGCCAGGAGCCAGACTGATCCCCTAGGCTTTTTCCAGGACAAGAACATTTCCTACAGCTTTTGCAGAGAGCAATAACGTTATGCAGTGTTGTAATATCAAGGACCTGGAGCTAGAGATGTCATATTGTATTACACTGCAATGACAGAGAGTTGCACTCCAGGTAGTAACCAAGCCCACAAGACACTGGGCATTAAGGATGTACAAATTTTCTCTTCACCTTTCTGTCCCCTGGGGAAAACTGAGTCCCAGACAGGCCCTGGTGCGATGGGTGGTGAGCATGCATCTGGGTCCTGATGTCAGTGACACTGCTGATGTTACTGCTTAAATGTGGGCTGCCTCTTTTGGCAGCGACATGTGTGCCCCAGCAAAGTGGGGGAGGATGCTGGTCCATGTGCGAGGCTGTTGCTACTGCAGATAGCAGCAGTGTAGGAGTGGAGTATATTTGGGAATCCCTGGTTTAATGTGGTTTTTGAGATACTGCAGGACTGGCTGCATTGTTTGGGCTGTCCTGGTTGTGCCCTTTGGAAGGTGTTACTTCCCCACAGAAAACCTGGGATTTTGGTGTTTCAGAGAATTACGCCTCCTTCAGTTACCCGACAGAATCCCATTTTGTCCTCCCTTTCTATAAAAATCTGCTGTATACTTGTCTTATATCACTGCCTTGTGAGAGAAATCCTTTTTTCCCCTATCTTAGTAATTCTGCAGTGGTTGTTAAGGGCTGTGGAAAGGGGGGAGGTGAACCAATGTTAAGGCAGAATTCTATGCATCTGGGTTTCATAATACTATATGTGTGGGGGGGAGCTGCAGTGGAACGTGCTACCGACCAGTTGGAGACCCTGCAAACAGACCTCCCTGCATGGGCATGAAGTGCTACCAGGGAACTTGGCCGTAGTGCTTGAAGGAGATTTTTTAAAGCACGTATAGATGCCTTAGTGGTTTTAAATAAGGCAGGCAGCTCCATAAGCTTAGTTAATAAACTCCACTATAGGTATGCATGACTCATTGGTAGCTTGTTAATAAGTTCTGCTCTTGATTTTAAAGCAAGCTGCTTAATTCTGCACATGATACTACCAGGATCACAGGGTGAGACTGGTTTGCTACTACTTCTAGTGGATTTTGCAGCCTGCTCAGGGTATTGCTGTGCATGTGTGCCAGCTTCCCAAGGAATAACGGGACTTCTGGCATCATCTTGACTTTTGAACAGGAGAAAGGGCTGAAATCAGAGACAATACGTTCCTCTCTCCCCCTTATAGAAAGAAGGATTGGAAACCCAAGAACTAGATACAGCACAGGTTGTGCCTGTCAAGCGATGCAAGACATAGGGTGCTCTTGGGAGCTGACTCACAGTATTTAGTGGCGACCAGCATTGGTGCAGTAATGACAAATATTCCAGACCTTTTCCTCTGGGGTGCCTATCTCATTTTAGGCTGCATAAAGTCTCTCCACAGGTTTGCAATAATACTTTGGCTAACTTTCTGCAGGTGAAGTGTGTGTTTGACAAGATTCCCTATGCCCTGTTTCCCTCACTGCTTGAATGTCCTTTGGCATTCAACAAAAATCCAGACTGCTTATGTTAATCTGATTTTCCCAATCAAACCACTTTAAAGTGCACTTATTCCTGTGTGGTGAGTCACGCTGTAATGATCTGATTTGTAGATCAGGTCCAGGTTCTGCAGCGTATTGTGCAAACATGAGGCAATTTCTTTCTCAGAAGTATTGGAAAGCACTTTCTCTCTGTTCAATGGTAATAAAAGAAATGAAAATATTTTCGACTACTCCAAGCGGAAGCCAAAGCTTCCAACTGTATTTGAAAACAAAATTGACAATATTTTAGTCAAAGGAAAATAGGCATGACAAATTGTCAGGTGAAATCTAAGATCCCAACTGGGTGAAAAAAGTAAAGGTCTCCCACTGCTGAAGCCACGGAAGCAGTAGAGATGGCAGAAGTTGTAGCCATAATCAGTGGACAAGGAAAATGTGTACTAAAAAACAATCCAGGGTGATTAAATCATGTCTACATTACTGTGGACATAACACTGGTATTTCCTTCTTGCCCCATGCCCCTTCTGCAGAGCTAACAGAAAACTTGCAGTTGTTGCTTTGGTGTAGTCCTTCAGTTAACACCACCTGACTTTGAACAAGAGCAGTGATTTCAGCATATTAATGATCGTTATCGACATTTTGTTTGTGAACTGCAAGTGCACGTCTAAAGTTTAATTCAAATGACTGGATTGGAAGCTGGAGGCAAGAGAGCCAGCAGTGCTAAACCCAAGCTAATTAACTCTGCCACAAGGCAGCCTTATTAGCTCAGGCAGTATTTCCTGACCAGGGAGGGTCTGGTTTATACTGTGAAGGAGGGGGCTGGTGATAATGAGTGCTGCAGATCACTTGTGAGTCATGTAGGAGGGACACTAAGAGTTTTTAAGTCCAAGCAGGACCACTTTGGTATCCTGCAACCTGGAGGCTGTGCAATTCCCAGCCATACACCGCCTGCACTGGCTGATGCCTCCACTTGGCACTGCCCTTTGCTGTGCACAAACACCATCCATGCACAGCTTGCCTGATGCCTCCTCAGTGGTGTTGGTACGCTCTGAACTTCTTTTCATGTCCAAATCATTTGGCCATGGTTGGGAGTTTCTGCCTTTCAGGTTATTGAAATTGGGAGCACAATCCGTGACTGCAAAACTGACATGCCAAGGAGCTGCTGCTCCTTCATTAATGATGTACACACACACTGGCTGCTCTCAGCAAGCTTAGCTGCCAGCAGCATGTCTCATGGCCTCAGGAAGTTTCATCCTCGTGTAAGGTTAGAAATGTTTTGGTCAAGTGTGTTTCCTCTTTTAGTGCTGTGGTTTTGGTGATGGACAAATGCAGCGACATCAGCAATGAAGACCTGCAGGCCAGGCAGGGACCAGTGGCACTGGCTCACAGAGGGTAGCTTGATTTTCTGGTGGGAAAGGTCTGCACCATGAGTCAGAGCCAGTAACTGTCTTGTGAGACAGAGGAATGAAAGATTTTTGTCTTTGCAATGAGCTTGAATAGGAATATCACCACAGGTTCCTTCTTTCATCCTGCTGAATTGGCAGACTTTTCTCTAGGAAGACATCGTGAGTTTTTCTTTGCCTTACATAGGTGAGGACATGTTATTTGTACTTGGGAAAATATTCTTTTTCTCCTTTCTCTGTTGACTTGTTTTTCATAAGCACTCTTTGCTCGGGGCTGTATCAGGCTAACAGCTGTGGTCTTCTCCTTCCTGCTACCCAGGTGCCCATTGCCATGGGACAGATTCCAGAATTTGCTGCTTCAGGAGCAGTGACCCCTTGAGTTGTTTCAAGTCATGTTGTTCTTTTTCCATGATAAAGCCTTGGAAACTCATCCCATATTGTAACAGTCCCTTTTGGTTACTTTAATCCTAAATGCAGAAATTTCATTAAATTACTCATTCTCCCCCATTTTCATTGTGATCACCAGCCATGTCAGTCACAGCAGCTCTTCAAAGAGGGAGGCTGAACTGTACATCAGATATGACTTCATTCTTTGTATTTATAAGGGAAAGCATAAATTCTAACAGGTCCACTAGTCATATCTATTGATTTGGTACTTAATCATATGAACACAATGAATATTCAGAGCCTGTATGATATAAAAAGAACAATCAGAATAAGCTATTATAGGTACTGGAATCTCATTTAAAATCTAATTAGGTCTAGAACAAAACTAGAGGAGTCCTGTCTGAGTATGAAGAAATGGATGTGTCTATATAATGAGTGAAATGCCTTCTTTTTTCATCTCTCTCTCCATGAATTAAGAAACTAGCATTTTTTTCAGTTCCTACTCAGAAAACCATTACACTGTCTAGCTTGGGCAATGGCTGGTACCCTCATGCTTTAACTTACAGATGAAAGCTGATCACTTCATGCTGTATAAGTACGCACTGTTTTATACATAACATGGTTATGGTCACAGGGTTGGAGTGGTCAAAGCAACTGAAGCAGCAGTTGTTTTGTAGGTGTCCCTGTCCCACTGCACTGACTGGCCGAAAGCCTTAGGATTGCATTGACAACAGTGTTAATGGATCAGCATCCTTACTGACCGCCACCACTAATGGGCTCTAGGCTAGACTGGATGATTGCAGGTAGTAAAAAGAGTCATTACAGCAAATACTGTGTTCACCGAGGTCTGTCTGACTGCAACACTAGGGTGTCCCTTTCTCCAGCAGCGTTTGATGTCTCCCTGGGCAACAACGCCATGGAGAAATGGTGCATCATGAGCTAGAGCTAGGGCAGGCATTCCCAAAGTGAGGCATCACAGAGATCCTTGGTGGACTCTGAGACCCCTCCTCGCAGACAGTTGCAGATGTGGCCGCAGTGTGATGAAGAAGTCAGAAAAAAGGAGTCACAGAGAAGTTGCGGTTATTATCACTTACTGTTAGTCAGTGAAAGCCTCTTTCCTACAGCTTTGTTCATATGTGTCTTACTGGCAATCAGCAACAGCAGAAACAGGATGACTTCAGGTACAGATGTACCACACCAGGAAATCGGCTGCCTTTAAAACCTGTGCAGAGTGGGGCTCTACCAGTAGTTCTATTATAGTAAAAAGAGTGGGAGATAGGAAAATCCTGTCCTGTATTTGAAATCCACTTAGGGTACTAAGATGTCATGCAAGAAATCCTGGGGAATAAAAATAGGGTCTTGCAGGTTTTATTTTAAAATGTATCTGTTCAGATTCCTAGATTAGGACAGAGTCTGCCTTGCCGTTTATAAAAAGAGATGTATAGATGGTTGTAGCTCTATCAGTGTTATACACACGCCTGGATGATTAGTTAAAAATAGATCATAATTTGGTTCAGCATTTATATTTTGCAGGAAAATGGAGTACCATGAGTATATGCTCACACATAGATATTTGTGCAAGGGAATAAAACTGTTTTTCAGAGTATGTATTGATTGCCTCAGGGGCAGAAAAAGAACAGAACCAAGGAAAATAACCACCTTTCAGCTAACTGTGTTCTGCAAATAGGACATGGCTTTCTGTCTTTACGGTATATCTTTCTGTTAAAACCCTGCCAGCAAAGTGAATCGGTTGTTTAATGCCTATTCTACTTCATCTTGTGCTTTTCTTGGTGAACCAAAATCTTTGTAGGAGTGGGTTCAACTGACTATATAGGATTATTCACACTCTTGCTTTCTTTCACTCCTTTGGTTTTTTTTTGCATTGGCAGTGCAGGAGGGCAGTCAGAGATCAAGATGGGAAAGGCACTTGGGGTTTTGTGCAATGTGAGTCTGTAGTCCTCTCGCAGGAAATGTTTCCCCTGCTTTTCATTGCCAGAAAAAGAGTTTAGGCTTCAAACTCTGCTGTAGCTTGGAAACTCCTCTAACTTCAGACGTCTGTAACTGGCCATTCCAATTGCCAATAATGGTGATTTTGCTTCATGAAGAGCTGCAGAAAACTGCTTAAATTTAGCATCACCAGGAGATTAATCAAAAGTTAAAAGTCTCTTCAGATGCCTTGAGGGTTTCACAGCTAAATACAACCCTGACATCTTTGACCTAGCTTTCCTGCAGTGAGGTCGTCTGCCTGTCTGCTCTCGGTGCAGGCTCTCTGCCCTGAGCCCCTCAAGCAAGGCAGCAACAGGATAGGGGGCAGGTCAGCGCACACCGAGAAACCCAACCCTCCCTTCCCCAAACCGGGGGCAGGGGGAGGATTTGTGTGCCGGTGTTCCTGGTTAAAAAACAGCCTGGGCATGCTGAGATACTGCAGTGATGAAGCCATCTAAAAATATCGGCATGGAGGATGCTGGAAACAAATGGATGTGGTGTGACCTGTGCCCTTCCAGGGGCTGAGAAGCCCCTTCTCCTCCTGTGTGGCAGTGTCTGGTTACTCTGCAGACTAGACTGCTTCCAGACATTTCTCGTCTTCCTCAATTTTCAGCCTAATTGAAGATTTCAGCCTTATTAAAATCTTGCTTTCAAAAGAGATTCTGTGCCTGGATTCTGCTTGTATTTACCAGGCTAATGCTCTCACCAGAAGCTCATAAGCTTCTGAGTTTACATTGCTTTAATTGAACTCAGAGTTTTCTGGATTTTATCACCGTACCAGATGAGTACTCTATGCTTTGGAGTTCCCCCCCCCCCCCCTTTATTAATAACAGGATTGAGAAAACCTGTTCCTTAAGACACTTTCATAAAAATACCATCACTCAGTTTGCAGGGGTTGTCTTGCATGAAGGCAGAGCCAGGCTCGCTCAGCTGGGCAGTTGACCCAGTGAATTATTCACTTCCCTCTAATAGTTAGGCTGGGTCTAATCCACGCGTGACTCCTCATGCTGAGGCAGCTGGAAGATGTGAATGGAGGTCACCCTGTGATGGACCACTGGCTGGTGGGCCTGTGTAGGGGTCTGTGTGGGAGCCTGTGGTTTGCTTGGCATCAGTGAACGTGGCTTTGACTGGATTTAGGCTTTTCTGACCTGGCAGATGGGCACGGTGGACTGCACTGGTCCTCCAGACCCTCAAGGTCTGAGCCAGAAGGCCTCGTGAAAGCCATACAGACCTATTCTTTGACTACAGTTAGCTTTGGATCTGGCACAAATGATAATAAAGGTGCATCACGCACCTACACGCCACTGTGGGGCTCAGGAAAATAACAGAGCCTGGCAGAGGAGGGTTGAAGGGCTGTAAGGGTTTTCAGGGGGAGCTCTGCCACCCTGAATGTGGTGAGATGATTAGATGACTATGCTTGATGTGCTGAAATTACACTGCTGTCTTTTAATCATCCTTTATTCAGTGACTACACTCAGGTTTTTCTCCTCCTATGTCATTTCAAGTCCATAACACAAAATCTTGTGTTCTTCTGGTGACAGCTTCCACCTCACTCATCAAAGTTCAGATCATGTAAGTCTGTTCTTGAATGAAGCCCGTGAATGGTACCGTGGGTTAGTAAATCTAGAGGTAAGGGTTTGTCAAGAAGCTGGCTAACTGCTTAAATGCACACCATGGTAAATGGTAATTTCCTGGAAATACAGTCCTGGATACCAAAATGACATTTCATTAATGAATTTATCTCATGGTTGCTGAACATTTGTAGCTGGAATGATCTTTATGCTTTGAAAGCCTGTTCCTATCCCACCTTCGGTGGTTTTTGACAATGCAGAAGCCAAGACAACTGTTCTAGGAAAAGTGCCGTTTACAGCGATGTACCTGGACTGCAAAAGGCTCAGCCTGAAGCAGTGTTACAATGACTTCAGAGCTGCCAGCCATGAGTAACCCTACCCCAACTGGCTGTCTAGAATTAATATCATTATTCCAAATGTAAGGAATCATATTTACAAGTATATTGCTTCACATGTAACTAGAGAAGTAAAAGGAATCAGGGAAAGTTATTCTCACATTCTGTCCAGATACTATATTCACATAGGCACTAACCACTAAGGACCCACTCCTTGATAGACTTTCTGAACACTATATTCACACTGTTCATTGTGAATATTAAGATATGGAAGTACAACCCTGTCGTGGTTTGACCCCAGCCGGCAGCTCCATCCCAGCCAAAACTAGGACAAACCCAAGCTGTGCCCATCTTCCCACCTGTAATAACTGGCTGGTTCCACCATTTTAACCCTGCAAATTCAAGTTATTGAGACTTAGTTTAACTCCATACCATAGCCAGCCAAGAGAAGTCCCAGGACCTCTCTGCCAGGGAGAATTGTGCTCATGGAAAGCTGGGATGCTCAAGAGGCAAGGGATGACTTGATAAACTCTAGTCACTGGATGATGCTTCTGTGAAAATCGGATGCCAAATGCCAGGTGAGGGTGGGCTTCAGGGACGATGCAGGGTCCCAGCAGCACAAGGCTGCAAAGCAAACGTGCCATGTGGAGGACTGCCCAGCGTGACAGTCACCTCAGGAACCGACCATGAAGCCACCAGTTGCAGGGCTGAGTCCTACCTGTTGCTGGAGGAGCTACACAGGGGTTTCAGGAAAGAAAGGTTTTGTTGGTGGTGAAGAGGTTTAATTGGTATGAGATTAATTCCCGCATTAATGTGCATTCCTCATGATTGGAGGAGGACAAGGAAGGTCTTGTTCGGTGTACTGATAGTTTCCTTGTTTTTCTTCCTCTTGCTGTAATGTACTAAGCCCTATAGAAGTGGGCAATTGCCAGGTATGTCCCTAGACTTTGCAGGCTGCTGTGTATGGTTCCTAATTTTTGCCTGGTATGTATTGCCTTTCACAACTATATTGTTCCCAGAATTTGATTTTGATTCTGTTCCGTCTCGTCTGAGATGAATGGGTTTAATCAGAATCTCTTAAACCCACTTCATTCAATGGTAACCCTTTATAAGATGCTAAGAAATGTACCGCAATCTCACACTGGCAAGGCAAGAGGCTAAATGAAAGGGGCAATTTTAGCTTCTAACTAGATTCTAACTAAGAGGTTCTGAGGCTTTATAAGATTTTCCAGTGATAGCCTCGTTTGGCCTCTATAAATGGAAGCTAGGCAAGAAAATACAATCTGTCTGCTCTGAAACTTACTTATTGATTTCAGCAATCGTACTGTAATTGTTCTCACAGATCAGCTAATTGAGATCCTTAATGAAAGGTGGCTTAAGTGGCAGTAAATTTTGCAGTTGCCCCCCCAGTGGACAGCAGCTGATCAAATCTGGTATTCCTTGTTAACCAAATACAAATCTTTAAATGCATTCAACCAAGTGACTAGAATTAATGAAGTTTATCACAGTGCTCGATGCTCTCATTCATCTCTTGCAAGTGGGTTTTGTAAGGCTGAGCTGGTGTTGGTGTCATTGTCCTCTGCAGAGAAGTGCTTTTCATCAACCCCAGACAAGGGCTTCTCTGTAGGAAAGGCAGACCTCCAACACTGGATGTGAAGATGCAATCGTGCCAGTGCTCCGCAGTCATGGGAGCATCAGGTCTCATGTCTAGGGCATGGCTGTGTTGTCCTCATGGCTGGTACAACAGCTAATTCATGAGATCTTTTGACACCAGGGTATGCACAGGATTGGGCGTGGGGTGTCAGATCTGGAGACAGGCTCATACCTGAAAAATGCTCTTTCTAGTTCAAGGCAGTATTTCCCGAGGTTTGTGGCTTTTCAGTGCAGCTGTGCACCTGGAGCATTTTCTTGCTTTAGGGACCATGGAGCATCTCATCGTTATTCTAGTGTATGCTCCCCAGGCTGGGAGGAGGGTAGGACCCCTGGCCAGCACATAAGATGCAGGCACTGAAGGGGAAAGTATGGGGAGAGGCATCATGACGGCTTTATGTTTAAACCTGAGACGAGGCAGCGCTGTTTTGCAGCCATTTCAGGAGGGGGTTAGCATCTCTCTGTTCTCTGGCTTGCATGTGTGGTTTTCTGCCTTCGTTTTGCAGCTCTCACTGGTAGGAGACGACTGTCTGAAGTTCTACTGAAAGTTCAAAAAAATTAGCATACTTTCTCCTCTGAACTTTCGAAATCCAACTAAAGGCTTTTAGCTGATTATCTTCAGTCTCTTCTCTCTAATGACTTTCCAGTTTCTTGATGTTGAGCAAAAATCAGCGGATAACTCTCTCTATTAGATATAATTATCTAATGTATATTGAGCTTTGGAAATTATTCAGTTAATTTTGTCTTTAGTCTTCCATTTCCTGTTAGAGATTTGAAGCGTAAGCCTGCAGTTCTCTCTGAATTACTGCATCCTGTTGATTTCTTTTTCCATTTTTTAAAGATAAGCATGTGCTTAAATGGGAGCCTTTGAAAGAGGGCTTCATTAAAGTGTGATTGTAGTTTGAGTGCACAAATATCACTGGCTAAGGTGAACCCTGATTTCGATTGAAAATTCACCACTGATTTAGCAGTTTCTTTGCAGAGATGGTAATGGGGCAAGGGGGAGGGCATTCACTTTACAAGAAAAGAGGATTTCTCTTTATTAGATTTTGATATTGCCTCTGCACTTCATCCTCCCAAGGATGAGTTCTTGTTCAAGTGGAGCTACACTAATAGGAATGCTTGTATTCCCATACTTAGTTGCTTTAGATCTTTTTGTAACATTTATCAACTGTTCAACTGATTATAAGGAAACTATGAATATGTGAGGACGCGCAGAGGAAGAGACCATGCTGTAGTTTCACAAGGCTGCAAACGTCTTGCAGCCCTGCCTGCTAAGTGCCTTCAGCCATGGACTAGCAGCTGGCATTGCTGTCTATGTCGCAGAGCTTTTGCTGCCATACCTTGTCTTCCTAGTGGATGAACATAAATATTTCCTATAGCTTTTTAAGGTCCCCAAAATAATTTTAAGGCACAGAGTGGGTCGCTGCCACTGTACCCATGCTTGCTTTCATGGTAGAGTGTTACTGGGGCAGTCACCTACTGCCTATGCACTGGATTTTGTCACAGGGCTGTTAAGAGAGCTGAGTATTTTGTCCTAGCAAATCCCAATCCAGTGTTGTTTTCTTTTTTTTTTTTTTCTTTCTTCTTTCCCTAAACAGTAGTTACTTGCAATTCAATTCTTTAATTCCTTAGGATCATAGAATAATATAGATTGAAAGGAACCTCTGTCTTTGGCTTTTATGCTAGTCTGAACAGAGCATGTTATTTTTTTTAATCCTGAATAGAACACATTACTACATGTTCGTGTTCTTAAATAAGCAATAAAAATACTCCATTAATTCAGCTGAGAAAGTAGGTCTGAATCTCACTGCTGGATTTCCTTCCCTTGTCTATCCTTGACGCCTCTTGTTCCCTTTTTGTGAGTGCTAACTTTATCGCATAGTAGCCTGACAGCAGGGACACACTGAGTTCCTCTAGTTTGATGTTTCCATCGCAGTATTAGGCTGAATGGTAGTTGGCAGCAAAATCCATCCCTGTATCTCCAGAGACTCATTAAAATCGGGTAACTCTGAAATACAGCAAAATGATTTCTGTTTGGAATACATTGCCAATTTAACAGATGTGTGAAAGGTAAAATGATTAAGTAGTTTCTTGTAAAGAAATTCCTCTAACTAGGCATTTTCTAAAAACTTCCAATAAATGTTCACTTACTAGATCAAGTTTCTAGACATAATGTCTCATAATAATGTACTGCATGCCTAAGAGAGAGTACATAGATATTTTTTTTACCATCACACAGTTTCTTATGTGGCTTATTATAATTGCAATAATGTGTGTATGTGTTTAAAACAGAGGATTGGGAGTACCATCATTGCACCCTTTCAGGATGTATACTGGCTGAGCAATGCACCTGCTTGCATTGGAACTAGCTGGCATGGATCAGTTTTGCCTCCTCCAATTTTCCTTCTCCTGGAGCTTGCATAGACCTCAGCCTCTCATCCCCCTCGAGCAGGGAGGCTCCAGCCTGAGTTTCTGGAGAGCAACAAGCACATGGTGCACGGTACTGCAACTACATTATCCACTGAGCTTGTACAGATGTTGGGGCAGTGGATTTAGGAATTGTACATAAACAAGGCACTTCTTGGCCAGGGTTTGGCCACAGCTAGATATTCCAGTTGAGTTCAGACCCCACTGAAGTATTTCAGATTTTGAAATTTTTTCCCCTCTAATTACGAACTTTTTGCTATCAAGTGATAGAGAGGAAGGAAGAACTGTTCTGAATCTCCAGGCAAGCCTGCTTCAATCAGGACTTATAATTTTAGTTCTAATCATAAAGGAATATCTACTATGGTTTTATTTTAAGCCCCCTTTGTGAAGGTGGCAGACCAAAACTGCGTGAGCCCTGACACTGGAAAGGAAATAATACCCGTCTTGCAGACTGCTCAGTCAAATGGAGATGTCACGCAGGAGGTCAAGACAATCCCACTAACACATTCAGCACCGAGATCTCCCCTCCGGCAAACTGACGGCTGCCAGCCGAGGTGCCCAAATGGGTTGCCAAAAGACCAGATGCTGCTAATCACCATCTGGGCAGCTGGACCGCCTGAGCTGCTCCGGCTGCAGTGGCAGGGACCCTGCCAAGGCGCCGCAGAATGTTTCTGCAGCAGCGGCAGGTTTTCCTCGTTCTCTCTTACACACGAAAATCAAACAGGAAAATATTTAATTTGACAGGGCAAACAAATGGTGCTTTACTGGAGAAATGATACTTTAAGCATATGATAGCCATCTGCCTGTTCCTCGCCGTGATTGTTGGGGAGTTATAATTGGACATGCGGTTTTGACACCTACAGAGACTGCTGGCATTGCCACTAGGCAATTTTAAGTGGGACAGAGCACTTATGAGTGTGAATTTTCACTTGGCTGCCGTCCCAACAGCCCTGTTAAAGATCACCAAATGATCAGGGATAGAAATGGTTAATAAAGATTCTGCTTGGTTTAAAGCTAGGTGTACAAATTGCATGTAATTTGAATTTAGAGTCAATGAAGATTCTTCCTGGATTAAAACAAAATGTACTATTTTGTACAAAAAGATTTTGTATTTATACATATTGATGTTCATCGTTGAGGTCTGACTGCTCTTAGGACCAGGTAACCAACCTTTCGGTGTCAGTGTGGGTCTTTTCACCCACTTCATTTGATCACACCCCGTCCTGGAAAATGCCAGCAGGAGTGGTGCTGCCTGCCCAGCCCATGCCGCGGAGGCACAGCCATCGCATCGGCATGTCAGCATGCTATTTACTGTGCTCTGCAGCCCATAGGTGCTCGAGCCACATCTCCTGTAATTTGAGTTCTTTTCTTAGTGAAGAGCAATAAAGTTTTCTAAGATTGTTTTTCCCTATTTCAGAATATCAGTTTTTAGCCCATATTTGTGGCCAAATTCTATTTTGATCCTGTGGAGTTTTTTTTTTAAAACTGGAGGTCACTAAATTCAGGAATCACAGTTACATGGAGATAATACTGATAATCTTGTTCTACAGTTTACCCACGAAATGTCTACATGTGGTGTTTATCCTCTTGGTATATAACGCTAGTGACAGCAAACAGTCCTGCTAAAAGCTGCCTCTTTTACAGGGAGCTTTGCAAAATGCAGGTGTGAGCAAGAGTGTGTAATGGATCTGTCATGGGAGTGTGTGGGTGGAGGGGAAGAAAGGACGAGGGGTGCAGAAGCTTGAGTCTGTTTTGCACATTAATGCTATAATGAATAGAACTGGCCCAAAATCATGCTTCGGAGTCCTGGAGAGGCTGCCGGGCCCCTGGGGACCATCTGCAGCATGCAGCAGGTCCTGGCACATGCTTCTGCTTGTGTGGTGGGTGGCTGGGAGCAGATGGAGCCAGCAGAGGGGGTGCCACAGTGGGGGGAGAGGTGGTAGCAGCTGAGTCCCCTCTTTTTATGCTGGCTGCACAGGGGGAAGGAGCACCCATGCAACAGCCCAGACCTTTCCAGGTGGGTTCCCTGCTGCGATGCCTCTGCACACAGGTCTTTGCAGCCCTTTTCCACCTTGCACAAATGAAGTTCATATGTTTTAAGCTTGGAACAGAGGCTGTCTAGAGAACTCCTGGCTCTAACAGGTGCTAGTGGCCAGGGGCTTTGCTGTAGATCCCAATCTTCTATAGGCAATTTCCTCCCACCCCCTCTAAAAGTCACATAGGAGAGTGCAAGCAGGCGGCAGGCTGCAAGTGGTACATGCCGGGTAAGTGTTGCAGTGCCATGGCAGTGCTTTGCTCTAGTTGTGGCTCTAGAATGTGCAAGTTGTCCCTTTCAATCCTGGGTGTGTCTATTCCAGCTGGAAAGGTGAGTGGCAATGTAGCTCTGGCATTTGTAGTAGGTTTGGAGGAAATGAGCTTTTAATATGGTGTGCCTGGCTGATCTTCATTTAATATTGAAGGGAGCTGCTCTAACAATGCATGATGGGGCAGTCATTTCCCATCAGGTTTTACTGATATATTTGAAATGCGACAGCTCTCTCTGATGGTCTGTAATTCAGTGGTTCGTGCCCAGGCAGAGGAGGGTCAGTACAGCTTTGGTTTAATTGCAGCATGAAAACTATGCCAGCATAAAGATACTCTTTGGCACCACAGAATACTGCCAGGGCCAGGACCCAATTTCTTTATTTATTGATACATTAATTCTTTAAAGCAAAAGAAGGCACGGCTCTGACAAGAACAGACCTGAACTCCTCTGGTCCTCTACCAGCAGAGACATGAGACAGGAGTAATTCTCTGTCCCTGCCCTGTGGGTGAACAGTAGAGGGCACGTTTCATCTCCAGCCACTAAGGGTCATGTAGGATCAACAAGACTGCTGCTGCCAGACTCAGATTGCAAAGTTTAGTTTTCTTTCTTTTTTTTTTTTTTTTTTGTAATGCAGATCCGAAAGTTCGGGAATGGTTTAGATGCATTTAATTTTAAACTCTCAAGACAGCACTCATCAGGGACTTTCTCAGGTTTAGGATATAGACTAATCCTGAATCCCATGCCTGCTATTAATTCCCTCTGCTGTTTCACTACCCTGTCCCAGGCAGTATGTAGCTAAGGGATGGTACTGTCATAATTATGTACAAAAATACCAAAGCAAACAAAAGTGCAATCCCAAAGGTAGATTATAGACTGTTTTTCTGTTGTTTAGGGAACAATGTTTTTTGTCCATGCGCTTCAAGGCACACTATTATTCATGAACAATTTAAGAGAGAAATATTTGATACTGCAGGGGGTTTGATAATGACTTAATCAAAGGCAAAATATCCCTTTGCTCCAGTTCAATGTTCATATAGTTTAGTTCTTATTAGCATTGATTTTCCCCAAGTCTTTTAACATCTTATTTATGAAAGGCAGCATAATGAATTTTAGCAATAAACAAGAATGTTGGAACAACAAAACAGACCTTCCACTCATCGATGTGTCAGTATAAAACTCCTACTGCATTTCTAGAAGGGCTCTACCTCGGCTGGCTTGCATTTTCTCTACAGTCACATCACAAACATATTGAACCCCCATCTCCATCCATATGTAGGACAAGAGAACTCAGAAATTACAGAATCACAGAATGACAGAATGGTTGGGGTGGGAAGGGACCCCTGGAGATCATCTAGTCCAGCCCCCGGCTAAAGCAGGGTCACCTGGGG
>JAVJGI010000037.1:16063524-16129428 GCA_035590275.1 Ibycter americanus
ACAGATCTACCAGCTCTAGGCTACCCGTTCTTTAAATATAGCCTTTCCCCCCTCATCCCTTCTTTAACACTGGGGTACAACCCACTTCTTCAGGTTCAGTTAACCTAACAGGTGAAGCAAAAAGATTCAAATTTGGAAAAAGAGCTCCAAACTTGGTGTCTCTTTAGTTACTAGAGCACAAATGTGTGTGGCCAGGTGGGTCAGTTAGGCATCCTTCCCCCTGCCCTCCCCAATGCACCACATCTGAGCAATTTTTCCAAAGCCTTTTTGGTACGCAGGGTGCCTCTTCCTCAGCATCACCAGGGCAGTCTTTTCTCTCTCTGGGCAGCTCTCCATCAGCCCCGATTAGTCCTGATGCCCCTCCATAGTGAAACATTCCCCTTTTGTTCCCTTCCTCTGCTTGAGGCTTGCTTTTTCTGCAGAAGTCCCTCTAGGTTTGATGCTATCAGTAATGCTGCCTTGCTTTGTTCTCCAGCCCAGAGAAAGCCTGTTCCTGTGACTCTGTGCTGTCCGGAGAGGGGAGGGAGGAAAAGGTGCTGTGGGCTGAGCACTTCGTCCTTTGTTCACCCCAGACAAGTGCTGTTCAGGTGCTCAGGGTCAGGCCCTCTTCATAGACAGACAAATATTCCCTTGTTCCTTTGCACACAGAGGAAGGAATATAATGAAAGAAATTTGTCATATCAGCCCAGAGTTCAGAGTTGTGCTTGGACAGATCCCTCAAAGGCTCACTGCGCTGTGCCTAACCGGTGCTCCTGCATACCCACTGCAGAGCCACCACTCAGCAGCTGTGATGGTCCTGCAAGGATGTTGCATTTCACAGGCATGATGTGGAGGGAGAGTCCTGCTGAGGAGGACAGAAATCCACCCACACAAGCAGAGCAAAAAATTTTGCTCTGCAAGTGTAAATTTTGTACCTGCAAGATTAAATTGGAATTTTGCACCTGCAGACTGAAGACTTCTGTCTCTTCACTGGTTCTTGCCAAGTCCTGTTCAGGTAGCTGTGGGGGAGTGTGGGGCAGGCACATCCCTGCAGCTCCTGGCAGCTCCAGCCAGCCCCCACCCACACAGCCCCATCCCTGACTCCTTCCCTCCAACGTCCCACATCTCAGCCCTGTTTTTCAGTGTGTATACAACAACAAAGCACGAGCTTGCTTTGGAGAGCAGGGGTTTTTTTCCTCCAGTTTCTTGGCAAGGTGCATTAGCTGCACTGAGCCATGTGTGAGCTGCTGTTCTGGGGCCAGAGCCCCTGCCTGTTTGTGCAAGAGTGTTTTGCTGCAGCTCAGCACCATCTGCAACACACCATGAAGTGACAGGGTGCAACCGGAGAGATGCCAGAAGTCAGGGCAGGAGGAGAGTGTTTTTAGCTCAAATAATGAAGCAGCATTTCAAGCCCAGTCACAAGGCAGTGCTGGGTTTTCAGAACAGAAACGTGGATTTAGAGGGTAGACTGTCTCCTGAATCCTAAAACCTGTTTCCTGGTGAATTCTTAATTCTGTAATTAGGTCATGCCTGCTCTCTCCCTTTGGGTACAGCAGAGACTTGACAGGTCTAAATAATAACTCCTATTTCTTTGCTCTTTGATGTTTGATGTCACTAAGTTGTTCGCTGCCATCTGCTTTTCATTTCTTCTCTTCAATTTCTGCAGAACTCTGCTGAACACACAAGTTAATGAAGGATAAGACATTTCTAGGTCCCACCAGTTTTTGTAACATGTTGTCCCTCCTCCGCCCCCAGCATGACCGATCGCATGGGCCTGACTTGGGAGGCAAGCTGGAAGGACCATGATGTCCTGTGAGGTCACAGGGCATCCAAAGCTTGTCTTTAAGCTGCAGTTTCAGTGTGCAATGCCCAAACATGTCAACCCTCTGCCTATAAAAGTAGCCACGATCTGTAGGGCATGCCCAGGTATTTAGCAAAAGCATCTTTGCAGTGTGGAGGCCACCTCCAGCTCACCTGGTGCTGCAGGCGCAGAGGCTGTGTTAATGCCATCAGTGCTTCCAATTCCACCATACCAGGCAAGTACAATTCCTTACGCTTCTATTTCACCTATATGCATTCAGCTGAGTCTCTGTCATAGAGGTTTCAGCTTCCACAGGGAGCCTTTTGAAGACCTTGCCCTAATTATGAAGCAATTCCAGTGACATTTTAAATTATGGGTGAGTTTTACATAATTCTTTTGATACGTGTTGTTATGACATGTAAAATTTTATCTTTGCCAGATGCAGTGAATTATGTAAGATCTTTGTTTTGCGTTTGTCAGGATGATTTGAACCATTGCACATTTAACAAATGCACTTTCAAAGGACCTGGTCCCGCATGCAGCTGTGATAGTACAGATAAGCTTCATAAACTTTATTAAATTTCTATTAAATTATATAAGCTAACAGACAAGTTTATATGATAGTGTTCAAACTGCAAAGTCAGGCGCGTGAGGAGCAGGAAAAGTCTTATCCTGAAGCGCAGCCCCTTTCCCAGGTTTCCAGCGATGGCTCATTATATGATCAAATGCTGGTTTTTCCATAGGGGCCCTGCCTCAGTCGCTGAGCAGGCTGCCTGATGCAAATCAGTGGGCAGCAATTAAAAAATCTGTCCTCTTCCCGTCATTCAATGTGTGGCCCCAGCCCTTGTTTACTGCACACTGCTCAGCCTTGCTGTAAAGATGAAATACTGTTTCCACTTGGGTTTTTTCTGTGACACTCATTACTCCAGTCGTGTTTGTTTATTTCACATGCAAACGATTAATTAATTTGTCTCTGTGAAGCCCAGTAAGGCAGGGGAGAAACATTATCACTTTATAGATAAGGAACAGAGACACAGAAAGATTCGGTCAAGAATGTAAATTAACTTGGGATGTTCAACTTGGGATGCTCAAGAGCTGCTGTCTCTGTGCACATATGATTTATTTGCTTGCTTTAGTGCCGCCAAGTCTTTAGGTACTGACAGGGCAGGACTGCAGCGGGCAGCTGCTCCCTGACCAGAGAGACTGCCCAAAGCGCTTCCCAGGGCACGAGACAAGAAACAGCAGCCAGATGGAGGTGGAGGGAGGAAGATGGCAGGATTTGCACAGGCCTGGTGAAAAGGGGAATTTTAAAGCAAGGGGCTGAAGGAAACCAGTGGCATGACTTTGCGGGTGCTGTGTTGCCATCTGTTTGCTCTGTATCTGTTCAGGCACCGGTTCACAGACTGCAGCCTGTTACTGGTCCTCACATCCATCACTAAAGGAGTCCCTCACGCTGTGCAGATACCCTGCAGCCTGGGCAAAAGAGGAGAAAAATCACTCCTCTCTTTCTCTCGCTTGGACTGCAGCATGCACCAGTAATGCAAACGAGGACTTGTGCCATGCAGGCACAGGAGCCCAGCTGCAGGGTCCATGCTGACCTCACCAGCCTCCTTAGCTTTCTTTAGACTATAATTTGCCTGCTCCCAGCCCATAAATGAGAGAGAGGACAACGACTATAGAATCTTTCACTTGTCCAAGTTCCAGGAGTATTTATATAATTTAATCGATAAATTGCATTGATTTATTTGCACTGAGTAACTCCTTGGGATCTGGATAATAGATAAGGGTGTGCATGGTGCTGTACAAACACATCATAAATAAATGTAGCTTGCAAATCAATTGCCAGCTATTAGTGATTAATCTTCTCATAGTAAAATAATGTGATGTCTGCTCAATATGGATTTTTTAAAAAAAATCTGACCTAAGAGGTTTCAGAGTCATTTATTTCAGTAAGGCTGCCCTTTAAGCCAGATCTCAGACTTTTTAAAAGGTCATGGGGTTTAAATATCATGGTTACTTACAAACCATGGCTCCTTGAGTGGTTTGACAGCTGCCTTCATCAGAACAAATCAAGGTTCTGTTCAAATAAGTGCTCAGCTGCTGAGGCTGAAGGCTGGATTCTTTGCAGGGAATTTCACACTGCAATCCTCTTTGGCTGCTGGTGCTGAATACATGTAGTACTGTAAAGGTTACCCCAAAAGCCTGCCTACATTAATGTGTGAGGAACAGCACAGACATTTTCCTTCATCAAGTCACTAGCTGGTTCGTTTTCTGACACTAATGAGAGAGCTGGGAATAATATAACGTGGTGTTTTACTGCATTACATTTCATGCTAGTTTTATGCAGGCAAAAGACAGATCTCTCTGACCAGTTAGGTGCAATCCCAGGTATGCTAAGCCCAGTAAATCCCTTTCTCAGGCAGTTGAGCCAGACTAGGCTGTGCCCATCAGATCCATTGCCCAACCTTGGGGCTCCCAAGTTGTGCACAGTCGAACTGACTTCCAGTCTCATTCATCCCCATGATGCGTTATTATATAGCAAGGAGAAAATGCTTATTCTGTATCTGTTCATCAGGTTTTCCAAGAAAGGACAAACTTCCTTGTGTCTTTACCTTCCTCATCCTCTCTTAGCATGTGCAGTGCAGCAAGGCAGGGCCACGTGGCCCAGACGGCTCTCTGTCATCTGCAGTTTGAGTGTTCCACATGGCAGTTCAATTTTTTTTTTAATAGGAAAAAGGGCTTTTAAAGTAATTTATGTGCAATTGTTTTTCATGCCTGCAATGTCTTTCTTTTGCTTTTTTGTCATGCTCTCTTTTTCATGCCCTTTTAGGCATGCATCGCTATTTTATAGCACAGCATTCTTTTTTTGGAAGGCCAGGGGATACATGGACTATTTGGATTAGGATTTTTTTGTTCTCAGAGTATTTGCGTGACAGGGGAATGTACATGTTTGCTGCTAAACTGTTAGTTGAGTCTACTGATACATTCACAGTGATAGTGTGAAGTTCACTTGGACATAGATGAGGTATTTGGCAGAGCGCTGTTACCCATTGCGTATGTGAGCTAACACAAACCATCTGATTACAAATTCGGCTTACGAATCAATGATTTGCTTCTGGTTATAGAGCAATAACATGGTTTTAGTGCAGGGTTCAGACTGGTTAAAGCCATCGCTGCTCAGCCACTTGCCCTAGGCCTGTTTGTTCCAGGCTGCAATACGCTTGGGCTTGATGAGCTCATTCATTTTGATTGACCTTTCTGTAACTACAGTGATTTTTTCCTCTAGGACCCATTTTGCGGGAGGGTGAGGAGGTGACTTACCCTGCGCTCTGGGCAGTCAGGGCAGAGATCGGCTTTGGTGGTTCAGAACCAGATGGCTGGAAATTTTATTGGTATTTATTGAAGACTTTTGGTACTAAGACAAGTGCCTAGATCTGTAGGCAGCCCAACTTTCAGTAACTTCTTCACCACTTTTGAGTCATCATTAATACCATCCCACTCAGTGGTTATTCCTAGGCCTACTCTCTCTTCCTAGCGCTTTTTTGCACATATTCTTTTAATTTCCTTTAACCCTGCTGGCGATTAACCTTTCCCCCTCCCCATCTTGTCTCATCTTGCCTGGCAAGCTCCATCCAGCTCTGTAATCTTTGTCAGCTGCTTAAACTCTTCTACATTTCCATGGCAGTTTTCAAAGACTTGTCATCTTTGTGCAGCTTTTTGTGAAGTTTTAGCAGATCCTTCCCCTCCCTGTTGATGTGTTGGCTGAGAACTGGAGTCTGCTTTCCTCTTTCATGCCATTGCTGAGCAATGCTTCACCCTGAGTGATCAAAGCCTTTCCTACTGCAAACTTTGATCAAGAAGTAAAAGACTTCTAGCAAAGTGTCGGGCCTTTCCTGCTCACTGTACAAGGCGGGTCAGCCAGTACCAAGGGGAATATGGGGCTTGTGAAAGTGCTTGCATGAACAAAGCTAGCAGGGGTTTCATCTCCTAAACATTTTCCAGTTTACTGCCTTGGCAAGGTGGATTGCTGTGTGCTCAAAGCCCGCTTTGCACCACGAGGCGTTCCTTGAGCTTGCTGGTGCCAGCCCCATTCTCACCAGTTCAGGCTGTTTGCCAGGGAGCTCTTATACGACAAACATGAGCTGCTATATATACATAGATCTATCTATCTACATCTGTCTGTCTACCTATAATACATACATAAAATGTATATATGTATGTATTTATATATGTGTGTGTATATGTGTGCATGTATCTTTCATATGTGTCTGTGTATATGTAAGATATTTCAATGTGCTTGTGTGAAGACAATTTCCTTCTTGGCAGAAGGGCTGCTGTTTGTCTAATGTGGAGCATGATGGAAGAATCCTGCCTTTGTCTCTGTTGAAAATGAAAATTGTTTAGAGCTGGCTCAGTAACACGCCACAGAGAGATGTGCTGGGGGCCGGCTGTGCCGCGGGTGAGCCGCTGCCAAAGCTCTCCTGGAGCCAGATGTGTAACTGGGTAAGTACAGTCCCCTGCTCTGCAAGGTGCATGTTGTGGGGGGCTGCACTGAGGAGAAGGATCCTCAGCAAGTGACCTCCAGTGGGGAAACACTAATGAGATGTTGGCTTTGCATGACAGCAAGGATGTCATGGACCTGCCATTGGAGGCTGACACCTGCCTGGGCTCATGCATCTTCAATATTGATTACATTTGCAGAGAAGGATACAACAGGACCAAGCATTAGTGACCAAGAAGGTGAGACTGGTGATATGTTCATGGGTTGAGCCTCAGGGATCATCCAAGCAGAAGAGGACACTAGCTGGTAAGAGCAGCATCCATATTTCTGACTGGTTTATGATTTCCTTCTCTTTTTGTTTTGCTCAGTCTACCCTGAGTAAGTGATCATAAAATTAGCTGATTGAAACTCCCTAGAAAAACTTCAGTATATTATTTAATGCAAAACCTTTGTATTACTTAATGCAAATTACTATTTTCACCAACATCTGTGTAGCAGGTGGGTTCCCAAATGCTGCCACTCCTTCCAAAGGCAATAATTGTTCTTTTAAATGAAGAAAGGTAAAAATCCCCACCCCTTTAACAACAACAAAAGTTCTGCTTTTGCTTAACAAGGAAAGAAGTTTAATTTTTAAAGATCACTCTGTTGTTAACTCATTTAATTATCAGAAGGAATGGTTGGATGAGCAGGCAATTAAAATAAGAAGCTCAGAAGGAAAAGTTCATCAGTGCATTAGACAGACAATAGGGGAAAGTAAAACTATTTCACGTACCGTTTGAAGGAAACCATTTGGGAAGGAAATAGAATTAAGTTTTGAACTGGTTAATTTTATTATCTAAAAATATTTCATAGATTAACACTGTAACGTACTTGTGCATGAGGTAACGTCTGAGGTCCTTCAGCAACAGGGTGAATTGCTCATCTAGATAAAAGTACTTCAGTGTGAGACTCAGACTTACCGGAGTCTGTGGTGTATTCTGCAGCCAAGATTAGGGTCAGGCCTTGAGACATCCACAACAGAAGAGTCTGAACTGTGCCATATTATTTTGCTGTACTGGTTGTGGGTCAGGGTGTGAGCTGAGTCCTGCTAAACTCAACGAGCAGCAGTGGCTTTGTTACCTCTCATGGAGAATGTCTCCCACTCCCTGACGCTTAGGCTCCATCCCCTCCTTCACCTCCATTTATTGGCCTTGTCCTTTTCATCGTAAGCAAAGTGAAACTTCTACTTCATCGCTCAAAACACCTTTGGTAGAGCTAAGCAGTGACCTGGAACCCGTGGTGAAGCCACTGTCACCAGAAATACCCCTGAACAGGAATAATTTTCCTTCTGACATTTTGTTCCCTTTATCCCTTCCCTGGAGCACGTGTGTGTGCAGCACCAGGGATGCTCCAAGCATCCCTTGGAGGGTTTCTGAGTACAACACTAATTCATGTAAACTCTTTTATACCTTTTCTCTTTCCTGTTCCCCTTGAGAGGGTGTCTGAAAAACCTTTCCTTCCACAGATTCGTCTCCCTGAGGTTCTGTTTGTAGGGCTGATCCTGGACTCACAGTAGGAAAAAGAGAAGACAGTTGTCACTGCCTTTGGCTCAGACCTCACTATGGTTTTCTTCAAAACGTATATAGTACTGTTCGAAAACACTAAAAGAGCTCTGAGTTCTTGTCTATGTGAAACTTTCTTGCTGCAAAAATTTCAACAATGGTGTCTGTGCACTCAGTCCAAGTGCAGAGCCCTGCTTTGTATGACCAAGTCCAATAATTGAATTAAATCAATATGCAAAGCAAGGGAACAAGAATGATCTGCCCACCCCTTTGTTTGTGCCTTACTTTTCTTTAAGGAGTGGGTGACGAATCATGATAAATTACTTTTCAGAGTTTTGCAGTCTATTCGCTAATGAATTAATTTTAACAGGTGCCAGCCACGGTCCTCCCAGCACTGCTGCTGCCCCAGCTGTTCAGCCACAGCAAGCAGCATTTTACCGTCAGTGCCTGAGCGGTGCTTTTCACTGCAAAGCCCCCAAATTCACCCCAGGCTCCCCTGGGAGCATGCTCTGAGCTGAGATGTCTCTATGCAGGAGCACGGACAGACTGTAAAAAAGAGCTGCCAGTCTGCTGTGCGTCCCCCCAAATACGCCATCGACAGCTCAGAAGAGTCCTGATCAAAATCCCATCAAATCAACCATCCCTGCGCGCTACAGTTGCCAGGACAGGGACGACTCTTCCTCCACCCACAAATGTGATGGCCCTCGGTGGAAGGTGGACCTGTGACCCTGTCCTCAGCAAGGGGACAAGCTCAGAAAAGGAGTGTGACAGACAATGTGCAATGCTGAGAAACCCAAGGGAGATGAAAGCATTCATCCTGCGCCTCCAGTTGTTGAATTTAGGTGAGAAATGTCAAACATATGTGGGGGAAAAAAATAGGCCTATGGCTGCTTGAAAGTAATTTTCCGTATGTGGTATTTAAGAATTTTAACTTCCAGATTGTTAATAATGATCTTTGAAGGGAACTCTATAAACTGTCTTCCAGTTCCTGATGAGATGGAATAATTTATTACTTCAATCTCCCTGATTAATGTAAAATGTGTTTCAAATTTGGGTTTTCCTTTAATTTTTAAACTTCCCCATGAGCGGAGCTGCAGAAGGGCAGGGTGATTGAGTGCCCCCCAAGCTGACGTGATGTTCCCAAAGCAGGGTAAGCTCTGCTACCGGAGCTGATCAGCAATAAAAGCCACCATGCACCAGCAAACCCAGCTTGTTCCAGGACCCTGCTCTCCGACAGGTGTGAACCCTGGTGCCAGCCCGGTTCTGCTCTGCTCATTCATGCCAGGGAAGAGAGTCTCTTAAAAATTTACCCTGTGAATTGGGAATTTTAAGTTGTCAAGAACATCTCCCCCAAAACGAGCTGAAAAAAGCCCAAAGCTGGTGTTATTCAGGGTAAATTACAATGTAGGGCTTTTTCCTAAGAAATCAATTTATTTTAAATAGACTTTCTTCTGTTCTTCTATGTCATTCTTGCAGAGCCAATGTCAGACAAAACCATGGTGGATTTTGTCTTCGTCTTACAACTGTGTAGGAAACTGAGCTCCAATATTTAGAGTAGCCATTCCCTGAGCTGGTAGAATGCATCACGCTTTCTGTGTCCTCCGTGGACCGTGTCGAGGCTACAGTTAAGTGAAGGATCCAGCTGTTATGGTCTTGCTTCGACTATTTAAGTTGCCCCTCTCTGGTTCAGGAAGACATAGGAAAAAGACACTTTTAATGCAGAAAGGTCTATATCCCAAGGAAAGCTAAGCAATGGTGTAGTGCACCGGAGGTGGGGTGGAGAGCCCTTAAATAGCTGTAGTGATAAAAATCAGAGGCCAGACAAGAGGGAGTCTGTTTTAGAGAGAATTATTTATTAGAAGACAGGAGGTTCTTACGTACAGATTCTGTCCTGCAAAAGTGTCCTGGTCACAGATATGTCAGGGAGACATTTAAACCCGTTAGAGCTGGCTCTGCTCTCCACACAGAGATACTCAAGACACAGCAGAGCTCTTGCCAGACCTGGCTCTCGTGCTGGTGCTCAGCTGGGGAGAGGCCTGACGTACCACAGCATCCCTGAGCTCATTACACCGCCTTTATCCCACTGGAAACCTGTCCCTTGGGCTGGAAACCAGTGGTGGGGACACCAGACGGTGCTGCAGAAGGAGCACCGTTCTTCCCTGGGGTAGCGTGGAGATATTTTCCCCAAGTAGGGAATTTTCTTCCATCGTGCCAGCGATGAACACGGCTGAGCAAATGGCTACAGTGATAAAACCATGCTATGAGGTAGCATGAAGCAAATGAAAAGAAAAAAAGGAAAAAAGATCTCTGTTATACAGAGACGAGTTCATCCCACCCTCCTTCCCCCTAAAACCAGGCCAGGCAGGCAATGCCTGAGCCCCCTGCAGAGATCTCCGAGAAACCAGCTCTGACAGGTGGATCACAAAAAGGCAGCATAATAGTTGCCTCATAATAGTTGTGCTCCTAGCAGTATTCCTCCCAATTTCATGGGTGACCTGTTTTCTTTTGGGTTGGCAGGTAGTATTTGTCAGCCTTTCATCAGGTCCCTGCACAGCCCCTGCGGTGGCTCAGGGCTTTGCCAAGCCAAGCCCAGGTGCGTCAGAAAGCTGCTGTGATGGTTTTGCACCTCCTGAGCCAACTCCAGGTCCGTGGCACCCTGCACAGTGCTGCTGGGGAGGTAAGGACAAGAGAAACGGCAGATCAGAGCCATCAGCCGTCACATTGGCAATAGCAGAAAGGGCCTGACACCATGCCTTCTGCACATGGCTGGTGGCTCACAGCTGGTGTACAGCTTGGTTTCATACCAGCCCCTGGGCTCTGTCCTTATTCCAGGTGTGCATCTTACTGTTCTCTGCCACTGTACGTGTGGCAAAGCGAAGGGGGTTGACCAGAGGCTGTAAGTTTTCTTCTGATAGACAACCATCAATATGGACATTTTTTCCAATGCCTAGCAGATTTCTTAAAGGAAGGTATCATCCAGGAGTTTACTGCTGTTTACCTTTCTAATTTATGGGTGCTAAAGGATAAAAAAATACTCTGGAGTCTGGCTCCTTAATCTGATCCTCTGCTGAAGCCACATTCTTGTCTAACCAAGGGACTTTGCTGGCTGGGTCAGAATATCGCCTTCACTTCGCTGTCTGCAAAGGCACATTTAACTCTATTACTCCTTATTAAATCCCAGCCTGCAGCTCCAGAGAGTACATGTAAAACCCTGGGCATAATCCTCCACTGTGCTCATAGTGTACATGAGCTTTTATCTCCTATAAGGACTCTATCAAGAGTATTGGCCTTTTAGTCCACAATAATCTGAAGGAAAAACTATTGTTGGAACAGGTTGGTTAGAAATTTAACATAATTGGCAGAAACAGTTGTTTATGGCTCATCTATCGCCATATCGCTCTTCTCATCTCAATCCAAGTGGCCTTAGTTAGCTTGGTATATTAGAAACCTCTGAAGCTAGGGACTTGGCAGTGAATGCTCACAGCTGATGCCAATGTCAATACAAAGGATGGGTCAGACTACAGACATCAGAATGGACAATTTGTGAGGTGAGCATTTTTCTTTCACTGCAGACAACCTTCAGGTTTGGAGGTACTGGGGATGGGGAATAACAGTAAGGCTGCAGCTACAAAGCAAAGCAGCAGACCTCCACTTATCTTTAGGATAGTAAATGCTCAACATTGAACTAGCTTTGCCACAAACATGCCTGTTTTTAAAATCAGGCTTTATGTTTCTAAGGCACTCAGACTCCTCTTTTGGAACATGGACCCCCAATAAGTTTGATGTTTGAATTGGGTGGGTTAAGAGAAATGTTCCACAAGGTCATACCACACTTGGTTGAAGGGAACAGATGCTCCAGACCCATAGTTATCAAAACCTCTGGAGCAATCATGGCCACATCTTAGCTTTTTAAGGATTTCTATGGCATTGGTTGTGTTCCCACTTTCTTTACACTTTGGAAAGGGGCAAGCTGAGGACCCCCTAGCCCTCTGAAGGACAGTAAGATGGTGGTATTTGGGGAGGGCAACACCCTGCTCCAACATGGGAGCTCAGCAAGCCAGAGCTCTTTGCCTACTATTTGCTACAAAACAAATCTGGAAGTTTGATCTGAAGCATAATCTCCTTCCCTCCTTTCTCAGCCCCAACCTTAAAAAAACCCCACTGTCTCACAGCCTGGTCTGAGGTCTAATTCCGTTTTGGTCAAGTGGGAAGCACACAGAGCACACAGCAGAATACCTGGTTTTAATTTCAGGCTAACGTTTATAGGTAGCTTTTTGCCTCCATTTCCATTATTCCCTTCCAGAACTGGTTCTTCAGTCACCCATGATGAAAACTTGTTCCTCCTCGGAGTTCTTGGAATACCTTGATGAGTGAAGCTCACCTGTTAGAGCTGCCTGGATGTTGCAGATGATGAGAAAAGTTCTCACTGATGTTTTCAGAGAGAAAAGGCAGGAAAGAGGGATGTTTTCTCTCCAGAGCACGTGCACAAAGGTGGGAGGCATGGAAGCCTTTTTCCTCAAGACCAGATAAAGCTGGCCCCTAGAGCATACCTGCAGTGATGCACAGCGAACGCCGAGCATCCTCAGGGTCCCACCCTGGCACAAGCAGCACCTGACTTACCGGATCTCTTTGGGACGCCCTGTACCGAGGGCTCTGAGGAGGTGTGCTGCGAGGTAGCGCTGCGTGGCTGCACTAGGGAGAGTCTAACAGGGAGGGCAGGCACAGAGGAGCTCAAAGCAAAGGAGTGCACTTCACTGGGGCTTCAGCAGTGCACAGCAAAGGGGCCGTTACCAAGACTTGGTGGCACTTAATTGTCACTATGTTTTGAGTATCTCAGCTGGGCATGTAAGACCAGTTCTAACAATATCCAAAAGAAAGAACATGTTCTCACTCGAATAGCATGTGGCATTACAGGGGAATAACCCATTACACAGAAAGATTTTAAACATTAATTACAGTATCTTTCATAACTTTAACTGCCAACCCTCTCCCTTGAAATTAATCATGGATGTACATCATATAATCAAACAAACTTTTTTAAAAAGTACATCTTAATATAAATAGTTTATTCATTGCATGGTTGTGTATACAACAAATAATAAACAAGTCTTTTGTACGAGGCAGAAAGCTGCCTGTACAGAACTATGTCAGTTTTGGAGCACAGAATCCAACGATGATTAATGCACAAAATCTTACACGTCATGCAACTCTATGCCAATATTCCAACTTTCTCCCATGCAACAGACATGATGACCTAAATGGAAACCTAACTACATTTTTTTAAACAATTGTTTCCAATAGCATGTATAAGTATATGTTGTTTAGGGGTAACCTGTCCTAACGCTTCCTCCTACACAATATTCACGTGCCCGTTACAGTGAAAGAAGGACTTTTACAAATAAGACGTTTCTTATAAAAAAATTAAGTCACCTTAATTCCACAGTTTCTGTCTTTAGAAAAGAAGCCACAACAATAGTTTAACATGACACACAAAATGGAATTAAGAGAAATCTACACTGGAGGACAACTTTATCCCTTTCTGTTAACTTCCATTTGGGATAACAAAACAACTCAATTCCTACAGACTGGGGTTAGCACAAGAACTTTACCAGAAACTACAAATCTATAAAAATTTATATTTCATTGTGTTTAAAACCACAAGAACACTGTTTTCTTGAGCCTGAGACACCAACTCTCAGTTCCAACCCTGAATTTTTAATTATTTTTTTAAAGACATAGCTTTAAAGACCCATTGGAGTTCAGAAATCAAAAAGTTGCACTATTCCAAATTAAAGGATACATTTTTTATCAAGCCTTAGATATAAAACGGTAAGCCAAGGAAACAACAGAGTTTACATATTTGTTTTTTGTTTGCCCCTATAAAACATACAAGCATTAAAATTTCCTTTGAAGAGCAAAAGTGGTCTTTTTCTGAGTTGGAAAGCAAATTCTTATCAGCAGTGAATGCTGTGAAATGTTTTTGTTTTGTATTCCACAAAGCATAGGAGAGAGAGAGAAAGAGAGAGAGAAAAAGAGAGAGAGAGAAAGAGCTGGACATTTCTTCTCCAAGATTTATTCCGCAGTTATGTTTGCTGGCTATCCAACTGCCTCGTGATATGCACAAGCATATTCTACATTATTGGGGTATATCCTTTGACAACCAGTAGATCTAATGGCTGATAAACAAGTGACCTATGCAAGTTCGGTGGCTTGTCCTGGGCAATTGAACGTTTGGATGAAAGACTGCTAGTAAGAATTCAACTGCATCCAGAGGTAAGGTTCTGTTTAGAGAGCACTTGGCTTGCCTGAACCTGGCTACGTTGACTCGTTTTGGCTCATGGATTTACCCCCATTTAGCACTCCTGAAACACTTCTGCTCTTTGTCGGGGTCCCACTTCCAGATCTTGAGAACTCTGTGAGATCGTGGAGAGAAGGCTCTTTGTACATGGCCACTGCAAAGCAAAAGAGAGGCAGCACGTCAGCACGCGTTACGGGCTGCTCAGCCTGTTGGTGCAAAGTCCGGCTGTGAAACGTCGGGATTTTTCATTCAGCAATATACAATGTAAGGAGGGAATGGAAGAAACATGGCGAGTAGACCTCTTCCATTTCAAACACTCCCTAAGAACCTCTGAGGTCCTCTTCAAGGGAATGACATTTCAGAGAAGGGAAAAACCACAGCTCCCTCCCTCTCCCAGTTAGATCACCCACCTGCCCACTACATTTATGAAACTCTGCAAAAGAGACCTGAGATGATATAAATCAACATTTCCTTATTAATGGTGAAGTAGCACTGTTGACAGCTGTGATTTGACCTGTTACTTGTATACGTAGCCTAAGGAGGTGGGTGCGAAGATGGATGTTCAGCCTTCTGTTTCCTTTGCTTTCACACACATTAGAAGTAAGGATCACCTTGACATTAGTTGCCTAACACCTAGTCCTAAATGTAGACTGCCAGACTAGTCCAGCATCCACCCAGGGCTATGCACCTTTGAAATACTCCCTCTGATTTAAAAATGACACTTCCTTAAAAGGCTACCTAAAAACATAACCCAGAAGTAGAAGGCTTCATTCCTCTTAAAGAAGGAGCATATGGAAACTAGTTCTTCTGGAGAAAAGGAGCACCTCCACCCACTGACTGAGATCTCCCTCTTTGCACTGACCAAAGAGGGAGCCAAGTCTGACCACAGTCCTGATTCAGATCCTTCAGTTAACTGGGATGACTGTACATTCTGGCTTTTAATAGACATCGGTATATGTATGCCACATACATTATCACCTTTAACGTCACATGCTGATGCCATATTAACTGCCGTTTAATAAGCACCACACTTAAATAAGAGCTTTATCCCAGGCAAAACCAGGCAAACAACCACCCTGTAACATAAAGCACAGGCTGACAAGCTATACAGCAAGTTGCGAGCAGATGTTTGAGCCATTCCAGGCAGAGCCTTCATTACCTATAATGGAGACAGCGTGGACTTCAGGCACAAAGACACTAACACATATATTTGGTTAGATTAGAGAAATGCAGAGCTAATGTAGAGAAACCTAAAAAAAGCAGCTCTGGTTAGATTAACAGTGTGTTACAGAACATTATACTCCTGCTATTTAAGTAACTGAACCCTTCAAATATGTATGCACAGCAATTAAACATCTCTGACACAAGATAATGTCAGTTTAGATAGATGGAGCAAACCCAAGCAATTACCTTTTAATGGTTTTGGAAGAAAGTGTGCTGCAGGTTTATTTTTCTTCACATGGTTTCCTTTCATTATTTCTCCCTCTTTGTTAAGACCCAAATACCAACCCCGGCCAGACTGTTGCTGTCTGTAGATCATTGAAGAATACGTCACATAGTAGTTTTCAAATACTGATTCTTTGAACTTGCATTCAGGTGTAAAATGTTCCTGTAAGACAGTAACAGATCAGTACGTGCAGTGCTGAATCTCACATCAGTTAAAGAAAAAGTATCCAACATTCCTTGCTTTCCCAACAGTTAGAAGACATACCTCTTATCCTCCACTATTCAATTATGAAACACAGGCCCTAAAAGTATTAACAAAAGAGTAACACAATTTGAAACCCGCAAAATGGAGCTGTGATCAGCTCGAAGTAGCATAATAAAATCTTTTCAAACAACGAGTAAAAAGTCTAAGTGAAGAATTATCGATCGAGGCAACTAGCGGACATCAGGCAGACACAGCCCTGATGTCAGCCCCAAGAGACCAGCTGTGGGCCAGCCCCACAGGCGAGAAGCGAGGCCACGTAATGCCTCTGTGCACTAACTGATTATGAGGAAAGTGCAATAAAAATTCCAAGCCAAGACGCCATGAGTAAATGGTTGTCTCTTACTAACCCAGCAATATTAAGTTAGCTTGTAGCAGCTGCCTCTTTGGTCTGTCCTATGCTCTTTCTCTGCCCAGGGTATCGTCCACTGAAAGCCCAGCTGTCAGAGAGCCCCTGCAGACACCAGCCTCTGCTCTGGGACCGCACCACAGCTGAAAGCCTCTAGGATCAAGCTTTAGTCCTCATGTTGAATTGCACTGCTTCTTTTGGGGAGATGGTACTGAGCTAATAGTTAAAATAAAATGCAATAAACCAGGAGAGCGCCTTTTTCTTCCTGGCAGTGGTGTGGCTGGCTTTCCCTGTGCAATGGTCTTGACTGAATCAATACCTTTCGGCACTATTGCCCAGATTCATAAAAGGATACAGGCTTGAAACGTGGGTCTTAGAGGGATCTAAGACCAAAACACCAGCCCTGACAGCACCACTCGGCTGCCTCCTAAGGCCTCTGGCTGCTTCAGGTTTTTTTTTAACATTACCAGTTCTGCCAACATCTCACCTATGGACCCCTAAAAGTCCATAAAATATGAAAGAGGAAGGGCTTGGTCTGGTGACATGAATGTTAATACCACAATCCTGCCTGTTGTTACACCACACAGCAGCCAGTCGTTTGCTGGTCTTTCTTGTGAAGGCAGCCAGCTGCAGCGGAGCTGCCCCTGTGCTTAAAGTGTTCCACAGAAAGGAGGAAAAACTGTGCTTGCATAATGATTGTAATTTTGCTTTCAAAAAAAATCAAAGGAAATTTAGTGTCTCAGGAACTTAATATGTTCTTACCTAGTTTCTCAAATATTCCTGTGTAAGAAAAAGATGGTATTTAAATAAAAAAAACCCCACTGCGCATTTTCTGCACATTTTTTGCTATTTTTTCTTCTCATGGGAGGAAGAAAAAACCTCCCGTCCTCTGAGTGGGGTTTGCTTCAACAAAGAATGTGAAGTAAGCAATTTTCTCCTTTTCTTCTTCAAGCTAATTGGCTGTTATTTAGTTAATTGACAATCTGTTTCAATTGCTGTCAAATGGGGACAGTCACTGCATTTTTGCAAGATTTCTAAATAAAAGCCTTCCCTCACTGTTCCCTGCCCAGCGCTAGCCATGTTCACAAAGACCATTGCAAGTATATCGTCCAATTAGCAGCAAAATGGAAAACTACAGTGCTCCCACTGGAAGATTATGGTTTATGTACAGTAATTTGGAGCTGGTTTGGGTACAAAAGGTCCGCTCGTACACAGCGGCAGAGGGTCAGCCTGCAAACAGAACCACAACATTTACTCTGCCTCTCTTAGGAAGCAAGTTAACCTCGGTATGAGCAGCAGGAGCCAACAGCCCGCAGGGTCCCGTGGAACAGAGGGACAGAAACAGCGGGGAGACAGAAAGACAGACGCTAAAAAACTCATTCATCTCTGATTTTTCCCTTGACTGTGAGGCTTCTGATAACAACCTGTGGTGGAAGCACTGTGCTGCTGTAAGCGAGTTTGCAGTTGAGCCCACCGGCCTGATGGTGCACACCAGCCTGACAGCCCCCCCATCAGCATCACAGACAGTAACCCCCTCCCTGGAGCATCCTCCGATTCAGCAATAACCACCATGGCAGTGATTTCTCACAGCAAACAGTGAGGCACGGAAACAAAGACACCTCTATAACGTGGTCAGTTACCATGACAAATTCCCTCCCAATTTTTCCGGCCCTAAAGCAGACCACCTCATTCACCTGAGTGGCTTGGCACAGAATCGCGCCCCTTTGTCTTGACTGACATCTGCTTAATTCCTCGGCTGCGGCTGCGCTTCAGAAAGGTGCTGCACAGTGGGAAAGGCATCCTCCTTGCCAAATAAAAGTAGATCTCACACGAGCTGTTTGCAGAAGCTGAAGTGCTCTGCTTGCTCCTGAATACTAAGCAGCTGCTTACCTTTTGCAAGAGTTTGTTCCCACCCATCACTTGCCTTTAAATTAATCCAACGTGTGTCTTTCCTACTCGTTAAAAAACAGAGCCAGGGAGGGGAGCTGCAGAGGGAAGCTCTGAACGAGGAATGCCAGCAAATGTGCTCCTGATTGGGGGGCATTACAATTAAAATGTACTTTTCTGAGCTTGGCAAGTCTATGTGCCAACCCAACTGGGTATGGACAGGACTTTTATCAGCACATTAGTTCAAAATACAGTGCAGAGCAGCAAGTGGCCATTATGTTGTCTTTGTTGGTAAATTCTTCAATAATGTACCAAGGAAGGGTAAGTTAAAGTTGGGAGGGGGCTGAGTGCCCCAATTAAAACTGATCTGTTCCAGCTCATACAGTCAATTCTATTGAATATTTATAAATATAAATGTGTTGAATTGTAAGGCCAGTTTTTTTCCTGTCTCTCAGCTGTCCTCTTTGTCCATCTTTGCAATGAAAATAATTCAAATGTGTTCCGAGAAGTCCAATGTTATGAATATATGGTTACACATAACAGATGAAAAATAGGTATTTGTATGAAACAGTATTTGAATCTCAGCTTGCCTCAGAAGTCAGGAATGATGGCACCTACATGACAGTAAACTGCACTCACCCAAGCCCCTCACACATGCACCCTAACAATGAATGAAAGAATGAATGAATGAATAAATAAAAGTTAAAGAAAGTGCTGGATTCCCTGTAGTCGTGACTCAGCCATGCTTAAGTAAGCAAGAAGATGAACTGTCAGGAGCTTCTTCTTGGTTTTGAGCTGATCAGCTGAACTACTGAAATGTTCCTTCATGAATAGATCTGCAGCTGCATTAAATATGTGAAAAATAATTTAAAAAGTATAATTTGTTGTATTATTATATGGTAAAAAGGTCTAGTAGCATACACTTAGAGTGACTGTATTTGCAGGCAGCTGAATAGATTAAATCTAAAATAATCCAGACTCTTCCATAGAAATACCACATTACAGGTATGCCAAAGCTGAAAGCTAAAATACTGTAAAAGCGAAGCTGGAATTCTTCCTACTCTAACTGTGCAAAAGCTGTGTTTCATGCCAAAGATCATCCAAATGATCACCACATTCACCTACCTTGCAGGACTGAACATTAGTTATTCTAGGCCCCAAGTGATTGTGATGTGATTGTGATGTGATTGTGATGCAGGAATTCAGACTCCCCATAGACAGAAAATGGGAAATCTGTTTTTAAGAAATGTATTAGTGTCTTCAAGTTTCTGTCCTATTATAGAAGCCTCTTCCTAGGATGGCTGTAGGCACGGTGCACGTAAGGAGGGCAAAGATGTTTGCTCTCTGCTATTTATTGCATACTGTATTTGCATTGTGGATACTATCAGCAGGAGACATTGCCAAATACTTTACAGAATAGTAAGTTTAAGTCATTAGGTCAATACTGAATTTGTTAAATGTCTGTATATCACCATAGGTTGAACGTGCTGCAGCTACCCTACAGCAGCTGATGACAACAATCAGAACTTTTACTTGGATGGATCTAGTGCTATGGGCATGAATAAACAACAACAACAAAAAAGAAAAATTAACTTTGAAAACTATTGGGGAAAAGTATTGGGTACTTGCAAAATGTTCTTACATACTGAGCATATAATTATGTTCCATGTGATCAATGACTATGTCTGCATATGGGATTTATTCTTTGTTTTCTCTGCTTAATGAAAATTGGATTTTTTTCCCCTCCATATCCTGATTTCTTTCAGGACTATAACGTAGCCCAGGATTCCATTCTATAGTCATGAATTTTTGAAGGAGCCTCTTTAGAGCTCCAGAGTAGTGATTTTCTGCACCACTGAGCCTGCCTTTTTTTATTAAGAGAGATTGATTTTCTCCATCTCGGCATGTGAAGTTCCAGGGTGTATCCTCTGGATCATCACCCTGTAACGTGCAGTGATATCAATAGCACAAGATGTGAATACCTCAAGTTTAACATTATCAGAAATAACAGCTTTTAGATCACCAGTGTGAGAAGACTCTCTGAAGAAACCGGTATTTTGGGAAGCCACCAAAACCTGTTTGCTATAGCAATGGAAACTTACAATTACCTTGAAGCAACTTATCTTCTGGATCAGATGTGTTACAGTTCCCACAGATAGGTTCTAATCCCACGATATTGTCCATTTTGCTTAAATTTACCTATTTTGAGGAATCCTAGTGACGTCAGTGGGAGCAACGCTCAGTACATGAATACGTACAGGTCTTGTAGGACTGTAATCTGGAAGACTGACCATGTAATCACGACTGTATGCAACAGTCGCCAGTCACAGCAAAAGACATGCTTGTCAAAAAGCCGTGTGGGCTTTTGAAGACAGATGCTGCATCAGCGCAGTGAGAAGCTTAATTTTGGCTGCGCCTCTTCCAGGTGAGCTCTCAAAAAGACATCACAGGTAGCCCAAAGCCCTCAGAAGGTGCTACAAAGCTGAACTAACTGCTGCTAGAACAAAAACCCTACTGCTGAATCTGAATTTTGGAAGGCTGCAATTCCAGGCATGTGTACCATCCACATGACCACGCAAAGAAGAACATTAAGTAAAAATTATATAGAAAAGATACACTAAATTCTTTCAGCAGGAAATCTACTTACTGGCAGGAGTGATAGGAAGGCACAGTTTTCCTGGAAGGTGATCCCAAACAGCTCCATAGCATGCAATTGGCTGGGATAATGCAATAAGCAGGAATTTATCAGGTGAAACACAAACTGTCAGTGGTGTGCAAATTTATTTAGAACTAAGCTTCCAGAAAGGGTAAAATGGAGCCCAAGGAAGCAGCTGGATATCCAGCATCTCCAGAGTAAGATTTCAGGTTGTCACTAGGTATTCTCTGAATCTATGAGAAAATCATTGAAAAGATCCTGTAATTATTCCCTTGACATCCTTCCTTTGCATAGCAAATCAAATGCACAAACTCAGGGAAAAATGCGCACAGTGAGCTGAAGCAGAAAACATATTAATTACAAATACAGAGATTTAGAGCTTTAAGTTTTGTTCATTACTCTTTTTCTAGCCTTATGAGTGACTCAGTTGTGAAAACGTGTCCAAGTCGTCTTTGCCCAGATTTTTAAGTGGCGTTTAGGCACATCAATAAATACCTATTTAAAGCATGGTGCGTCACCTCTCAGCATGCTCTGCCCATGGAGTGGATGTGCTGCCGGATGACCCCAGGGAAAAAGACTCAGTAACTGTAAACAGTGCTGAAATTTAATTGAGATAGGAACTATGCATGATCATATTATTGTTCCCCTGTCTTTTGGTGATGCTTCACTTCTACAACTGTGCTGATTAACCAAAGCGCTCCTTAACTGGAGCAAGAGACCTAACACAAACACAATACAGACAGAAAGAAGACGCTCTGCAGTAGAGGAAATTAATCCTGTTAGAGAAAGCCCGTAATGTGGTTTAAAAGTTCTGCAAAATACCCAAGAGGACACCTCACAGGTGTCAAACACAGGTCCCTTTCCTCATCAGACCCACAAAATTAGGAAATGTAACTTATTTGGTATGAATAAGAAAGACAGAAGATCCACTTTGCCCCCAAATGCTTCTCTTCTGCATCAGTGCTTCTGCATCATGTGCACCTCTGATGATCCTGGAAGCATGGTATAGGGAAACCTCTGCAGTTACAAGAATGATCAAGTCCTCTATAAATATTTTAATACCTTCTAATACTTGCACCTACCCTTTTTTACTTTCTGTGGCTTTAGGGCACTACACTTGGCAGTCCTAGTTTAAAATCAGTGAAATTCTAACAAGATAAAAGGAAGAAACTAGTCTTTCAACATTGCCCATCTTGTGACACTTAGGAAGGTTCATTAAGCAGTAAGTGCCTGTCAGGTTGCCTGAGGGCTCTAAACCAGACTAACAGAGATCAACAGATGTGATACAATCCTAGCATTACCTATAAGCCATTTTAAAATCATATTTATTTATAATTGTTTCACACATATGTAAGTCTTGTTACTGCTTCAAAATCTGTAGAGGAAAGCCTATATGTTAATCTGTAATTAAGCCTCTTTGGAGAGAGGTCTTCTCTACTAGTGTAAGCATGGGTTTGGGGTTTAAAAAAAAAAGATTAGAACAACTTTCTCAATGTCTAGCCAAAGGTTGTATTGCATAATAAAGCCCTACGATTCATGGACTGCACTCCCAGATTTGGTCAAGGACTGGTTGACACCACTATAGGCTCTGGCTAAGGTAATCCCCAGTTGAAAAATAGGAGATGGAAGTATCCTGCATGTTTTCCCTGTACTTCCACAGTCTGATTTAATATTCTCCTCTAGATATGTGTCACTGATCTTTGGGTGGTGAGCTTGCAGACCTTGGATCTGATCTGCTACAGCTTCTCATGATCCTCCCTCCCACATGACTGAGTCAAGCAGAGGAACTAAACCTCCCCGGCTGAGCAAAGCACCAAGAGCTACCCTCTGAGCAGGTCAACTGAAAAGCAAGAGCTGCCTCAATACGTGACCTGCACGGACGTTACACAAAGCAGGGATGTTGGAAAAGACGTGCTCCCTGAAAACATGCTGGGAGAGATCCTGCCTGCTCAGCCTGGAAGAGAAATCGAGTCATCTTCGATCACTGAAGGCAGCTGAAGCCGTAAATATCTGTATCTAGTGCATAAGTAGCTGTGCATAGTGTATGAATACCCAGAGCCTGGAGGTTCATTTCAGCAGCCTTGGGATCACGCCAACCGGTGAATCCTGCTCCCATTCAAAGCTACAAGACAACCCCCTTTTCCTCTCAGTAGGCTCATGATTCTCCCCAGAGCAGTCAGTCCTTTTCATAATTTTCCTAAGTTCATTATCTCTGTTCCCTGTGATAGTGGCTTCCACAGGTAAAGCCAGCACTGCAGAAAACATATTGCAAATGTGTCCGTTGCTTTTTATTGTAAGTAAATTTCTTGTCTTATTTTTTTACAGCTTTCCTCTCTCAGCTTTTAATTTTGGAAAACAGCACATAAAAGTACCCAGTGTGCCTCTTCTGTGCCACTCACTACCCCACATCTCTCCATCATGTCTCTGCTTACTCATCTCTTGTCTTAACTAAGCGGGCCTAATCTTTTTAAATCTCTCCTCATATGAAAGGTTCTCCGTGCCTCTAATCATTTTCATTACCCTTCACTGAATCCTTTCAATTCTTTTTTCTCTATCATTTCCAGAACTGAAACACAACATTTAAAAGGAGGCTGTACCATTGAGTTGCATAACGGAGGTAAGATATTTTCAGTCATTTGTCTTATGACAAAGTAAAATGGTCTTTGCTGCTCAGCCTCACTATTGTGTGTTCGTACAGAAGTTCTCTATCTTTTAAGTTGTGTCTCTGATAAATATGGTCCAATTTTATGGTATTTCTGACCCTCTGATCAGTCAGTGTACCCAAGCTAAAATATTAAAGGAAGGGAGAAGGACGCAAAAGGCAGATAGTACAGCTTTCTTCCCCAGAACTAGAGCAGAGAGCCCCAAAGATGCTAAGCAACCTATTTTATAACATACCCATTATTACACAGATAACCTGCCAGACATTGCAATCAGATTTCTAGCAGTTATAATTGACATCAAATCCTGGTATTGTCAAATCTCTCTGACACAGCTGTTGTGCAGAATGTCCTCAGCTTGTGTGTCACACATTACTTTTTTTTTTAAAAAAAATCCCTAAGTTGAAAAACTCCTTTTAAAAGTATGGGGACCACGTTCTGCTTCCAGTTACAGACAGCCCGACATCCCACTCGTTCCGATGGCCAAGCCCTGAGCCCCCGGCCATTCACTGAATGTGGCCAGCAGCATGAGATGCTGAAGGACTAAGAGGAGCCTAAGCCTTAAGAGACAACTGCCTTGCTTTGAGTGCACTGCTTGTGGTTTGTTCTTCTGAGTTGCTAACTGCCTTCCAGCTCTCCCTTTGGCTCTGTATGCCGCCGCCTCAGTGGGACACAGGGACAGAGAGCCCATGCACAGCCTGGTATCTTCCACCGAGCAGCAACAAGCTGCAGCAAGAAAGCACCAAGGAAAAGTCACTATATCAGGCAAACAAGTGTGGCATGAAGAGACATGGCTTTGTCACAGCCCGGCCACTGCGAGGGGGAGATGTCTGCCCGCCGGCAATAGCAACGGAGTATGAAAACACATCCCTGTTCCAGTAGCCCTTCTACACAACGACTCTTGTATTCGTCTACATGATCACTGCCACTGGGGGAAACCCACACTGCTGAGCTGGGGCTGCAGAGCACAGGGCAGCAGCTGTGGGTTAATTTGCTCCTGGAACAAGGTTACTTGGCCAGCATTCGTTAAAACACTGCCTGGGAGCAAGGGGCAAGAAAGGCAGCACAACCTTTCTGCTGCCACATTGAGTGCCTTGGCTGTACCCACCCGAGATGCTGCTTGCAGTTATGTGGGGTGAGGGGCTGCAGGAGACAGGTAACCTGGGATGGGGTTCAGCAGCAGCCACACTGGGGCACCCCTGGCCTCAGCAGAGACGATGGGCAGCGATGCTGCTGCATCACCAAACACTGCCCTGACACTTCTGTGGACACAGCTCTCCCGGCACCGGGGAGCTCCCCAGACAGGCTCTGCAAAAGTAGCAGGGCTAATTAGAAGTGTGGGATTTACCGCTGTATCCTAGATACAAGACATCGGCCCTGGGGTGAGGACATGGAAGAGATCTTCAGACTGTCACCCATGAATTCATGCAGTTTATCTTAAAGTGCTGAAAACCAGTAATCTAATCAGTGTTTGCAGCAAGCTCTAAATCTGTCTGTTTAATTACAAGCAGGGACATGACCCTTTTAGCAGCAGATGCTCCTAAAATTCTATGGAAAAAAGAAAGCATGCAAAGGTTTCTCTCTTTAGGGGGAAGGGCAGCTGAATGTACAACAGTCAGAACAAGTGCTACAGTCCTTCCCGTGGGAATAGGTGATAACAGGGAATGCTGTTTCTGTGGTAACCTGCAACCTGGCTAAAAGCTTGTCTGTACAACTGCTGTGAGTTACAACTGGTAAATCGATGAGGAAGTGATGCTCTTGTCCTTCGCTGCTTTGGTGAGGTGCCATCCTATGTTTCTGAGGGCAAACTTGTGGAGGCAGTGCCCTTCCACCCAAAGGCTGAGCAGGAGCTCTCCCACGCACAGCCTCAGCTCAGCCTGGACCTCCCAAAACTACCACCAGCCGCCTCACCGACACCAAGGAAGAAAGATGGGGTCCGCCCCAGAGAAATTGCTTAGATGCTGCTGAACGAGCTCTTCTTCTGCACACTAGAAATTGCCTCTGCTCACTGACTGTAAGAAGCTGTGAGTAGAAGATAAATAACAGCATGAGCTGCAGGAGAAGAAATAATGCCACATTGCATCAAACAGGTCCTTGCTTTGCTGTCAGCTTAGAGTCTATTCCACATGGAAGGACAGCCCTGCCATTTGGCCTGTATGTTTTATTAATGTGGATGCATATTTATGTGCTATGGATTAGCCGATAGTTCGGCGTTCAATACTGTCCTTCTGTGCTGGAGTTCTCAGCAAAGGCATTAGTCCTGTCTGCTGTGACTCCTTGTGTGCAGTTAGCAGTGCTCAGCTGCTGTTCTCTCCCTAGAGCATCCCCCTGCACTGCCTGGGCTGGAATTGCTGCTGTGGAGGAACCTCACCTATACCGATACTACCCAACACCATCAAATGTGCTTTGGGAGCCCGCTGTAAAGCTCTGTGAAGTGCTAAATGCAGCACAGTTTTTGGACTGGCACTATATACTACAAATCATATTAATACCAAAGTAATAGGCCTATTAATTAGGTTTTTATTCTGCAAAGCACTGCACTGCAAGCTTAATTTTTGACATGGATAATGTCAGTGTTGGGAAAGTTAATCAGATCTTTAAACAAAAGCAGTGACTTTTTCAGGACCTGATCCAAAACGTATTATGACCAAGGAAAATACTACCCATGATTTTACTGCGTTTTGGTTAGCTTTCTAATGTTCAGGTAGTCTGCAAAGAAACATACACATCTTGCTTTAAGAAATCAAGGCTATGCGGTATTTGTCACTATTAGTTCAGATTACTTGCTTACTGTGAAGTGTAAATAAAAAAGACTGCGCTTAATAATAACGGGAATGTTACAGGTTCGAGGAGCTGGTAAGCTCCACCCTTACCAAACTGGCATCTGTGTCTGACCAAATGGTAACGAGACCTTTTCAAATAAGCTCAATTTACTGCAATCCATTTATTCATGAATGCCATGGATGGGTATTTTTCAAACCTCGGTAGTTTGACAGTGCCAGGGCATTACTGGCAGCCAAGCTCTGCTTCTTGATATAGAGCGGCGATGCTCTTTGAAATTCCTCCACCCTCATGGCTCCCTAAATTATGCTATTGAACATATGCTGCTAAGAAGATCTCAGAGGGATGTTTGTATTAGATGGCAGGCTAATTGTGGGATTTGAGAGATTTCAGATGGCCAAAACTTTTAAGAACAAGATAATAAAGGATTATACAAGGGAGATGAGATCTAAGAGTGACCCGTAATTTGAGAGCTGATGCTGACTGGCAGGAAACATTTGTTTCAGCAAGTAAAGAACCCACCTAAGAAGGGACACAATGCAGAAAACAGGATAAATTTCTCTCTGTAAATGACATATAGGCATTTCTTATATGCAACACTTTGAGGGTCAAATTAATGGAAATTCAAGTTTGGGGAAGTTTTCCAGCACCTTGCACATGAAAAAAACCTGCAGCAGAGCCGAGCCCAACCTCCCCTCCAACAGCACAGGTAACAGGAGCACACACATGCCTGCGTGCAATTCAGGGAAGTCAGGCACTAGCATTTTAAACACTGCATTGCTCTAACAAGCAAGTTGGCACCACGTAGCTTGAGAAATGGGAAGCTTCACGTTACAGTGTCCAGTAAAGCCTGCATACATCCCTAGGACCACAGCTCAGACAGACGAGGAGGGAAGCAAACAGCCACTTTCAAGTCTCATCAGCCCCTCGGAAACCAGCCCAGGCAGAGTTACAGGGAAACCTCACCGATACCTCAGACAGGCCCACGAAGCTGCCTCCAAAATACAGTGTCTTGGGGTTTTGTAGTTGTTACTTCTAAATAGGGGCTCCCAGGAAGCCACATAGTGCAGAAAGAAACAGACATTTCTAACACCTCACTTCATGATATAGCTATGCCGTTAACATCTACAGACTGGGCTGAATATTATATATATGTCCTCCCAACAGTCCTCTAACAACTGCCCTAATGAAGCTAAGAATACATGCTTTCTTTTTCAGTGATTTACGGGAAGTTTTCTCTAAAACAAACACACAGTCTAATAGGAACCCCTGTCCTTCCAAGACACAGCCTGAGCACAAAGATAAGCTTATAAAGCTCTGCTTTCTTTCCCACACGGTGATACGGACTTTGCAAGGGTCTGTCATTTTACGACTCCCTGTGTAACAGATTAGTCTGGAGCCAGACTTTTGGGAGACACCATGTTGCTATTGTCTAAGCAGCAGAGGAGAAACGGGTCCCTGGTAAAACACTTGCAAAGCTAATTTAAGCTTGGAAGACACCCAGATATCTCTGGGAGCAGCAATTTAAAAGCCTAACCTATGATAGCCTGGACTGCAATCACCGACTTCTGGGAATGGTGTGGAACAGTTGCTCCATGAGCCAAACACTGCAGATCTCTGTGTTATAGTATTTTGACAGGAGAGCTGTGGCCACTGAATTCTTTCACAGAGAAAAAAGTAGTAAACCACTAAATTCAAACATAGGTATGACCGCTTCCTGGCTTACACATCTGCACCAGCAAGTCTCCCAGAATTCCTAAGAATGTGAGTCAAGGAACACTTACCATCCCAATCTCAGCCTTGATTTCTCTGACGGTGTTACCTGTTGAACAGACATGGAGCTCCCTGAAAGGATTTAGAAGGGTTCTAGTGCAGAGAAATCTTAGTCCCTGAATCCTATAAAAATTTGAATGGTGTGAGCACTTTGATTTCAAAACCAAACCTTAAATCTCTGCTACAGAAAGTCCTTTTAAGCACAGTTAAAACCAAGAACTCCTGGCATTAGATTAAGAGATGCCGTGAGCTGTATTGTGAGAAGGAATCGGAAAGGGAAGTCCAAGGCTTAGTTTGAAAACTACCATTGCATTTTTCCTTGAGAATCTAAACCGCCTTGGATCAGTTCTGCTGCTAAACTCTGGTTATCTATTTCTGAGTCAGCAAAAAACAGCTGGCTGCAGCCAGCCAGGCAGAGAGGTAAATCCCCCTGCGATCAAAAGTACGAAGGTGAGCTTGTCCATCAGAAAAGGTGATCGACTTTCAACTTACCCACTGGTTGATATTCCATTTCACTGTCCAGGGCTACCTGTTGTTAGCATAACCTAACAAGCAGCAAAAAAGGCTGAGGGAGGAAGGCACAGCAGACCCAGGATTTACTTGCCTATTTAAGTCTGCACAAGGAACATGGGCTGGCAAGTTCAGAAATGCAGTTTTCCTGCAGATAAGCAAGACTCCTTGGACATCTTTGGGCTTTGAGGCTGAGCCTGTGGAGACCACATGGGGTAACTAGATACCATTTAAATTTACCACTGAAATAAAGTAAGACTACCGATGAATTAAATGGGATTCATCTATCTAAATATCCCTGAGGATCTGAGTCCAAATCTGGACCTGTGTGTGCAAGTCCAAGCTTTGATTCATTTCATCTACCTTCAGGCACTCAAAAGAAACACCAGTTAGGAGCTGGGTCAGTCCTGGATTTTCCTGTCCTCGATGAGCATAGTTGGGATAAATTACTCCCGGAGAGGATAAGGGAGGATGTCTCTGTCGTGTTTGAGTCCTACACCAAGGACCCAGCTTCGATAAAGCCTCTGGTCCTTTCTGAGCGCTGGCAGAGCAAGGCTTGCACCGCCAGTGCTTGGCCAGGGCTGGTGTCCTGCAGGTGGGGAGAGGCAAGCGGGGGAACCGCAGGGAGGTGAGGGCAAGGGTGGGAGGGATGGGAACAGGCAGAGATAAGACCAAGGTGGGAACGGAGGGAGAGGAAGAGGGCTGGGAGGCATGGTGGGCAAAGCAAACGGGGGGCCGGGCTTTTCCTATCGAACTTCAAACTTTGCTGCAGGGGTGCTGGCCCTGTTCTACCTCCAGTGTTACTGTAGGGGGTGAGGCCAGTCTGTGAGCTCTGCTGGTGGCCTTGGTGTGACTGGCCCATCCCAGTACGCCGTGGCTCAGCAGAGCACCAGAGACTGTCCCCAGGTGGCCCCAAGTTGCTGTCCCCCATCACAACAGGAGATGGGTTAAGTGAGCTTTAATAGTGAGTATTGTATAGAACAGGATTTCAGTTCTGCTCTTGTCTAAGCCAGGGAAAGTCTGCCCCAGATCAGCCTTGGCATCAGCAGTCTGACTGCTGAAATGGAAAGAAATTACCTTGGGTACATCCAAGATACAGTTTTTGCTTTGCAATATTTACAGGGATTTCTTTCCCCTTCACTGGAACAGCCCCCAGACCTTAACAGTCTTATTTTGGCAAAGCTCCCATTGAAATGAATCATGACTTTGCCTGAGTTAGTGCTCCAGGACTGAGCTCTAAATTATTAAAAGCGAACGATATGTAAGAATTTATGTCAATTTTCAAAACAGTTCAGCAAAGGTAGACAAAAATCTTTCTTTGAAACTAGCAGAAGGTATGTGGCTGAACTCCCAGTCTGCTTTGAAATCTCAGCCCTAGCTTTTTAGTGAAACACGGTGCCTTTTAAACCTCATATTTTAATCATCGTACTTCTGTACAATGCAGAACTCTTGCCTTGTTTCTTTGGTTCAAATACAACCTCCACCATTACAAGCTTTACAGTGTAAGTGAGCCCCTTGTATCACAAGCTGACACTCTCCTTGTGGGGAAGCTGTAGGCTCATTCCTTTTCTCCCTCTTGCAAAATAACCTACTGTCTGAACAGGCAAATGTACCTTCCCAGAGTGACCTGTCGATATTCCTTCTTGTTCTTACATGGCACCTTCAGGGGAGTCAGACCGAACATCAAATATTGCTTTAGGCATTGCGTTTGCATTTGTGAAATCAGCCATAGGTACAGCAGCATCTGTAGCTCAGTGGGTAATTAACTCTTCCCTGGATTTGGGGGTTTAGTCTGCACCACCTGCACAGCCAGGTGAGCTGGTGCTTTGCTAAACTGGAAGCAACGTACATCAGACTGGAGCTGGCGGAGCTGCAGGTACCCAGACTGATAGGGACTGATTGCTGGGGTATGTGACTTTCAGGAAACCTTCAAGAGTGACAACCCCAGGCCCTTGATCCCGGCCTCAGCCCTTTGCCACATCCACGGGTGCTCAGAGGGACCAGCTATTTGTGTTTACTTAATTCACCAACACCACATGAAAATTATCATCTTACCAGGGATTCCTAGACTTCCATTACAGTGGAATTTTTCATTATTTATTTCTAACTGGCTTTGCCTAGGATGTCTGAGTGCAGATTAATTAAGTACACAAAGTAATTGTTTTCTTTCTGTAGGATACAAAAGTTTGGCGGCTGATCTCTTGTCTTTTTAAGCTCAGACTGGTGAAATTCAGCCCTCTGCTTCAGTGTATCCCACCACTGGGTGTTTGTTATTGAAAGGTGGCTTCTGTCAGAGCTGAACACACAGACACACAAGCACAGAATACAAACTGTAAAATGATGTGGAAGAAATAGCTTAATTTCTTCCCCTAGATTTTGCAAAGCCATTACCTGTTTTTGAATGACATTTCCAATTCTACACTGGGAACTGCTAAAGCATTTACATAAGAATGCAAAAATGCACACATTATCACTGCAGGAAGCACTTAAAATTTAAGATAATTATATAGTATGGAAACGGTTTCAAAGGACTCAAACAAAATAACAACTAATTCTAGAGAGTCACCCTTTAAGATGATTATTACCCTGCACTACTGCTGATCTCTCACTAAAAATTCCTTCTCTTTACAATTATATGCACATTATAAATTCCTACTTTGTTCTTCCACCATCAAGCTCCTACAGCTGCCACTGACAAATTTGCATTCTCTGAGAGCTTAACTAGACAGCCAAAATATTCACACTGTGAACAGAGGTAAAACACACCGTTGCCATTCTCAGATACAACCCTCCCTTCATCCTTGCCTTATGCCGGGTCCTCTGCTGTGGGTTTCTGCATTACCGGTTTTAAAGCTGCTCAGGTTGAATCTGGGGAAGGAGCCACAGGCAGGGGCGTACGGCAGGGGGTAACAGCAAGTCCCATGTCAGAGGAGAGCGCTGCCAACTGTCCTGCAGCCGTGCAGAATTGCATCTAGATGCTGGTAGAGAGTTTGCGGCAGGGATGCAAGGATGATTCCTCTGAGGGATTTGGTTTTTCTCTGCTGTGTAATGAACAACAGAATAAAGCGTCCTGCGCTGGAGCCAGCAGCACAGGTTATACATCAAACCTGCAGCCCAGTGTTTCAGGGGAGAAACCCTCCCTGTCATTCATCGGTGCTGCTGGGTATGCAGTGAGAGAAGCAGCCAGTAACCAGGGATGATGTTTCCCAACTGTGCAAACTCATAGAAAGCAGTAAAGATCTATTTGGTCAGTGGGTTTCCAGAAAAAAAATTGCATTTGAACTCAGGTAACTTGGCATGGGAAGGAAGAAGCGCACTTGTGTAGATGAAACCCTCCTGCCCCAGCAGCCTCTCTCCACCTTCTGCTTCCACTCCCCACTGTCACTCTCGTTCCTGCCTCCTGCCCCACTGCTGCTGCTCTCCTCTCTTATCTTTTCCCCAAGTGTCCCAGGGAAAAGAAAAAAAAAAAGTAAAAAATCCCACCTAGTTCTTCTGCTCAAGGCAAACTCCATTGGGGAAAAACTTATCAGTCAAACCCTAATATGTTTTTGTTGGATATCTGCAAAGAGAGATTAACAGAAACTCATGCCAAAGTCAAACAGTAGCCCTTCCCCCCTACACACAGCAAGGGCAAAAGTACATACAGAACTCACAGCAAATGAAAATTTCTTGTCTCAGATATTATGGAGACATATGAAAGTCCCATCCCAAGGCTCTGACTGAATATAAATGGAGAAAAAAATGTGTTTTCCGAGTCTAATTCTTGGAAATAATTGCAGTGATAGAGTTGAAACTTCCCACAAACTTCAGCCTGAAATGAAAAGCTCATAGATTTTAAATCTTAAATTCTGACAAAGTACAGAGCAGCTGAAAATAGTATCTGGTAATGGGAAGCGCAGCCAACTTCCTAATAGGTGTTGCTACCTGGGCTGCCGCCGGACTTTCACACGTCTGTCTCAAATGAACCATAGCACTGGAGGTCTGAACAAACCAGAAATCTTTGACTGGCAATGGGGTTCTTGTGGAAATTTAATTAGGCTTGGACTAGAAAACATTTCAGGCAGCGCTGGCATGAATTCCCATCTATTAAATAACACTTTGCATGAGCAGAATGCCACCAGCTTTTGCGAAACGCCTTACAGATCTATGGGAAGCTTTATCGGATAACTGAGCAGGTCAGCATAGGGCAATAAGCATTCACAACAGTTATTTATATCATCCAGGCCTACAGCATTTTTTTTTTATGGTCAGCTTGGCTAGCCTAACTATTGCACTCCAGCAACTATTTCTGCTAGCAGAAAATGTGATAACGAAGCCTCTTACTCTTCGAATATAGACAGGAGGTATATGAAGTCCTGTTTCCCTAAATGCAGCAGAAGCTTTGCTGGCCACAAAGGCAGAAATCCCTCAGGCAGAAATCACCTTCCATCCAGGTTGTCCCCATGGCTCCAGTCCTGGTGTTTGTTCCAATAGGGCTGAGACCGCCCTGCCACCTCCTCTCTCCATGTACCTGGTTCTTCTGCCCATCTCTTTTGGGCACAGAAACCATCACAAACAGCAGCCAGAGACACTCCCCTGCCTGCCTGTACCATGGAGGGGGTGTCACTGTGGTGGGCAGCAGCACAGGTTGGTACCAAGGTGGCCTTGGCTCTTGAGGTGCCGCATCCCATGAAGAAGCACAATCGTCTTTCACTATTTTCTCAAGATGATGGAAGAGGGGAGTTGCCAGCCTACGACATCACTTTTAAAAGCCAGCTTGCAAAACTCACTCTAAAGTGAATTAGAAAAGTCCAGCTTAAACCAACCAGCTGCCTCCCCAACATCCCGATTGCACGGACCTGTCTAGACAGGGAAGTAATTACACAGAAAACATGGCGTGCTCCGTCTTTGCAGCAGAGCCCATCTTTCATGTAGTGCTGTCACCGAAACCTTGTTGTTATTGAAAAAGACAAAAGAGATGTGCCAAGTGATGGTCAAGATGCTGTCTTCTGGTGTGGACACAACCTCATCTGACCTTTCAAATCAGCCAGCACAACTGGGGGTCAGGACACTGCAACTGCCTGATTCGAGCTGGACACTTCCCAGCGTGGCCTGGGACAAGTCCCTGTGTAACTGCCTCATTTCTCAGGGACACGCTTTGGGGAGCTGAACATACTAAAATGAGCAAAGCATTATATCCAATTTCCTATTTTGTAAAACAGCAGTGATTACAACTGTTAGAAGTAATTATTGTTTGCACTCCGTTGTGAAAATGAGGACTACTAAATAATATCGGATTGTAATCGCATTTACATAGTTGAAGTGTGCTTAGAAAAAAATAATCTTTTAAAAGATTCGCCTTTCCTACTCCCAGTAGCTGCAATTAGCAGTCATACCAGCCAAGAACGCAAAGGGCTGAATTACTTCCGCAGACAGAAAAATGATTTCTGTATTTTTAAATAATTCATGTGAATTAAGTCAAAAAAGCTTATAACCTAACTGTCAAATAACGTATAGGGTGGCTCATCAACAGGGTTTTAATATGACACCTCTAAAATACAATTGTATATGCTTCAGTGATCTACTAATAACCTACTTTTACAACACAGGCACACAGAGATGCAAAGCACAACAGGTCTAACCCCCCCCACCTTTAATTCTCACTGCAGAAAAAAAAAAGCAGCATTTGGATTGAGTTGTTTCTATTATCCCTTCATCATTTTTAATCCGTAATTGGGCTACCTTCTACCTCAGCACATAAATAAATTCACCTTTCATCATCAGAGACCTTTGCAATACTGTTGTTGTTCATACAAGAAGGACCTACCTGCCCTAAGAAACCCCAGATCAAAGAATAAAGATAGTAGAGATGAAAAATATTCCCCAGAGGCAGCAGAAAAGGACCTCAGAGACAGGCAGGAATGTAACGTTCAAAAACTTCAAAAAGAAAAAGTGCATCTTAGTTTCAGCAGCAACTTAAGAAGCACTCGGGGTAAAGTCATGGAAGTGCTGCGGTGATTTAGGAACATGCTTTTCCTGGTTTATCATCAGGCTTGGCTCCCCGTGTCCTGCCCTTGCTTTTGGAAACAGGACTTGCCTGCCAGCAGCACCTCCCAGCGCTCGGACGACAGTCCCACATGAGCTGTTTTACAAAGGAGGAATGGAAACCAAGTTCTTACATGTTTAGCCCAAGGCTAATGAGGAATTTATCTCCCAGTGTGGATTAAAACCCCAGAACACGTCTTGCACCACTACTGGTTTTAGTACAGGCTTTTCCTATCTTTCCCGACACCATCGAGCTCTTCTGCACATTGAGGCCAAGGTAAGTTTGGAGTCTCTTGGTTTATTGTTTTTTAAACCCATAAAATGTCCTGAAATAGCCCCGGTCCTTGTAGTCTCCTTACTATCTCCTGCTACATTGCTAAACCTGTTTTTTATCTTCTTCTGTAAATCTTTTCACACTCAGAACGTGCATGCAGGATTTAGCTAGGACCAGCGGGACAGCATCCAGTCCCAAGTTCACACAAGGAGTATGGCCACATCTCCCTTTTACAAAGTTAAAAGGCACAGGAGTAGCTGCTAATGAGGGTCCAAGCCTCCTGCCTGCAGAAAAGCAACAGTCTTCCCAGCAAAAAGACTTCCTCTCTACCTACATTTACATTACATTTATGTTTACCTCTGCACCACACATCACAACTGAAGCAGCTGCCTTGTCCTCTGACTTCTTAGAAAAGGTACGCGCCAAGGAACGCCGGGGCATCTTCAGACTGACTCTTCTGCAACATCATCACTGCTTTCTGGAGCAGGAGTTCCCTGTAACACCACCATGGTGACCCGCATTGTCCAGCTGCAGAGGCCAAGAGGGCAGAGAACTTCCTGGGGTGTTCTTACCTGATAAAGGTCGAGGCTGGCAGCACACTATTGACCCCCTGGCAATGGCAAACCCTTGACACCAGTGCCTGGCTGGCATCAAAAGGAAGCTGTGCTACATCAGCAGCAAGGTGCTACCATGGTTTTAAAAATTAATTAGGCACTGTGCACTATAAAGGTTCTCCATCCCTTGACAAAATTAGTCCCTGGTGGTGTTGGAAGGGAAATCAGTGGGAGGATCTGTTGGCGATCACTATATACATGGTTAACATGGTTAATATGCATGAACAATTGCACACTGCACCAGTTACAGTACGCAGCTACAAGTAAGTCAAGTACTTTATTTGTGTAATTACAAGGAACCGATCCCTGGGGGTCATACAAATAATTCAGTATACTAGCTAAAAATGAGCTTTCTGTGAACATTTACACTAGTATAATCTGATGGGATGCAGAGTTCTGGAAAATAAATGCCAATGGGGATGAGAACCCAGCTAAAGCTAATTTATTCTTTAAATCAAGTGAATATTCACATTTGCCCCCTGTATTTGCTCAGATTTAATGAATAGCTTCTTCACTTCTCCATTGCTGTCTCTTCCATCTTGGGCAATATATCCCAAGTTGGAGAATTGTATCAAATGCTCAGCACAACCACCAAGGAGTGAAATGCAGTTAAAACAAAGCCCTTCAAACATAGCTATGCTGCACTGCATGTGGGAGACACCTTTGTCCATCCCCTGAATGGACAGCCTTTTCAGGGAGCTTCTATAAAATAACCTCTGTTATTAAATTAATCACTTTCTGTCAAATAGCAGAGTGACAAGAGAGAAAATTTAACCGTGTAATAACTCAGCAATAAAGGTACATACAGAGGAGGAGGAAATTGGGTTGTTGCAGACACAGCAATAACATCATGAAGCAAAATCCAATATTGGAAGAGATAAAAGTTTTTCGTCCCAATATTCCTCCGGGACAAGTATGAAAGAGTATGCATAAGAACAAGGGAAAAAGATGAAAGATAGCATCAGTGAAAAATGCCTTTGAAAAGTGAGCTAACAGGTAATTAATCCCTCAAAAGAAAGAAGATCAGAGCATTTGGGAAACTTGCACAGATACAGATCTCAGTAACATAAGCTTCGGGTCCTCCCCATTTAGTTTTGCTAAATGCTCTGCGAAGGCGATCCCAAGCAAAAGGCTGCCTCTTCCCCCGGGAGAAGCCTGCTGAGCTCCCCCCGGTTTCCAGCTGCCTGGAAAAATAATGCGTAAATAGGGGCAAACAAGGTATTAAGGTGGCAATGGTGGTGACAAGGCAAGCCAGAAACAAAATGTATATAGCAGTGACATGTTTTCTAACAGCAATGACAGATTTTAATAAGCAAGCTATTCTAAAGTTTTGATTTGAGGTGTATATAATTAGGTAGCGTGGGTGTTGAGTGAGAAAACCCACAAGAAATACACAAATTAGAAGCACTGATTTTTTGAAACCATGGCCTGTTTCATACTGAATGGTATGACCTATTTTTATTGTATTATTATTTTTGAAAAATAAAAGGAAAAATTTTCTTTTTCATCTCTTCTTCAGCATGGGAAAGATATATTGGGGACAAATGACACTGCTTTTTGAAGTCTCCTCTTTCAAAACTGAAGAACTCCTACTTGTGGTTTGATTTCTTCTACTGTTAACTGGCTTCTTCCTAGAAGTTACAGGTAAGATCTACTTTGTCTTTTCCAGGTTTTCCAGTGATCACTTTCACAAACTTAGCTACAAACTCAGCTAAATAGTACCCTGTTCTAGATTTGAATAAAAACAGGGAAAGCTAGAAAAATTCTATGACTGCTTATCAAAATGAAGAATTTACAATTAATTTCCAGACTGTCCTGATGAAGGGAATATGGCTGCTCAAAAAATAAGGACTTTTTGATCCACTCTGAATTTTGAGGTATTTGCACACATGGCAAGATCTTTTTCATGGACTATAAATGTGAAGTACCTAGGAGAACTTCTTATGCAGATTGTAAGTTCATACTCTTACCATCACCACTAACAGGCTGAACATGGAATCAATAGAGCAATTGTACGAAATACATTTTTCTATCTACCTCAGTAATTTAATCAATTCCTTTTAAAATCAGCTACATTATCTTTGTTAAATTTATAATGTGAAGTACTTCGGTGTGCAGGACAGTGTCTTGTTACAGTCTTTCATATAGGCTTCCACTGGCCACTAACTCGTGAATTACCTTTTTTTAGAGCAAGTTACAATCCTCAATCATATGAATGTTATGTAATGACACATCTTTATCTATAATGCTCGCAAAAGCACGGTATTATTATTTCCTAAGAAATCCAGTCTATCTACTGAGGATGACCAAAGATAGTTGTTGTTATTGAAAACACTATCAAATATAGATCTTGGGAAGCATAATTTGTCCAAACCTCTTGTCCTGCTCCCCACATAAAAAGCACTCCCAGTTCTGCTCTATCCAGTACGTTGCACCTATTCAGCATGTGGCTTTCCACCTGCTGTGCCATCCCCAGCCAGGCACAGCACGCAAATACTGGGCTGTGAGAACTGCAAACCCCTTCACAGGCTTCTCCGAAGTGCAAATGCTGCACAAAAAGTCATTTATTTTTCCAATGTCTCTATCAAATGCTAAGGTCTCATTACAGCCAATATAAACAAATCTAGTCCTATGGGAAACACCAGGACCACAATATCTGTCCTTATTTCAAATCAACGCGAAAAAAATATCTTGGATCTTTTTACAAAGCAAGATATTAGAAAACATCTCTTGATATTCTTAAAATGCCTCATTTAGGCTATTATACAACATGAAACCTGAAACTGTAACATTGAGATGTGTTTTAGCCATAATGCAATATATTCATAATCTTCCCTCAGGAATTTTAGAAATCAAAACTTCCAGCTTTTCTCCTGGATCTAGTCATCTTTCTCCCAGACTTTGTCTCCTGAATGCTGTTTTCCTGAATCTTTGTTTATCCTTATGGATGAACAGCCCTGTTCTACAGATGTCTTTATACAGCACCTCATCCAGAGGATCCCAGATCCAGGTTCCCCAAGTACCTTCCTAAAGCTGTCATCCATTTGAATTCATAACAGCAGTGATTAATAAGAATAAGAACATAAACCCAGCAGCAACAAGAGCTTAGTGGGAAAGCTATACTTTTAAATGAAAGCTGATTAGTCTCAGCTGTTCCTTCCTAGGTAACAGTGAACTGTAATACTTCTTGATTCTGTCTGCTTTACTGCTTGGCCTTTTGTAGGGAAAAAAAATCAATTTTATTTTTATGACTGGGAAGGCAAAGTATCAGTGTTTTCAGTGACCCCAAAGCTATGATGAACTCAAGAACCGGCATCGTTGCCAACAGTCTGCACAAAATTTTCCTTCTTGTTTCACTGCCTTTCTACTTAACATGCAATTGCAACTGTGGAGAAGCTGAGAAATCCCCTCCTCCCTCTGCCTGACTCATTTTCAGCCCCAGTATTGCCAGGATTGAGTTTAGTGACAGCCCCCCCAGCCCCAATGACCTGGCACCCTTCTGCCGGCCAGCTCCCACGTGGGGATTGCTCCCAGTGCTGCTTCCTGGCTTTGGCATCTACCTCTGCATCCTCTGCGCTTGCGTGGGATGAACCCCAACTCTGCTCCCTCTCTGGGGAAGGGAAGCTGCTTGCTAAAGGAAGAGTTTCCTTTCACTGACAGCAAGGGACGCTGCTCTGTTGCACCGAGGAGCGCACCAGCTATCCAAATATTTCAAGGACTTTGCAGAGAAAGCATTGTTGCAGGTCAGAAGAACGTACTGGGGGGAGAAGACCCTTTTAACCCAGTGTGGGAATGCTGCTGTGTGCAGGCATCGGGCTCAAATCGCTGCAATACTCAAGACAGGCTCAGTGACCTTCACAGCTACACTTGCAAGATGCTGCACACTGACGGGATGATGCTGTAAGTAAAAGCCAGGAGCAGTAGGAAATGGACTGCTAAGTGTCTCATTAAGTTCCATTAAAGGGTCTAACCACTATCCTTGGATTGACTGTCAGATGGAAAACATCTGTTTTATTTAATGATTTCTACTGATGCTATTCAGATCCCAGCAAGTTGGAAAGGTTGCCCCGTATGCACTTAGAGCACATTTCCCAATTAAGAGTGGAGCGGTTCTTTTTATAGTAAAGTGGGAGATTTGCAGCAACTACTGTAACTCAATTGTAAGGAAGATCTCCAGGGCTTGATTAACTTTTTCATTGCAAAAATCAATCTCGGTAAGAAAAAGCAAAATCTTAACTCATAGAGCGGTTTCCCAGATGAGCCCCACCTCGGGTCTGCCTTCCCTTAGTCCTGTCCACAGTACACCACCAGAAGGTTGCAAGACATGTCCAGAGGCTCAGTGTACAGAAACAGAGCCATTCTGATTACCACCAGGGGAAAAAGGACAGATTTGCAGAATTACTTATCACGAGACTGACCTGGAAGAGCAAGTGTATTGTCTGATATGCAGGAGACTATTTCCCACAGGAAAACACTTTTGGGGAGGTTGTAACTTAGCCCTTATCACTTCTTGACATGAAAAGAAAATGCTTTTACCAGCTAATGGTTCAGAAAAGTGCACGACTGGTTACTGTAACCACAACAACATATACAGAAGCAGTGAGACAGAAAATGAAATGCCCGATAAGCGTATGTTGTTTTTAATAAAGAATGATTTAGTGCTAAGTGGACCACACCGTTTCCAAGGTTGCTCTGCGACAGCAGAACACCAGGCGCACCCAGCACCCTCAGGATGCCTCACTGTGTCCCATCCATCACCAACTGCAGTATCACCTTGACCTTCCCCCCCCTGTGCATCCTGTCGCATACTGCAAAACAGGGCTGATACCCTCCTTCCTCTGCCTTCTCTATGCAAACTGTTCAACTCTCCCAGGCCCAGCATGAAGTCATACCAAATTCAGTGCTGAATGCACTCTCTGGGTATTTCGGACTAAGATCATTTGGTTGGAACCGAGATTTGGGAAGACAATTTTGTTCTGGCCTTGCATTAACTGTTCATTTATTTCACTGTAAGATCAGCTGCATGTTATCAATATTCAGAGGTCTGAACGCACCAAGCACAGACGTACCGCAAGACTGACAGTAATTTATTTTGTAGAATGGCTGAGATGAGATTGGAGGAGAAGTGCTACCATCCAGGTGGCCTTCTGAGTACAAGCACAATGAATCAGCCATCAGCATTTTAAAATCCTTCCTGCAAAATTCTAGAAAAGGGAGGGAAGTTGTCCCTTACCCTGCCTGCCGCTCCCCTGGCTCCACAGGAGCCAAAGAGCAACGTGTCCACGAGACAGACTTCAAGAGCTCTTTGCCTTTCATGAGGGTTATCCTAAATGGGACCTAAAAATACCTTGTTTACAGGCCACAGCTGAAGCAAACAAAATCACCCTTCTTCCCACAGCAAAACCTGTGACACCACATCTAAGCCCAGAGAGATTAAATCAGTGAGCAGCGCCGGTCACCTCCAGGTGGTCTGATCATGATATAAGACCTTCCTTCTGTTGCATTTCATTCTTCTGCCTCGAATAGGTGGGTAAAGTTATTAGGCGCAAGCCATATGCAGGAAGCAATGTCTACATCAAAGTCAGTTCTCATGGCAAGTGACACCTCGAACAGACCTGAGCCAACAGCACCACTCCAGGAACCACAACACCATGCAGATGCTGCTTGTTCTGGTTCAAACAACTAGAACCTCCTTACATTCTTCCCTGCAACAGAAATGCAATTTATTCCTTCCTGGGAATGGTTACAAGAAATGTAAAAGTTTGAATGGGAATCCAGCTCCAGAGCAACCGTTACTACGGAGCAAACGGGTTGAATGAACAGCAGAACACAAACAGCAACGAACAAGAATGAGACAAAATTTACAGAGAAAGAATATGTTGCCTCACTTAAATGAGCAAATCACCATTATTAAATTACCACCTTTTTTAGCCAGCACTGAGCTGATTTAACCTCCACCAATGCTAGTATACCAATGCTAAATGCACTGCTAATGTAAGGAACTGCAAGGAACGCTGGGTTTCTCTGAGCACTTGCATCCAGCTGAGAAATGCTAAAGCAATGTTTTTGCTTAACCCTGGTACTTGGACCCCACTTTTGAGAAGGCACAAAAGCAACTGCTGCTTTCACAAAATCAAGTCTCTGATAAGATGTTGTTCCACACCATTTCCTGAAAGGGAGATAAGGACAGAGCTTGGACAACTTGCATCTTGGGCAATGGTGACTCAGAAAATCCATCTCTGGGTACAAAAAGCACATATTCAGGTAAACTCATCAGTTGATACGGAAAAGTAATTCTAGTAGGGAGATGAAAAGTGTTTTAAAGTTTCATAAAAACAACCAGACAGAACAAAAAGCACTTAAAAAATTGTATTGAATCTAGCTGCATCTTTGCCTTCCTTGATTTAAGGGCTAGACTCCTCCAGTTCAATAGGTCAGACAGTAGCACTTTGGGCTCTGAAAGTAGCATTGCTTCTAGAAGCTGCTGATCATCATCGGCATGGTTGCGCCAAGGACCAGAGGGAAGTGACCCACGCTGGCAGCCACACAGACCTGCAGAGGGGTTAGCTGTGCTGGGACCAATGGTGCGGCATATGTGGTGGCTAGGATGTGCTGGGGACAACCTATGTGTTCCACTCCTCCCAAACAGACAAGCCCTGGGGTTTGTCCACTTTTGCCTACTTACATTGTCTCTTCCCCATGGTGGGACCAGAAGGTCTGGGTGTACAGAGCTCTAGAAATCAGGCTGCAGACTTGGAGACACAGCACCCACCTTCACGCGAGACGTAGCCAAGAAGAAGCCGATCTTGGGCAGCCTGGGGCACCACGAGCTGACAGCAGCATCACTGCACCTGGCTCTGTGGTTGCCCCTTCCTGCCATTAAAAAAACCAGCATTTTCTGCTATTAAAAATATATATTATTTTAAATATGTTAACTAATTTTTAATTTAATTCAATTAATGAAAAATAATTAGTATTTTAATAAAGATATATAAGCTATAAAAAAAAGAAAAAATTTCCTGAAGGTTTAAAAACTTTTTTATCACAAGCTACAAACATTGAGACAAAAATCGCTGAAAAAGTCCAAATCCTTGGTTATCATGGACTAACCCTTTATAAAACGGTTATAAATGGATCCTTACCATCAAGTACAACTTGGTTCAAGGGGAAGGCTGGATTGCATACCTAATTTAGGCTGGAGGAAACAGTCTCTGTGCTGCCCCTCTACTCTCATATTTCACACCACTTTGACAATCTTAAATGCTTTCCACTCACGCTGATACTTCTCCCCTTGGTGTCAGGCTCCATGTAAAAATTTCTGCAAGATTTCAACATGTGCCTTCAAATCATCTCCAGGTTGAAGAAGATCTGAAAAGTGTGCGCTTCCCCACAAAAAAACCCCCACCCCCAAAATATCTGCCATCACTTCTACAGCCAAAGCAAGCTTGGAAACTTTAGGGAACACCTTTGTGTAGCTTGGTAGGATAAAAAAAAAAAATCAAGCAGGATGAACTATACTGAAAATCATCTGCTATCAGCGTGTTCAGTGATAGCTGCTGGGATCTTAGAGCCTGATGTTTTGTAACTCATCTATTCCCAGCGTGCCCAGCCACCCTGCTAGTGGTTTTCTAGCATAAAGGGGCCATTAAAGAGTAATTTCTGCCTTTTGGAGGTGCCAAAACCCATGTTCACAGGGCTGTTGCTTGCGATGGTGAGAGATGCCCCCAGCCCACTGGAAGGATGGTGCACACCAAGCGGGCACATGAGATGCCCGCGGACAGAGCAAGCTGCTGCCGCCCCTGAGCCCTTTCCAGTCGCTCCTGTTTAACCCCCAGGCCCTTCCTCGGAAACACGAGCGCTGCTTCACAAGGGGTGGATTAAATCATTCTGCAAATAAATGAGCACCCGTGTCGCAGGGCTGTGGTTTGTCTCGGAGGCAGCACCCCCAGCCCTCCCGCTGCAGGGCAGGCACGGCTGGCAGCGCAGGCAGCGGGTGCAGTGCCCTGCCCGCCCTGCCAGCACCTCTGGGAGAGAGCGGAGGACAAGCAAGTAACGAGCGAGTAACAAAACCCTGCTGAGAGTTCAAATGCTCCCTCTTTGGCTCTCCTGTAGAGCTGCAAAGAATTTTGCAAGTCTCTCTTTTCAGCAATTCTGACACTAAACTCAAATCCCAGTGGTGTGGCACTGAAAAGAATGCTCTCGTTCAAAATGAGCAACTCATTTTCAGGTAAACAAATGAATTCATTATCGAAAAGTCAGATAAAGGATCTGCAAGTTTCTTTGGTGGGAGAAAACTATGCAATGGTCTTGCTGCCACAAACTGGTATAAAACATGGTTTAAAATTTGCTGTGCATAATTGCACTGCAGACCAGAGGGAAGAATATACACGTGTGTACAGGGAGAAAATATACATGTTCTGGACAAAACTTATTTCCTCCGAGGGAAATTACTGAAGAAAGAAGACAGGAAATATGGCCCTATTAAATCCTCATTACTAACGTCTGCATTCACCTGGCTCACCCATGCATGACTCCATGTGTCAAAGGGTTCGACTTCCAGTACATATACTTTCCCCACCGCTAATTAATTCTCTCCCAATGCTTTTCTTCCCCCAAGTAATTTTCTACATGAAAAAAAAAAAAAAATTAATATTTTGCCCAGCTATACTTAGTTCAGAATAATCCAATCTCAGACATGATGGATGGCTGTCTGATCTGTAATATACTCGCCCCGTATCATATTTTCTATTATTCTGCTTTCTTTCTCTATTTCTGCTGCTTTATTAATTCCTTCTCTTTCTCCCCTGTCTCAGACTGGCTTTTCCCCTTTGGTAATTCTCTGCTCAGTTTCCAGCCTTATTTTTATCACTGGATTTTTCCATGGCTCCTTTTTTTTGGCCCCTTAAAGAAAATAACAAACCTAATAATGCCCCAGCCCCAGTCAGACTTTCAGACTTTGAAAGGTCATTCACCTTTGCTAGCAAGCAGCACACTTTTTGCCCGTTTTCACTTATTTTTTTTTAACAAGCTGACTTTCGAATAAAAATGACGGTGCTTAAATGATACAGCTTCTTTTTCATGGAGATGATCACACTCCTAAGCAGTTCATCTAAAGGCTTTGCAAAGGCAATTCAAGCACATCTTTTTACCTGGGAGAAACAGACTGTTATTTCCCAGAGGCAAACACACTCTGATGTTAATTTAAACAGAGCTCATGAAACTGTGCTCTGCTGTGAATGGCTAAGGATCATTAGGACTTACACCACATAGGCTTCCTAGCTATGGTAATTTTAAATTACCCAAAATATATATGATTTGAGTTGAATATGTATGCCTGCCACCCCCACCTTCAACTGGAAAATTACTTTCTTTGTAATAAATGCCTATTTTGAGCAGAGTGTTTGGAAAAGAAAAGCCCTTCCAAGCCAGGGTGTCCTCTGAAGCAAATGGGAGAAGAAACACATTTTCAAACCACTCCTTTTGTTCCAAAATGTGAAATCTATTTTGTTATTTTTATAGTCACACACTTGCAATTGGCTCCAGCAAGCTTTGAACCAGGCTTGTAATGATTCTGGGAACAGGAGGGAGGGGGCGATGGGAAGTAAATCTGTCCTCTCTGCTGGCAAAGATGGGGATGTAATAAATTCTGGGGAGGAAAAAATAATGTAATAAATAAAATATTAAGAAAAGTGGATGTGAAAAGAGAGGAAGTGACAGCAGGAAAGGAAAAGTGAAGTCAGTTGTAGTAAAAATTAACCATCTGTAAAATAGATGCAGTAAGAAAAGAAGAGGGAGCCACTGAAGTTAGGGAAAATCAGCACAGTCTCTGGTACCAACCTGGTAAAGGGAACAGCCGGTTTAGGAAGCAGTAACTCACCCTTTGCTCCCCCTTGCAAGGTGAGGACCACACCAGAGAAACGGTTTGGGTAAAACCAATAGCCACACCAGCTTTCTGCCCTGATGCTGAGGATGCAGGGTGATGCAGGGCAGCGTGTACCCACAAATCCACCTCACTCCCATGGAAACTGGTAGGCAAAAGCCAGAGGGAGCCCCTGTGACCTGAAAACCCACCTGCAGCCTCACCGAAAGCAGCGTCCTGTCCTGTGGGCCAGAGGAGCACCCAGCTCACCTATAATGTTGCTGGTACAGGATTTTAGCTTCTCTTCCCAGCCTTGACAAGCCCTTAGACAACTTCACACACTTAGTGCCTTCTTTAAACTGGCTTTACGCTTTCTCCCAAGTTAATGAGAAACAATTTCTGAGCTACTCATGTAGAAAAGTGCCCTTCTTCAAAGCCCTTTTCAGGTGCCATGTGCAAACAGTAGCAGATCCAGGTTCCCTCTTTAGATCTCACTTGTCTGCATCCGAGGACTGCTCTTGGGAGCTGTTTCAAAGGCTGAAGTGTCAGCATCAGAAAGAAAAGAGGCGTGTGGGTGTGAAGTTACTAAATGCAAAACTGTCACTCTCCTTTCATTTACAACCCTGAATATGCATGCATGCAAAAATGTAGGGCTTATATTAAAGTTTTTACTCTTGCAGCAAAAAAATATCAAGGAAAAAGAGACAGAAAGATAGGATGAGGCTGCGCAGGTTAGAATTGTCTCTCAAATGATCCTTTTTTTTCATCAATAATGATTTCTGTTAATAAACCCTGCCCTACCTTGAATTAAATTGTCTTTTATCATCTCAGGGAAGGCACCGTCAGCAGACAGACAAGTTTATGCTGGTGACTGGTCAATGACAGTAACAAACAGCAGATAGATTTTTCAGTCTCTTACCCAGATAAAAGCTGTGCGAAGAATAACTGATGCCCAGCCCAGAAGAGCATCAATTTAAAAAGCACCTGAGGGTAAGGATGGGGATATCGCAGTGTCAGGGTGTTTACAGTACAAGAGGCTGCCTGGCCTCTGCCTTGAGGCCCAGCAGCTCCCCAGGGTGGGAAAGGGTATCCAAACAGTTGCACAGTGACAACCAGGAGAGCTGCGCTCACTGATCCATGGAACTCATGCACATAGCGGGAGTCCTGTGCTACAGGAGCAACGACACACACAGGTGTCTTGGACACTCAGCGCCTGCACGAGCCTTTCATAATGCAAAATTTTTGGGAATATGCATTGCTTCTCTTCAGGCAAATACATTCCTTATCCTAGCTTGCACTAGCCAAGGAGGATGAAAACTTACCCCATCTGACAGGAAACCTGAATTCTGCACCTTGGTCGCCCCCAGACTGTGTTTCAACATGAACTCTGCTGCCTGGTGGTGGCTTGGACACGTCACCTGGTCAGGGGGGTGCCTGCCCACCAGCTCCGCAGGACATTTGCTAGTGACCCCAGGACAGCTCAGATGCCCTGCACCACCACCACGTTGCTGTGATGCTCTGTGATAGCTGAGGCTCACTGGGCTGCTAAAACTTATGTGCTTAGATCTAAATGGAAAAAAGCAGTGGGGCAGAGGTAAAACATCAAGGACTGAAGGTGGAATATGTCTTTAACGGACACCCCCAACATTTAAATGGAACCTGCTAGTTCGATAGTTGTATTTACTTAACCTCCAGATGCTCTGCTGAGCATCTAATCTTGCAGGCATTTTCCAAATGAGGCAGGTGTTGAGTATACCAGCAAGGATGCTGGAGAGGGCAGATGAAGATACCAAATTTCAGTTGGAGGATTTTTAGAGCAGACACGTGCCCCCTGGCACCCAAAGCCAGCGCTAAACAAATTATGTTGTGTACCTTGATGAATTACATGAGTGCACTTGGGCTATCAAAGAACACTTGCTACAACCAACAGACTAATGGCATCGTCCAAATCCCTGAAAGACAAAATATATATGGGGTAAATTGTTCCATTTTTTTATTCTGCAACATATTGCATTATGAAAGGATTTCTCAGATGAGATTTTTCAGTATAATGCAATAAGCTACATGTGGGGGATGAAAATTAACGAGAATGTCTTTCCTTTTACAAAGAACTGTGGTACATTGATTGATCTGCTGGGTTTAAAGGAAAAGCTAAGCATTTCAAATACATGCACATGCAGAAATACATGCTTCCCCAGTTTTGAATCCTGGAAACAGAAATGCTACAGGTCAATGCTGTCCTATCGACTCTGCTTATAGGATCACGGACACAGCTAGGAAGATAAAGCACACAAATTGACTCAGGAATGCTTTTATGATAAAAATCCTCACCTGTCTTACAACAAATCTTTGCTTATGACTGGGATTTAGCCTTTGCTGTAATGGTGAATATTACTAACATGTTCCTATAGTCTTTGATTACAGACATTGCCCTTACCCTGATTTTTTGCCACCTTTATCCATCACAAGCAATACAGGTAAGTAGAGCCCTGGCCTGCCACACAGCCAAAGGAGTGAACAACTTCCAAATATATCAGCTTGCTGGATGCAGATTGCTTATTAAATACTGTTGGACAGTAGGTAACATAGCCAACAACATCGATCTACTGCATTCCTGGCCTCTGGACAAAGTCAGTATTTCAAGACTCCTCTGACTCTGCCATTCTTCCCATGAGAAACTGCAACCCTGTGGCTGCACTACAGACGCTGCTCTTGGTTATATCCTCAGTGGCATCCGGAACACCGGGGATAACCAGCAGCCCTAACAACTACAGGGATGTAGTTCCTTAGGATGCCTTCAAAACTGGCACTTTCACAAGCAGTCACATGAATGGACTCTCATTTCCCAGGGGCTGGGTTAAGCAGTTGGATTCTCTAGTGTCTAGCAAAGCATAAGTGTTGGTGGCTCCCAGCCCTAGGGCATTCCTGCTTCCCCAGTGGCCTCCCCTCAGTTTGATAAAAGTTGAGCTAGGCTGCAGTGTTTCTTTCCTTACGGCCACGAGCATGTCAGCTGCCTTTTTTCAGGAAAATTGCAGGAATGTAATATCTCTGAAAACTGTGCTCAGTCTCCTATATTTTGTCAGAACCCATTAATAGATTTTAACATTATTAGGAGCAGAGTCAGGATATCAACAAATGACCAAGCAGGCACACAAACACAGTATGTACTTAAGGAAACAAGGCTACATTGTTCTGATGTACTTCTGATAAATTTTGTAAAGAAATAAATAACATTTTCCCAAACACCTTATTTGCTTTTCAACAGTCTGATGTTATGTTGCAGTAGCTGTATTAACTTTCAGGGAAAAATAAAGCAAATAAAAGATGAAAAGAGGATGTGAAATTTTTTAACTGACTGTTATCTGTGCTTAAATAAAACCCCAGCTTTTGAGTCACCATGGTTTCTAAATCATCTACCATTTCTTTCTACACCAATCATTAAATACATGCACTCTCCAAGGCCTTACAAAATACACTTCAGTGTTGTGCTGCAGTAAAAAAATCATAATATATCACCTGTTTGTAACAGGATTCATTACAATTGAAATGTTGTACTCTCCAGATAGTGTCTCAAAGATTTTTCTTACGAAGCATTTCATAGGAAAATTGCCTTATTTAAGAGAAGGAAAGTACACGAACAGGTGAATCTATAGTTACATCCTGCCAGATGTCCTCGAGGTCCTATCACCAACCCCACTGACGAAACAGAAGCAATGATTTCTGAAATGTAAATATCCAGTGCTTGCTGCCAGTCAAAGCTTCCTGGAATTATTATACATAATTTGGAGGCAGTCAGTTGAAGTTATAGAGAAGCTTTAATGACCAAACCAAGCAAGCACAATTCTAATAAGGTACAAAAATACCTGTAAGTTTTCAGCTAACACCCATTCCCTCTGCACTGACAGTGTGCAGCACTGGATGTGGGTCTCCAATCCTCCCTCATCCCTATATACCTGATCCCAGCCAGTCGTCTTGACTGTGCCAGGTACACAGACGCGAGCAGAGGGCTGGTCTCAGATCCTTAATTTGCTTTCATCCACTGTAACACACATAGGCAGGGAGAAAAAAATCACTGCAGAATTGCCAAGATCTTGGGAAAGGTTTCTTGCTCACCACACAGTGATAACAGCTTTACTGTGCATCAATTACTGGGCCCTGAAAAGGCATTTTCTTTTTTTTCCAGGTTTAGATAACTGTACTTTGAACTGTCCACACGTTTGCATGTCAAGGTGTCTGCTAAGTGGGTTACCAGGAGCCCAGTAAGGACAAAAGGATCATAATATCATGCAGGGAAAGGTCAGTTTGAAGAGTAATAGGATTTTTGAGTGGTTGTTTCCCTATCCTGTGTGACGTGCTCAAGGAGACTCGTACAAAGAAAAGAAGATCAAGGGACAGAGGAAAAGAGGTGGAGGAGCCTCATCTCCTTCCAAAAGCTTACAAACACAGTCCTGCAAATTAAAACACCAGCATCAAAACCTGACCTTGCTGGAGTTAGCCATGGCTTTGACACTGATGGGCCATATGCTTGGCCAAGCACTAGCATGTGTAGTGCAATCTCAGTGATTCATGCTCAGAGATGTAAAAAGCAGGAGACATGAAAGTATTACTACTGCTCTTATCCCTTCCCCAGGATGCAACCAAACTGAACAGGAAGAGTTCAGCTATTTTTGACCAGGTTCTCTCTCTCTCCTACAAGACCTATGTGGCCTTAAGTGCATGAGAACAGAGCTGGCCCATGGACATTTGGGGCTTGCTTTGGCTCAGCACAAGGAAAATTGCCTAGCTGCAGCATCTAGCTCCCAATTTAATCTCAGATCATTCCCCACCTCCTTTTTCAGTAATGCCTGAGCTGTTGAGATTTCAGATTTTGATGCAAGCCAATTTCTGAGCTGTTTTGCACGTTATGCATAATGTAAACCTGTATACAGCCACTTCATCAGTTTGCAAAACAGGCTAAAGATGCTGAGGTTTCCTGTGTTGAGAGCCTCTGTGAGACAAGGTCAGGCCACCAGGCTCAGTGTGAAACTGTCACCACTATGTGTGGCCGTGCATTTTGGCTATATCCAACCTCACCCTCCTCTGCAGCAATGTGTCTCTAGGAACAGGCATGAATTAGAGCAGCCTGGCTCACACCTATACCATGTAGCCACAGCCTCCTCGGCATCAGCCGATGCCGCATCCCCTGCAGCTTGCCACTCGAACTCTGGGCTCCAGGAGGAGGCTCTGTGAGAGCGGCCAAACGCTTCACAAGGGACAGTTCATTCATGCTGGACAGCAGGTATGCAACATCTGAATTGATGGTGGATATCAATCGCATTGAGAAATGAAATGAGCTCTTTTGAGCTGAACTGCCACTTGGTACAGTGCTCTTTGTATTGTGCTGGCTGTAATATACGGTGTCACACAATACCATGTACTGATAAAATACTCTGTAAGTGACAGAGTGACATGAATAGTGATAAATGCTGACGTGACTTAGAGGAGAAAGCAAGGTGTGCAAAATAAATGCTTGGAGAGGTGGATAGCAGGACTGCTTGAAATGTGCCATTCCACATGCTCCCTTTGATGGTTCCAGTTTGCTATTTGCACATCCCAGTGCCAGCCTTCCTGCATCAGCAGCGTGCTCTGCAGCAGTCACCAAGGACACTGCCCTCGTCAGGGGGCCTTCCCAGAGCTGCTGGTATTAGAAAAGGGCTTCAATGACTGCTGAGTGTCTGACCATCACTATTTCAACTGCTACCCCCTATCGTTTATTACTTGATCATAAAAACAAACCATTGGTGGGACTTGGCAGGCAAGGTTATAGCCTTGGAATGAGGTTGACGGATTCTGGATGCGGGCATGAATGATCTTTGTGACTGTAAATCACAAAAACCTTGGGTTTTCTAAGCAGAAATACAATTCCTTACTCTCAATATCCCAAGATGATCATAAGACCAGCTTTCTTGTAAGAATATCTGCTGAACAGGCATAGTAGCTTCTCATACATGATGGACTGGAAGAAGCTTTCAAGGAGGTACGGGTCTTATCAGGTGACTGCTGGCCTGCATGCACGTAACTTTTCAAGCAGAATGCTCCACTGCTAAGTAGCCACAGCAAAGCATTATTCACACCCAGTCTTTCAGAGATGATGCAATTAGCCTTAGGGGCATGATTGCCGCCTTCTAAATCTTATACTCCAATGGGAGCAACGGACAAGTATCTCCACACCAGTAGAAACTCTTGAGGAAGGGTTGAATGAGTCAGTAAGAACAAATAAATCATGAACTGAAATCAAATTCATGCTATGAAGTTAAAACACAGAGCTAGCTTTGTGGTGATTTCTATTTGAAAAAGGAAAAGAAAAAAGCAAGTAAGCTGTCTTAAATCCAGATTGAGCTTGAGCCAAAAGTTTTACATTTGGCAAGACTGGGACTAGGAGAAAAGCCCTGAGTTCTGGCACATATCTGTTTCTAGTGTTTGTTTGCTGGAAGCTTCCCTGCCCTCCGCTCCAAGTCTCAGCTGAAATTTTATTCCAGGTTGCAGTATATAACTACATAGAGCTCCACAACCCTGCTTAAAGGTTTGGGGGTTGTCCACCCGTATTTTTCCTCTCTATATGGATATATATCCATGTCTTCTGTACAACAGATATGTTCCTTATTATTATATTAAGAAGCTAAATGATTGTAGCATCAGGTTGGTAGTGATGCAAAAATATTATTTCAGAAGACTGTTTCCAAGGAAATAAAATTTTATGAGGCTTTCAGGACCTCATAAACTTCACAAGATTAGAGAGAAATGAAATTTTCTGTAGCTTGTGAACCCACTTTTCAGGAAGGTAGAAGGACAAGTTATTTATCCATTTTTTAAGTAATCCATATAAAGTCACCAAACTTTCTACTTAGAAGAGTAATCTGGGCTGTTTACATATCCCCTGTATTTATTGCTGTCCTACAGAAATGGAAACTTCTACTTCCAGCTTGAAGTACTTTGATTTCATTTTAAGAACTACATGACATGTAAAATCTCACAAGACTCTCTACCAAAAGAACTTCAAAAATGCCAAAAAAGCAGTCAAAGGACCCAACTCTTCTCTTCATCATGCATGTGACCTTGCTGCAGCTGACACAGCGATGCGGGTATGTGGAAGCCACAACCTGAGTGGGTGCAAAGCACAAGAAGCTCAATTCTAGGCTACTCAACATTTTGAGAAAGAGTAGAGATGTTCAGATTTGGCCTTATTGTAGCAGTCTCCAGAGAGATCAGTCTAATGACAACTTAATTTTACCAACATTACTTGACTCAGTAAAAAAATACAGATTGAATAATTGCTATATCAAAAAGTAAAGGCCATAACTATCACAATTACCCACATTAACTCCAATTGTTTTGTAAGAGAAGCAACCGCTGTTTAGAAGACTGTCAGAGCCAGAGGGAAACAAAACAGCTCAACAACAGAAAGCCTGGTATTAAATGAGAAGGGAAAAAAAATCACTTGTCTTTTTTACTGTCATTCCTGTGATAATAAAATGAAGGGCTGCAAGTGTGGAGGGTTTGCCATCAGGCAGCAAATGAAGCTTCATCAGATGATGCACAGCCAAGCCAGGGTGACTGTACTCATCTTCTCAGTTAACAGCACGAAAGGAGGTTGGTTTCCTCAGTACAGACATTCCCAAGCCACTTGCAGATCAAGACTGCCTCCTTCTCACCTGAAAATTTCAACGTCTCCAGGGATTCACCATAGGGAAATTACTGTATGGCCTCCAAACGTAGCACTGCCTGGGCTCTGTGATAGAGATGGTGCAGAAACCTGCTTTTTGGGCTATCAATGATGTTCAAGAAGATATATTGTCAGTGCAATGGCTATTGGCTGATGAGCAGGGAATACCCTCTCCCTGCCACTGCTGCTGGACGTGATTTTGTGAAGAAAAATATTTTTTATAGTTTAGTTCTAAGAGCTACAAGTTATTTATAATAAATTCTTGCCATTCTGGTATTGTTCCTACAAGCATAATTAAAGGAAATATAAACTGTTAGTGCAATGCTTAGAGAGTACAGGTGGTTTTTGGCATCTCGCTGATTAGAAATGCAAATTTGGGAAACAATTAACTAATGTGGTAGAAATCAACAACTTGCATGAAGCTCTTTCAGGTCTTTTCTATCACAGCTGCAGTAATTTCCCCAAGCAAAAGCCTAAGGAAGACTGTACTGAACTCTACTACCCGTGGAGCAAGCTCCCAGTCTCTCCGTCTGGAATACACATTAAATCTTTGTTTCACACAGAGGCAGCTAAAGCATAAATTAAAGTCAAGATTTTCAAAAATAGGTGAGTGAAGTTGGCTCCAGTTTCATGACGCCCAGTGGTGGTAACACTAACTCAGTCATCCTTGCTCATCCGTGACACCAGGCATGCACTGCCTTTCCCAGAAAGGTGTCAGAAGAAAGCACGCGGGACTAACTGGTGACCCTTATCCCAGCACTCCTGGTGCCCTGGTAGCACTGCTGGAAAAGCCTGCTGCCAACAGCCCCCCGCAACCAGAGAACAAGACAGTTTCATATGGGTCTGCCACAAAATTTTAAGTCCTAAAAACAAATGTCCAAAAGTATAAGGCATTTGAAGACAGAGGTTATTGGTGAACAACACAACACCCGGTTCTCCACTTGCTGAACTATTTCGTAGGAAAGTCCAGTTACTGCACAGCTCAAAATGAAGCCCTGGGCACCCAGTTCCAGAGAAGGCTCCAAGCCAAGGGCTCAAGTCTTGTCCGTGATACCGAACAAACCCTCTGGGCACCCTGGGCTGATGTCTGCTGCTCTGCCTATTCCTGATGACCACTCCAGGCCTTCGGACCTCTCTCCAAACAAGCAGGGACTTATTTTAGTCATTAAGTTTCACTGGCCTCCTAGATGCTCTGTCCATTTTTCAATCACACAGCAATTTCATATTGCAAATCAATGGCTGTCTTGTACAGATCCTGATCATCTTACTCAGGTAAATTAATTCTTCCTCTGGCAGGCAGTCAATGAAACTACTTGCTTGAGTAAGGATTACTTACATGAGAAAGGGTTTGCAATATCAAGCCCATTAAACTCTTAGTTCATAGGTGAAGGGAACAGATCCGCACTTTGAACTGCATCTATTCCACTTATTAGAATTTCTTTGGCTTTTTGTTCTGTTTCAGATCATTCACTTATTTACTTCGAGCTTATTGTGCCTTCTGTCAGTGTCAATATGGCTCAGCTGGCAGCAGATGCTCCTCTAGATCTGAGCACACTGGTGTGAAATAACGAGAATGGAATGAAAATTGATGTGAACTGTTGTCTAAAACCTGAACTGAAACCTTCATATTTACGAAACTCTGCTTCTAGTTTGTGTACCAGCTCCACGAGATATCCTCATTTTAAAAATACAGTAGGTCTTCCAGTTTACTGCAAGTACTGTCAGGGTGAGTACAGCCCACTCTTTTCAGTTTGCTAGGTCCAATTTGTTAAAACATTAGGTTCTGGAGTTGTCATTCAAGGAAACATGCCCTCACAAGTCCTTTGAGGTTTGCCCATTTCCAGTCAGCTCAAATGCAAGGTCCCACCAACACTCAGTTTCAAGAGGAACACTGCTATCTCATAACAGGATTTTTTTAACATCTGAAAAGGCTCTGGGGATGAGGATGGAGGGTCTAAATTGACTCCCTCATTAATGTGCCTCCAAAGTCATCAGAGTAAGGAAAGGGGAAGACTGTTTTATAAAGCAGACAGCCTCTTGTGCTGTGCTTCTGAAACCAGCTCACTGATTTTCAGATATCTCCCGAGGCTTTAAATAAACAGAACTGTACTTCACCAATTATCATGCCTGTTTTGCTTAGCTCCCCAGTGGATTTAGTTTTAGAAGAACTGTACCGCTCAATATTCAGTGCTGTTTGGGTAAAATTACAAAAATGAAAAACAATGTGATAGCACCTGTAGCATCCCCAGAATGTAAAATATGAAAGGTCTTATCTGTTCAATTATTTAAACGATTAAGCTGCTGGTAAAAGCTATTATATTGGCATTATATCCAAAGACTCCCTAATTCATTCTATATTTCGGATTCCTTTGTTAATCCTAGATTCCCTAACGAAAGCAATTCAGTATGGAAATGCAAGTTTCTGGATAAAATTTTTATTCAACCGACTTCTTTCCCAGATCGTTTTTAGATTTTCCCATCCAGGAATTCAGCAAGCTTACCTCCAAGAACCAACTTATCTATGGAAAAGTTAGCTCCTGAAACCAAGCCTTCAAGGGCATCATCTAATGATGACAACTTTTCTGTTTCTTTTGCCCCTGCCTAGCTTCTGTACCACACATCGTGTTTATCCTGCTTTCTAGGACTCAGACAAGTGTCTCTGGTTTCAGTACTGAGAAGTCATGCCAAGAGAATGGCTTTCAGGCTCTCTGTGACTAAAGTAACAGTTTCCTTTGGAAACCCCCTTCAGTTGTGCTGCAGTTCCCAAAAGCAACCATAGAACTCAGAATCTTGGGGATAATGACTCCTTTTTCCTTCCCACCGATTCCCCATTGGTTTTGCTTAGTAGACTTTTCAAAAGATGCCTTTTGACTGACAACACCGCAAATGCAATGTGAACTTTTACAGTCAAGCTGGATTCTGTTTTTGCACCTCATCACTTGCAATAAAAGTTCTGCCAAGAAAAGGATGCTTTCAGTGGGTTTGCAAGGATGTAAACGGCCAGAAAGCAGTAAACATTTCTCTTGAGGCTGCCAAGTAGGAACAGAACTGAATTCACTTCCTCTTAGCACTGTTGTAACTGCAGGGCTACATGAAGATAAAGACATGAAAACCTGTCTAATAAAGTCACTCCGAATACCCCCACACGACAGATCTGTTGATGATGCCAGTCTGGATTGATGGATAGTCATTTTGGGGAACTGAACTGCCCTTTACTTACTTTTAGCACAGGACCTGCCAAATATTGTTTGTCCTAGCAGTGCTGCAACAGCCAAAGCTCCGGGTCCTGCCCTGCAGCAACAGGCACACACAAGAACAGGCGTAGGAACACGCGTACGCAGGAACAGGCACGCTTCCATCTCCTCATTCAGCTTTTCCTGCAGCTCATTCTCACTCCAGTCCCTTACTCTCACCACAACCACATTTTTCCTGCATATCCTTAACCAGGGTTAACTAACATTTTTGGGTATTTCTCATCAGAGCAGCAACGGCCTCCTGAAAACTAACCCATAAAGACACCGTCAACAGGACGCAGCAACAGGGCTGACTGGTGAGGGCACATCTTTCTCAAGCTGTAGGCTAACTGCAGATGGCTGTGGGAGAGTATAAGAAACAGGGAATTTTATCCTAATATTTTCCCAGCACACTTCCCCAGCCTCTGGTGAACAAAGGACATTTCTCAGCCAAGCACGACATCATCGTATTTTGCAGCATTTTTCTTTCAAGAATTTACCTAAATGATATTTGAACCCACAAAAATGACGGCAGCCTCGGCATCCCACTGCAATGAGTTCCCCAGCTGAATGATATGCCGAGTGGAAGATACTTTCTGCAGATTTAATAAATGTGATGATGATCCTTGTGCTTCAGCGCCATCCTGGGTTAGTTTCTACTCCAGTCCTGAGTTTGTTTTCCAGTACCAACCCATTCCTGTTGGTCCGGGGAGTCCTTGGAGACTGTCCTTGATTGCTCCAGCATCCTTGTTCAGATGTTCATCTTCACATGGGCATTTACAGCTAGCAGCAGGCTGCGAGCGCCGTCGGGGTGAGCCATCTTGTCGGCAGGTTACAGAGCGAGTGTAACAAGGCAGAAGCGCTGCTGAGTCACTGTGACAAGAGCTGCTCATTAGCTCAACCTGCAGCACGAGAGGGAGGGGAAGCCCTTCTGGGCAGAAGTAGGGAAGGCAGACAGCTTTCTAGAAGGAAAGGCAAGCGTAGGAAAGAAACTGAGGTTTCACAATGGTATTTTCTTTAATTAAGCCACATTCTAAAAAAACAGCCTAAGTTTGCAAAGTTATCTTGCTTCTTATCTGGAAGATGCTTCATACATATCAGGAAAAAAAAAAAGCAACAACTCAAAAATCCACACAAATACTAGTATACATATTTTCCCAGCAAACTGCACAAGAGCTCAGCCCTACAGGGAGTAGGCACACACATCACCCCACAGGTACCTACGCCATGGGTCACAACGTGTAGCACCCACACCAAATTTCTCATTGGCTCTGCTGAATCATAGCAATGTAATCCGTTGTTTGGTGATCCGAATATACAATTGCAACTGAGCATGCTGAAAACCTGGCAATGCTCTTATTCTTGCACTTTGCAACTCACACCGTCTGCTCAAGTAAGTCCTTATCTGCTTACAACTCTCGCCTGCCAAACATGCTTTGCAACGTGACGGTGAAGAGTTGTGAGTAGCCTGGAAGTCCTGGAACTCAGTATTCCTTGTTTGCTGGCGCGGGGCCGAAATGCGATGGTGGAAGCAAGCGGTGTGTGATCCAGGTGCCAAACTATCAAACTCAGGTCCAGCTCCAAATTCTGCCAAGGGGTTTTTTTTGGCACCGTGCTGGTTTTGTGTCACTGTGACCCCAGTGAGCAGTGCAATGCACTGAAAAACTGGGCCTTGTGAGCTACACTGCCATTTCAGCCACATTTCTGAGCTTGCTGAGTCCTAGATTTCTGCTCTGAGCAACATTCAAAGCCTGAGTTTATAAAGCCTTTCTGTCTTTTCAACCAAGGACTTTGGCATTGATTAGCAAATGGCTAACAAAGAGAGTGGATGCACTTTTAGTCTTTTATCTACTTCACATGTATATTATTTCTCTCATAGGACATGAAATTGTTCTTGCACAAACAGCAATTTCACTGCTGATTTTTAACAGCCGCTCTGGTAGGAAACTATTGCACACGCATCTAACGGCGGGTCTGGCAGGATCTGCCCAGTGCACAGACCTGAAGCATCGCTTTCTCATGCTTCGGCTCCTCTTATGAAGCTTCATCTTAGAAGGTGCTGACTACCCTCAGCTCCCACCACCTGCAGTGAGGGATGGATGCACAGCGGCACCTCCGTGGATTTCAGATGCCTGGGGGAAGACTTGTAGAGAAAAGCTGCATAATAGCTCCAACACTTTCAGCTTGCTGAATCTCCTAATAATTCTCCCGTGGGAGGGCGATGCCCTCCCCACTTCTCTGCTGGAGACAGCAGGCAGTCTGTCTCCCGAAATCTGGAACCACACTGATCCCAGCAGAGACAAGCACCTGAACGAAACAGCATCCATCTCTCTGCTCCACCACTCAGCAGCAGCACATACTGCTGAGATCGACCGGCACATACCTCATCAAGAAAGACCTGCGGCAGGAAACCACCCCGCTTCCCCAGGGATCTGACCCCCAGCAGTGTCCCACAGGACAGCGCGGGGCCAGACAGGCACGGCAAGCCACGGGCTGCTGGTCCCTTCAGCAAGCAGGAGGCAAGTCTGCGAGCAGCAGGCGCTGCAGCTACACTGCTAGGCACAGTCCAGCTCACAACCAACCCCAAAAACTCACCGTCAGATTCCCTGGTAACAGGCTGAGCCTGTGAGCACAGCCTAAGCCAGGGAGTGCCTGTCTGGGCAGCGCTATCAGGAGCCTGTGATGCTGCACGGAGACCCACCAAGCTTCTCCCATGCCAGGCACCGGCCAGCATCCACCTCCGTGCTGCAACACTGCTGTAAGGCTGAACCAAGTACAGTTTGCACCTGCTGAGCGTAGCTGCTGGCATAATTTCAAGCAGTGTCTGTGGCTCAAGGTGTCAGAAAACATTTATCAGTTTGGACTGGTCCTACAATGCCTAGGAACTTCCTTAGCGTCTGCTCCTGTCCCAGCGCTGATCCCATGCCTCGCCTGCCTGCTCTCCCATCTCTGCTGTGGGGCAGCGGGAGCAGTTGGGGCTGTCAGCACAACACCAGGTCGTGGGGGGCCAGAGCAGCCCTCCTCACTGTGAAGATGTTTCGTGTTACCCAGCATAGAGCAAGGTGTTGCGATGAAAAGAAAAATGTGCTGCAGCTGTATCTAAGATCCTATCGTGAAGAGAATGAACTATATTGAGGTATGGTCTGTACTTGAGCATTCATGGTAAAAAATGATTTATACTGACGTGCAAATTTAACTAGATGAATATTTTGATTATTTCCTCTGTCTCTTGGTTTGTGCTATTTCCCTGAGGTGGAAGAATGCTCTTTGCCAGTAATTCATTATAAATGCCCCAGCCATTCCCATTAACTACAGCAGGTCTCCACTGCACTGCTCAGTATTAAAATATGCACAAACTTCTCTTCTCTCCAGCTCACCAAAACCAATTTTTGAATCACTCTGAGAATTTAATCACATTTCAGTTCTCTTGGCTATAATCAATGTGCACACTTCATACAATATTTACTTTCTGTGCAGGTACCAAATTTATATATGACAATCTATTTTACATACAGAGGACAATGTTAGCTGAATGCTCTCTTAGGGTAAATCATATGTAAAATTCTGCACAGGGTATTGTATCAAAGTGCTCCTTAAACCTATGCTAACTCTGTACTGAGCGCATCAGACAAGAAATGGCAAAATTAAGCCACATACAGCAGCTCTATTAACTCAAAAATATTTGACATCCTAGAATAGCTAACAAAGCAAGCATAAACAACTCTGCCATGTAGCATACTTCTTAATATCCATCCTACAAAAGGCTGAATGCCCTGAATTTCCAATAAATGAGTCAAAAGGCTGCAGGACAGGGAGAGACAGACTGGGTCCTACGACACATGGCCAGGGCAAAGGACTGCTCTTAGACAAGGGCGCTATCCAACCTGGGAGCAGTTGTAAGCTTACTCGCATGTGACACTACTAAATCAAAGGCTTTGGCAAATCACAGGAACCCAGAACAAGACAAGATGGAAAACAAACACTCTTTACACGCTGAGTTGGATGGCTCCTGAGTCCAGCCAGAAGGATGCAATGAGCGGCACACATTTAATTTTACTGTTTCTGACAACATACCCAGGCTAAACAAGCACACAGTTACACGGGCTGAAACGTTCTGTAGGAGAAATATGCATTTCACTGACAATCATTAAATGATCTTAAAAACTCTGACATGATGGTTCACAGAAAACACACAGCTAGATGTTCTCAGACTTTTTTTTTTTTAATAATTTGCTGTACTTTGGGTTATGTTTCAACCTATGCAGAATTCAAACAGTACACCCAATTCTCTTCACCTACATACATGCCTTCCCTTTAATGAACTTCACTCAGCTGCTGCTCTGTATCACTGTGAGCCGCCTCTGTCACATCACAATCACTTTAATGAGAAAGCAATAGCTCTAGGACTACGTGTCTGACAAACAGCACCTTAAAATACTTTTCACTCTTTTGTTCAAGACAACAAAAGAACACAAGAAACGCACAGGGTATGAAACCTGAAAAAACTCAAGTGTAGCATATGTGGTGGTCACCTGAAAGATGCAGTCATTCATAGAAAGAAAAATAAGATAAAATAAAAGCCATCATAAAAGACAAAAGGGCATGATTCATTATGTGGTTACATAAGACAGCAGTGCCATGACACTGTTCAAGTCATCTTGCAGCAGCATGACACGGGTGTAAGAAGGGATGAATCAAACCCTGTGTTTTCATTTTAAATGGGTGCCCAAGCAACAAACAGAGGAAGAGCAACAGCTTCAAATAGCTCCTGACAAGGTCCCTTCATATAAAATTGTGAGGGTGGGTTCAGCTTGGGAGATGCAGTCACACAACTCCCATCGACCTTGGTAGGAAACTGGCTACAGAAAAAACCCCCACATTTCAATGTGTTGTTCTTGTGTGATATGAAGAGGCATTTTGCAGCTGGTGTGGAGAGCAGGCACACACTGCTCAGAGCTGGGTGAGCAGTGGCAGCATGGCAGGCTGCGGGGGGGACCAAGGTCACTTCCCTTCCCTGCAGTCCAGGACTTTTAATGTGCTTCTATAACAAATGTAGATAATTATATATTTATTTTAACAATTTTTTTTTTTTTTTTTTTTTTTTTTGCGTAGCTGAGTTGCTTCCTTGTCCCCGAGGAGCTTTTATCATTACATTAAAGATCTTATTTTTGCTCTAACTGACAGACACCGCAAACTATCTATAAACTCTGGCAGCCAGCCTCAGATATCTTTCTCTGCAGATTTATTATACATCACTGATCCCCTCATGGAGCAAATTCACTTCATTCTTGAGTACAGTCACTGGATCAGAAGCAAACCACACTGCAGACTACCTCTAGGGTCAGATACCTGAATCCCCATCCTGGCAGACTGCTAGGGAGGAAGAGGCAAGGCCAGCGCCAGAGCTCAACAAATTAGCAAACTGGATCCGCAGATACTCTCCATCTGCCAAAAACTGCAATAGGTTGTGGCTAGGACATATTTTCTACATATACAGGACACTCAGAATCAACTAAGTCAATTTTGTTGCTTCACAGCCCACACCTAACAAATATACCATCAGGAACAAAGCAAGAATTCACCACAGTCACTAAAACGAAAAGCAACTGTGATTTAATACTGAAATTTAGTGCACGATACACAGAAACGGGACACATGTTGTGTTACCCCTAATGTGCTTTTCTATGCGGGTGTGGGAACGCACTCAGCTGAGCCTCCATTTATTCCCCCGTAAGCCAGATGTCTTATTTACCTATTTACCAGTGGGGTAATTGCCACGGACTTAATGGCTTCTTTATCAGGCGCAGGGTTTTGGAAGTGTTTCAGGCTAAAAGCAGGCTAAAAGGCGCCATCAGGTGCGAGGCACAGACAGTAGTACGGGGTGAGGAACAAGGATGGCATGTTAGTAGGGTGTTTTTCAAACCATTTACCAAATGAATCTATAACCTTCAGCAATGCAATCTGAAGGGAACTGCTCTGCACAGACACGAGCCTGACTGAAGCACTAGAGTCACAATAAAACCGAAAGCAGGTGATCACTACATAGACCCCAATATTCTCTCTCCCTACTGCATTGCATCATCAATGCTAATTTCATTTCTCTCTGGAAATGGTGCAACTATCTGTTATAGTTATCTACAATTCAAATACATTTCTATTTTTCCCTTTATTCTTGCTTCAGGAATTTGACAGTATTTTGTGGGGCTTTTGCTCCTGGTCAATCCCATGTTGCCATCAGTCTGCTCCTGACAAAAGCCCATTCAGGAACACATCCCTGTAAGGGCTTGGAAGCCCTCAGGATGTGTAGATGGATGTCAGTTACTTGAGCTGATCTGTTCCCTGGACTCCCTGTTGGCATCCCTTGAACAGGTGAGTGTTCAGCTCACATATATCAGCTGAGTTCTGTTGGGACTCATTTCCATCAACAAAGAATCCAGCCCAAAATATAGAGCTGATTTCCCTGTCAGACTGTAGCCCTTGCTGAAAGGACCATGATCAGCAAAAGAAGTGCTAGAAACACTCAAAAAAATGGTGCTGGAGCTGCAATTCTGGCAATGTTTTTGCATAGCAGGTGAAGTAGGGGCAGATGCTCCTCACCTGCCCCCTCCATTCCCTGGGTGTGCTGACAGAGACGTGAGCTGGGTTTTGCCCACCAAGCAGTTTCTGGTAATTATTGTAAAGGATAAAACAACCGAACCAGAAGACACCAAGTGATAAACCCATGATTACTGAGAACTTGGGTGGGAATTCTCTTTATAAAAGTAGATCAACATTAAATTCACACTCATCTTTGTGACTAGTATTTAAGAATATGAATTTGGAGCACAACAACATGACAAGTCTGTTTAAGGCCTTGCCAAGACCATCAGGTTCAAGATGAATAAAAGAATAAATGTAAGAAAATATAGCTAATTAATAGAGAAACAAAAATGGCCCTTGTTACTAAGGGGAGAATAGAGGGATGACGGTTGGACTTGATGATCTCAAGGCTCTTCTCCAACCTATGATTCTGCGATTTTGCAATGGCAATAACTATTAAGTTCACAGATACTAAAGAATTCAAGGAAGACCACATGAAGAACTATCCTTAATCAAAGCAAATACTAAAAACTACAACCAGAGTGAATCTCTGAGCTCTGCCTAAGATGCCTAGATACCCACCAAAGTAGAAGCTGGACTTGATCTAAACAAGGGTCATATTCTTCCCCTCCTCCTCACATCAAGGGATACTAGAAGTGATACTTCATTCTCTAAGCGGTCCCTGTGACTCCAGGGTTATGTCTCGCAATGAGAAGTTACTGCTCGGTTGCAGGTTAACAGTGGCAGAACCTGTCCCCACCCCATTTTCCGCATCTTTCCAAAACACATCTGATTCTTCCAGAACATGTGCAACAAAAGAACCAACCTACTCAAACCAAGCCTGTTCACTGCACATGGTGATGGAATTTCACTTTAGGTACAAACCTTTCTATCCCACCCAAAGACATGACCCGAGGTAACGCTCCCTGAGGCGGAATGGAGCCCACAGAAGCCGGCGAGTGGGCAGCCAGACAGGAGAGCAGCTGAGGATGCTAATGTAAATGAAAACGCACGGTGCAGTCAAAGGTACATTTGCAGTGCAAATGTAAATGATGCTGTGCAGTCACAGGACGGTGACTACATGGGATTAAGGGGACTTTGCACGATCTGGCTGTGTGGCTACAGCCCTGCAAACAGATCTGTGGATTAACCACACTAAGCAAATAGCCAGAGTAAAAAGAAAAGCAGAGTTTGATGCCGTTCACTGAGATTTTACTTTGTCCTGCAGCATAACCACTTCTAATTTGCTTTTGCTCTGGCAGATACAAGAGGGAAAATATGCAAAGCTGCCCCTCGTCGCAGCTGTCAGGATTGCAAAACAAATGAGAGATTTGAGTAAGTTTACTTGATTGTTATCAGTATTAAAGGCACCTCAAGGGAATCATTCAGAAAAGAGAATAATTTGTAGTAGATAATAAATTAAATTTTCCTGTTTTCCTCCTTGGGAAAAATCTATTAAGACTTTATAATTAAAACTCCTGAACATAGTTCACTGTTTTTAACTGAAAAATGGTCTGTTTTTTAACAATGCCCTTTCTTCTTCTTCTTTTTTTTTTTTTTTCTCATAAAAACACTCTTTGCTCTCCTGAGAAACGCCACCGAAAATTAACTGACATTCTTCATCAAAACTGCCAATAAAACATTTCTTTACTCACTCGGCAACTTGAAGCCATAAGATTTTGGCACCTAATTCCAATTGTATTTGAAAATCCTGGCCAAACAAAAAAATTTACTTTCTCTAATCCCTTTTAATGACAGTAACAGAGATCATATGGGAAGATACAAAATGTGTCCAGGCACACATGTGATTCACGAAGTTGTCCTTTTCCCTTTGTACCCCTCACTGATTAGTCCCATCAGCGCACAGTGACCGAGAGAGAGCATCCTTTCTGCTTGGGGTTTTGATTGTGGTTTTTTTATATATATATTTCACACTTCAGGATAATCAGTTTGCATCAAAGGCACCGTAGTTTGATTCCATACATCCATATGTATTCATAACAGAAATAGAGTAATAAGCTAAACCTAGACTATCATCACTATACTGAATTTACTGTCAAATCTCATGTCTATAGGTTACAAACACATTCATTGGAACAGTAAATTATTAATTTACTAAATTCTTACCATAATTTCAGTGAGAAAAAGACTAAAAATGTTTACTTACTGATGTATATAGGTATCCTTCACTGTTCATTGCCAGATACAATTTTGTTTGAACCCCCTGAATCGCCACCACTCGTAAACCCACAGGTATGAGGTTAAACAAAGCTAGGAGAGAAAGGAGATGGAGAACAAAATTAATCCTTTAGAGTATGCAGATTAGACAGAGAATTAAACCATAATTACCAGAACCAAATAAAAATGCCCATTCATGCATATATTAATTTCTGCAGGTGCCACAGAACAATACTGCTACTATCGTGTTCTTCTACAGCAATTTCCACCAATAGCTCAGAAATTATCTACAGAGGGTATCAATGCAACACCCCCATTCTGACGATGGTGAATTGGAGGTACTGAGAGCTAAAAGGACTTACCTGCCTCACGAGCAGAATCCAGGGTCTGCTGAGTAGAGTTGAACATACTTAATTTGGTTTTGGTTTTTCTGACAATAAGTGCAAAAAAAAAAAAAAAAAAAAGGTAATCTAGAAACAAACAAAAAGTCTTTCGAAATTATCCAAACTTTCTTTTTTGCAAATTCAGTAAAGATTTTTGATCAAAAGGAAAGAGCAAGATGAAATTCTGAAAAGTTAAAAACCTTCATTAACATCTCAAAATGTTTCCACTCAAAACTCATTGGGGTTTTTTTTCCCCTCTTTTTGAGAGGAGAATGGGTTTGAAAAAACAGAGTTAAATAACTGCAAAATGAAATGAAATGATAACATATTCTTTAGATCAAGCCCTAAATCTGTGCTTTCAAAATTGAGCTGCTTCCAATGTTCTGCTTGCGTTTATGCTTGTACACATGCTAACAGTGGCGGTATTTATAAGCAGAGAAACGTCTCTTCAAAAAATGAAGATTCCGGTTTGTAAAGTGGCAAATTAAGAAAGAAAAAAGCAAAGCTCTGCCATAGTTTAGATTCATGGATATGTTAAAATTGAACACAACCAATAATGAGTTGAATACAGTACTTTGTGCTCAATATGTAGGATTAAAAATAAAGGGGAGTTA